>CM042746.1:19055491-19074306 GCA_022496165.2 Catalaphyllia jardinei | reverse complement strand
GTAATTTGAAGGCAAAGTACACAGGCAAAAATGTAAACAAAATTAAATTTAGGGTACATACCTTAAGAAGGCTACCTTTTGGAAGCAAATCTAATAACAGGGACATTAAGACTTTGAGAAGCTAACTGGAGAGGAGGAAGGGGTTCAATGGAGCTTTTATGGTTAACAGTTTAGCGAATCAGCACCAAGACAAAAACAAGTCTTCAAAAACCTAAAAGAAACTAATGGCTGACTTTGCAGTTTCTCGGAGTCGTTCCACAGCTTCCTCTGAGATGTGAAGACAGCCTTCAATTCCCAGATGCGTCAAACAAGGCAGATGGTTGATAACACATTCAATGCTAGCATCTGTGATTGAGTTACAGTTTGTCAGAGTCATGTCTGTCAAACCCTTCAGATGTACTACAGCTTGCTTGATTCCTTTATCTGTGATGAGATTTGAGCCAAGATCAAGCTCTTCTAGATTTGTGAGGGATTCAGAGGCTTTGACCAAACCTCTGTCTGTTATCTTACATCCTTCGACACCAAGAGAAACAACCTTGGGCAGGTGTCGACTGACATAAACAAACCCATGGTCTGTAACTTTGGTCTGGTCTAGAGTTAGTTGCTTGAGTTCTTTGAGATATTTTCCAACCTCACAAACACCTATAAATAACACAAAAATAAAGGATAATTACAGTGGTTATCAATCACAGGCGACCTTAAGTGCAAAAAAGTCTAGACAAATCTTAAGTTTTGGTGGACGTCAATCATCTCCGCTTCCTTGCCGACTGTACACATTACTGTACGAAATTTACCTGAAAAAATAAGTGAAGCCTTGCAGTGGTCCACTCGTGAAAATAATCATTTTACTTTCGGCATGTAATTTCTAGCTCCGGCTAGCTCACCAACTACATCCTTGAAATCTATAAATGAAAACAGGTGTTTCCCCGGTTTTAACGGCCCTTTGCATGCATGAATGTCCACCTGTAATTCCAGGATGAATGCGCGCAGAAATAGTTTGTTGGCATGTAGATTTGCGTGTCCTCTGAGTCATTCATGCATGCAAATGAAATGATTGATGTCCACCAAAACTCTGGTTTTGGCTGGACGTTTTTTGCGCTGAAGGTCACGTGTGATTGAGAACTGCTGTAAAAAATTTGTTCGGCTTGCCATGCAAATATTGTGCTCTTTTGCAAAGTTGTTGCATTCTTATGCCTAGATTTTAAAGAGATTGCTTGTAGTCTAAAAACAGTAAAAATATGAACACACAATATTACACTCATCTTAGTACCCATGACTGCAGACTAGAGACAACAATGTTAAAAAGTTTAATTTTAGTGAAAAAAAATGCTATAAGATATGTCTCAGTTTCCCTCTCAACAAGCTACGTAAAGTGATACAAAAAAACTTGAGAAGTTCTGTGAAAGAATGGTGACAAGATAAACTATAATGAATTGTTTGAGTAAAAAACGTAATTCATAATTTGTTTGTTAAGGAAAGAAATATAAAGTGGCTATGCCTTTTAATTCTGATATTAATTTTTTTTTTGCTTGAAGGCGTAAAAAAGGCACAATTTTTTAATAAAATTTGATCCCTAAAATTACCAAAACATATTACACACTTCTTCAACAAAAAAATTTGTTTATAATAATACTATTATATTTTTTTAGTGTAAACACATAACACTTGTGTAATTTTACTTCAAATCATAATATAAGTGATCTGTGTAAAATATTATTTTAACTATTGTTGTTATTGTTTGTTATTGATATCATAATGTTATTATAATTATTATCATTACTTAATTCTTTTATAAGTACCTTTGTTGGAAACATGCCTGCAGTATGAAAGATTCAGCTGCTGTAACTGTGTCAAGTTGAAAGCTAGAATCCCAACACCTGCATTTGTCACTCCACAACAGTCCATCAAATCAAGGCTTGTAAGGTTCTTGACAAAATTTGCGATGTACTTCACTCCAACGTTTGTAAGTTTGGAATGGGATGACAAAATCAAAGATTTTAAATTTTTCAAAAATGGAGCCATTCTTGCCATTCCGTCATTACTTATTTCACAGTTTCTCAGGTCAAGTGTTTTCAACTGCGTAAGCTTACTGGCAATTGTTGTGACGCCTCTGTCTGCCAGTTTTTGACTGCTCAGTGATAATGACTCTAGCTTCTGCAAGTGTGAGCCTATCAAGTCAGCAGTATTGTCACTGATTGTTTCAACATACCCGACATCTAACACCTTTAGATTTGGCAAGCTCTTTATAAGAGTATGCATTGCAGAATCACTGATGCCATCGCAAAAGTCAAAAGCCAAGCACCTAAGCTCAGTCAGCCTTGAAATGTCTGTGAACATAATCTCAATGTCTTGAACACTGTTTGCAAAATGCATGTGATCACCACCACCAAACGACAAGTGTTTTATTTTGGTCAGGTGTTTTGTCACATGACCAATACCATCACTTGTCACAAAAGGGCAGTCTTTGACATCTAAAAATGTCACTTCTGGAAGATTCTTGGCCACAAGTTCAACTGCTACATCATTTATCCCATGACTCCATTTGAAGTCAAGTACAGTTAAATCCTTGAGATTCTCAGCCACATGTCGCACACCAAGCACAGTTACCCAGTCACATCCCCTTAAACTAAGGCTGGACACTTTAGGGCAGCTGTTTGCGAGAATCTTCAGACACCCATCGGTAAGCCCTTCACACCAAGTCAAGTCCAACACTTCAAGCTGACTTAAATGTTTGACAAAACTTTGAAAGCCAGCTTCAGTTATGTTATCACAGTCCTCCAAAGTGAAACTGTTGAGTTTTTTCAGGTGAGGCCCACATGCCTCTAGAACACTGTCAGACAACCTCCCGCATCGTCTGAAGGAAAGGTGTTGTAACTCATGTAGTTTAGGGATTTCTTCTTTGAGAAATGCCTCGCTTACCTGCGGGCATCCTCCTAGATTAAGATGAGTAATTTTCGGTAAATTAGAGAACAAAATTGACAAATCATCATTGTTGGCCCTCGAGCAGTTCACCCTCGTTATTTTCCGTTTGCTAAGGCTTTTTACGAGATCCTCTGAACAATCCAAAGGAAGCACTACTGTCACTCCACGCCATAAGGACGGCAAATAAGACACCCTTCTCCACAAATGACAAACTTGGGCAGCAGTTTGCTTCTCTGATACGTCAAGAAACGAGAAAACAAGCGCTGCAATATCTGGGATGAGTGGACCTTGATGGTCGGAAGGGAAACTCATGTCCACTTGTCAAAATGTGTTCAAAACCTCCTCCAATTAAAAAGGCACGAAACAACAGAAAATGATATTTCGGGTGTGGCGTTTTGGAGATATCTCACGGTAGCTTTGTTTTATCTTTGGCCGAAAACCTCTGGTCAATTTTCTGCAATTCCCCTCGGAAAAATATCAAAATGGTTGCTCATATCGAATATGCCGGTGTTTTCGCTGGAAGGGACTGGTATTGAAATACGACGACGACAATCGGTTTTTGCCGAAGTTTTCCGGATTCATACGAAAATCTTCCATTTCACAATGGCGGACGAACATCACTTAAACGGCGATACGACTTTGGGTGGCGGTGGTGCAGTTTCTGAGCGATGTTTACCGGCAGAATGCAAATTTAAGGTCCATACATTCTTTGACACGCTTCTTGAACAAAAGGTGCAGTTTCAAATTCTCAAAATGACGGACAGTTTGTTTGTCTGGATTGGAACTTCATCAGAAATGAACGCACTTGCTGTTGCCATGTGTACAAAATATGTGAGTAGCCTTTAGAAACACGTTTTATAGTTAGCCACCTTCTCAAGTTATCCAGGCTGCTGTTGTGAGAAAGAGTGAGTGTAGCCCTGTTTTTTCCCGGGCTTATCTTCGGAATACCCGGCCACTTAATATGCGTTTTCAATGCTGCTACCGTCGGGGGTTGCAATAACAGTGACAGTGGTATAGTTAGCAATTATTGAATGAGGCTGAGTAGGATATGAAGAATTCTGCTGATCAAGGAGAGTGTTATCCAGTGGTCGATCTAGGGGAGGGGCCTGAATGCCGGGTGATGCACCTGAATGCCGGGTACAATAATAATATTTTCTCATACATGAGTAGCCCATTATATTTTGCCGCCTTCCTTCAAACTCCGTAATTTTATTATTCTAAGGTACATGTTGTGGGTTTCATCCAACCTTTTAAACTAGAGAGGCCATCAAATTGCGAAATTAGTCGCTGAGTATCGCGTGGAAGAGTTTTCGAGCGCCGTTGTTCCATACGTCGCTCTCTAAGAAGTAGCCCATGAAATGGTTTGTTTGTCTGAGTCACGACGGGGGGTAAATTTTTGTGACGTCATCTGTGCGCTTCGCTATTTGGTCAACAGCAGCTGGCTATGATGAATTATGCGCGTGGTTTTACCAATAAGAAGTGGGGAAATATTTTGAAAGAATAATATTCGATAGTGGTAACATGCAATGAATGAGGCCAAATTTTCAGGCTTGAGAGAGGTCATATCAGGCAAAAATGAGACCCCAGAAAAAGTCCAATGGCCCAGTATATAAAAAGTCTGCATGGTGTCATTCTGTGTTTTCACATGAATTTTCCTGGAAATTGTGTGGAAAATGGTGTGATTGCTTGATTGATTATGTGTGACTGTGCTTCATGAAAGAACTTACTCTTTACAGGCAAGGAAAAATATCCAGTCAGCACAAAGGGAGCAGAGGAGTCCTATTTGACTGCATTTCTAGTTAAATAAACCATACAATTGTAGCATGAATCAAGCTGTTGTTAATTCAAATCGCTGTGCATGACCGTAAATATGCGATCGTGTTATGCATCGGTTGAAATCCTATCCTATCCTCGGGTTGAATGCCGCATACAGCAATCACTGTGGGCTAATCACTAAGTGGAGACTAACAGTAAGAATAGAGACAAGGGATAAACTAATTTCGGTGAAATTTTGAATCACCCATAAATCTTTAAAATGTGAATGAAAATGCCTCATATCCAGCAAGTGGTCTGGAAATATTATCCACTCCACATTACAGAAAAGAAATAAATCAGAAAGCTCGTGAAATCTGACTTTTCGGCAACAACTTTTTGAGCGTTGTAAGTTGACTTTCATACAATGGGGACTGGAGGATACCGGTGACAAAAATACGTCATCAGCTGTAAGGTAATGCTTTGTACGCATATTTTCTTTGTCTTCATCGTATTTCGCCACTAGTTCCTTTAGTGTGATCAAGCTATTCACATTATACTTGAAGTTGTTCAAAAGCCTTCAAATGAAAACTTACAATTAGTAAATTATGTTGGTGTTACCACCATTTTCGTTGATACACGACTTTCGAAAACAAAACACCTGCGGAAACGTTTCCAAAATTTCCGTCAATCATACATGTTATCGACAGATCGGATCGAAATCCATCAATCACAGCTTGCTAGCATGACGTAAAGAAGGTCTGAAGCTCACACTAGTGGCTGTGATTGGTGGATCTCGATCCGATTCGTTGATTTCGCAGAACTCTACTTCCGTTTCCGTCACCTGTATGCTACGGTCTACATCCAACGAGTCACATGGTGCTAGTTTCATCCCTTGTCTTTTTTTTTACTCTCGGCACTTTGTGCCTTGTACGGAAAGCTTCGCTTTCCGGAATCGTCGCCCTTCAGGCACTGACCATTTAAGCGGATAGGATTTCAACCGACGCGATTTGAATTACAACAGATCAATTCGTGCTGCAATTGTACAGGGAATTTAACTAGAAATACGGTCAAATAGGACTCCTCTGCTCCCTGTGGTCAGCAAGGTGAATGTGGGTCCAAGAGATGAGAAGGCCAATTCTTTTAACAACTTGATGTCAGTTTTTCATGCATCTGTCCTTGATCATGAATTTCATCATAACATTGTCAGAGTAGGGAGGCAATAGCCAAGTGGATCTGCAGACTACTTTAACAGTGTTATGATAAAATTCATTGTCAATAACAGGACAGATGTACAAAAAACTCACGTCAATTTGTTTTTTTACAATAACAAATTGCGAAATTGTCTGCTCTTTCTTGTTATGTCAACATGGCATAAATTATCAAATTCATGTGTCTGTCCGCTTATCGACAAAAAAAAATTAGCCTATGAACATACACAGGGTAATGGCTCCTGGCATGCAAGAATTTCTGTGGTTGTTGTAAAAATTCCTCCTGACCACTTGAACCTGTACTCACCTTGCTTGGATGATATCCTCCTCCCCAAACCCTCTTTTAGAGTATGTAGAAGATAGGGAAAAACTTGTTTTGGTTTCAACAGGATTCAGTACCATCTGTTGTCAACCTTTTAGGAAGTAAAGCTGATCTAAGTTCAACAACACTTGCTCAAAGGCTTGGTAAGAAATGTGGTGCTTTCTATGGTAGACTTCAAATCTTAACTAACCGAGCTCAGCCTGCCCATGTATCTCTGATCAATTCCTGCAGGAAGGCAGGTTTAAGATGTCTCAGTGAAGTTCATTTGGTTTTAACAGCACGTGTTTGCAGGAGTTTAAAGTTTGCTCTCTCTTTTAAAGACAGGAAGAGAAAGCACATGTGGTATTTGTATAAAAAATGCAGACCCGGGTTTCCTTGGGGACTATCCCTTTTGTCTGAAACTTGTGTGCTTTAAAAAAATGTTGCTGTCCTAAAAGGCTTTGAAACACATCAATAAACCCAGTTGCAGCAAGTTAGAACTGCATATCAGAATAATCTAGACATTGGTGATCTTGAAGCTTACAACGCACAATGTTAGCCTTTCTGAAGTCATGGTGTATAATTTTTTCTTATTAACAAAGCTACATTGGTCTGTATGGGAGAATCTTGACCAAGGTTGTAAGAACAGACCGAACACAGTGAGGTCTGTACACACGACTGAGGTCAAGATTCTCCCATACAGACTGACGTAGCTTGGTTAATAAGGTGTTTATTATATGACAAAAACAAGAACAATTTAATTCATTTAATGTAACTGGTTTGTACTAACTGACATTTTGCTTGGGAATGGTGATGAGCCGAATTAAATTCTTCCAAAGTTTGCTTGTCCTTTTTACTTTCTTTTCTCATCAGCTTTTTCATGGCACTTACAGATTAAATATTGTCATATGAAAACAGTCAATGGTTTTGCATTTTAGTTAGCAACTTTTTCACTTCAAAACATTACCGGTCTAGATGGTCAATATCCATTTCAGCCAATCAAATTCATGAATTTGGTAGTTCCCAGTCCTTGTGAGACAGAGCCATAAAATAAGTTAAATTATAACCCATGTTTCAAACAAATCAGGTCTTATTTAGACTGCTTAAAACAATAGTGATGCCAAAGTTGAATGGTATATGTTTACAGCATGTTGTATCCACTCCAGATAATTTTAATGAAGCCCTCAACTATAAACAGTGTTGAGACAAATGTAGTGACTGTGTTGGAGCTATTTAATTTTGCAATCACCCATGTTTGTCACTTTAGATTACCTATTGTTTAAGAGAAATTGTAACATTTTTATTAGATGTTTAATTTTTTTATTTCTCTTTCATTGCTAGCTAAGAAGACCAACAAACAGTGCTTTGTGAGCTATAATATACCAACAGAAAGCATGCTGTTAAGTTTGGTGGAGCAAAGGATCAACCAGGAGATTAAAGACAAACCACAACTGTTCTAAACATTGGATGATCTCTGTTCAATTTATACAGTCTTAAAAGAACTGCATTGCTTTTTTGCAAATCAGGACATCAGGGTACTCCAGTGAAGTTTGCGCAGCACTGCTGTTATGCTTAGAAGCTACTTGCTCTGACAGAGACCTTTTCAAACAAATATATCTCAGTGTTTGTCAGACTTCACCTGAAAACAATGGAGAGGAAGTAAGGTTATTTTTGCTTCATAGAATGACATATGGAGTTCCACCACAAGACTCGAGGGCGCTCTCCAAAATGGACATGTGCTAATTTCTCAAATTCATGGCTTGTTCTCTTATAATCATCTCTTGTTCTCTGTGACAAGTGTAGCTAGTGTCAGCAAGTTGCGGGTATCAACAGACTTGTCGTTGTGATTGTTGCTTAAATTGGAGATAAAATCCATTGCTAAATGCCATCTTCTTAGACTGGGAAATGTTTGCCACCTATTAACCAACAGTTGGCTGACTGCTGTGTATTTAGGGGGGGGGGGGGGGGCAGGGATGTTTTTTTCCCCTAAACATGTAGTTGTCTAAATCAGAATAGAAATAAAACGAGACTGTGACCAATAACAGTCTTATAAAACACTGCTTGCCTTGTGGAATAAATCTTTTTGTTGTAGCACACCCTGTTTAGAAGAGCAAAATCAATATTAACCCCTCACTTGAATTCCTATAATTTGTGAAATACTTAGTTTAACTTCATTGCACACATTAAAACTGACATTTGTACATTTTTAAGCAGTGAAGAGACATTCCAAAACATTGTTTAATATGTAGCAACATTTTAAGAATAAGGATTCAATTTACAAATTAATTACAATTCGTATTGTACAGCACACAAAACACTAAGATTCTGCAATTATGTACACTTATTTACAGAATTCATTTATGACCAACGAGCAGTATTTACAACTTTGTAAAAATGCAAAGATTATCCCTCAAAACAGATGAACTCTCCACTGTAGATTTCAGTTCCCATTCTTCTGCAAGTCTCTCTTTGTCAAAAACACTTATTACATTGTGAGAGAGGTCCAGTTCTGTTAAGGAACTTTCTCTGTCATTTTGGCAAACTAAAGTTTTCAAAGCATCAAAGAATGTTTCATCAAGTGGTGAGGAAACTCCACATGCTGATAAATTAAGTTTTTGAAGGGCTTTACTGTCCTTGGCTGCCATCAGCAAAGATTGTGCGCCAACAGTGCTGATCCTTTCATTACCAGCCAATGAGAGACTTGAAAGTTTACAGCTTTCTTTTAGTAAGCTAGGAAAAATATGATAGGATGAGTGTTAAATTGTTGATCTGAAATGGGAATAGGAGTGACTGGAACTATAGCAAGTTATCAGTTATGGCGTTAGACACACTTGCGCCCCCCCCCCCCCCCCATACAGTTGTGCTAACAAAGCGTAGCTAAGGGCTTTAAATAATTTATGCCTGAACAAGAACAACTTTATGTGCTAATCACAAGATGTAATACCACCTTCCTGACTTATTCATTTCTCGCAATCACTCTTTTCTCCTTCCCATGGCAGCCAAGACATTTTAAAAAAAAAACAAACTAGTGATACCAAGTCACACCTTGCAAGGATGAGTATTCCATCATTTCCAATATTGTTACAACTAAGATCCAGGTACTGCAGTCCAGAGAACATATGCCTGGCCTTTATAAGTGTCTCTACATCTTTGTCACCAACGTAACAATCTCCTAGAGCCAGATCAGAAAGGGTACAGCCACTCTAAAAATTCCAACATCAAAACAATACAAACTTTCACAATCAATGGAAAAGTGCAATTTAACTAGCATTTAGATGAATAATGGAAAATACCTAAGTAACTTGGATAAGTAATGGTAAATTGCCTTACAGTGAAGGTTTTGGTGACACTTGATAATATATATTATTGAAACTTACAATCAGCCATGGCTGTCATATCTATAAACAGTTCTCAATGCTGATTGGCTCTCTGCTTGCCTGTTTGTGATGTAATCAATTGCAGGTATTCAATTATGCACAATTTTGTATACCTACACCATTGGCATGTCAATTATGTGTGCTTATATAGCTTCTTTCTAGATATTCCCTAAAGTTTTTAAAATTTATGGCAAGCACTACTGACTTTCATAGTAAATGGTTTGAACCCAGGAGTATCAGTAGTTCGTATTGTGTGATGGTCCAGGTGAGTGTAGTTCTGAAAAGAACTGTTGTTGGTGACTGACGTTTCGACATCCTGAGCGGAAGTCATCTTCAGAGTCAAGTGAATAGTGTTTGTCAGTCGATGATGTTATAAGTCTGGTCAGTTGATAGTGATTGGTCAGTTAAGCCATGATGGTATTGGCTGGAAGACTCATGTAAAGCTAGTCATCATTCATTAGTCGGTTTCGATCCGTCTTTTGTTAGTCAAGTTGGTCTGTTAGAGACCGTCTATTATAAGTCAAAATTATTAAGCCGGTCAGTTAGAAGTCCGTTTGTCTGTTTGCCTCTTAACAGATGTCAACAACTACCGGCACCTTACAAACGACTTATCCGCGACAAAAACAAAACCGACAAACGGACTTCTAACTGACCAGCTTAATGATTTTGACTTACAACAGACGAACTCTAACAGACCAACTTGACTAACAAAAGATCGATCGAAACCGACCAATGAATGATGACTAACTTTACATGAGTCTTCCAGCCAATACCATCATGGCTTAACTGACCAATTACTATCAACGGGCCAAACTTACAACATCATCGACTGACAAACACTATTCACTTGACTCTGAAGATGACTTCCGCTCAGGTTGTCTAAACGTCAGTCACCAACAACAGTTCTTTTCAGAACTACACTCCCCTGGACGATCACACAATACGAACTACTACTGACTTTCATTCAAAAGATGTCCTTAAAAGAACCTCATCTCAGAATTTGTTATTTATGCAACTAATTTCTAATTGGGCCTTGTATTATACAATTGAGAGATAAATTATGCTTGTAATTTCAAAATGGTCTCACACTGCACACTCATCTGATTTTGACATTACTCACTGGATCACTCCCTGAATTGTACGCCACTCAGTCAAATCACTATAACTAATGTGCTATTGACACACTCAGGTTCTCTTCCAAAGAAAAGTTATAAGTATTACTTGTAATAACATACTTTCATAAATTCCACCATACTCTGAATAACTGATTGACTTCCTTTATCTTCCAATGATGAGGTTATGTTAAGGTGGTGCAATGTTGTAGAAGGAAGAGCTGTTATCAAATTTGTTGTTCCCTGAGAACCAAGGGAATTGTAGGCTACAGACAGGTGTAATAACCTTGATCCTGAAAGAAAAATGAAATGCATTACTGCTTTTTGATCACCTGAGACCACACTGAGATTCTATTCTCAAATCTGCAGAGCCATGTGTCAAAAAAGTATGATTCACTTGCCTTAGTATTGTATTTACTGAGTCTTACTACCAGTCCAAATAATTATACTTTATAAATGCCATTACAAACACCACTATTACATGATGTAAGTGTTATTCAAGCACTCTTTGGAGGAGACCAGTTTTCTTCATCCCAAGTATACTGATAACATAAAGTACCACTTTGTTTTTACAGCAACAGAAGTCACTACAAAACACTGACAATGAAGTCTGATTTCCAAAAGCCTAAAACAACAATTACAATGGGCAATGAAATGAAGTATGACTCAACTACCTTTTAAAGCTATAGGAAATTCTTTTCCTTGGGCTGTGACATGACTTGTGAGACCACAAGATTCTATTCTCAAAGTGGCCAGAATAGGACATCTGTTAACAATAGCAGCCAGTGAAGAGCCAGCACTGTCTCCCAGCCAATTGTAACTGATGCTAAACTCTTCCAGTTTCTTCAGGGCACAGTTCTGCATAAAACGCAATATTACTATCGAACACAAATCTTGTTAATATGGCTCTTTTCTCTTATAAGTAGTACACAGGCTGCTTTTGGCAAGTCTTTAAAGAGGACTCTAAAAGTTTGTTTACAGTTACATATTCTTGACCAATAGTACAAGCAATTCCAAGTACACTGTACACTGAAAATTGTGTGAGAACATGGATTACCTGTAAAACTTTGGCATAACATGTAGATTTGATGTGGGCAAACAGTTTGTGTCATAAGCATATCACATGCAACAGTCTTAACAAAGTTTAGGCCATTTTAATTGGTTTTAGCAGATTACATGAAATTACTCAAACTTTATGCTGTTAATTACAGTTTAACAGAGTTAACAACATAGCCAATTGCAGAAACGTGAGAGGACTGGTATGAGTTTCTTACATTAATTAGATTGAAAACTGAAACATGTCAACTAAAATGTTACTGGATGAAAAGCTATCCAGCCAAGTTTAAGAGGTTTCGGTGGAAAATTGTTCAAATGGGAGCCTCGTGAAAGTTGCAAAATCCTATACAAATCCTTATAATTTTGTGGCTTGTCTACCCAATCCATACAAACTCTCTATTTTAGGCGATATTATTTTGAAGAGCCACCATTTTGCCATTTTCCTCATAAATACTTCTATTCTTCGTTAAGACTCTAAAATTTAGTTGAGCTTACATTTGAATATCTTAGTTTTTCAAACAAACGGAAAACAACCATACTCTTTCCCAGTCCTCTGACGTTTTTGCAATTGCCTATGGAGCACAAGTCTTGACTTTGTGGTCAGCGGCATTTAGATATGTACATAAACCAGGATTCCACATGTTCCTGAACCAAAGAGCATTGTAGCAGCTTTGCATTCAGTCAGTGTTTCCCTTGAGCATTGACATTTTTCGTAATAAGTGTGGAGACTCTTCTATGACGTTGTTTTCCCTCCCCTGTCCCTCTCCCTCTTTTACAGTAACTGTTTTAATAGTGTGACATGAGCTCATTTTTTTCCCTTCCATGTGGGGGCTCAAGGCTGGGTTCCCAGGATTTGCCTGGCATGGGAGCAGTCTGCACCATTATTATTATTATTAGGGGCTGGCTGCCAAAAGTGGTAGCTCATGGATGTCTCAGGAACCCAACCTCCACTGTGCAAGGCACTTGGTAATGTATACCTAGTGGGTGACCCCAATTTTCTATTTACATTTTTTTCTTTAACCTATGATCTCAACTTTGTGTTAAAAGTCAGAAGTTAGATGATTGATTACTGTTAGATGAAAGGTCGTTCTCATACAGTACCTGCAGAGTCCCTGAGCTTGTGGAGTCCCTTGTTATTAAAGCACTAGCCACAAAGGATAGCCCTTTGTGGGTTATTCCATTAGATGTCAAGTCCAATACAGTGAGGGAGGGGAGAGTAGAAAGAGCTGCAGCCAGATGCTGGACACCAGAGTCACCTAAAGGGTGATATAGTATAAAATATATTCTCACTGGTCAAGTAATATAAATAATGTATTGAAAGAAGTAATGCACAATTATAACTGCAACTGACGGTGTCTTTCTCAAGAAGTGGCATGTTTCTTTGGATATCTAGCATAGCAGTCTGTGGATGAGAACAAGACTAGTACATATGTAGTCCTTTAAAATATGCCCTTCAATATACACTATGCAAATACTTTTCCAAGGTGCTCTGGTGTTACACTGAGCAACTAATAATCCATCAGCCTTAGTTAAAGTACTGTTAACTTCTGACAACCACAGGCAGCAGCCTTTTCTGATTGCAATTGTTAGAAGGTACAACTTCAGGTGTTCACTACACATCCACAATAATCAGTTAACATATCACATCATTAAATTTGGGTTGTCACTTCTGGGAATTTTAGGGTATAATACCATCTACCTCATGTACATACCTATCCTGTTGCCAGGTAGCATAAGCTTTGTGAGAGCATCATGACACTGGAGAGCTCTGATCAGTGGTAGTACATGGACATCCTTTAAAGCTTTGTCTGATAAGCTGAAGCTTGATAGTTGCGGATCAGCCTCAAGGATGTGTAGTATGTCTGCTCTTGTTGCTGGACAAAAATAATGCTACGGTACCGTGAACAGTACAACAAAATCTAGTAGCTAACCTTCTCACACACCACTGGAAGGCATGCGAAGCCAAACTTCGCAGCCTGACCTTTATTAATATAACAACATAGCTGTCTTACAATGACACAAAAAGTGGCTAGATAATTTCACTTCAACTTGATACATTCTAATTAAACACTTTACAGGTGGGTGGGTGGGGCATGTCATGCAATGGTGGATGGCAAAACAAAAACTGAACCTTGCACAAGCCACGTGACATGAAACCCCCTTGCACACTTGTACTCAATTTTCCAAGCTGTGTGTGAGAAAAACATTTTCTGGAAAACCCCACTTTTCACAGCCTTAACACATTTGAGTTGCATGTAGATAGCACTAGCTAACAGTGGCTAGAAGTGGCAGAAATTAGTTATTTTTAACAAGATACTCATCCTTAGGATGAATATCAACAACCTCATTCCCATAGTCTCTCTTTTTCTCTTCCCCAGAGTAGGAAGGAAAGAGACCATGAGAATATTAACTGACAATAATAAGTGATCAACAGCTACATCAATTCTAAAAGTAATAACAAAATGGAACTAGTTAATAGAGATCAAAATAACCCAGTGAAATTCCAATCATGGGCATAATAACTAAACAATAATTTTATAAAGAACCATCAAAGTAATGGCCTCAGAATTGTCTTAAAGTAAGAGAATGATAATCACTTACTTGTATTGGCATTGATACATGCATCTCGATATCTTTCAGACAGAGCTGGCAAGTCCCAAGATTCCACAGATGCCATGACTTCTTCATTACTAGACAGTACATCTGAAATTTTATCTTCAACTGACAAGTAAGCACCTTCCCTTGTTTTCAAGGCCAGCACAGGACGAAGGCCAAAAGACGAGAAGTACCTGAGAGCAGCCTTCAAGGTGAATGAGAAATGCATTTATGCTGAGGAACATAGTTCTATGTTATTTGCATTATTGGTTCCTGTTATTGCCTTGCATCTAAAGAACACTTTCAGTGTTAACAGTCAATTCCTGATAACTTGGGTATATTAATGTTGCTTTTTTATCCTGCACTTTCAAGTATTCATGGTTTTGTCAACACTATTTCAGAACTTCTAGTAAAATTCACAGTTTCAGACAGAAAATCTGAACTTTTCATTATCAAGGACTTTTCAAGACTGTGACAATATTTCAAGGATGTTCAAGGCTGTGCAAACTGTTAATTCCACCATAACCTTAGCCTTTTTTCAAACTTGAGACTGTCAGGTGTAAATGTATGAAGGTGAGGGGGATTCAGAATTGAATGTTTTAAGAGATGGGTAGGGGCAGGGATCTAAATCAAGTTGGGTGAAGGGAGGGGGCATGGATATTCTCTGGAACAACACACAAGGAAGATTAAAGAAAAACACTACTCACTTACCTGTTCAGCCAGCCAACCAATGTTCTTGGCTTCTTGTGCACTGCCCTGAGGACATGGAATTAAAAAGACTTTGTCCTGCACCCGTACCCGCAGGCGCATGGGTGGTGTCCCCCCTGGGGCCACAATATGTTTTGGAGTTGTTGCAGAGACATTTAACCTTGTGTTTGCTCCTGAGACAGTAGAAACAACATCTGGTCTGGATGGTACTGGGGTTGAAACATTAACAGAAGAATCTGGGACATGAATTGAATTCCGATGTGTTCTAACTTCTTTGGATACAGCTAATGTTGACTGCTTTGTGCGAGGCATATTTTGTGATGCACCAGGACTTAACCCATGATTAGGCCAGGTAATTGTTTCAGAGATAATTCTTTTTCTTCGCTGTAAAGAACCTGGAAGCTTCGCTTGTTTTGCTGGACGTTTACGTTTGGCACTTCTTGGCCCCATGTCATCAACAAGCCAATCTGCAGTTTTTTGAGTGACTAGAGATGGCACCCGACCACTCAAATGACTACTTCTTCCAGTTTCTGCAACAGGATCAACAAGAGTAGCTCCCATAATAACAGAGTCTTGATCATTCCAGTCAACTGTTTCAATCCCATTGTTTCCTTCATCCATTGATGAATATGTGCTGTCCTCATCTCCATCATTTCCTTCATAGTCGCTGGGTGCATCAGAAAACCTTTTGGCAGCGTCATAACAAACCACATCATCAACACTGCTATCTATCCTTACCCCAGTTGACTGGTTCTCAATATGATTGACAGAATTACTTTGAAACTGTGTAGACGAGCTAGAAGGAAAAGATAGGGTAACTTCATGCTGGTTCTCTTGCAAATCTTCATCTTCCCTTAGCAATCCTTTGCTGGTGTTCTTTGGATGCATTTGGTCAATGTCTTCTGGACTATTGTCTTTGCAGATGGTCCCACTCATTCTTTGAAGTCTCTCCATCTCTTTCTTCTTCAATTTTTCATTAAATCTCTTTAAAGTACTTGGTGTATTTCCTCCAGAGGAGTCTTCTTCTTCACTATCACTGTGAAACACAGTATTTCTCCTCCTTAATTCTGGCCCATTGTCAGACCCTTTGTAATTTCGAAGGAATTTAACTACCTGCTGTCTTCCTGTAGATAAGCTATCATCAGTCTTGTCAATTTTAAGTGTTTGGATTGCAGCATCCAAGGCTGTGCATCCCTTGTGATAGATGAAAAAAAAAACAATCATGTAACTATTATAAAATGTTAATCCCACATCTTGCAAAATAATTGTAGGGTCCCTGGGTTCACTGGAGTGTTCAAGATGCACAGAAAATAGATTTTCAAGGTTGCTATTTGTATAAGTCTTAGGCCATGGTCTAAGAAAAATTACGAGGAGCTTCATTTCTTCAGTTTCTAATGTTAAGGTTACCATGATATACTTTCAGAGGTGTTTTGAGTCCAAGCAGTGAGGGGGATCCAGTTTAAATTGTAGACAACTTAACTCCTATATCAAATTAAAGCTTTTTGAGCTGGCTATCTAACTTGCTTTACCAATAATTTTGAAGCAAAATGAAATGTTGAATTTTTTATCTATATCAAGCAAGCATCCACATCACCTTTGGGCTAAAATCTACAAGTAAAATGTAATCACTTCACTAAATAAATTAAGTTTGTTACTCAGTTTCAGGGCCCAAAGCACTTAAAAAGGTGTCTGCCTATTACCATATTCAGTTGCAGTAAGAAGTTAAAGAAATCTTTTGAAATAGAACTAAGAAATGTTAAGTGATTGCACAAAATCACTGTCGGAAAACATTTCAAAAGAATAAAAGTTAAAAGGTATAATTACAATAGACTTTCATTACATACTTTACTGTCTTTCAGATTGATGGATGCCCCATACGACAGCAAGAGCTTTACCACATCAAGATGACCATTTTCAGCGGCATCATGAAGTGGCGTGACACCACAGCAGTATTGGCCACTCTGATCATTGACATTTGACCCTGCCATCAGCAAAACCCTGGCCACATCTGTTGAAAAGATGCACGCCAATGATGCACATGACAAAAGTCAACCAAAACACTCTCTGTTCAGCCTTCCATGCAATTCTGTCATTAAATGTAATCAATTATGTACATCAATCTTCTTTGGAGAAAAATTGGCTGTAATGAGTATGTCAAGACATTTTCCTGAGATAATTAGTTAATTTATTTTTTAATTGACCTATTAGAATCTGAAATGAAAATGTAAAGGAAAAAAGAATTTCACGATGGTTGGGATTAGTTAGGATATATAAAATAAATCATTTCAAAAAACCTTTGATCAAACTTGTGTAAGGAGGGCTTTATATGGAGCACAGGAGCATGTTTCTAGTCACACAAAGAAAACAAGACTTACTATACGTTGACCTTCACTTAATTATCATGCATAAGTGAACCTTTGGTTTATCATCACCCTCGAGCAAAGTGAGAGGCAGATCTTTGAGCAATGAAGATGTGGGAGGTTGTCCACATCTGCCCCGAGAAAGGCCACTGTAAATTTCATGAGGGAAAGGAGTTTCAAAAGCCCAATTTTAAAGGAAGTATAGCAAGCAAGGTGACAAGTTACAAAAGACTGTGATATCAAAGGGTGTTAAACAAATGAAAATGTCTTTTGTTGGAGGGATATGGATATCTTCTGGAAAAACACAGTCATAGAAAATACACCAGATTGTAACTGTAATATCATTTTCTTAGTTCCTACTAAATCTGGTTAAAAAGGCTTAGGTGATGCTAGTATTGTCAGCATTTTGTTGTTGTTTATAATGAGGGATAAACAGGACCTAAGTGACCATGGTTGCAGGCCTCATGAATGGGAAGCCACCCGCAGTAATCTCTTGCATTGACATCAGAACCCTGAAAGAGTAAGTAGAAAATAAAGTCAGTGAAAATGATGAACATGTATTTATTACAGATGGTTAGTGTCTTCAGTTGGGCCTGAAACAAATGTGAGACACTATCACTAGTGATATAACTTGCCAATAAATGATGAAACACAAAAAAGAAGTAACATTCTACCTAAGCATAAGAGAGCAAGTTATTCAGAACTCCTTAATGTTATAAATTTCTTTATTACAGTATTTCAAAAACTTAAATAAATGTTACCTTCACACAGAATGAAGCAATATATTTATTTTTGAAGCTTATGACCTAGTTAACATGTCAGACATAATTGAGTTTCATCTTATGTGCAACACAAGGAAAATGAACCAGAAAAACAATCTAGTTTTATAATGATATACCCTGTAAGAAGAGCATTGTTTATTACTTTCCCGATAAAGAGGAAGAAAACAGAGGCTCTACCCAAATTGAGTCAAGTTTTTGAAGTTGTCCCAGCACTTCGAAAACTTGACTCTGAGTAGTCAATGAGGCTCTGCTTTATGCCATAGCTATGTCAGAAACATATATCTAAGTAGGCAGAAGTTAACCTTTAGTAACCCTTTCAGTGCCAAGGGCATTTAAGTGGCCGTGCTCTTTGTACCACTTGTGATGTCATCAATTTAAATGTCACCAGGCATATATTCTTGATATGCATTTAGTAGAACTAGGATAGATCTATCGCCAAAGCGTTTGGATTTGGATAGACTGCATTGCGACATAGCAAATTAAAAAAAGTTATCAGTTTTGCTGCAAAAATGGTGGTAAATTGGCCCACTATAGCGTAGAGCAACACAATCTAGTGAAAATCAGACTGACAGAGTCAGAAGCAGAACACAGGTTCTGCTTATGACTCTGTTGCTTATGATCTAGTGAAAACTGTATTGT
>CM042746.1:19014423-19045491 GCA_022496165.2 Catalaphyllia jardinei | reverse complement strand
CCGAAACGTCGGTTTAACTTGTTATCTCTAACTTTTATAGTTTTATGACATACTTTTTCTGTCATTTAATTACTGGCTTTCTTGAACCCATGCCACCTATTTTTGGTTTCCCTTGGCAGGGTTCAATTGTAACACAGTGTTCAAAATACCTTTCCCAACATAGCTAAAGCATCTGCCTCATCAAACTTCTTGTTTCCATGTCTAGCCACTTGCAGTGCCTGCTCAAAGCACCTCAAAGCATGTGCATCTTCATCTGATCTCATCCGAACACTTCCAATTGAGAACAGGCAGCGGTATTCAGTGTCCTTTAAACCTTGTTCTCTATGGAATAAGTCGAAATAAAAAAAGTCTGTCAATCACTGAGCTGTTATCAGTAGGTGTTTAGAAATATCTAGAAATATTCATAGATATAACACCAGATATACAGCTAAACAGAATTTTTATAAATATAAAGTTAAAACTAATACAGGGAAGCAATCAGTTTTTTACATAGCAATTGATATCTGGAAAGACCTTCCATCTTCTTTAAAAGACTTAAGTGTGCATTTCTGAAGTATATAAAACGTTTTCTCCTGTCAGAACAAAAACGGAAACAATTTTCCATATACATGTAGCTAAATTAGTAAGTACTTCAATTATTGTTGTAATTTGTACCTTGTAATTACCTGCTTTCTTTTCATAACTTAAATTGTACAGGGAGCTAACTAGAAAACCTATTGGTTCACTTAGCTCCCCAGCTCGCAACCTAATAACTAACTAAAAGAAAATACTAAAAGTGCTACTGAAACGTTATTTCAAAATCAAATGTAAACTTCAATATGAGCTGAATAACACATTATTATTATTATTGTTTACAAAGTACAATAGAACTTACTAGTAAAAAGTTTGAAAACAGATTATGGATGTTATTGAATGAAGGAAGGAAGCATAAATTTTACCTTGCAATGATCAAGGCCTTTTCCATGAAACGCTTGGCCCTAGAGGAATCCTTCTGGTTTTCATAAGTAAGACCAAGGTTCAAATACAACCTTGACCTCATCTCCAATAATTCCTTATCAGAAACAGTTTCCCGTAATTTGTCACATACAGCTAGGCTTTTCAGGTAAGCTGCCTGTGACTCAAGCAAGCACTCCTCTACTTCATCACTGCTGGCTGCGTCATCTGAGTGGACAAACCATGTGCGCCCAATAGTAGCTAAGGCCCTCTGTTCCTCTACTAGGTTCCCCGCCGACTGAGCAAGCTTTTAAAGAAATCAAACAAGTACAACATGGATTATTTGTGAATGTTAAGTAGTATGCAGAGGTAATTAAGACTGTTTCAACCAAGTGGGTTACACGAATCACAATAATTGATTAATTCACACAGTAATCAATACTGCAGTAGGGTACTGATTAAATCAGTTGACAAGAGAAAGAAGTTGTTAAAGATAATCTACTTTCTTACAATATACCGGAAATTCTTCCACCGGAAGTTATATCAAATCACACATACGTTTTTTATGCGCAAAATGATTAACATTTTAGTTGTAATTAAGTTCCCGGATTAAAAAAAAGGGGCGCTTACGACATAAAAAAGGAAAAAGTTGTTGTGGTTTTTTTATCCGGGGAAAATGTTTGGAAATTTTGGAGCTTTTTGGAACCTAAGGAGAAACAGAAGTCACTTGAAATAATAAAATGTAAATTAGTAGTTTTTCATACCTTAAGATGTAAATTTTGATGAAAGACTGCCTCCTTGTACTTTTTTAGTGCACACAGGCATTCTCCTACTTTTCGATGAGCAATGGCAGTTCCAATGGTATCTTGTCCTGCTTCAGATAGCTGCACTTCTCTCATGTGCTCTTTTATGGCCTTCTCATAATACCCTACAAAATGTGGTTTACAACAAATTTATCACTTGGATTGAACAGTCATGTCATTAATGAACTTCTAACTCATTTAATGAATGGCTTGCAATAGCCCGCTTCTGAGTTAACTTAAGGTTACTGTGCACTTTCAGGGGTGTCTCGCGTGCAAGCGATGTAGCGCGTCCGGTTTAAACTGTAGATATCAAAACCCCCATATCAAATTAAAGCTTATAGGACTGGCTATTGCGCTATGCTAAAAAAATGAATTGTCAAATTTTTCATGGCTCCTAAATCACCTTTTATCGAGCACCCAAATCACCTTTTGAGCATTACACATCAAAGCGAATTTTGTTTTTCACTAATTTAAAGTGTTCCTCCATTTCCGGGGCTAAAGCACTAAAAAACGTATGTGTGATTTGCCATATTCAATTTCAGTGAAAAGTTACAGAACATTTTTGAAATAGGATTAAAAAAATATGGAGTGATCATACAAAAATCTCTCTGGAAAAAAAGGATTTAGAAATAAAAAATTGCTGTTTATATGTAAAACTAGTTACTGTCAAAATGAGAGCAATCAAATAAATTCCCTTTGACTTGTAGCTCTTTAAAAGTGTCCCCTTCTGGTGATAAAACAACACTGAAAATATTTTCCTGCTTTGCAAACAAACTCTGCCCACAAACACAGTCAGCTGTTCTCAGATAACTGAGCCAATCAGCGCTTGGAAAGTTTACTTCCGTTGGCTTCCTGGTGAAATTACCTGCGTAATCTTCAATCAACCCTTAGTGTTTCGCATTGCGCTCTATGTGATGAGAATATTTTTGGCTGCTCCTTTTTTTCTTGAAGCTGTTGAAGCAAAATGTGGAAGATAACAAAGGGAATGACCGCTAGAAAGCAAACTAAAGCGGCTAGGTGGGAAAAACAAGTTCAGTAGTAAAAGAAAACACAGCAGCTTCAAATGAACCAATAAACTTATGGCGATTTCAGAAATTTGGGCACGTTTCACTTTCTCCCGTGATAATAATGGTGATATTCTGATAGTTCTGTAGTTCTGTATGTTTCTTTGTTTAACTTTTATATGAATTGTAATTATCTAGTTAGCGTACTTTCTAAATATTTTTTTTTAAGTATTGCAGGTCCACATCAGCTTTCGCTGCCATATTTTTAACCTGCTTTGTTAAATAAAATATGTATGTATGTATGTATGTTGATAGAAATAATTTTTGATTGATAAGAAAGCCTTTCAAGTCCAATACCACTGCTGTATTCCGTAGGATGAACAAACATCCATACAGCAATCAAGCCACTCCTTCATGCGAAATGGCAAGAACTTTTCCGTTTATTTATGACAGATTCAATGGCTGATATGTTGAAGAAAAGCACGTCGGATTGGATAAGAAGAGGCAAGCCAGCCAGAAAGAACATATACTGTCATTACAGACCCTTTGTCAATTAAAGATACCCAAAGCTTCAACTTTCCACCAACTTTCGCTCGCTCGTTCATTGCTGTACTTTCATTTTTGGTTCACTTCTTTCGCTTCTTCGAACTGGTCCACGGACATTTCCATGGTCTAGGTTTATTCATACCTAAAATAATTACACCAAGGAAGATGCTTGTGTTGGTGGCTCATCAACTGAGTAGCCAGTTCTAATCTCACAAAAGTCATCTCGGTTGACTGCATAACATCATAGGGCTGTCAATCAAGGGGAAAACTTTTACTTCCGGCGTAAACGTGAAACTGCGATTTCTTCGCCAAAATATAGTCTTTTTAAATAATTTTTTTAAAAAAATTAAAGATCACACTTCGACCAATATTTTGACTGAACAATCCAGATTTGAAGAAAATTATCGATCTGAAGGTGCATGGTAACCTTAAGTGTCTCTATCAAAGCAAGGCCTGGTGTGTAACATTCAAATGAAATGAGTGAATGAAATCTCATCTTCAAATGAAAGGATGGGCACCAATACACGCTTTAAGAACGAGACAGGGATTTAATTAACATTTTCAGCTGGAGGTTAACTGAGTTTCACAAGTGGCCAAAAATAAGGTACCGGTAACTCAGAAATGGCCATCTTCAAGCCCTGTGGCCACCCCACAAGAAAACCTGACAGCTTAACAAAATCATGTAAATATACATGTGTAGAAAAACGTTTCAGTCTACGCAAGCCATATAAAAATAAATTCAGCTAAGTACACACATTATAGCTTTTCAAACAGGAATATGCTATATAGACTGCTTCCCCCTTGAAAACCACCTTGTTAAATACATATATACAACCCAAATTAAAAATAGAACCATGTCTTGGTATTTGGCAGACAGGTTAACAGCATTTCCTACCATACTGGAAAAGCCACTCTCCAGCAGCATTGCAGAGCTTGGCTTCTTCTGCTAAGTCTCCTTTTTCCTGAGCTTTAATTTTCCGTCTGTTAAGTTCTAAATCAAATCAAACAACAACAAATGAATGAATGTATGTGGTGGTAAATAAATAAATAAAAATAAACAACAATAAAGACTAGGAAATAAAACGCACTGTGTGAAAACTTCAAAAATTCAGAATGCAGAAATGGTAAAGAAAATAATCATATGTTTATCCTTTGTATCTCTGAAACCAAAACAAAAACATTTAGCCAATGATTTGAACTTTGGAAGCCATTGAAGTACACTGATACAGTAAAACCTGTATTAAGCAGACTTCCCACTAAGAAGGCGACCTCTATTAACCACAAAATATTTTTTTAATCTTTGCACCTGTTTGCAACACATTGCACCTCTTTTACCCTTTTGAACCCTAATCTTGACTTTTTACAAGCCGCAAAAGTTATGAAATCTCACCATCATCTGTTGCATGACCGAGTAAGTAAGGGGTAATGGGTCTATTCCTGGTTTGTCATCACAAACTTCTTTGCATGCATGTTTACAACTATGATGCAAATCCACCTGTGACATCAAACCAGGAATAGACCCATGCCCCTTACTAGCTCAGTCATGCAACCAATGATGGCTAGACTATTTTACTTCAACAGCCTACAAATAAATCAAGCTTTAGTTTAAAAGGATGCAGTGCATTTCGAACAGGTGTAAAGATTTATTTAAATGAAAAAAATTTTTGGGTTAAGTGTACTTCAAGTGGATACCAGCTAAAGTAAAATTGTCTTCCCACATTTCACTGCAAAACAACCTGCATCCAGTGGACACCTCTATTAAGCAGGCATGGACACTAATATTAGACCTTTTGTTGCACAAAACCTGTATTAAGCAATCAATTCAAAGGCTTTTTACTTCTAAAAACAGTCTCATACACCTTTAACATTGTTCAGCTAAGCAGAATTTTCTAGATGGATGCATTGACTGACTGGATATTGTACCATGAGCAGTCTCAGATCTGTGTCCTCTTGATGGCCCCAGCTTTATGAATTTCTGTGCAATATAGTTTTAAAGACTTGTTACAGTCAGAAAATATTTGCCAATTATCAATACTCCACAATCAGGCATTAATTTTTGTTTTGTTTAAAATGGTGAAGATAAGAGATTGCACGTTAAATTATGAATTAATACACAATAAAATGAGGTTATCAACAAACATAACAATTTTGAAAGGGTTGATAATTTACTATTAGATTTGTTTGAGAGTCAAAAGTAAGCCAGCAATTACTTTGGTATTGGTTTTATGACAATCAAATTAAAACTGCTCTATTTCAAAATTTATCAGACCTGTTTTACACCATGTATTAAGCTACTTAGAGTCTCAAGGGTGTCTACTCAATAAAGATTTCATTGTTTCTTAAAATAAACAAGGAAAAGTACGCATATTTACATTCTGAAAGACATTATTTCCTTTGACATTGCACCAACCCCAGGCTGATATGCCATAGCAAAGATATCAGCGACGTCACCTATTGTTATTAATATCCCAACCAGAGAACTATTGGCTGGTGAAACAAAGAATTCTTTTGTTCAATGTTATGAACATTTAAATAACAAAAGCAATGTTTGTAAACATATATCTTCCCTATACCCTGTCAAAAATACCTGGGGGGAATAAACAGGGTTGGAACTGACAGAGCCACAAGACTAGTACAGTATAAGCTTGTATGAAGTTAAAAGAAACTTTGCACTGAATGAAGATATGTCGTCTTCCTCAGACATTTACAGGAGTTTAACGCATAAGTTTTAGCCTGTGACCTAAACTCGATCTTCAAAAAGGTAGCTAGAGAGTATCGACTGACTAGAGTAGAAGCCTTCGTCGAAAGTTTCACACTACACCATACCTGCCAACAACCAGAGTACAAAAATCTGGAGACGTCTTTGCATTGTGAGAATGTCATTAAAGACAATGTCCAGGAATAACCTCCGAAAATCACACAGAAGGCATTCCAAGAGACCGGGAGATTTAATGAAAAACTTGGAGACTCACGGGAAAACCGGGAGAGTTGGCAGGTATGCTACACGGTCAAAATATGTCAAGATATAGAGCTACTAAAATGTATTAAGCTGATGACATGGAAAACATGGGGACATACGCTTTAGCTCCCTTTGGAGGTTTGCTTCCATTTGCATCGACCAGTAGTACTCATCTAATTTTCATCTTCTCGAAAAAAATTCACCTTCAAAAATGGCGGGTTCTTCGCTCGGGTTTGATCTAGTACCCAGTTTTCACTCGAATGTCTCGTTTTGGTTTTGAGATGTGGTGTTACCGCTGGGATTTTTCCCGCAATCGCAGGCTCTTTTATTTCCTTCCCACAATCCTTTGTACATTAAAGGAGATTTTATTGTTGACGAAGGGGACCGAGGAAACTTGTGTATGTGTCGTTTACTTCTGTGTTTATTTTAATGTCGCAACAGGAATCAATTAGAATTTAGCTCAGGAGTGTCTTAAGCACAGGATTGCTGTTTATCTTTTGAGACTGTTATATTCTGAGCACGTATATCACCGATACGTGTTACCCTGGGTGTTCTTTTCTCTTCCTTCCAATTTTACTTACGGACGTTCAAAGATGGCGTCCGTTTTTCGAAAATTAGTAAGACGCGAATCACGGAATGCAGACGGTTCGGACAAGAATGGATGTAAGGCAAAGGGAGACGATCACAAGAGCGAAAGAAAGGATGGCGAGATAAGCAGTCAACCTCAAGAGAGCAACGAAACAAGAGACCTAAATTCTTATCCGGCAAAATCTCAAGGGACTAGAAATGTTGTGAAAGTCGGCGACGGCGAAATGTCCTCTTCGCACGCTCAGAGGGTGCGGGCAAAACGTCTAATGAAGGAGTTTCACGATGTGACCATGCGATGCGATAACAAATTGTTTTCAGCGGAACTTGTGGAAGATAACCTTTACGAATGGAACGTGAAGTTATACAAAATCGACAAGGATAGTTTGCTCTATAGGGATATGCTTGAAACTGGAACCAAGTTTATTCTTTTGAATATTACCTTTCCCGACAATTTTCCGTTTGCACCGCCCTTCATGCGAGTTTCAGCGCCACGAATCGAAGGAGGATTTGTTTTAGATGGCGGAGCGATCTGCATGGAACTTTTAACTCCAAAAGGTTGGAGTAGTGCTTACACTGTGGAGGCGATAGTGTTACAATTTTCGGCCGCGGTTGTGAAGGGTCAAGGACGAATCGACAGATCCACTAAAAAGGCATTTTCTAAGAAAGAGGCAGAATCAGCTTATAAACGATTGGTAAAGACTCATGAAAAATATGGCTGGGTAACACCACCAAAATCGGAAGGTTAATTAGCCGGCCGTAGAACTACGGAGGTCAAATTTTCATGTAGATACAAGTACATCCAATCGAATCCATGGGGAAAATGTAATGTTCACATTCGCAAAATTGCTTTTGTTGATGTTCATCTTTTAACATTAGTGTTTGCTTCAAGGAGAAAAAAAATAGAGATTACAGTGGCTAGTTGGAGTTTTGTGTGCGATTTTTAATTTTCTGTTTTGGTTTTGAAATGTAAACATTCACCGTCTGTTGTGGAATTAAATTTATCTCATCGCAATTTTAATTCTGATTTCGTAGAGTTTTGCTCACAACTTTTATTTATCTTTCTGGAATCTTTTTAGTGAAGTAAGGGGGACGATTTGGAATCAGCTTTCTACCAGCTGTAAGTTATTGTCTTACTAAAAGCACACCCTTTTCATGTGTGTTAATGAAAAAATGTAAAAATTTAAGCTTGGGTAAAATCGCTGGCATTCAAACAGTAAGATGACAAAATATCTGTTAAAAGCATGTAGCATTCGGTATGTAAATACATTATTTCCACATCTCGCTTACATTTTAATTTCCTTGAAGTGTTTTTGTGTTGCAGGATTTAAATAATTTTAAGATAGCATAAACCAGCTGATGTTGTGTCCTGTTTCTGTCATGTTAAGAGGAAATTGCTCTAGGATATCATCAAATGCTCAAAACCCCAAACTGATATCAAATCAAAGTGAAAATGTGAAACAACCAACAATTGAAGAAATGGACTGCTTTGGCTCTTATTGTGGTGTGGGAATGTTATCGTAAACATTATACTGCCACCTGCAGTACACCAGTGGCAATACTACTGTCCTGTGGACTGCATCTTTTCTACATCCCAGAGTGGAAGAAAGCGAGTTCTGTTCTTGCAACATTATCCTTGTTTATCATTATGCAGACATTATCATATTAGGAAAGTGTTTTTTTAGGCAGGATGTCTCAAAGGATGTAATTACCTTGTTCTGTTTTATGGAGTCAGTGCATAAAGAAAGCCATTAGTACAGTTAATTGTTATGAATAAATTTACCAGTGGGTTTTTGTAATTTTAATTTTTTTTTCTGAAGAAATCTTACTGAGGTTCTATTTTAAATGATTCACTGCTAAATAAGTTTAGGTGCAGACTGATTTCTCTGCTAGTACCAAATAGATTAGGCGACAATCTTGGTATGGTGGAAATATCTTGCTACTTAAACCAGTTACTGTAAGTGGACATTTTACTGTAATATGCCTGAATGATGTGAACGTAGTTAACACATCGTTAATAATTAATATAAGAAATAACATTTAGAAATCCAGTCAATGAAATAGAGCCAAACGTTTGTAACTTAATTGCATATTTTCTGAACTTGTTTGGTAATTTTATTCATTGTTTCATTCCAGTCATTAGTCTGTACAGTACGTTTTCACTGTTTGGAGTAAGTGAAAGAAGTGAAAGAAAAACATCATAATGCCAGTGTGTTGGACCGTATTATGAAATCATGTTTACTTTCTTTTCGTCTTTTTTCCCTACAGCAGACTAAAAGTAGTGTTTGAAGTAGGTTCAATTTCTGCTTCTCTCCTGGGTCTATGCTCCTTATCACTACAAAGATAATTTATGCAGCCTGCTTGATTCATGTAGGCATGTTTCTGATTGGTGGAAATTAACAATGCAAAGCTTATGCATCTAGCCGTACCATCGAAGGTGTAGTGCAGGATCCTGTCGTGAACAGCATCTGGTATTGGAACCTATGTTCTCACACACTAAATGCATTTTGTCTGCCACATGACAATGCAACAGCACTTTATTGACACTTCTATCAACATCACAATGATAACAGAATTGGAGTCAACAACTGGTGAAAAAACTACCCAAACGTTGATACACTTCCAGCAAAAACTCTAGGCAATAACTCGCTAAGGGGTGGGAGGGTAAGAAAACTGTTGCACTCTCTGGCAAGAAAAGAAAAACTGACTCGCATGACAGAGTGTGAAACTGACATCCTAGCTCCTACCCAGGTTCCCCATTCAGTGCAAGATAACTTTGTTTCCTGCCTCTTTCGCAAGGTCAGCCAACAGGAAAAACATTTCCTTAAACAATTGAATTGGTTGTAAATAGTTAAAATCTCAAGAATATTTCAATGAACCATCACCATTACTAGAAAAAACTTGCTAATGTAAATTTCAAATTCTGTAGACTCGGATTACTCTCCACAATGAAGTAGTACATGTATATCACACACAGATGGTGCTTGAGAAACCTGCTGTTTCTCCAGGGTTCATGGACCACATTGCAAATGATTGCTTCACAATAAGTGCCATTAAAAGTTGACTCTGATCCTAGACATAATTATTTTATGCAGTGCTATGTGGTATACATTCAGCATGTTTTTCATTGACATACCATGCCTAATGAATTCTACTCTGGTTAGAAGCAGATTGAGAACAATATTGTTGAAAGTTGTCAGGAATTTAAGTTTATATATCATGCTAGAGAAGAGATCTAAAAACAAACTGTACCACCAAAACATGATAAACAATTATTATGGATGTGTCAAATGGTTCAAAGTAAATTTTACAGTGGAGACATTGCAACAAAAAACAGAAATCTTAGGGTGCATTCATTTGAGGTGATCCAGATCCGGATCAGTGATCAAGATCGTTCAGATCAAGGACCATCAACGTCTGATCAAAGGAACCAGTGAATCCACTCTGCTCACAGATTCATTGGTTTCTTTGATGAACCGTGATCCGAGTGATCTTGGATCACTGATCCTGATCAAGACCACCCCAAAGCAATGCACCCTTACTTACACTTCTTCAATCATGTTCAGGAAGACACTCCATGGTTTGCTTACACAACATTACACGTAAGTTACCTCATAATTCAATTACAAAATTACTATGATGATTTATAAGAACCCATTGTCAATTTGCAGGGAATTCGGAATACTCCTTGCTGGTGGAGACTGAAAAATATTTCTGCTGGTGTGAACACTCCCTTGGCTTCTGCATAGGACTTCATCTGGCAAATTAAGACTTCTAATATTGTGCTGATTATATTCCCGCAGGTCCTGGGTACTAGGTTAAACTTCCTGATGCCTCAAATGTAGGATTCAAGTAGCTGTCTTGTCCACTGTCATCTTTGAAAAGTAAATCTGCTCCTTTTTCTGTCATTGAATCCTTTGAATCAATAATATCTACATGATCACCCTGTCTATTGATTCCTTGTGGAAATTGTTGAAACCACTCAGGATCACTTTGTTTTCTTTTGAAAAAAGACATCACAATACTGCTTTGTGAAATCTTGGGAGGAAGCTTGATTAGTTTTTTGGCATAACTTTCAATTTCTGGTTTTCGTTCTTCAGCAAGAGTTAAATCACTTTTCCTAAAGATTTTTCTCCCTGAAAGTGAATTAAAAATCAGTAGCAATTTAGTATAATAATAATGAGAGGCAGATATGAAATATAATATTATGTATTCAAAGTAGCCCAGAATACTAAACAAAGAAATGATCTTAAACTGAAAAGAAACTTTATCACAGCCTACTTTTGGGCACATAACAGACAAAAAATCCCATGGACTCCTAAAAACCAAAGTATTTATTTCAGTTTGATTTGACTCAACAAAATAAAAATTATTCCTGTCCAGATCAATTTGATTCAGTGGGAGATCTATTCAAGAGGCTGTCTTGCCCAGTAAATCAAACCCAATCGAACTAAATTTATTTCAATTGAACCCAGTCGAACTCAGTCGATTGAGTTCGACAATCGAACGACATCGAACTCACTGAAAATTAAGAAAAAAAGTCAATCGAACCCAAACGAACGTTCAATTTTCGAACTCATGATTTGCGTAAAACAGGCGTTGAAAATCTATAACAACATCTTGAAGCTCGAGTTACTTGAGCCTGGAGTGTGCAGTTAACTAAAAACAATTATATATTGTTCTGGCAAGTCCAGAAACACGGTATGATTGTTCTTTTATTGTTCAATATTATATCCAATGTACGTAAAAGTATACCCGGGAAAGTTTTAGGAAGAAAGGTAATAAATTTTCCAACATCAGAGGAAGGTCACCTGCAACTGCAGCCCCACCCCCTCTTCTATGACGACATGGTGCTACGTACACTCCCTTTTTTTACAAGAATCTTTTCTTACAATAAACCCAGAACGTATTAATGACATTCCTCAGGCTGAGAGTCGATTAAATTAACCCAAATACTAAGGGCATGTTATTTTTTAATGACATCTCAGTTTGTTATAATCAGCGCAGTTCTTATTTATATATCTGTTAAATTATATCTGTTACAAAATCACTTTCATTTCATCAGTCATCAGGGGATTCAACGTTTTCAGCCTCAGCGCCTAAATTAGACGTTCTTATGTAGAAGAGTGCACATTACCTAAGTTGACAAAGCAATAATATTGCTTCTCAGCTCACATCTATCTAGTCCAGTCCCTGAACCATCCTTTCTTCCCGCCCCTAATATAGGGGCTGAAACCGGGCGGGCAAAAGAAGAGTCCAGGATAACTTGCATGCGCATGCTCAAAACGAACCAATAAAAAATTACTAGGTCCCAACCACGCTGCTCGCGTCAATGTGTCGCGCAATGCCTTTTTCAGCTCGCACTCGTGCAATTGTACGCGTCATTACTGTTTTCCCAAACATTTTTTCGTATTGTTTCTGCATATTAAGCGAGTTTCAAAAGTTTTTGAAAAGAAAGTCTGACGCGTACAAGTAACTCATTTGCATAATGCAGTGCATGCACTTTCAAGTCCGAGTCGGTGTTTTCAATTGTCAACAAATCTTGGCAAAGATTTCTTTCATTATCTTTGATATTATGGTAAAAAAAACAAATCGAATGTGGCATACCGTGGTGCTGGTGAAATTCCACTGATTTGGGATTAATTGACATGTTTTTATTCAATCTGAATGCAGAAATTGTTGCTTGTATATTATCATTCAGAAAATCGCTTCACAAGCCAAAACTGGAAAATACTTCCAAATATGGTTTTTCCCCCGATTTGGGGGGGAAAAATGGCGGCGTTCTGAGCATGCACATACAAGTTATCCTGGACTCTTCTTTCGCCCGCCCGGGTTCAGTCCCTATATTGGGCGGGAAGAAAGGAGAGTTCAGGGACTGGACTAACATCTATCTGGTCTGACAGATGCTTTTTGACCTCCCCTCTCCACCACCCCCACCCCCTCCTAGTAGTGGTAAGTAGTAGTAGTAATACATAATACATAATACTAGTATCCCCTAGACATGCCGGCTATACATTGCACGCGCGAGATCCTCGCTCTCCACGCAACTCCACGCAGTAGTTTAATGAGTAAATATACCTGGAAGGTAAGGTATACTCCTTACGGTTTCTTTAACGGTACCAGCTTCCTCAGGAAAAGAGTCTAATAGCCCACATTGAAAATCAAAAAAGTCATTGTAATTGCGCCAGATGATACTTGAAGATCCATCCGACCACTGGAGGTGGAAAACAAAAGCGTATTGTTTCTTTCTGTTCTTGCTACCAACCCAGCGTTCCTTGATTGAGTCAAGTTTGGCTGTAACAACATAATTCATGGCGATCTTTTCATCTGCGCTGTCTAAATAGTCGGTATCCACATGGAAGTGACTTCTCCGTGGAGACAGCTGAGCTTTTGCCCTCCAGAATTGACGTAACGCAAGTAAGTTTATGTCACGCACACGTCTGCAACGACTTCCGGTTAAGTTCCAGCGCTATTTTTATCCGTATGCTGTTCATATTTTCTGATAAATACTTTTAGCATTAGCCAAATGAAACTGCTTTCCTTGAATATGGGGAAGGATTGTAGCATTGTAGCATCTCTGATCTAGTTGCACGGCGTTTTGTTAAAAAGGAAAGATTTTTGACGCAGTTATTTTTATGGTCTTCTAAGGAAAATTACCTCTTATCACTGAGGCATTTTGTTCCAAAACAGTAAACGCCCTGCAAGCCCATCAGTAAACGCCCTGCAAGCAATACCGTCACTAAAACAAATTTCCAGAGAAATATCTTAAATTTTTATTTGCTTGAAACTTTTTTATTTAAGCTCCATTATAAAGTGTGAATTGTGAAAACCCTAAAACCAGGAAAGCGCGTAAGTGTATTAATTAAACGGGAAATTTCATAAGCCGAGGAACCGGAAGCTATTGTTATATCCTTATATGGCAAGTGGTAGGCTCGCCTCTAAACTAAATACAAAATTTGCATAATTTTTCCAGACAGCAGCCTTCTTAAGTTCTCTGAACATCTCCGTCGGATTTGGCCGAAACTGACAAGATTAACCTCGAAAATGTTACTGTAGAGAGTTGCCGCAATCTTTTACAAGGCCTAAGTTGTTTGGGCTCCTCCACGCTGTAAGCCATGGCGGACCATTTAGAACTTGTGGCTGAAATTCCTAAAGTGGAGAAATTGACAGTACAAGATCGCCTAGAGCTGGCGAAAAAACGCCGTTCTCAACAGCTCAAACGATGGGACAGGGAGAAAGATGAAGAATTCGGTCCACCACCGCCTAAAAAGAGACCTCAACGAGCGAAACCAGTGAAATTCGAGCCCAGAATTATTCTCCTCGAGGCTGCTTCTCGAGGCGATTACGACGAAGGTTCGTACAACAGCTAATCTGGCCTTTTGCCGTGAAGTTTATACGTCGATGATAGTTATGTCTCGAGGCCTTCTATTTATAGGCAAATTTTGAATTATTGATGTTTCTTATCCAGTGAAAAAGATGCTTGACTATGGTGTTGACCCAAACTTGGCGAATGACGACGGCCTGACATCGCTTCATCAAGTAAGTGGAGTCTCCGTGCGCGCACCACTGACTTACTTATCTAAGTGTGCAGTCCCTAATGGGATCTTGTTTTGAAACGCTGCAACTCAGTAGGGCGCGATATTTGTCCGCTAATTTCCAAACTTCACTATGTTTGCTTAGTTTCACTGTCAGAAGATCCGTGTTTGTTTTATTGTTGAGCGAAATTAAATTCGCTGGCCTGGAAAATTAATTTCCTTCAGGTGGACCATGCACATTGAATTTTTCTTGTCTAAGATATATAAAGGGTGTTAACTCCTTTACCACAATATATCATGCCTTCCAGAGAAATCACTGCACAGTTATAATTCCATTAAAATTAAGATTTTATATGCTTTATTGAAGTTACTTAACCTTAACTAGCGCTAGCAGGCTGATTCTGGCAATGGAAAAATAAATATATGTTCGACCTGCATGGAGAATAAACCAATATAATTCTTATATTGCTGCCTGTTCCGGTCCATTGCTTCATGGATTTTTAAACTTAACATAAAATTGTTTTCAATGTCAATTGGTGAGACAATGTAACAGACCAAAAAGACTTGTCATCAATCAGTTTCATTCGCTATAGAATCAAGAATCATGCCAACTTTGGTATGTGAGAAGTTTTCAGCTGGGAGCAGATTGGGTGGAAATATATATTTTTTTGCTTGTTTTCTTTCCATAAACACGGAACGTCTGCAAATCGCAATTATCTCGTCTTTACTCTCCGTTGTAATTTTATTTATATATTAACCTTAGTCAAGTTTTTATCCGTACTACTGTTTTTTGGCCTCTCGTGAATTTCCGTGTAATATTGAGAAAACAGCAGGTTTATCCTGAAGTAATTAAGACGTGTTCTTTTGCGGAAATTTAATTATTTTGAAATAGAATCGTTTTTGACAAAACCTTTTTCAATTATACTTAATGTTTACCTGCTTTCATTAAATTACCGTAAATTTAAGTGTTAACCTAAGGTAGCCTGATTTACTTGTATAGAAAATAAGTTTGATCAACATTCCAAGTTCCATTCGGATATGAATGGTTTTGTGCCTTTCCTAGCTATTCTTCAGTTTGTTTGTACACATTTCAGGGCTCGAAATTGCGACCAATACGGTCACCAATGCAACTAACTTTTCCTTCTTGGCGACTGAAATTGTTGTTTAGTTGCCACTTTGGCGACCTGAATTTTGCATGATATAAAAGTACAATAAAGCATTTAAGTTAAAATAAACATCTTATCTTGTCCTGCTTTGTGTTCCTTGTAAAAGAATGGGCCAAATCGCAATAAAAAAGCGACATTCCCTCCAAACTTTACGGACTTCTGTTCATAATATTTTCTTCAATGCCATTAGAGTTTCTCTCTTGGAACTGCCCAGGAGCTGCAGAAATTTGCAAAGACCGCTGGACAATAACTATTTTAGGCTCCAGGGTAATCAAGTGTTTAGATGAAGCTTGACAAAAATTACAATTTATAGCGTTGTTTTGTTGATTGCGTGACACGTGCTCACGGCTCAGAAGTGGTTGCCTAGCACGTGATCAAAATCTGCCCCGATCAAAGTTCTTTCCAGGATAAAAATAGCCGCGTTGGGAACGAAAACGCTGTGTTTATTTCTTAAGTTTAGCAATTTTCTGCGAGCATTTTTTTAGTTTCTCTGTACCAAACTTAACTTAGCAACAATATATTTATTAAAACTGTAGAAATTCTGTGCGAAAACTGAGAAGTCGCATACAATTTTTACAGTTTCTAGCGCGAAAACAAAGCCAGCATTTTTGATGCTAAAATCCAGGTAAATCTCTGTTTTCAGCAAAACATGCAAGTTGGGCTCCGCCACGCTAAATGAAAAGTGTTACGTTATTAAAAAGAAATGGATAAGTAAGTCAAAAAATACTTATAATTTTGTATGAATGTGTCCCACGCCGTGCCAGACGATATCAAACACTTTCAACAAGCGGAACCTGGAAATTATTTTGATTATACAAACTGGCGACTAAAAATTTGCATCTGGCGACTGTTTTTCTCCAGTTAGTCGCCAAAAGGCTACCTAATGATTTTTTTTAATTTTGATATGTTTTCAGGTGTATCATGTTATCTCAAGTTGACTACTTTCACTGACAGTAATTTCTGTATTTAATGTCATACCTTAGAAGTTTGTTGGACCAAATTTGAAAAGCCGAGAATGGTCTTGGTAATGAATAGAGAATGTGATTTCTAATACAAAATTATCTATGATTATTATTTAAAAAGTTTATAAGAATAGTTGTAATTTTACATGTGTTATGTCAATCTTTTCTGCATCATTAACCAAGGCCTGCATAGATGAGTGTGAAGACATAGCAGAACTTCTTGTGGGTTATGGTGCCAATATTGATGCTGAAGATCGAGAATTGTGGACGCCCTTGCATGCTTCTGCAGCATGTGAGAACTTTGCCATGGTTCAGTACTTAATAGAAAATGGTGCTAATGTTGCTGCTATCAATTCTGATGGAAACTTACCTGTTGATTTGGTTGAAGAAGAAGAAGAGCTAAGAAAGTACTTGCATGATGAGATGAATAAACATGGTAAGTTACCTTGCTAAAAATCCTGGTACAAGTACATGAGGTAGGTCATCAAGATTGCATACTATCTTCCTTGGTTGTGTTGGCTAAGCCCCAGTGATCAACAAGTAACTTCTCCAGCTAGTAAGGAGAATTTGTAGCAGAGCACCATACTCGTATAGGAAAGAAAAGCAAGGTTATCATGGCTAGCAGTATTGCTTGCGGGCGCATATGCATAATGGTGGCCTTTAATCCAGCTAATAGGTTGACAGAGACATGCCGTCTTGGTTTATAGCATACTTCTTTGATCCTGGACATTTATGTCATGGTTAATTGACACCTGTCAAAGCACAGTACTTGATGACCTGTATCATGTGACCATATTGCAGCCTCAAGTTTAGAGCTCAACCAGATCAAAATTTTTGGAAGTTACTGCTGACCAAGTGTTGTTTTTCAATTGGACTGCTGTCTCATGTTAGGTTAACTCTTTGCAATCACAGCTGGGGTTAACTTTAACCAGCTTTCAAATAACCCAATTAAAAACTAACCAAGTATAAATTTTCTTGTATACAAATGTTTTTTACTGCTTTTGTTTTGTATAATATGAGATTATTCAAACTCACAGCAGAATGCTCCGTACAGCAGACGTACAATTCTTGCTTATAATGGGTTAGCTTAATCAGCCAGGCTTTGAACAAACTGGCCCATGAGCTCCGCTTCAAGGCTTGCCTAAATCTATATACAAGTATTACCAAAGTTCTCTTTATAACAATTCAACTGTTAGATTAACTTTTCAGTTAATTCCCAATCTTGAGGATAAAACAATAAGATTGTTTTGCATTGGAAAGGTTTGTTTCTCTTAGGGGTAAAAAAGTAAGTATCAAACTCAATTACTGGTAAACATGGTCAAAATTAATTTTCAGGTTTCAATCAAGACAAAGTTGATGAGCTAATTATGTTGAGAGAAAAGCGGATGCTTGAAGATATAAAAGATGCCATTGAAAAGAGAAGGGACCTGGAAATCAAGGATATGCAGGGTGCAACAGCAGTAGGTTTCCAGTATGATGGCATAAAAAGTTGTGATGTCTTTTGAAAATGATGTCTGTGCCACCACCAACCAGGGACTTGTTATTGAACAGCCTTTTAGCATCTTTCTTGTGACCTTAGTTTGTTTTTCCCCAAATTTACCAGTAGTTAGTAATCTTTTCTAATGTAATTCTCTTTGAATATGCACACATCAGTTTGCATTCATTCTGCTCCAAGCTGGTCAAACTGGGACACTGTTTTGTAAAATTCTTATATTTTATGTATTCTCCTGACCTGATTTCGTTTGGTGTCAGAGTCAAATAACCAAAAGTTCAAAAGGCAAAGAAAAAAATCTTTGATCTCAGTAACAATTTTAAAACGTAATGATTACACTGTTACCCAGAATCTAGATGCTGAACAGTGTATGGAATTAGTAAAGGTAATCATGTGAATGCAAATGCAATTAAGGATTATTTTACACTAACAACTTGTGATGTTTACAATTTTCTCAAAATTGCACATGTGAGCCTTTAGTGGGGGCAATTTGAAGGAATTTTCAAATATCACTTGTTGTTTAAACCCTCATTGCTCACTAAGCTTCAAATGATTACTATTTATTACCTGACTGAGAGAACTACAGTACAAAAAGGCACGCTTTTATCTGCAATGCTGTTTGAATTTAACTTTTAACAATAAATTTGCCTCCTTGCAGCTGATTCCTGCAAGAAATATTTAAAAACTTTTTTCCCATCAATTTTTACTGTATTTTCACTTTTAGTTGCATGTTGCTGCAGCGAATGCTTATGTTGAGGTGCTGGAGTTCTTGCTTGAGAATGATGCTGATATAGAAGTTGTGGATAAGGATGGCTGGAAGCCTATTCATGCAGCAGCTTGCTGGGGAAATGTGAGTGTAGTCAGAGCTTTTAATTTACTTGATGTCATGGTAGCTGTATTTGTGTTCCAATACGAAATTTCTGTTCTTTTGGAAATGAGAAAAATGTTTGCTTATTATTTGGGAATTTTTAAGTTTAATTTGATTGGGTTCTTTCCTTTCTTCATTGTTTTGATTAAAAGTAATTAGATGTCACTTCTCAGTGCAGTCAAACCTTATAATAAGGTTTGACTGCAAACCTTGGTCCCAAAGAATCTAGACAACTGTAATATTAGTTGTCTAGATTCTTTGGGATCAAGGTTTACACTGTTCCAGAAACCTGGAAAAATCCTTTAAAACTACATACTCTTGGAGAACTTCTAAAATGTACTTGAATGCTTGAAATCCCAACTACCCTGAAGCTTAAGTTAAAATTTTGATTTTGCAGGAAAAGGCAATTGAGTTGCTTGTTGAGCATGGGGCAGATCTTGAAAGCCGGACACCTTATGGTGAAACTCCACTTGGTATGTCAAAAAAATGATAGGTTTGTATAAAAAATATTCCAAAATTCTGTTCATAAACTTGTAACATTATTCAATTACTTGAGGGAGTTAATATACATTTAAACGTTTCTTTTTTCTCAAACTCTTTCCATGTGTGCATCTGGTTATACTGTGAGCCTACAAGCCATTTTTATTTCTTATATTATATAGTTTGATTTGACATTATCTTTTTTCATTAGATTTATGTGAGGATGCTGACACAAGACAATTCATCATTGATCTCAGGAATAAAATGAAGACAAACAAGTTTAAGGTCAAGAATAACAGAAGAAAACGAAACAACTCTAGATCGTAAGTCATGGAATGTTTTTATAATCTGCAGCTGTAGACCACTTCTGTCCTTAGACAGCTGTCCTCTCCTGTTTTCATCAAAGTATGATAAAGGAAAACCTTTTTGTAGTCCATTAGTGCCAGAGGCCACTCACTGATTATCAACTCCCATTTTGCTGGCTTGAAGAAGCCAACAGTATTACAACTCCTCCTAGGCAGGATGCTAGTCCAAAGAATACTACCCTCTCTTCATTATTTCAGGTTTTCCAGATAACAATTTACGTACTGTATGCTTGTTTACTTGTCTGTCTATTCTTGCATGGAGAATGGCACTGTGAGAGCAAAGTGTCTTACCCCTGGACTTCAATATAAAGGTGTTTCAGTTGCAGGGCTCAAAGGTAACTTATCAGTCCACTTGCAAAGTTTGGCTAGTAACAATTATTTCCACTAGCAACCCAGTAAGACCACTAGCAAATTCTTTCCAAATGTTTGGGGGACATGGTTGATTCTAACTTGCAAACGTTTGCTGGTGGATATTTTTCTCACTCGCAGATTATCAAAATCACTCGCATTTTGCGAGTTTGCAAGCATTAATTTCAAGCCTTGCATTGTTGCTTTATGTAATAACTGGTTTAATTTCTACCTTTAAGATCCATCTGTAAACTTTTGTGCTGTTTGTTATATAGGCTGTCAGTCAAACGGTCAAGTCTAAAGGAAAAGATTTCAATTTCTCAGAACGAGGCAAAAGCAGAGGCAATTCTTCGACAACACCCTGAACTGGCTTTCCTCATTACGGTAAAAGCACTTTCAAAATGGGGATAGGGGAAGGAAATGAAACTTGGAATGTCGATACAGGCATGCATGCTTTATTTTGATCAGTAGGTGGCCTATAATTAGACAGATGGCTGGCAGACAGACAGACAGAAAAATTAGCTGACTGACAACGACAGTAATTATTTAGTTACATCATTTAAACAGATACTGTTAGCCTTTATAAGGTGTCTCTCTATGTGCTCCATCTTACTAGTTACGGAATTGTTGAGGTTAACAACCTAAAGAATTTTACAAGTTAAATCTTTGAAATTTTTAGGTGCACTTAAATTAGATTTTTCTTACGCTGTGCTAATATTAATGGCTTTCAAAATTATTGATATTAATTTAAAAGAATACCAACTCTGCTGTCTAGCTTGGTCATGGACAAGCAAACATGGGGTCAAAGTACCACTGTTCTCTAATCTAAATTATTGTAAATACTAGACTTTAAATTGTGGCATTTTAATTTACCTCCTTAGAAGGACAAGAAGACAACTGATGAACCAAATCAAGTGGATTTGAGTGTGGAACAGAATAATTTTACACCCAAAGAAGAATCTCCTTCACCAGTGGGAACGCAGGCAGAGGAGAAAAAAATAGAACATACTAACACACAGATAACAGAAATCCCAATGTCAAAGAAGTATGAAAGAACTTCAAAGGTTGAAGAAAAAAGCACCACAAAAATAGTTGATATAAAAGTAATAGAACAAGGAGCTAATGAAAAGGAGAACAGACCTCTGGAAAATACAAATATATTAAAAGGTGAAAGACATAGGGAACCTGTGACAAAAGAAATTGATGCAGCACCTAAGGTGCAAGGTACCACATCAACAAACATTCAATATAAGAGCAGGACTGAAACAAGAGAGCATGTGTCACAAGAAAAGAAAACCCCTAGGCTATCAGAAAAGATTGAACCCCCATCCTGCCCACCCCCTCGATCACCAATTGCGGGTCATCGGCAGCTACCAGCAGATCCAAGGGGACAACAAACAACAAAAGAGAATAGCACAATAAAAACTAGTCGCACTAGTCAGGAAGTTACTGTAACAAAAGAACAAAGGAGTCCTGCAACTAAGCCTTTGTCCGAGCTTAGCTCCAACTCTAATACCACCTCACAGTCTGTTACAACAGCACCTAAATCGTCAAAAACACGTGCTGCACCTCCAGTGCCTCAATCTTCAGGAAGCACAAGTGGTAGGAGTCAGGTGCAATCATCTGATACTTCAGGTTACCCAGAGTCGTTTTCCAATAGGAAATCAAGAGATTCACGGGAATTAACAGAAACTTCTCTGCAACAATTGAGTAAGTTAACTTTTAACTAAGGGGTGTCTACTCTGTAGTATGAATTTATGTTCATCAGGGTAACTGATATCTGCTGTACTGTAATAACTTGAGACATCTGGAGGGAGCAGTAAAGCCTGCAAACAGGATACCAGCAAGGGCAGAAAAAAATAATTTTGCAAACAAAACGAGAATTGTCTTGGGAGGAAACAGAGGCAGGGGAGCCTGTGGAGATTCTATTGATGCTGCCTTTCCAGGGTACCAGAATCTGGCATCATCATCTGATTGGATGAATCATTGATTGTTAACAACTTAGAGATAAAGATTTGAGAGATCTTGACAACTGCTTGTAAATTTGCATAATTTTTGCCAAGACTGCAGTCAGGTCTAATAACCTTTTTAACTGATTTGTAACAGGCTAGTCACCGAGCAGTTTACAGGTACCCTTGCCCTGCTCTGCCTGCCCCACTTGCTTTGCTCGCAAAATTCTTTTTTGCACTCGTCGAGAGCTTGCAAGCAGGCTAGAGACAACACAGCATCATGCCACCAACTTGAAATCTAGCACTGAACTTGTAAATGCTACCCTCAAATTCTATGGTTATCAGTTGGTCAGATCATTTGAACTCTTTAAAAAGTTGAGTCATTAAGATGTCAAAAGTTACAGGGAACTGTATGAATGTATGCAAGGTCTTCTTTTCTTCTGTGGTTGAGGCTGAGACTTCTCATTGTCTTTGGAGAAGGAATTTGAAGGTGCACCTTTTGTAATTCTGTGATGGATTTCTTTTGAGGTATGAAACTCCTTTGAGTGCACAATGCCCAGTGGATACTTTTTCTTATTTAAAGTGCCTATGAAGTAAAAAATAATTGCTGCTTATTTGAAAGGCTTTTCAAAGTAAAGAAGAATGGCATTTTCCTTTTGGGAATATCATTTTTCTTTTCAGAGATATCTATGTTTTTGTATTATGCAAATGAGGAAAGTGATGACGTCATAGGTGGTTCCACTAAAACAGTACAACACTCAATCAAGAATATCCCCAGAAATATTGGTTAGGAGCAGTGTTCTTCAAACTTGGCACCAGAAACATACATCAAAAAAGAAACAGAATGACACCTACTATGGTGTTGCCATGGCAACACTCTCGGATCCAGTCTCCTGTGCAAAACCAACTATTCCCATTTGCAATCTTTTAGAGAGGGACAGAGGGTCTAGCTCAGCACACAAATGATTCCCATGTTTCCGTAACTATCCACATTGATTGTTGTGACTGGATTATCCTTGTTTTAGGATAAAACCTGGGAATTTCAGTCTCAATTAAAACAGGACCAGCGGCATAACTGTTGTCATGGCGATGGCATGACAGGTGTCATTTTGCTTCTTTTTTGATGTATAGTCCTGATGCCAAGTTTGAAGAAAACCGCTTTAACATCACTAGAGATATTCTTGATTGAATGTTGTACTGTTTTAGTGAAACCACCTATGATGTCAGTGGAGCTGGGCATATTTTGACTATGTTTATTCACAGCAACAGAGTTCACCTCTTGTATTGCATCATTTGAAACTACTGGAAACCTGGAAACCTGGAAACATCTATCTTCTTGAGATGGCTATGAATTTGTTGTTGTGTGGTTTTTGTTTGTTGGTGTTTTCTGGACTCGGTATCACATGGACCTTGAGCAGATGTTGAAGAAAAATTGCCAAAATAAATTATTTGTTAAAATAGACACTGAAATTTGGAAACTTCCCTTAAAGTAGGTTTTCACCCTGAAGGAGCTGGTAATCATCATCCAGAAACTGTAATAGATTAAATTGCTCAGTTGTTTTGAAAAAATAAACAAGTAAACAAAGATTTGGCAATAACACTGTAGTTGCAAAATTTGCCATATAATAGCTTTTGGTCTTTTTATTTTCTTAAAATTCTATTTATTTGAAACTAACCTTGAAATCTGATTAGTTGTTTTGTTTTTTGCTCATTCTCTGAGAAAAAGATGCAATTTGCATCAAAAATAGAGTGATTTGTGAATATATTACACTGCTGAGAGCCAATCAGATTGCGAGGAAAACCAGTGATTTAGAAATGAATTTAATAAAATGTAATAAAATAAAATATGTATGTATGAATTTAATAAAAAAAATAAGCAAGTTTGTAGCAGTTGTGCTATATCGTATTGCGATTAGTAATAGAGACTAGTAAAGCCATGTATTTACGTGGAAAGCAAGTTATCTAGCGATGTTGACTTAGGTCAGCCATTCCAGAAAGATTGCCATTTAAATTGGAGCTATATTTTGCATGCATTGATAGTTATTTAGTACAGGTAATCGACTCATTGGAGAACAATGCAGATGCAATGATAAATAATTCTAACACTACTATCTACATACAGTGCATTTCTTGAGCAATAAAATGATATCATTATTTTCTTACCCACAGCAAAAGCAAAAGACATCAAGAAAACAAAAGTTGTTTCACCATCAGATGTAACACTGTCTTCACAAGCTGTAACAGCTAAGTACACTTCAAGGCCAACAATATCGCCATCATCCCTGCCATCAACACAGCCTAGTGATACAGCTGCTATACTTGATGTTTCAAGTGAAACTGCTCCAACCACAAAAACACCTGTTACAAACAATTTAAGCAATAGCACAGTAGAAGAACCAAGAAAAAAGTTTAAGCAACCCACTGATGCTGAGCAGGTTGGACGGCACAAGAAGTCGTGTTGTGTTCTGATGTGATTGGCTCTACTTAAGGTTTTGTTCAGCAGTATATGATGATGCAAATTTGCAGAGTCATTTTAGAGGAACCGTCACTAAGCTGAAGCTGCAAGATGTGAAAAGTGTTTAGGAACTAGATGGAAGCTTTGCAAAGCAGTTTGAACATTCTTAGCTGTGAGAAACAGAGATTTACCTCTTGTTGGGTTAAGTCTATTGGCTCTGGCGTGATGTAATTTAGTTTACCAAAATGATTGGGCCAGGACACAAGAGGAGTGAAACTTACACCTGATGTTCATCTTGATATCTACAGAAGGTCCTATGCATATATGCACAGTGGAAGTCAAGAATAAGACATTAGTAGCAAGCTCGTTGTAAACTGTTTTGATATGGTATACATTTTGTTGAGAGCTTTTTACTAACTACTGACAGTAACTATGATTATGTATGGACTATGAAACGAATGTAGGAACTGTTAAAATATCTACATGTGCTGGTGAGATGCGAGTCTGTAGAAAATGACCTAGACATTTAATTCCTGACATTGTAGAACTGTAGCATTCTAAACGGTGGTAAGGCTTTCTTGTAGTCACACTTTTTAGCAACCAAGTTTAAGTGTAACCAATAGTGGTGTTGAAATTTATGTTACTCTACAAATGTTTGATGACTTTGAGACAAGAGATACAGTTAAACTGGTTGATATAGAAATATGAAAATTTTCATTGAGAAGTAGCTCAAATTTCCTCAAGTTTAATAACTTTTAGCAAAGGTTCTTGGAGGCTGTCAGTATCTGAAATGACTAGGATTTTACCATTGGGCAGTAAATATTGCATTGTAGTTAATAAGTAAAAATAATGTTCTAAACAATTTTTTCAAGCATTTTGCCACTTTCAGCTTATTTTTTTACTACTGCTTTCACAATTGTTTCTTTTCTGATGGATTTATTTTGTATTGTTATTGCAGTAACAGATTTTATTTATGAGTACAGTTCAACAGTTTCTTTTAGAAGTGTTTGTAATATAAACAAAACAGAGAGAGAGAGAGAGAAAAAAAAGAATATAATTGAAAATATGTGTGGTTTGTGTAGACTCTGTGGATCTTCAATGTGATAAATTCGTTACTTTATCCTGGGATGTAAATTTTATTTTTCAAGTGAGCAGCCCATAAAAGAGATCATCTCAAGAAATCCTTCCACTCAAGTTGTAAGTTGTATGGAAATTTTAGAGCAGGGAAAGCACCCATTTTCTTACCATTCTCAGTTGATAGACCCACCTGGGGGACAGGAAATTGGTTCCAAAACTTGAGAGGTTATCTCTTTATCATATTCTATCTCTTACAAAAGTGAATCCTTGGAGCCAAGGCTGGCTCATAGCTGCCGGAGCTTATCCCGGTTTCTGTAGCATGAAGCGGCTAGAAGTATTTCTACTTCCCCTGGACGGGATGCTAGTCCATCACAGGTCACTCCCCCGCAATTTTGTTAGGTTTCCCCAACAAATAGCTGGTACCCATTTATACACCTGGTTGAAAAGTGAAGTGTCCTGCACAAGAACACGGCACAATGTCCCCGGCCAGGGCTCGAACCCGGACCGCTCGCTCCGGGGTCGAGCGCACTAACCATGAGGCCACCGCGCCTCTCCATCTCTTGCAAACGGAGCAAAAATTGATTGGACTGATCAAGATGGGAGGGAGGGGGGATTTTTCTGCGTTTTGCTCTAAACACCAAGAACAATTATTGATATACAAAATAGACCATTATTTGAAGAACTACTATGTATGAAAATATGTCTTACAGGTTACAAATTTCCAGTTTCATTATTTGATAGTGCCCCTTCGACCTACCAAACATCCCTGTAGTAACAGTGAAGCCCCATCATCTCCAACTGGAAATGAAGTATATGGTAGTCTTGATTTTTTTTTCTAAATTCTCAGGAATGTTCTCTACTTGTACTGACCAAGAAATAATCAAAGGAGTTATTGTTTAAAGTAACTTTAATTTGATCTTAGCAAAGGCAGCTACATTAGTGTGGACCTGGAAAGAAATTTATCTCAAGAAAACATTTATTTTAGTTTTTATATATAAACTAATCCAAAAAAGCATGCAAAGTTTTCATTTAAGTGTATTTTTGCTTTCTTTTTGTGCCCTTTAAAGTGTCCATGAAGCGGAAATTCCTTCCACATAATATGAAAATACAACGTTTGAAATACACCATTCCAAAATTCGGGATGCCTACGATAAAAATTGTTAATTTTACGAGCGCTCAAAGCTGAGCTATTTTCCCCCAAAAATGGCATTTAAATCGCGCGATCAAAACGTCACGTGACCTCAACGCGTGACGTCAGTTTGTGTGTTAGACTTTTTCAACATCACTCTCATCGTCCTCCATAATATCTTCATCAGAACTACTCCAAGAATTGGCGAAACTATTTCATTCAGAATCACTTGACATTTTCCTAACCTCTGAATTTCTCTTCAATAACAAGGTGCAAACAAACCTGAACACACAAACTGACGCCACATCGGAACAAATTCGGTTCCAGTCTCCTGACCATTTTTGAAGGTAAAGTATCTCAACTTTGTCCACTTGTAAAATCAACAATTTTTATTGCAGGCATCTTAAATTTTTGAATTGTGTATTTCAAACGTTATATTTTTAAATTATGTCGAAAAAATTTCGTTTCATAGCCTTTTAAGGTAAAATAATATTTTCGGGCATTAACTTATTTGATCTGGAATAGTTCATATATTTTTTATATATAAGGAAAAAAGTTTTAAAATATCTTAAAGTAAGGTGGGCTTACAGAAAATAAAATGAGTGCAGAGAGAAGTTTTAGTTTTTCTCAATGGCTTCACAAGAATGCGACAGAAAATAATTGGAAAGAGTTTCATGTACACGCTGCAAGTTGCATAGTTGTAACTTTGAACACATTTGGTGATATGTTTGAAAATCGATGAGTAACCAGGGGGCATAAGCATGTGATAGAAGTCTCAGCTTTTGTACTATTGTGATTGCTTTGGGGGTTGCCTTCCGCTAAGGCACTAAGGCGATATATATTGCGCTATGGCCATAAGTCGCTAAGGTGTAAACTTTAATGTTTCTTTAAGGTTACCATGCACCTTCAGGGATGTCTCGCGTGCAAGCGATGTAGCGCGTCCGGTTTAAACTGTAGATATCTAAACCCCCATATCAAATAAAAGCTTATAGGACTGAATATCAGACTATACCAAATATTTTGGGAAAAAAATGAATTATCGAATTTTTCATGACTCCTAAGTGCGAGCGCCCGAATCACCTTTTGAGCGTTTCATGTCTAAGCAAATTTTGTTTTTCGCTTATTTAATGTGTTCCTCCGTTTCCGGGGCCAAAGCGCTAACAAAACGTGTCTGCGATTTGCCATATTCAATTTCAGTGAAAAGTATCAGAACATTTATGAAATAGGATTAAAAAATATGGAGTGATCGTACAAAAATCGCTCTTGAAAAAAAAGTATTTAGAAATAAATTCGCAGACACGGTTCTGTTGTTTAAAACTAGTTACTGTCAAAATTTGAGAACAATCGAACAAATTCCCTTTGACTTGTAGCTCTTTAAAGTGTCCCCCCCCTTCTGGTGAAAAAAGTTGTTTCGAGAAAACAGCGCTGAAAAAATTTTCTCGCTTCTCAAACAAATTCCGCCCACAAACACAGTCAACTGGGTTCTCAGATAACTGAGCTAATCAACGCTTGGAAAGTCTTCTTCCGTTGGCTTCCTGGTGAAATTTACCCGCGTAATCTTCAATCAACCCGTAGTGTTTCGTATTGCACTCTACGTGAAGAGAATATTTTTGGCTGCTCGTTTTTTTCTTGAAGCTGTTGGAGCAAAATGCTGAAGGTAACAAAGGGAACGACCGCTAGAAAGCAAACTAAAGCGGCCAGGCGGGAAAAACAAGTTCAGTAGTAAAAGAAAACGTCGCAGCAATTAGAGTATTCGATATTTGTTCTGAAAGGCGAGGCGATTATAACTAAGGTTTTGCATTTGTTGTGGACGAATTCTCTTAGCTTCTTCATACTATAAAAACCTCCACTCAAGGGCACAAAATAAAGTAGATACAAATGAAAAATTCATGAATAACAATACATATTAAAATGATCATTAAGCATTCCAGTATCTCGATCTTTGGTCGGAAACACGTTTGCCGTTTAGCTAACAGTATAAATACCTTAGAGAACTGAGAACTTCGTCGCTGCCAGGGCTAAGCCGTTTTGCCGCTTTCAACGCTTACTTCCTTTTGGCGCGAAAAACCTTTGACACGCGACTGGCAATTATTGAGGTCAGAAAACGCTTGGTATTTTTACACCGACATCTCAGCAGGTTCAAGAGGAAATTTTGGTGGAAAGCGTTCTGACTGCCGCGTATGTAGTTTTTGAAAATTCGTGCCCCTGACTGCCCTGAGTGACACGAGGTTCGTACAATTTGTGCAAAACCAAAACATCATTTAGAATCGCTTCGCATTTCTGAACAAATATCGAATACTCTCCTACTTCAATTCAGGGTTCCAACTTCAATTTTTGTAGAAATTATTCTATGAGCAGCAAGCTCGAAAATTTAACTGCAACCACAAAGCCAAAATTATTTGAAATCGCTTGACATCTCTAAGCAAAGATCTACAGTTTTAAGAAGGATTAGATGAGGTTTTCTGTGGAAATTCTATAATAGTTTGAGACTACCGGTTATGTAGTATTTCAAATTCCAGGCTGCCGGGTATCTAGACAAAATGTTTCAAAGTTTTGAGCTTATGGGTTGTCAACTTGCTTTGAAAATTGGTTTGTCATGTTCCTATTTACATATCAGGACTAAAAAAACATTTTAATCGATTCTACATATTTTAAAAAAGATTTGAGAATTTTTGACCGTTCGAATTTTTTTCTCGTTGCTCGGTTTTCCGTTACTTCGTTACTCGTTACTCGTTACTTCATTACTCTGTTTAGTAACACCCATGGTGATATTCTGATGTTGATAGAAATAATTTTTTGATTGATAAGAAAGCCTTTCAAGTCCAATATCACCCCCCACAAACATCCATACAGCAATCGAGCCATTCCTTCATGCGAAATGGCAAGAACTTTTTCGTTTATTTATGACAGATTCGACGGAAACTCTTCAGCTGATATGTTGGAGAAACGCACGTCGGATTGGTAAGAAGAGGGAAGCCAGCCAGAAAGAACATGTACTATCATTACAGCGCCTTTGTCAATTAAAACTCCCGACTCGATCTTTTGCAGGCTTGATCCCAGATAGCCGTAGCTTCAACTTTGCCCCAACTTTCGCTTGTTCGTTCATTGCTGTATTTTCATTTTTGGTTCGGTCCTTTCGCTTCTTCAAACTGGTCCACGGACATTTCCATGGTCTAGGTTTATTCATACCTAAAATAATTACACCAAGGAAGGTGCTTGCGTGTTGGCTGATGAACTGAGTAGCTAGTTCTAGAAGGTCTATTATAGTCTGGCGGTTTGGCGGTTTAAGCCAATTTTGAGTGCCGGTTTGCGGTTTCAATCACGTTTATCTGGCGGTTTACGGTTAAGAAATTATCGTGCGGTTGCAAGAAATCATGTATTTAGCTCGCGGTTTTCGGTGTTTGCGTGTTTTTGTGGTGGTTATTCAATTCGCTATAAACATCTCGAGCAATCTTTGTGTTTGTGAACAGCCCATTAGATGTCAAAAACTTTTTGTTCGCTGGTCACTTAATGGAGTTATAGAAACAATTTGTTGTGTTCTTAAGATCTTGTGGTCTTTGTGGGGAGAAATGCGATTATCGCATTTGCTGCGTGCTGTGTAAAGAGCGGTTATGAGGATAATCCTCCTACCTGTAGGGCGGTGCCGGTTTTTAGAAGAAAACGAAAGCGGTTTGCAGTTTCGAAGGAACAAAATAAGGCGGTTTACGGAATCTACGACCCCCTATAATAGACCCTCGTTCTAAATCCCGTGAAAGTCGTCTCGGTTGATTGCTTGACGTCATAGGGCTGTCAACCAAGAGGTAAACTTTTACTTCCGGCGTAAACGTGAAACTGCAATTTCTCCACCAAAATATAGTCTTTTTAAATAATTTTTTTGAAAAATTAAAGATCACACTTCGACCAATATTTTGCTTCAAAAATCCAGATTTGAAAAAAATTATCGATCTGAAGGTGCACGGTAACCTTAAGGCTTAACCTTAAGGCACAAAATGGCAGAAGAAAACCAAGATGGCTACTGATCTGAACACTAATCTCCACATGATATTGTAAAGTAACGGTATGATAAATGAAAAAGAGCTGAAACCCATTACATGCGACGGAGCTTAACCACCTTTTGTCCAATTATTTTATGAACACGCCGGAAAAATGGAGAAGAGTAAGAGCCAGCACCAATATCCAATTTTTAGCGCAGAATTGTCCAGAATGAAAAGAAGCGTCGGATTGCTATCAAGAATGACGAGAACGATTGACTTTAAGACTGCTTCTTCATTAGCCGTGCATTTAACCGAGCTAAGTCGGTCTCAGGTAAAGGAGAATCTTGACCTCGGTCATGTGTACAGAACTCACTGAGTTCGGTCTGTACTTACGACCTCGGTCAAGATTCTCCCATACAGACCCCCTGTTCGGTTCTG
>CM042746.1:18998658-19014413 GCA_022496165.2 Catalaphyllia jardinei | reverse complement strand
CTTGCTTCCTTGGGTGCTTGACATTTAACTGGCCAGAAATTCCGGTTGGAAAAAAAAATGGTATGTGTTTTTGTGGACAACTCAGTCTTCCGATCTCCAGCCTGTCAAAAAATTATTACGAAAATTATTAAGTTATTTTCAAGACTAAAGTTATCATTCATTAATAAGTGTATACGTTTACTGAGAAGGGGAAAGCGCGTTTCCGTGGCTTGTCAAGCCAGTCTAGAAACGTATTCTGATTCCTTGGGAGCTTGCCATTCAACTGGCCAGAAATTCCGGTTGGAAAAACAAACACTAGGTGTCTTTCCGGACAACTCGGTCTTTCGACCCAGGTAATCCACTTTTCTCGCTCTTTTTGTACTTCTAGTCGACGCTCCCCCGCACTTTTTGACAGTTTTTAAAATAAAAAACTGTTCAGCAGCACACCGCAATAGATCTTGTCAACTTCGGTGATCGCACAGACTTGATCAGGAATTTTAACAATATTTCATAAGGTATGACTTCTATCACTTATAAGTGTTCGATTTCACACTATAAATCACTTTCAAATTAGGTTGTCAACAGCAAACAACACCCATAAACAAATACGCGCAGGATACAATATAGATCCTGCTTTCAGTTATAAAATGTACAATGTTCAATTTTTAATTTTGCGGCTCACGATTTAATGTTAAATCGTAAGCAAATAAGAACTAAAAGAGAACAAGTAAATTCAATATCCTGGTTTTTGTACTTCTAGAGAATTATTTCCTTTATCATAGTTTTTTTAACTTCTCTGTTCGGAAGATAGGCGTGTCATTTAATGGTCTTCTTTTAGGAAACGAACTGATTTCCAACCGGATGGATTGGTTTAAATGCTTCTACATACCACAACAAAATATAAGAGAAGAAGTGAATACAAAGAATTTATATTCTTGTACCTATAAAGAATTATTTTTTTTAATTATAGTTTTTTATTTTTATTTTCTCATGTCAAAGATGACCGACCCTATAATGTTAAAAAAAATGCTCTTCGAGGGTGACTTCATAGAAAACCGGCAGGTAAATATTTTCAAGGTTGAATGATCTATCAACGAATAACGACAGATGTCTACAAAACAGTCTAAAACCTGCTACACTACTCAGTGGCTAATTTTCAACGCTAGTCAAAACTCGTCGGGTACGTCAGCAGGTGGTAATCACAATAAAACTGCGTCATCGATTTCGAAAATCACTCTTCCTTGATGACGATGCAGCGAGCGAGGTGCTAAACTTGAAAGGTAAGATATGTTATTAAGACATGGGCAAATCAGATGCCTTATCGTTAACTCTTAAGCCGTTGACATTAAAAACTCAGTTATCGATAACTGAATAGACCATTTTACAGTTGTCGTCTTAGTGACCTGGCCTCTGAATGGCAGCGAGGCTGGAGTTGACCTTGTTTTGATAGAGACCTCACTACTTTTATTGTGCAAATCAAGTTATTCTTATGCTAACTAGTTGACATTTACATGAGAAAAGCAGAGAGGTCTGTATCAAAGCAAGGTCACCTGCAGCCTCGCTTGCATTCATGGCCAGGTAGCTAAGCACACAACTGTAAAATGGCTTATTGTCAGCCAGTCAAAATAAGCCTGAAAATTATTATTAAGTTAATGTCAGGACTTAAGGTATCATCCATTTATAAAATAAGTGGATACCTTTACCAAGAAAAAGAAAGCAAGGTTCTACCACATGGCAGCCAGTCCAGAAACATATTCTAATTCTTTGGGTGCTTGGCGTTTAACTGGCCCAAACTTCCGGTTGAAAAAAAAATACTATGCGACTTTCTGGACAACTCAGTCTTCCAATCCAGGAAATATACTTTCCTGGCTCTTTGTGGTTGTTCCAGTGGAAGCATGTACCTGTGTTCTGCCGCACTTTTTGGCAATTTTTTAAATAAAAACTGGTTGGCAGCACACAGCAATAGATCTTGTCAACTTCGGTTTCGCCTGATCGCACAGACTTTATCGGGAATTGTAACGACATTTCTTAACACATCTATCACTTATAGGTGTTCGATTTCACACTATAAATCACTTTCAAATTAGGTTGTCAACAGCAAACAAGACCCATAAACAAATATGCGTAGGATACAATATAGATCCTGCTTTCAGTTATAAAATGTACAATGTTGAATTTTTAATTTTGGGGCTCACGATTTAATGTTAAATCGTGAGCAAACAAGAACTAAAAGAGAACAAGTAAATTCAGTATCCTAGTTTTTGTACTTCTAGAGAATTATTTCCTTTATCATAGTTTTTTTAACTTCTTTGTTCGGACGATGGGCGTGTCATTTAACGGTGTTCGTTTAGGAAACGAACTGATTTCCAACCGGATGGATTGGTTTAAATGCCTCTACTTACCACAACAAATATAAGAGAAGTGAATACAAAGACTTTATATTTCTTGTACCCATAAAGAATTATTTTTTTTATTATGGTTTTTATTTTATTTTTTGTCATGTCAAAGATGACCCACCCCATCATGTTAAAAAATAAAGGCTCTTCGAGAGTGACTTCATAGAAAACTGGCAGGTAAATATTTTCAAGGTTGAATGATCTATCAACGAATAACGACAGATGTCTACAGAACAATCTAAAACCTGCTACACTACTTCTAATTTTAAACGCTAGTCATTACTCGCCGGGTACGTCAGCAGGTGGTATTCACAATAAAACTGATTCATCAGTTTCGAAAATCCGTAATCCTTGATAATGATGCAGCGTGCGAGGAGTTAAAACTTCAAAGGTAAAATGAGTTATTGAGACAAGGACATATTAGCTGCTTTCAAGATCGTCAACTATTTAGCAGTTTAACTGTTGATAGTATAAACTTATCGATAACTGAATTGCCAGCCTGTCAAAATGAGATATATTGTGAACATTTATACAAGTTATCGAAAGCAAAATTTATCAGTTTTCATTTTGTTATCAACAACAACTTGAACGCTGGCAAAATTTTGTTGTCGAAAACTCAGGGCAGTAGCCAAAGCAGTATTATGACTGAGGCGAAGTCCATGGAAAAACGATGACTGAGGTAACATTAATATTAATTCTCTTCCTGTTTATTTGGTATATGCATATATATATTTTTTGCTCATATTTACTTTTGTGAATTGTAAGAAGTGTTTTATGTAACAGTAGAAGTTGGCTGTATGCTTTTAGCTTTGTCTGACTGAATGAGTAATATTGTTGTAATTTGTAAGTAGTGTTAGTGATGTAAGTAACTTTAAATTTTACAAAATAGAATCAAATGTAAAAAAAGAGAAAAAAGGGCTATTTAGGGTGTCTATAATGACTATAAACAACCAAAAAGGAAAAAACAAAATAACTGAGATAAGTCCCTCGATTTGCCTCCAGCTACGGCTCTACAACTCGTTTTCCGTAATACATGAATACATATTTTACGATAAGTAATGGTAATAGGACTGAGTGGAGTCCAATTCAGTCTGGAATCATACGAGTAATTAACAAAATTGGACGACCGCGCAGCGTGAGTCTGATTTGTTTATGACGAGTATGATTACAGACTGAATTGGACGACACGAAGTCCTGTTACCAATTAATCATAAAAATTACAATGCAAGTGAAGTATGATCCTCGAAGTAAATTTTCCAATTTAAGCAATTGGAAAGAAGAAGCCTGAAAAAAAATCAGGGCTTCAACGGGATTCGAACCCATGACCTCCGCGATACCGGTGCGATGCTCTACCAACTGAGCTATGAAGCCACACATTGGGAGCAAGGTCAATTTATTGAGTTCATATCTCCCGTAAGGAGTGGAATGATGTAAAGTGTATATGAAGTAATTCACATTTGAATCCCGTTAAAGCCCTGATTTTTTTCAGGCTTCTTCTTTCCAATTGCTTAAATTGGACAATTTTCTGCGAGGATCATACTTCACTTGCATCTATAACCGCAGTTCAAATATGAATTACTTCATATACACTTTACATCAAGAATTACAATTTCCGAGAAAAAGAAAAATAGGCAGGTTATAAAAAAAGGGAAAATTTGCGTTAAAATACTGAGAAAAGAGGCGTAAGCATTCTAAGGCTACCAGCAAAAACACAAAAGCAAGCGCGCGCGCACGTAGCACGTAATTACAACTTTGAATGCGATTGGTTGATTTAAACTACAACTTTGAATGTGATTGGCTTATTGAACTGTCCGATAATAAAGTGTCCAATAACAAACTATCCAATAACAAACTGTCCGATAACAACTTAGCAAGCGAATTAGGGGGAAATAGGACTTTTTTAAACCAATCACAATCGAGGAAATTGTGATTTTTATGATTGCTACGGAAATTCGCGCCCGCTCATTGGCTAATTTTTATTGTCAATATGCATACAGGCACACAAATTTAAAATTCGAGCGACGCGTCAGCGAGCGAGAGCGGGCAATTCGACAATTTGTTATCGTAAAAAACAAATTGATGTCAGTTTTTAATGCGTCTGTCCTGTTGTCAGCGAGCAGCGAAAGTAGTCTGCGGATCCACTCGGCTATCGCCTCGTGGATCCACAGGTACTTTGACAATGTTATGACGAAATTCATGATCAATAACAGGACAGATGCATAAAAAACTGACGTCAATTTGTTAAATTTTGCGCTTTCAACTCCTAAATTGTTTTGATCAAATACAGTAGCAAGGTTATTCAATCAAACAATGTCAATAGTTAATCAATCAACCATTTAACAATCAATCAACTAAATACCTTAAAAATCGGAAATTAACGCTCGTGGGTATTCGAAATTAATGCGACTTAAGGACGTTTGCGCCCATTGCTACTGCGCATTTCTAGTGCGCACGCTACTCATTAGGCATGCGCGTGCCACGTCATCATTTCAAGCGAGTGCACCGAGTCGAAACTCAATAAAATATAGAGTTGATGACCTATGCGTTAACTTGGTGTGCAAATATTTTTGGTTAATGTTTGGTCACCCCCACTTTTTTTTCGGCAGATCACTTCCTCTTATGATTCTTTCCATTATACTAAAAAACAAAAAAAATCTGTACGTGAGAAGTTTTAATTATTTCTCATACACCATTCAAATAGGGTCGAATTGGTACATGGATAGAGATGTGCGTGACTTAGAAGTTGTTGTTTTACCTGATTTAATGACATATGTAAGAAAGATCTATCAAGTAGGCCTATATATGCTGTGTTAAACACACAAAACATAGATATGATTCTTCAACTTAAATATATGCTGATAGTAATGAATCCGGCCACAGTCGCCTCGAGTGACGTGAAACCCTAGAAATGCTATGGTCTGTGCTACGCCTTATCTTGAAAACGATTTCGGTGACCCCCATTTGTTTTTTCGTTTTTAATCCAATCTTATCATTTTCTACCTGCAGTCAAAGTTTTAAAAAAATCTGTACGTGGGAAGTTTTTGGGCGCGAACGTCCTTAAATTACCGCGAATTAAAGGGAAAATTAGTTTTCAAGAAAGGAAATGAACGCGAAAAAGTTGCTAAACTTTTAAAATAAGGGAAATTGACGCGACTTGCACAAAGAAACAGTTTGTTGACACATGGAATGGAAACAAATTTATTTCAACACTAAACGTAAAAATCCGCAATACAAACAATGTTCGCGCACTTGTTCCTAAGTATAACTGGTTTATGCCACCTCATTTTCTCTTCTTTATACTTAGAGTGTTTTTCTAACGCGCTTAAAGGAAGCTCGCATCAGGTTGTTTTAGCCTTGGGGTGTACCTTGAAATAAACATTTACTATAGAAGTAATGCTTCGATTCCCTTGACACTACAACATCTTTCCGACGTATGATCAAATTTTATTTTCTCATTATGTTCCAACCATAGCGACGGTTCAGTGCGTAGCCGCTCATTTCGAGAATCCAACCAGACACTTCATAACGAAACTTGAAGAGTGTGAACTAGGAGCCTCCTTGAATCATTTTAGCACCCAGTGGATCTTACCTAATTAAAAAAATAATGTATACCTAAATCATATTTTGTCTTCTTTTTCATATCAATGGAGCTTCCATGAGGACTCAGGCTATTTCAAGAAGGAACAAAATGATTTCTTGTTTAATTGTAATAGAAATTCTTCTTGTCGTCAAGAGATGCTTCGGCGAATTCCAATTCGACGATGGTTTGTTTTTTCTTTATAATTATAATTAGTATATACTATAACAGTGGATAGCGCTGAACGCGTGCCCTCTGAATATCTTTTGCAAGTCGCGCCCAAAATATAGTTATCGTTGCAGGAACAAATGAGTTAAAACAAGAGAAAATTTTTCTCATTTTCTCTTAGTTAAAATCATCTTTTTGTGCTTTACTATGTTACTGTTTTAGTGCATACTAAAACAACTATTCACCTTAATGTAGGTGGCCAGTGAAGGATATTTCCACTACGGTGAATAGTTGTTAAATATTGCCATTTTATGTTATTTATGAGTAATGCTAAACAGCTGAATATCGTATCAGTCTACAAAATATATCAGGTGGTATAATAAAACAGCGGATAGAGTTGATTAACTAGTCAAACTCCAAATATCTTTTGCTTTTTACCTTCGAGCAACTCGGGAAAAATGGCGTCCTGGTTTGCATCCGTAACAAGCGAAAAAATCATTCAAATTAACGACGAAGCAGTCCTTGAAAACACAAAGAAAGCGATTTTCACTTTGCTTATGCAACGCGTAAATTTCTCGATCCTTTGATCACCTGATGTATCATGTGACTTTTTGGGCGGCTTGGTGTTCCAGTCCTTTGCGCGCAGGAAAATATTGCAATCGTTGCTGAAATATATGAATTAAAATCAATTTTTTGGATATTATCTCAATGTTATACTGAAAAAAACACTTTTCACCTCAGTGTCGGTGGCTAGCGATGAATAGTTATTAACTAGCTTTTGATCGGCTGCTGAATTGTTTTTCTCTCTACTATTAAATGAATTTAATGATGACTTCCAGGAACTTTAGGTTCGAATTGCGACCGCCTTATCTTCTTTTGTGGAAAAGGCAGAGCAGGAAAAACAGGAATCAGCTAGAATCGTTCCTTGAGAATTTTTATATTCAACTGAAAAAAAAAAAAAACAAGGAAACGCTAGAGAAAAGCTACCCGGAGAAATGCACGAAAATGTCAGCTTTTCCCCGAGAAAATCTGTCATATTTTCCAAAGTACAAGGCGTTATATCTCTAGGCCGTATTTACCAAATAAGGTTGCGTTTGGTATTTTGTTCTTAGGCCCTGAAAGATGGCGCTTACAAAATATGGACAAGCGTAAAAGCGGATCCTCAACACCAAAGGCCCAAAAACATAGCATTACATAAGATTGAGTGGCATGAATGAGCATATCAAATGTAGGTGTAATCTTTAATTGAATATTCTATTTATGTTGTCATCAATGGTAGGTGGAGTTCTTGGTGCCCTAAAAAACCAGCAGTACGGAAAATGCGTAAACTTTTTTGATGTGTCAAGCTCGTCTGGCAATGATATAAGAGCAGCGACTTTGAAAGAAGGATGTGAAGAGCTTTTCAAGCTACTGCCAAATGGAATCATAAAAGAAGATGACTCGGAAAATGTTTGCATCAGTGAAAGCGGAGGCCTCCTAGCTGCGATAGACTGTCCACCAAATGGAGACATCTCTGTCACTACAAATGGAGCCCTATCTAGACCGGATCAAATTGGAAAGATGAATTCATTGCTCAGCTATGCTTGTTTTTTTGTGGTGAATGCACAAGGACCACGTATACTCATACAGATAACATACAATTCGGAAAGGAATCGTTGTGAAGAAAGGGAAAATTTCTTCCGATTTCTAGGTAAATGTCGCAATGGCTGAAATCTGCAATTCTTTTTTTATTCAGGGGCGGTATAAAACAATCAAAAGGACAGCGTGAAGTACCATTATTTGCCCAGGAAAAGAATGAATAAATGTACTTTTTCTCCGTCCAAAGTGTTTAAAGAAATCGCAAATCTGTTTCTCCTTAGGTTCCAAAAATCCAAAAATTCCCGAAATTTACCCGATACAAATGAAACCACAACTTTTTTTCTTTTTATGGCGTAAGTGCTCTTTTTTTTAATCTGGGAACTTTAATAGAATGTCAATCATTTCGCGAGTAACTTCCGGTTAAAGAATTTCCGGTAACTCGAAAGAAAATTGTCTTTAGCACCTTCTATATATCAATACTTTGGTAAGGAAACAGGAAGGTGGGAAGAAAACTAGACAGAAAAAGAAAATGACCAGAATAAAAAAGGGAACTTTCGAAAACAAAATAAACTCCGGCCAGGCCTTAACACGGAGGTAGCTGTAGCAGTTCAAACGAGCTGCTATATAACAACAAGTCCGGAAATACTTTAATTCCTCCGATGTTTCTTCTCTTCCTATCTTGCCTGCTTAATTCCCTCCTCTTTATACTCTCTCTTTCAATCCTTTTACTCTTCTCTCCCGCCCCCCCCCGTTCTTCTTCCTTCCTTCCTTCCCCCCACCCTTTTCCCCCTCCCTCCTTCCTCTCCCCCTCCCTTCTTCCCTCTCTTCCTTCCTTCATTCCTTCCCTCCCTCCCTCCCTTCCTTCCGTCCTTCCTTCCTCTATTCCTTCTTTCCTTCCTTTCTTCCTTCCTCCCCTCCTTCCTTCCTTCCCTCCCCTCCTTCCTTCCTCTTCCTTCCTTCCTTCCTTCCATCCTTCCTTCCTCGCTTCCTCCCTCCCTTCCTTCCATTCTTCCTTCCTTCCTTCCTTGCTCCCTACCTTTCTCCTTCCTTCCTTACTTTTCTACCCTCCCTACTTTCCTTTCTGAAATATTTTGATTCATTCTTATTGTTTTCTTTTCCCTGTTTCTTTCTCCTTTTCTACTTATTCGTTCATTTATTTATCTGACTGATTTTTCTTAACTTTTTTTGCAGTTCCAGGAATGTCCTGGGAGCACGATCTTCCATATTCTTCTTTCTCAGCGCACGGGAATCGAGACTTCTGTGTTGCGTATCAAAAAAGGATGTGTACACTAGACGAAGTCTGCCCCAACGGACCAGGACAACAGAGTGTAATCGGGATATCCGGTCCTGACAGGGTGCTCTACACCACTGCCCGACAATTTTTCAACGCAGACACATGTGAGAAAGCCCAAGCGATTCCAGATCAAAACGAAGATAAAGACGGTCTTTTGTGCTGTCCAAAGGAGAAACCTCGCCCAAGAAATCCGACTCAGAATGGTACGTACATTTTAGGTACTCGGGCTAGGGTGACGAAAGGTAAACAGGACGTATTCCGTTCTGATTTGTCTCTTTTATCATTTCATTTATCTAAATTTTATTGAGCGAGGGACAATGGTATTGCATATTGTCAAGCTGCAGTTTGGTAAATCCATGTACCCTATCGTTCGCCATGAACATTTTTATTAATTTATATTGCTTATTAATATTGTATTATGTTGGGTACAAATACAGTTGTTGTTGTTATGGACAGTTCCACTGCAACAGCCTTTATTGGAGGAAGACTTTTCAATCAATTCCCGCTCACAGTTTTCGTTCGAGGTCGTGGTTGTCACGGTTGAACGGTTTGAAATTTTTTCAATTTCGTTGTTTGCAGTCCGTGGCAATCTTCTTCATTCTTAACCATCCTTGTTTTTTATGTTTATTATTATCTCTTTGGTGTTTTTTTATATCTTTATAAAGTGTTATTTTCAGGTTTCCTTCAATTTAACGGTAATAAGTCAAAATACCATGACTATGATCCTTTAAGAGAAAATGAGGGCAACGCTCATTTTCTCTTGTAAGTACACACTTTTTGTTATTACAGATATTGTATACTAGTCCAGTTTTTCGCGTTAGAAAAGCAACCGATCGTTCAATTCCAATGTGCAATGTCTGGATTTATGAAAACGGTGTTTAAGTGCCACTGCGACGAAATTTCACATTTCTTTTTTCGCACTTTTTTTAGGCAGAATAACTTACCATCATGTACGATGTCCTTTCGTCCAAAAAGAAAAAATTAAAAAGACTTCCTTCATTAAAATTTCCTCGCTCGAAAAGTGGAATTTTTCGTCCGTCATTACTCGAAATGGTTTTAGTTGAGCCCGCTATTTTGGCAGCGGCAGCTACACTTGTGACGTCATACTCCTAACGCGCGATTGATTTACCTTTGATCGCCATTGATGTCAGTGGGGTTTTTATCTTAGTAATAGCGAAATCTCTGTCGATTCAGAAGTTCATTTTGGGTAAAGTTTGTCTGAAAGAAGTAGTGAAGGTTGCCCTGAGTCTTCAGAGGCTAGCATCTGCTCGGCAAGTGAAGATTTCCAATCATACGATGATAGTGCCGAGCCAATTGCCACCGAAGAAGAAGCTACTGGTACGCTGAACAAATAGCTGTACAGGAAGAAGAGTCTGAAAACATGCTTCTAAGTCGATTTGCTGACGAGACAGATCTACCAGACTGATATTTTATTTGGTTTCTTCGTTTTCTTTCTACTTTTATCAATGCATCTATTTTTGTAAAAAGGGCAAATTCCAAGCAATTTGTTTCGAAGGAAGTTATGTTGGATTCGATCTGTCACCGTTTTTGAAAATGTCTGTTTCGTAGATATTGCACGTTTAAAATTTCTGTACTTTGGTCAGTTACCAAAAATAAAAAAAAGATCGAAGTGGTATTTTTAGTTCTTAGGTATTTCAAGTTTATTTATATATATTTTTGTGGTCAACCGTAATGATATTTTGAATTTACCCATACATACTAGAAGTTTAAATCAAAGATTATGAGAGTGCGTTCGTCGCCGTATAAACTTTTATACAGATACCTTAAATGATTTCCCTAGCTGACTTTCAACCTCTAAAAAACAATCTTTTTCATCAACAACCGGAGTTTCAAAGAAAGATATTTCAGTGACAAATTCCATGCCATTCTGATTGAACAGGTCTTGGTACAAACTACGTTGCGTGACGGCGCCAGGTTCCGACTCACAAGTTTAATAGGACTAAAATATTTACATCAGCCTTCAGATTTCGTGCTAAATATTCTCACATTATTAACTTGTAATTTGTAAAAGTGTATTTTTTACGAACATTATTCTAAGCAGGAAGCTCAAATATAAGTACACATTTGCAATCGCGTGCTCGTTCATCGTAAACAAACTCCGTGTGACTGATTCGAGTATTTCCGCTGGCATGATACAAAGTATACAGTATTTACATTTCCGTTCCCTGGCTCACGTTCACTCTTACGCATCTTATAAAATAAACAAGTTCCTCGTGAGCCCGAACGAACGTTTAAATAACATCATACTATTGAATATAATACTACTCAGCCTCAAAATCCCACGGCAAATGTATCCAACGCTACCTCTGTGATCGAGAGCACATGGAAAGAAAATCCAAAGTCTACATGGCCTGCTCACGTGCTCACATGTTCGTGACATGTATTATCACATGTCTCAGTTACGGTACCAGTTTACTGGCCGTGACCATAGTTAATAACTATGTCGTGACATAGTTAGTAACTATGTCGTGACATGCTCTCGCAAAAATTAAGCGGGGTGGCCATTTTCGTGTCCTTACAGGAATGTGGGTTTTCCAGACAATAACCTTACACAGGATAACCAACTCTGCAGAGTCACAGGCAAAAATTAGGATTGCGTTCCACTTCGTCGAACGCAAACAAATCGCAGAGATGTCTGGGACTTAACATATAGGATACTTCTACGAAAAAGAAAACTTCATGGCTGACACAACACTGAAGCTTAGATAAAATTAAACAAGGCTTACCTTGCAGCGTGGTCGTTTGTTTCCCTGGCTCGATCTCCATATTTTAGGAATTAAACCAGGAATAAGCCGACAACGACAGCCTTCCATATAAAAAAGCTCTTGAAATTCCTCCGCGAAATGGACTGACACCCACCACAAACTTTCCGCTCGGATTGCGGTGAGTGTGCACTAATCTCAACCACTTATCTCGCTCACTTTTTGTTGTAGGACTAAAATGAGCAACAATACCTGAATTCATATCTGATCTATTGCTGCAGCCGTGTAGTACACAACGATGGGGCATGATTCGATTCGAATAGAGCGCTAGATTCACGTTGCGAAACCAGTTAACTGCGAACTACATAGGGATGTTGGTTAGGAGTATGACGTTACAAAGCGGTTAATAATGGCGGACGTAAAATTCTCGGAAAAAAACCGTGCTTGTTGGACAAAACGGCTTGGAATGCAAAAACAATAAATTCGAAAAATTTCGTCGCAGTCGCACCTGCGCCCTAACTGGGCATTTTTTCTCTCCAAAGGTGACGATTTAAAAATTAAAAGGAAAGTCGGTCTTTTTTTCAGATCTGTCGAGCTGATACAAAAGACCAAACAATACACAACAGCTAAACAACGACTCTTACTGCGCCTTTTAATAACACGGCAGCTCCTCCCAACTTCCGACTACTACCGAGCGCGCAGTGATCAAATCAAATCGACGAGCACAGTTCAGACAACATAGTCGGAAGCTGGGAGGGGCCGCCGAACAGTTGATTGATGAAGCGAAAAACGCGTTTGTCGATTGAGCTTTGAATTTTAGAGTCTGCATGTTATTGAATTGCGTAGCAGAAAAAGAAAGAACAATGCTTATTCTCTTGTGAACCGGTACACCAAGACAGAACCTTTTTTCCCTGCACTCGCTTATCTTTAGCTTCCTTCCTTTTCTCTTTTACATGGCTTGGAGACTGCCTCCAGAAGTTGTGAAACCAAAGTGAAATATTCGTGATGTGGCGAAAATTATTGACACTGTTTTCATAAATCCAGTCATGTATAAACACCAACAAACACCCGGTGAGCTTTCGCGCGAAAACATATTTCACACGTGAAAGATCGCTGTTACTATTTAACAAATAGATTCCATGTTGCCGTGTGTCTGTTCAGTAATAGATCACAGATGACATCAAAATGTGGTAAGAACAAAAAAGTGGCACACGAGGCGTAGCCGAGTGTGTCAAGTCCTTACCACATTTTGACGTCTTTTGTGATCTATTACTGAATCAGACGCACGGCAACATGGAATCTATTTGTTTTACAGTGGAACCTCGATTTGACGAACCTCTATTTAACGAAGTCCTCCAACGAACGACATTCTAAGTCCTGGCCAAAGTTACAGTAAAATGTATGAAATAGAACCTCGATATAACGAACCTCGATATATAGAGGGCATGCCCGCGCGTGGATAGGAATTTTATCTTCGAGGCGAGAACCTATCAAAATGCGAGAATAGCTTGGGTTATTAATAATGGTAATAGGACTGAGTGGAGTTCAATTCGGTCATGCAAGTGATTAACAAAATCGGACGATGTAAAGTGTATATGAAATAATTCATATTTGAACTGCGGTTGTAGATGCAAGTAAAGTATGATCCTCGCAGTAAATTTTCCAATTTAAGCAATTGGAAAGAAGAAGCCTGAAAACAATCAGGGCTTCAACGGGATTCGAACCCATGACCTCCGCGATACTGGTGCGATGCTCTACCAACACATGTTAAAATCGGACGACCGCGAAGCGGGAGTCCGATTTGTTAATCACAAGTATGATTACAGACTGAATTAGACGACACGATGTCTTGTTACCAATTAATCAAAACTATGACAAAATTCAAGAAACAAACAAACCATCGATTGAGCGCTGAACGATTTTAAAACGTCGTTATGAATGCTGAAAAACTCAGCAATTTGCTCAACAAAGTGCACCGCAACAGTGCGCGCACAATGGCGCGTACTGTCCAATTACAAGCATGACGTGTGCAACTGCCCAATTAATGCTCAAATCGGGCTGCTAATAGCCAATAACGTTCGAGAATTTTGTTATAGTTTTGATTACGTATTAAATAGCGCCATTCACAGCGAAAGTGAAATCTTTTGGTACTTCATTATATGCGCTCACTCGAGAAACTTTTTTCGACACTCGTGAAGAAATTTCGTGTCTCCGCGCGGCCCATATAATAGGGAGGTTTAGCAAACTTTGACGGCGACGGCAACGAGAGCGTCACCAAACAAAAGGTTTAATGAGAAAAACAATAGCTCTGCACGTGCGTTTTGAATCTTTGTACATTTCTTTGCCGTCCTGTACAAATTGACAACGTGAAATGACTAAGTTCTACGTATTTTAAAGAACGCGATCCGCAATGGCTTATTTTTCGTATCTCGTTTTCGTATTAAACGTTGTTGGTGCATGTTTAGCCTGAGCAAGTTTTTAGACCGATAGGCGTACTGAACAGATTTACAAAGTTGCGACATTCGAAGGTAAAATATAAATCATTTTTAACAAGGGTTCGTCCCTGCCGTCGCCGTCGTCATTGCTAAAACTCCCTAATATCCTCTTTATATGCTATTATTATATGGCAAGGTAAATCCGAGCGTTCTGATTGGTTCTTTCATTCAACGGCTTTGTATTTTTTGTTTTCGAAAGCCGGCAAATTCAAACAAACATGGCCCGAGTGACATATAATAAACTACTTACTAACCCAGCTAGCTCGAGCCGTACTGGGGAATATTGGCCCTCGGTCGTTTTTACGCTCGGTCCGTACTGCACCGATTTCGGGCCAGTATTCCCCAGTACGGCCCTCGCGCTCGGTTAGTAAGAGGTTAATATTACATTATCATGTGTTTTTGTCAATGCACTCTTTAGGTTTTGGATATCTTTTGCATAGCAGCGGCAAATGTGTTCATTTGCAACAAGGCCAAATGGTTCTGAAAGACGAATGTGGAGGATATACCGGAGTTGCACGCTTGCAAGAAGATGGAACTCTGTCCTTCTTTGGACACGTAGAATCCTCTCGCTTTCAGTTTACAGACGGGAACTCTTTACAGGACATAATGACCAATATGTGTTTGGTACCCACTGACGATGAAAACCTTGAACCCGAAGAAGATCAGTGCGGGAAATCCGACTCAACGTTTGTATTTCAGAGTAAGTACATAGGCTATGGTGACGGAATTTTCACATGTGAAGGTTAAGGGTATTTTTTTCTCATGTAAAAATCTCACTTTTTCGCAATGAAGAAAAAGGAATCTTTGGATCGTTTGGAGCGACAGGAAGTAAACGGAATAAAAGAAAATTAAGGAAAATGAGCGGTCGAATTGGTAAGAAGTAGGCCGTGCATTGCTTCTTGATTTTTCTTTTTTTCCTTTTTTGAAGCAAAAACAATTGAATCGAAGATAAAAGAAATGGAGTTTTGTACGACACCACAAATAATCCCCTGATCGGAAATGATCCCCGATGTGGACTGCAAATGATCCCGCCGGAAAAGGAGAAATGGCATGGAATTTGTTCCTCGGGTCTAGATTTCAATTTTTATCCTAAACAGAAACACGCCATAACAGACCTTAAAATCCATCAAATATTTTCGCTCGCGCGTGATTGGTCCGGCTAAACGCGTCATATATATATGTTATTTACCGGGCGGGAGGTCCGTATGGGAAAAAAAACTGTGCCCGAGGTCTTGGGTACGGCCGTACTTAAGACCAAGGGCACAGTTTTTCCCATACGGACCGACCTAGCCCGGTAAATAACATGTTTATTTTTTCCTGCAGTAAATTGGTTTTACAGATTGCAAAAGGGTTTGTTTACGCAACTCTTGTCATTGAATCGTCTTGCGCGCCGTGTACTAACGATTTGTAAAAAATCTTGGCAACGAGTGAATAATTCAGATAGTAGCAAAGAAAGATGTATCAAATGAACATATAGTTTTCGAACTACTTTATATTAGTTGCAATTATTTAACCAGTTTAGTTTTCCAAAATTGTTTTTGCGGT
>CM042746.1:18967796-18991111 GCA_022496165.2 Catalaphyllia jardinei | reverse complement strand
TGTTAGTGGGTGTTAGTTGTCCAAAATGAGTTTGGTCGTGAACACCGTTTTACCACTACCTGAAGGTCCGGCGATCATGATGTTGGAAGGGTGACGAAACTTTAAAGTTGGTATCACTTTAGCCATTGCGTCAAGGGTTTCTTGGCGTCAGGAATCTTGCGCAGCAATGACATCAGTGTCGTTCGCTTATTGAAGCACATTGACTTGTCGGCAGCCTTTCGTACTCTTAACCTTTTTTCCTTTCGCATTACGTTTCATCTTGCGTCGGTACTTGTCTTGCAAACGTTCGGCCGCCTCGATCAAGGCCTCGTCGGATTTGCTGATGACAAATTCGGGCGAGGTCTTCTTCTTTTTCCTTCGAACTGCACGCTTCCTCTTGGGTGTAGGTTTCTCCAAGGGGTCTTCGTCGCCCACACCGTACTCTCTGGTCAATTTGTCCACTGTATCTTTGTACGTATTGACACCCGGTATCAGGGTCGACACGAGAGGTGAGGACAGACTGCTTGCCACATCAACGCCACCCGTCTGGGTTTTTTGACCGGTTGACTCTTGTGTCTTAGCATTTCGCTTTCCAGTAGTAAATGAAGTCCAAAAAGTTAGCCTTTGCGATTTATAGAGGATGCAAAAGGGGTCCTCTTAGCGTCTTCTGCGGTAACGTCGAACGTTGGTGCCGGCCCAGACAAATACATGCTGGCGCCTTCGGCAATCTTGTCTACCAGACGAGGTTTGCGCCTGAAGAGGGCACCTTCTCTTTTGCGACCACGACGTTTTCGCTTCACGACTCTTCTTCGTCGACGCACCATGATCAAATGTCACACGTATCTGATTCACACTGTTTTATTGCACTTGGACAAAGGTCTGTTACATTGTCAAAACGGTTTCTTACATACACGTTTCCATTCGCCCTCTTTTCGAACCAGATCTTTCATCATCTGTCCCACTAACCTATCGTTGGCAAGGTAATCACGGGGTTTGAAGTTATTCAAAAACTGTTCCAGAGTACCTCCCTCGCTTTTTAACATCAAATAAAACAGTGCATAATAACCGCACGTCTGACTGGTAACGGCCTGCACGCTTCGTCTATTCGTACTAATGTTCTTACAATGTCTATCCAACCAATCGATGAACGGGTCCACACCCGGGTACGTTTGTAAAGGTAAGGCAAAACTGTCAAAGAGTTCGCACTCGTCCTCTTGCATCCAAAGGGCCAGCCAATGAGTGCCCGGTTCTCCCTTGGGGTCCGTATTGACGATGAACGCCAGGGGAAAGTCTGTTTCCAATCGTCTGGGAAGACCGTCGCTGGGTAAGGCACCTCGGTACACGTGCTGCAGGACGGGATGTTTGGAGGCTAAGTAATCCACTTGTTCATTGCTCAGGGCCACCTGTTCCATGTTTCTTTATTGTTCAACCGTGAATGTCGTAGGTGACGGCTCCACTGTTGTTTATTTCGATCAAGTTTTCAAATTCTCCGTAGACTAACACTGTCAGAGCTGCTGGAGGGTTCGCGCCAAAGTGGATCATCAACCGCACGTCTCCTGTCTGCTCGGGGTTGAGTACTGGACTGTCCACCGAGTTATTGGCTGTGGTGTCAAACGCCAAGAGGCAAGCTCTTTTACCATGTCCCCAGTCTTTTCTCTTCACTAGATTTCCTTTACCTCGCAGCTTGCAACCTGTGGCTTCCAAAAAGCGATCAAAACCACGCACATCTTTATTACCATTGTCGTTATTTAATTCCAAGGTAGTGTAGGGATACTCTTCACCGTTGATGGTAAGTTTGATGCTTTGCAAATTGAAGAGACCATAGTTGAAGGGGTTCAAGATGACGTCGCCATTGAAGGCAGTCTGCTTGACCAGGGCCACGATGATTCTATTGGGTACTTGTTTGTAAAAGGGATCTTGACACTCAAACTCTCTGCTGGCTACCGGGTGATTGTAGGTGCAGATGGAGCTTCTTACCACTGGGTAGGATACCACAACACCTCTGTTCCTTGTCATTCTCAGTTCTGCATCGACGGCGGGTTGCAAGTTAACTTGTCTCATGATCAATCGTGCAGAAATATCCGCTTCTGTCATTCTAGGGACTACGTTGCCATGGTATCGGATGGTCCACATACTCGGGTCGTTGAGGTAAAGTTGAAGCTGGATCTGCACATTGGGCACCAAAAGCTTGGATAGGCAGAACACTTCCAAGGCTGGTCTGAATCTGAGAATCACTCGATCACCACCCAGATACTTCACTCTGTTCAGCACCATTCTTTTCTTGTCTTTAGGCAGTGCTGCAAAATCAGCGTGATCAGGGTTTGCTTGGTTTGCAGTGAGTGCATCAGCGTCTCCAGTGTCTGGAACATCGAGGCAGTTGTAAAAACCTTGAGGTTCTAACAGGTCTTCAGTGTCTTCCCAATCATTGTTCAACAACGTTTCAATGAAGGCCAAGTGATGGTAGGCGTCCGTCATGGGTGTAATGAGGGTTCCGTTCAATCGCAACACCATCTGCTTGAAGAGGGAGTCAGCCAGGTTGTTGGCAAAAAATGTTCTGGTGGCTTCGACAATATTGGCACCATCAGCAGCATTCTTCAACTGAAGTTCCAGTTCGATGTAGGACTTGCTGAGGTCGAGGTAAGAGCTGCAAGTGAACTCGAAGGTGATGGGTGTGATGCCCGTGGTCTTGGGGTTCACTATCACCTCTCTCGACGATTGAATGCTCATGCCCGTTTTGGGCAATTGGAACAGTTTTGTGCGAGGATTGCGCTCGGCTGCCGAACGAGCATTTTTCCTTAGTAGTAAGGTTCCTGAGGTACTCATGTTGACGCCCACCTTTACCAGCAGAAAATGGGCTTCATCGTCGTCTTGTACGTCTTTTATTTCGTCTTCGTCCTCCTCCTCCTCCCACTTGCTTTCGTCTCTTGGCCCTTCGTCGTATCACGTAGCCCGCGAACCCGGGAGGGTCAAAAATGGGTCATCCGGGGAGAAAGGCACCTCCTCTTTGGGGTCCTATTTTGATGGGACGTCGACTGCGCATGGGGCTAAACATTTCAGTTGCCAAAAATGTAGTTGAGGGTTTTACGGGCCTTCTTTCTAATGTTCTTCCTTGTCTGATTCTGAATACTTCTCTTTACCCCTTCCTCGCACTCTTGTACCCGCTCTTTATGGCGTCCACCGTGTTGGGTTGCTTGCTTTTATGGAAACCTTGGGCAAAGTTGGTGACAGCGTCTCCCACGACACCGTGCACGAAGCGATTGATCCCTTTTCCTCTTTGCGGCGGTCTAGGTCGATCCGGATAGTACCGCTTGAGACCCGCTCCCGTCATGTGGACTTGGGGCGAGAAACGATCCAAACCTCTCATACTGGTCTAAAGTGTAGGGTCACAGTCGTGGTTCCCTCGTGAAACTTGGCAATCTCTCCATTCTTCTCGGCTATTTGGACACTAATGATGCCTAAAGTGTTGTTGCGCACACCTAAATGCTGTAAGCGATGGGGTTCGAAGTAAATTGTTCCATCATGACTCTCTTCGTACGTGACTTCCCTCAACAAATCCACGTTCTGAGAACCCACCGTCGAGTGAGCGCACACGTCGCTGTAGCAGAGCAAAGTCCGCTTGTGACTCCCAACGGCCTCTCGGAATGCAGCGTTGATGTTGATGGACTGCCAGTTACAATGATACGATAGTCTGGCGTAACCTCGATCGCTGCTGACCCCATTCCTTCCCCAGTTGGGGTCGTTCGCTGTCCAAAAGACACGCTTACCGGCATTAGTATGTCCCGAATTGTAAGGCTCGAAAACATCACCGCTGGGATCGCCGTCTATCGCAGGAATGGTTGTGGGGTCAAACAGCTCCTGCTTCAAATTAGGTCCCAGATCGTACTGGCACGTGGTATTGTTGTACTGAAACCAACCCATCCTCACACCGAGTTCAATATCAATCATAAAAATGGGCCTATAATCCATTGCTGCTTTATACGTCCCAACGTTGTCCGACACCAGTTCGTCACCTTCCCACTTCCACTTCCAATAGGTTCGTTGCTTTTCACCATTCACTGTTTCAAAAAAGCGTACGTTGGAATCCACCACATCTTCGATTCGCCACTGATCCAGCTGGTTGAAGGCTGTCATAAAACCAACACTGTTCACAGTGGGAGTAACTTTCTCCAAATCAAAGTTTTCAAAAGAGAGATTGTATGGTGTGGGGTGGAAAAGTCCAGTTCCGGGGTTTCTGACCTGTCTCGTAAACATTGTACGGAAGAGTTTTAGTCTCTTCTGAGGGTTTAGTTTCTCGGCAAACAGAGTGGTACTGGGAAGTGAGATGTCGTCCAAAGCCACTTCCCAGTCCCCATCCAGACGCATGTTCTTGAAGTTGCTATTGGTGTTATCGAATTCATCGACACTGGCCGTGTTGATGAGCACGAGGCGAAAGGGAACTCTGTTCATGTTTTCTTGGTTCCGAGGCTGAACGTGGAGGTCTTGTCGATCCAACTGTCGTACCTTTGTGGCCACCTTTTCGAGCGTACCAACATCTTATTACCCTGGCGTCGTATCACCTTCTCGATGCGGAAGAGCGTGTCGTCAGACACCTGGACCTTTTGCAAATCTTGATTGTAAAAGGTTCCCTCTAGAGGCGTCCCGTCCCACTCGGTGATCTTGTAGGTGGGTACGGGTCCCGGTATAGCTTTGTCCACCACGAACACCTCCTCGGTCCAACCGGGCAAGTAGCCCTTCTTGAAGGTGCGAAACTTCTTGTTGAGGCGCACTCTATCCCCCTTGCGCAAGGTTACCGGTTGAGTCCTTTTCAGTCTCTTGCCGTACAAAGTTTGCCACACCTTGGCAGTGTTGCCCACGGTAACTCGGTCAGGGGCCATGCCGATGCTGCTGTGAGGGGTGGCGTTGTAGCCTCGCACCACGTCGGGCAGTGCTTCCTCGTAGTCCAAGGTGTTCTTGGCCGTGAAATAACGGTACAGGCGTTCCTTGAGGGTACGATTAAAGCGTTCCACCACGCTGGCCTTGGTGTCCCCTTTGGTGGAAAAATGGCGGCCGTGGTGCGCTTTGAGAAAGCTCGTCACCGTCTTGTTGTAGAATTCTTTACCGTCGTCCGTCTGCAGCTGCTGAGGTGTCCTTCCCTCTTTGAAAATTCTCTGGAAGGCTCTCACCACCTCGACACCCGTCTTGCCTTTCAGTGGTCGCACCCAGGCGTACTTGGAAAACACGTCCACCACCGTCAACAAGTAGCGCACACCCGGGTTGTAACGCGAAAGTCGTTGCACTTCCACCAGATCGGCCACCCACTGTTCGTCAATGCTGAAAACCAACACAGGCACCGTGGGAAACCGTCGTCGTCGAGGACGATGCAGCGTGTAGGCCAGCGATGCCTGCAAAACCTTTTGGGCCGTGGCCAGGGGAATGCGTTGCTGTCGTGCAAACCGCCGAATACCGCCTAGACTACCGGGTACGCTGGGATCTTCATACAGTACCTGCAGATTGCGCTTGGGCTTCGAGCCTTTCGGAAGTCTTGACGTGCTCGAGGAGCCTTTTGAAGCAGGCGTAAAACGTTTCCTTGCGCTCTTTCTTGACATTGCAAAACTTGAAGAATGACTCTAGCCGCTTGGAAAACCACACTATGTAGACCATGAACCGCCAATTGTTCACGTGGGGTTTCACATTGTCCCACACCACCAAGGGATCCGCTCTATCGGCGGGCATGATGAAGTCCTCACCACCCGGAGACTTTTCCAAGATCTCCTTGCAGACCTTTTGCAGTATCATGAATTGGCCGTATTCACTGGCAGTCTTCAGCAATCCCAACCCAAACCCCTCGACAAGCGGTGTCATAACCTGCTCGAGGTTTGCTTCGGAAGAAAAAGAGGAAGATAGTTCACCCATGGCTGGAGACAATAATGAGGCAATAATGTGAGTTCAAGAACTTTTATTTTCAATCTAACAACCTATTTCTGTTTGGTTCAAAGCAATGTTCATTTTCTGATTGGTTCAAAGCAATGTTCAGTTTCTGATTGGTCTACTTGGACAAGAGCCAATCCCAATGATCCTCGACGTAATGGGGAGCCCTGTCATCACCCCACATGAACATCTTGCAACCGCCCTCGCGTTGACGGCAGGTCAAAAACAACCTCTGAGGATTCTTTTCTGAATGGGACAACTTGAGTGACAGCAGGTCGCCGCAGTAACAGACAAGAGGACAATGTTCGTCTCGGTACTGCCAATGCAGACTACGGTCCACTTGGAACAGAAACTCGTCTCTCTGTTTCTCTGTGCCAAAACAGGCGATGATGCATTCAGGGTGGGGACACTTGTGCAGCTGAGCTTGACCATATTTGGTCTCGACGTCCTTTACCACCAGTCCGTACTTAACGTGGATGGGGCAGCGGGGTGCGTCCTCCGTCCAGGGTAGTGGGGGTGCCTTGTCGCACTCGTCCACCCACTCGGCCTCCTCCTTCTTTCTTCTGGGGCTCGAGCTTCGTACACATCGTAGACCTGCACCGGACCCTTTGCGTCGCAGGACTCGGTCACCATATTTGACAGTTTCTTGATTCGTGTGAATATAGTCACCATCTTCCTTACCCTCCAGGGGAATACGTCTTTCCCGCCTTCGGCCATCGCTCGTTTGGGTCACCACACCGTTAACAGTCCTTTCCGCTCTTCACGTACTCGTACGGCGCAAACTTCAACATGGGGTAACGTCTTCCATCTCCCCTCCTTCGCTCAGGCAACGTTTGCATAGACATGGTGGTAAGCAGAAAAATGAGTCACTGACCGCTCTCGGCTCTTATCCTCTCCATCGTCATAAAACGAGATTTCCTAGTCATATTGCTCCATAATTATCGATCCCTTGCCAACCATGGAGTCAAAACGACAGAGTGTCAAACAGACGACCAAGAAGGCCAAAAAAGCCACCAAAGCAAAGGCGTCCAGCCGAGCGGAGGCAGCCCGCAACGCTGTGCTAGAGTCAAAACGCCAGGCCCTCCATGAAATAGAAAGCGAAGCCGCTCTGGGTGCCATTTTACTGCAAATGTTTTGCCAATTGGAAACCAATGCCATGAACCAAATCAGGCAGAGTCTGGCAGACTATTGCATTCTACTCATCCGCGGCGTGGCTGGCAAGATAGACAACAGGAAAACAAAGCTCCACTATGAACATTTACCCCAGGCCATATCAGAATCGTGGTTCATCTTCAACAATGGTGACCGAACCAAAACCTTCAAGACCTTCGAAGATATCCTGACAACACCATCCATTCCCTTTTCTGAAATACCCACAGAGCAGGTAAAACCAGCAGAGAAAGCAGAGGAAGAAGTTTCACCAGTCTCGAAGATCGAAACCGACCAATACGACAGCGGCATCGAAGTGGATCTGATTGACAGCCCCTCCCTCTACAGACTGCCCAATGAAGAGGACTACAAGACTGAAGTGGTGGAGATAAAAGAAGAAATGTGTTCCCCGGTTTCTTCAGTTACCCCAGAGCTGATACAGTGATGACGTTCTATGCCGATAATCCAGACCTGGTAGCGTGCTTGCACGGTTATGAGACTTTACCTTGTTCCGAGGCTCCCCTGGACTGGCGGAGAGTCATTGCTTTTGACCCAGCCTTCAGAGATAACATGTACTTGAACGTTGAAGACTATGCGCAAATGAAAGTAGATGCCTTTCTTCACAAGTTACCGGCATGGAAGCCCTTGCTCCCTTATCTCATGGAGTAATTTACGTCTGCTCTCATTACACGTGGTACGAGTTGCAAGTCAGTCATCCAATGGACGAGTTCGGTAAGACCACCCTCTACGTCTTCCCCAATAGGTACAATTTCGTGGGGTTCAAGGATCGAGACATCATCATGTGTCCCAGTGGGTGGAGCATAGAAGCAGACGTGGAGGTATCCAATTGGATGGCTGTGCGAAACAAAGCTCAGGAGATCGAAAATCAAATTGATCATCTGTCGCTCCGCCCTTATCCCCTGACACAAGAAGACTTGATTGGTCGACTGGTTGACAAGTTACGCCTCCTTGTCAAATTCAAGGGTATTTGATCAGTGAGTAGTGACAAAACGACCTCTTTTCCAAAATGTCTGGTTGCAGCAAGTACTTCGCCTACGATGAACTGTGTCTCATCATAGATCTAGAAGGTTTCCTCATCCAAGGCAAATTCCAAGCGCGAGAACTGGGTTACTATAGTTGGCTAGGTGACCGAGGTGGGCACTTCTTCGATGTCACTGTTCCTTACAGACACCTGAATAAACGAGACCGTGAACTTGTTTCCAAGGTGACACAAGTATCCGGATTACCTTACAATCCTGCCCCAAAGGAAAGACCCGTGTTACACCAACGCGATCTGACACAATCAAGAAATTGTACTTCTCTTTTAGCACTGATGTGAGGCGAGTCGTAGGTTTCAAAGGCGGACACTGAAAAAGACATTTTAATTGCACTTAAGATACCTTATAAAAACATTGAAGACTGGGGTTGTCCCAAGTACGATAAGATAAGACATACCATGATTGACACTCGTAATGATATAGGGTGCGGTTGTCACCAGGATCCCACAATCCATCACTGTCCACAAGTAGAATGTGAAGTGTTTTGGAATTGGACTAGAAACAATGTATTTTCGTAATTGGCTTTTTTCTGTGCAAATAAAAGTGATGGGTTCATCTAGTGTCATTCTTTATCAATAATAGTTCTAATACCTGTCTTCCCTTTTCAATCTCTCAGTCTCCAGCATGAAGCGTGCAGCTCCAGCCGAACCCAATCCTCCAACTCAGCGGGGTGGGAACCTCTTCCAATTCAACTTGATGCCCACCGCCCCGCCCCGACGGTGGGGTAACGTGGTGGAACGCGAACGGTTCCGCACCACCTTAGACCAGAACCGAGACCCGGGCCCCCAAGACGATCTGGGAGCAGAACTAACCGCTTCCCTCCACCAGGCCATCGAGACGCGATTGCAGAACACGCCCAACCTGCAACCCTGGCATTACGTACATTTCGCCATGCAGTCCGACCATTTTTCGCACGCATTTCAGTCCACCACCTTTACCGTGCAAGAATTCAGGGAGGACAGCGAGAGACTGCGCACCTACCTTCAGGCCTTAGCCGACAAGTTAAACTCCAACGAAGACTTTGAGGCCGACGACTCCTTCATCATGGAGACAACCATGGTACGCACCCCCAATTGGGGTGGGCGTGGGCGGCGGGACAGGAACAGAATTGTAGGACGCACAGCCATCGACAAGTTCCTAAAATCCAAGCGATCGGTTATTCAGATTCTCAACGAGGACGATCTCTGCTGTGCACGGGCCATCGTCACCATGAAAGCCCGTTGCGACACGACCCACTTTCGCGATCCCGAATACACCAATCTGCGTCGAGGACTACCCGTGCAGGGCGTGCAAGCTCGTGCTTTACACCGATTGGCAGGCGTCCCCGAGGCACCCGAACTCGCCAAGTTCCAGGCCGTCTTACCAGATTACCAGATAAAAGTATTGTCCGTAGACAAACCACACATGATAATCTTCGCCGGCCCTGACAAGGACAAGAAGATACTCCTCATCAAGGTGGGTGAACATTTCCACGGTTGCACTTCCTTCTCGAGCTTTTTGGACACAGGTTACTTCTGTCACGATTGCAACAAAGGCTACAGCAATGAAAATAGAGAGAATCACCCCTGCAACGGCAAGTGGTGTTTCTGCTGCGAAACAAAAACGTGTCCCGACTACCTGGCAGCCCAAACTCGTGCCTGAGAAACTGAGACCAAGGCACGACCCGACAAACCCTGTGCGGCGTGCAATAAATTGTTCTTCGGCGACACCTGCCTCGCCGAGCACCTCAAAGGTAACAATGTGTCGCACAGTACTTGCAAGATATACAAACGCTGTTTGTCCTGCCAAGCCAACTACGTCGCGGCCCCCGTCGCCAGGGCAGAAAAAGCCGATCACCCCAAATTCAAACACAAGTGTGGCGTGATCCGTTGCCCTTTCTGGGAAAACTATGTGGTCCAAGACACACACCAATGTTTCATCCAACCACTGGACCCACTGGACGACGTCCCGGACATGCAACTGGTTGCAGAATCCGAGGTGGGTGACAGGACCGTCATGATGGCCGATCCCGAAGGTCGCGGTGTCTACATGGAGGAGCCGACACCTCTCTTCGTGTACGCCGACTACGAAGCCGTTACCGACGAGCAAGGCATCCAGACTCCCATCATGGTATGTGCGGAAAATGAGGAAGAGGAAGACACCCATGTATTCTACGGTTCCGACTGCACGGCAGAATTCTTTGAATACCTTGACGAATTCACGGTGGACGAGTACGGTAACTCCCGAGAAGTCATCGTCATCTTTCACAACTTCAAAGGCTATGACGGCATGTTCGTCATAGAATACTTGTATGACAATCATTCAGACGTGCAAGGTCAAATTACCGTGGGCAGTAAGATTTTATGCCTCAAAAACCACGACCTGACGTTCAAAGACTCTCTCTTTTTTCTACCTTTTCCCTTGGCGTCCTTCCCGTTCACCTTTGGCATCACAGAACAATGCATGGGTTTCTTTCCCCACCACGGCAAGACTACAAGGGACCCATTCCCGACGCATGTTTCTACGATCCAGACGGCATTTCCGCCAAAAAGAAAGCCGACTTCCTGCGCTGGCACACCGAGAAGGTGAACGCTGGCTACGTATTCAACCTCAAGAACGAAATGAAAGCCTATTGCATCTCGGACGTAAAATTGCTCAAAGCTGGGTGCCAAACTTTCCAGGCCGAATTCCCAAACCAATGGAAAAGTGCATGACCATCGCCTCGGCCTGCAATTGTTTTTGGCGGAAGAAACTTCTCAAGCCAAACACCATCGCTGTAGAACCACCCAGGGGTTGAATGGGTGCCCAGACGAACACCTCAATCGTGGTGCGTAAATGGTTCGCCTACGAGAATCACCGCCTCCGAACTGCCACAGGCGAAACGCAAGATCGCATTCGCACAGCCACAAACGGAGGCGAGATCTGGGTCTTCACGCCGGCCCAAAGCTACCTTGTAGACGGTCTGGATACCAGTACTAACACCGTGTGCGAATTCCACGGATATCTCTGGCACGGGTGTCCGGACTGTTTCTCTAGCCGCTCGAGCTGCTCCAAGCTCAACTTGGATCGAACTTTTCAAGAGATGTTCGAGGCCACCAAGAAAAAAGAGACCTCAAGGCCAACGGTTACACCGTCAAGGTGATGTGGGAATGTCAGTGGAAGACCAAGTGCGACACCCAACGTTCCGTGCAAGACATCTTGCAGACCTGGACCGATGTACCGCCTGTCAACCCTCGCGACGCCTTCGTCGGTGGCCGCACCAATGCCACATGTCTGTACTACATCATCGATCCCTCTACAGGCGAGAAAATTTTCTACGTAGACGTAACTTCTCTCTACCCCTGGGTAAACGCCGAAGCAGAATATCCCATCGGCCACCCCGTCGTAATCACCCAACCCGAAGATCAAGACATAACTCACTATTTCGGTGTGGCGCTCGTAGATGTTGTACCACCGCACCAACTTTATCATCCCGTCCTGCGTCACCGTCAAGGCGGCAAGCTCACTTCCCCACTCTGCGCCAAATGCGTGGCCGAAGAGATGAACAAACGCATGTTAGAGCGGTCCAGTGTATGTCGCCATGACGAGACCGATCGCACCTTGAGAAGAACGTGGTGCACCCCTGAATTACTCAAGGCTGTCCAGAAAGGTTACCGGATTGTCAAGATCCACGAAGTGTGGCACTTTCGCGAACGTCGCAAAGGCCTCTTCAAAGATTATGTCAACTAGTGGCTAAAGATAAAACGAGTCCTCGGGTTACCCCGCCTGGGCTGACACCCCCGACAAGCAGGCCCAGTACTGAAGCGATCACAAAGCGCACCAGGACATCGAGCTGGATGCTGACAAGATAGAGAAAAATGCCGGTCGCAAGGCCACTGCCAAACTAATGCTCAATTCCTTCTGGGGCAAGTTCGGAGAAAACCTCAACAAGACCCAGGTAGTCTCCGTCACCAGTATCCATGAATTATTTTACGCCCTCTACAACGACAACCAAGACGTCGAACGCATTTGCATTTGCAACGATGACCTGATAGAGCTCGTCTTGTGCGAATACGAGGGCAATCAACTCGATAACGGTAAACACAACATCTTCATAGCGGCCTTCACCACCTGCTACGCTCGCCTCAAGCTCTACTTGTACCCCGCACCAAACAATATGCTTAGGTTTTTGACAAACGAGTGGTAGATCCAGTCACTTTCAAGTCCTACCCTTATGGCTATACTTCGTTTATCACCGCCCAGGATCATGCCATGGCCGAGGCATTAATAGAACTGCAGAACGGTTGATTTGTTTACGGAAGAGAACCATGCCATGGCCGAGGCATTCCTGGAACCATAAAACTGCTTAATTTCGATTTGTTTCCCATATAATGGCACGGTAGCGCAGTGGACAGCGCGTCGGGTTCATAACCCGAAGGTCCGAGGTTCGAATCCTCGTCGTGTGATATAATTTTTTGTGTGAATTTTCATTTAACTCTTTGTAAAACGTGATTTGGTGTGATTTTGGAGGGTGCGTGACAGTGCGTGACCGTGTGTGACACCCACGTGACGTATGTGAGAATACCCTTTGTCCTTCCTCGCTCCTGATTGGTTCTCAGTGACCTAGAGGCCAAAACAGAATACTGCCTCCTGATTGGTTACTACCCCAACCGACATGGTACACTACTCACCTTGCAAAGGTCCCTTTGGAAGATCTTCAACCCAGCGGAACCACTGGATTCTATCTTGTTCTGTGATTGCAGCGTCCCAGCCCAATTTCTTCCGGCAGAGGTCTTGCAGCAGTACCTTTGCCTTCATAATGTAAGGGGCAATGAACCCAAGAGGATCGAAGAACGAACTCACAACTGAGAGGATTCCACGTCTGGTCATTGGCTTTGTCTCTACAAGATGCTGAAACTTGGTTGCTACATCCCAAATAAATTTGTCAGCTTCTACATTCCATTTTAAGCCAAGGGTACAAGCAGTTGGCAGGTCTAGGTTAACCACTGAACTTGCTCTTTCATCCTCTGAAATCTCAACCAGAACATCTCGACCATTGCTTAGCCACTTGATCAATCTAAACCCTCCTTTCATCAGCAGCTCTCGTAACTGTGTTGACAACTTTATGCGGCTTCAGGTGAAGAGACTGATTTCATTAGGTCATCGACGTACATATTTCTCATCACGGTTTGAATCGTGTTGGGGTGAGATTCTTCTTGGTATGTTGATGCTGTCTTCTGTAGGCAGAAGTTGGCACAACTGGGAGACGAAGTCGCACCAAAAAGGTGTTTCACCATGCGGTATTCTTCTGGTTCCCTTTGCAAGTCCCCATCAGGCCACCAAAGAAACCTCAATGCATCACGATCTTGAGGGTCAACATAAACTTGGTGGAACATACCTTTTATATCGGCAGCCATTGCTACTGGTTCCTGGCGAAATCTGATCAACACTCCCACAAGAGGATTTGCCAAATCAGGACCTTGCAGTAACTGCTGATTCAAGGATGTTCCACAATACCTTGCTGCACAATCAAAAACTACTCTCACCTTCCCCGGTTTCAGTGGGTGCGTCACCGGTTGATGTGGAAGATACCAGACTGGTCGCTCTTTCAAATTCAATTCTTCTTTTGGGACTTTCTGAGCATGCCCTTTAACTATGTACTCTTGCATGGTTGTTCGGTACTTCGCAAGGAGATCTTCATCTTTAAGTAGCCGCTTCTTTAGAAGTTGTAATCTTTGTTCTGCCATGGGTTTATTGTTTGTTAGATAGGGAGATCCTGGCCGCCACGGCAGGGCAACTTGGAAATGACTGCCGACTCTTTGCAAGGATTCCTCCATTTTATTCACGGCCATCTTGTCTTCAACTGAAGGTGAGACCTTTGTTCCAACCACTGAGTCTCCAAAATCAGTCTTCCAAAGTCGTTCGAGTTGCCTTTGCAGGGTTTCATTGTCAATGTCATACTCAACTTGTTCTTCCTCTGATAGAGGGAAATTTACGACAGCTTGTTGCTCCAGCTTCGCAATGGGTTCCCTGTGTATTCCACTGCCAATACTTTCTGACCTCATTGCAGTTTCGAGCTTCAATCCTGCACGGCCAAATTTCTCAGTGGGAAATTTCTTATCCAATAGGCAACCGTCCAAATTGATGTCATGTGTACTTTGGAGGAAGTTCACAGAGCAATGTTCGTCATTTTTACGCTCCCCCATTGGACCCATCACCGTCCATCCCAAACTGTATCGAATAGCTATTGGCTCATCAACTCCACCTGCTTTAAACTCTAATGGGAGAAAAAGACTGGGTTTCTCCTTTAGACCAATCAACAGCAAAACTTCTGTATCTCTTACTGCAGGGATGTCAATGCCTTGCAAATGAGGCCAACGAGCAAGATCTCCTTCCCTGGTAATACAACTTCTAGATATGGGCATCTGAGCTACTGTCCTCACACCCTGCAGCTCCACCGCGATGGACTCATCCATAGACATAACAGTCAAATTTACAACGTGACTCTCCACTTGCACCGAACCAGTCATCCCAGTCAATGTAAAACTCAACCTTTCTCTGTCCAACCCAAGTTTGCTACCTAACTGCTCATGACACAATGTTACCTCTGAACCATTGTCCAGGAGGGCGTATGTCTCAACGATCTGGTTGTTGCTCCTCCCTCGAACCTTGACAGGAACAATTCCGAGACACACTCTTGTCTCTCCGGCTCCAGTAGCTGCTACAGCGATTCTATTGCTATTACCGGCCCCAGTAACATCACAAGATCCTGAAGACGCCTCTATTAATTGTTGCTCTGTAGTAACACTGGTTCCATTGTTGCCACTCTGGCTTGCATTGTCTCTTTGACTGCTTACACTGCTGAGGCATCTTGCAATTCTGGCAGTTGGACGATGCATAAGGGTGTGGTGATTGCCTCCACAGTCAGGTCTTTGACACTTAAACTTCACTTTTGGGCACTCCTTAGAAATATGTCCCCTTTCCAGGCACTTATTACAAAGCCCACCACTCCGCACAACTCTCCACTTCTCTTCATGCGAGAGACCTTTGAATTTACTGCACTTCCAGATGTCGTGCTGCTTTGAGCAAACCAGACAGGCTGCCCTTGCGTCCACAAAGTTTAGTCGTCTAACATTGTCACTCTGATTGGTTAGTCCAGTTCCAGCAACAAACGATGACAGACCTGGGGAGTTTCCACTTTGATTCACTCTATTTCTCCTATATCTAGAAGATGTCTCCTTCAAAGACCCAGGAACCATGTCTCGACCAAACTCATTGTCTAACAACTTTGCCCTGTCCTTGACAAATGTTACAAAATCTTGGAACTTAGGTCTGCGGCCAAGCCCAATAATCTTTCCAGCACACTCAGTCCATGTTCCTCTTAAAAACGTTGGCAACTTCTTTGCAAGCTCTCGCAAAGTGTTCATGTGATTTAAATCAGACACATATTTAGCACCCATACCAGTCAAAGTTCGATCTGCAGTGTCCAAGTGCCTGCTAAATTCCAGTAGGGCAGGTCCATCAACATTCTTCAAACAAGGTAGCCTCAACAACTTCTTAACATGGGCCTCTGCTATCACATGTGGTTTTCCAAAGTTCTCGTGTAAGGTCTGTTTCGCTACTCGGTAGCCATCATTAGGTAGATTTGCACAACTCTCAATAGCCTCCCTTGCCTTTCCTGTGCAGTGCTGTATAAGAAGCTGCAATCTCCTGGACTCATCAGGGTTATCCTTTTCCAAATAGGTTTCGAAATTGTGCATAAAGGTAACATATTTTAATGGATCGCCATCGAATCGATGATACTCAACTTTAGGCGAGGAAACCACCTGTCTCAGTGCTTTTACCATTTCTTGACCACTATCAAGTAATTATAAATAACTTTCGTGAGCATCCACAAATTTACGCCAAGCGTCATCAAATTTCACATGCTCCCTTAATACATCCTCTGGACTTGCATCGCTTTCCATAAGGTGAGCAATTTCATTATGAACCTTGGTCAAATTTCCAATATGGCCGGCACGTGATTTTTGAAGAGCAAGCTTTTTCTCGTTCAAGTCGCCTTCCCTGTCTCGCACAACACTAGCTTGTCTAATCCTTGTACTTCTCCTTTCTTCCATTTCCATTTCGCCGCTCGTACAATCCACTGCGGTGTCTAAATTTCCATTCGCTTCCTGTGGCGGAGGTTGCTCTTCCGACATCTTGCTCCGTAAGGACAATTTGATTCGAAGTTCGTGTTCCACAATATTCCACCAAATTTCCAATATCAAGACGAAGTAGTCGAAAACTGTTACGAAGCCCAGGTGCTACGCATAATATTACATGTAAATAGACGTCGGAAACTCAGAACTTTAACTTTAATACATCCAGTTGTAAATCCAAACTGAAACATCCACGAGCTAACATACTGCGACAAGCTTGGTTCATTTCGAACAGCACAATTTAAGCGTTTCAGGTTCAGCTAGTCCAGGTTTTCTACAGACATTAAGGTGAACTAAGTAAATACGGGAACCAAACGAGTAAAATTGTACAGATGAAATCCTTACCGACTGTTTCGTTACAAGTACAAATATCCAGAGTTCTTCCAAAACAACAACATGGAGGATCGAGAAATCCAAGACAACCCGCGTGCTTCATAACACGTGATACAAGCACGATACGTCATACACAGGTCCGCAAAACGTGCGCAATGGTAGCCACAATCAGCATGTCGTTTCTCCTGAGAATATCAGTTATGCAAGGTCAGGTATTCAGGGGGAAATGGGAACTGGTCAGTAAGGTTAAAGACATTTATTATTAATAAAATTTCCCATTTAGCTTGTGCAGTATATTATCGTTTAGCACTTTAATTTTGCAGGGTAATAATTATTTTAAATTTGCATATTTTGTGGATGGTAATTGATCCCCAAGAGTAAGTTCCAGCAGAAAAAAATGCCAGCAAAATTAAAAACAGCCAAAATTTTCATCAAAAATGGCATTTAATCCACTTGTATTGTATTTTTGCATGTTATCAGCTGCTTCAAAATTGGCCTTACAGCTTGACCGGAAAAGGTTTATTGTAATTGGAAATACTTTGTTGTACGACTCGCTTGTCATTAACTGAAATGTCTGAGAAGTATAGACTGTTGCTTTACCTGAAAAAGTAATAGAAGTTGAAAATGTTACATTTCCTTCCTTGTTGATGTCTCACTGCTTGAAAACGAAACTGAAAAAATTAGTTTCCAGCAAGAATTTCAGCCAATTCGAGTTGCAAAAATTGTTCCTGCAAACCTAAAAACTTCACCAATCTGCAAAAATAAATAGACGTCTTGCAAAAATTTCATGCCACATGGTATGAAAAATATATAAAAAGGAATTTAAATCTATTTAACAATATTTAAAGAGGAAGTTACATCAGTCTTAGCTGATTAACATCTGATTAAGGTTAAGACAAAATCCGGTAGAAAATCGAGCAATTTAAGGTTTTAGTGGACAAAAATCAGAACCAGAATAGTTTTAAGTATTTCAGTCATTTTTACATTTTCTCAAAGCTAAATACATAATTAATTCCCTGCAGTAACACTGAAAACAATATACCATGGATTTCAAAGTTCATAGAACGTGTGTAAACACACGAAAAATTTCATCATCAGTTTCATTTCACCAGTACTTTCAGGTGTTTCGTAAGAAGTTCGACATTCGTTTTCGACATTTGGTGTTGCTAGGAATGATTTCTTTTGAGAAGATATTTAAAACAGTCAAACAGAAGTTTGCAATACGATGCAAATAATCTTGGTACTAGATTTTTGTCCACTTGTTACTTGAACTTCTGGTGGATTCTGTCTTAATTATTTTGTGGAGGGGAAAAAACCAAACAACCTGGAGAAAAACCCTTGGAGCAGGGCAAGAACCAACAAGAAACTCAACCCACATACACTGTATGCCACTGGGTGGGAGACAAGCGCTCTCACTACCTTGTTAATATTGATTGTTATGATCTAGTAGGTACATTTTAGAAAGCTAATAACGAAAGTGATTTTTGAGGCGCCTGTTGATTTTTTTCAGTTTCCCATGTCCAGATTAAGAGAACATAGATCATCTTGTGCAGCAATGTCTGAACAGTTGTTCTCTCCTGTTGCCCCTTCTTCTCGACCTTGGCCAGAGTAAGTTGAATTTTGTTAAAGTGGAATTTGTTGCATTCTTAATTAGGCATGATAAAGAAGTGGTTAGTTTGTAATAACTTTCCCTGCTTCTTAACTCCTCTCAGAATCAAATGCCTGTTTGACAAATACTTAGTTCTTTTCACTGTAACTGTTTTCTCTTTTTTGTCTTCCAGAACTAAAAATCGGTCAACATTCACCTGTCCTTTTTGCAATCAGAGAAACTTTGACAGCAGTGGATTGTTACAACATGTAAACAGCAATCACAAAAATGGAAGACAGTCTGTGGTAGGTTTTGGTTAACCAGAGCAATTTTCAATTGAGTGCCATGAAAAAAAACACGAAAGTAGTAACTCTTACTAGCCAATCACAAAGGACACACTGGCAAACGGACCAATAAAAACTCCCAAGCATAATACACATATAGCTGATGTAAAGCATGAAAGAAAATGTGCCTCAGAGAACAAGTTACCATTGAGTTTGATTATATTCTGATTGGATGGCATCAATAATTTGAAAGCGAAACCAAAGCAAATGTGAATTTTGACAGTCAGTGAAAAAATGCCCACTTTGTTAGAATCATATTTAGTTAATAATGGCTATCTTCTAATGATGCTTTCTAGGTCTTTGCCAATCATGCCTAGGTAGCCTAAATTTGAGCTATCTTGTGTGGTCACATACTCCCAAGAGAAGCTATGTGATTTAGACATCCCCTGTAAAATTAGCGACAGGAGAATACTTTTTATTCAAGCAGGCTTTGTCTCCTGAAATGTGGCAACTGCTGACTTAAAAATCACTTGTAATAGCCACAGTTTTTGATTTGTTTTCTTCAGGTGTGTCCAATCTGTGCCAACATGCCATGGGGGAATCCACAGCAGAAAAGCGGGAATTTTGTTCAACACATTAATTTGCGGCACAAATTTGAATATGACACATGTGGTGAGGGAACTTTAGGGAGCTTAATAAGCAATGATGATGATAACACCAAGAAACATGCCTAGTGAAAAAAGAATTCATTTTACCTTCACATGCATCAGTTATCTTTGAATCTAAATTTTATTTCCCAGAAGCAAAAAATAATACTGAGTTTTAAGAAGACCGCATTACTGATGCCTCTGTACTATTACAGACAAACTTTGCTTTCACATGAAAAAAGGTGAACAACATTGTTGGGAAAACATGAAAAGCTGCCCAAAGTTTCCCTATTTCAAGGGCCTTCTGAGACTGTCCTCTTCAATCTGCTCAAAAACTGAATAAGGATTTGATTATGAGTCAGGGCTCTCAAAAACATTTGAAGTAGGCAGCTGGTTTGAGTATACTGTATGAACCAGTTTTAAATGCATTTCTCTTATATTACTTTAATTTTTGGGTGAAAAGAGCCGACTTTTATGGACGAAGTAGGCGACGAGTTTCGTCGGCCGTCGGTGCTTAATGAAAGCCCTGATGAGTAATAGTAATTGGAGTGGGTGGAGTACAATTCAGCTAGTAATTGCATTGAGTAATTTCAAAACCAGACAAGCGTGACGTGCAAGGCCGATCTTTTGAAATCTAGGAGCATTATTACTCCCTAAATTGTACTCCACTTGGTCCAATTACTAATTGATTGTATCTGTAACAAATTTCGGAATCAAACTTCCTTTGAGCAAAAACGTCAAATTCTTTTCATGTTTTGACATGCAAATCATATGGGTATCCAATAAGGAAAAGTTCAAATTGGATACCTGTAATTGAACACTCGTGTGATCGTGCACCAATTAAGTGACAAATAGGTGCGCAGAGAACCAATCACGACTTTATATTTTGTTATTGATACAATATTATTTGTGACAAAGCATTTGATTCTTACCGGTGTAAGTAATACTGAGTATAGTGCTACTTTACATGTTTTATTTACTCAGTTTTTATGTCATCTAACAGGATTTTGACAATGATGAAGATGCTATTCTACAACAAGTCCTGGCTCAGTCAGTGCAAGACAAATAATTACCTGATTTAGCAACCTCTTGAACAAAAACTTGTAAATATAGTATCCCTTCTCAAATAATTGCCCTTTTTTAAATAACACTGTGCCCAGTTGAGAGTTATCTTAATCAGCATTTTATTTGAGCTGTAGTGGAGCAAACTTTTCAATACAACAGTGATGACAGAAAAGACAGCTCAAAGTAATGCCAAGTCAATATGGTTGAGTTTTAAAGACATAAACCCTGCTGAAAGTTCCATCACCTCAAATACACTGCAGTGTACATTTGCGCTACTATAACATAGTGACCCCTCGAAACAAGAACGCTTTTTACCATTTTTGATAACCCTTATATGGCAAGCTTTCCTAGTGGTTGGGGTAGGTGTCAAGTGAAAGAGATCCTGCAATGATGTCTCACAGTTGTAAATATGTGCATTCGAAAAGTTGATGTACAATAGAGATGTAGTTTATTAAGGTTATTTCTTCTTCCCTTACTTTCCAAATTTAAATTACTCTTCCAGGTGCTGAATCAATTTTTTTTTATTTAAAATGTTGTTGCAATAAACTAAAGGCCTCAATGTTGAACACTTCAAACATAAATCTTCAGTCACTCAATAATCAGAGTAGATAGAATAAAGCTCAGAGGAATGGTCTCAGCATTGTAGAATTCTTTGTTGCTGTGCGAATCAAAATATGTACCATTAAAACTATAAATAAGTGAACAATGCCAAATTCGTTTAATAGAATGTTGACTATTTCTATTCACTAAGCATTTTAGGCATGACAGCTTTCATTACCAGTAATTGCATTACTACAGTATTGTAAGGAAGGAGACTTGCCATTTTGAACTGAGCACTGGAAATGTTTTCCAAAAAATGGGAAATGTTTTCTGCTCGTAGGATGAAAAAAGAATACTTTTAGTTAATGACTACAATATATTTATCCTGGGAAAAACTGAGGAACAATTATGTTGACACTTTTGTTGCTTATCTAGGGGTATTTGTCTAAACATTATTTATTATCAATAAAGTTATGTGTAACTGATACATCAGTTACACTTAACATTAATTTTTGATTTGAGCCATGAAAGTTAATTTTGCCTGCTTGTAATAAAAGCTATCTTCTGGTAAATTCTCTCGCCTGTGATCTTGTTCGTTTCCTACTGCGCTTTTTCGGTGAGGTAGTAGTTATATTAGGGAAGGCAACACCACTCTGGGAACACAACTGCTTAAGTGCTTTCTCATAAGCACTGTTCAGTCTTGCCGCCTGCTGAAGCGCATACTTTAAATCTTCTATCTCTTCAAAGAACCCCTGAAAAAGATGAAGATTAACCCTTAGGATGGACAATTATTTTTTTGAAGTGGGGAGCAGGACAGGCATTAAGGCTGTTTAATTTTCTGGGGCATGAGAGTTTTTGGTGGGCAATAGCTTATGCAGTCCTGAATATTTTTTAACATCATCTGAATAATGAAAGAAGAAAGCACTTGCTTGATTTTGTTCCCCTATATCTTCCCTTGCACAATTTTTTCTTTCAGTTTTTGCTGTGTATGAATTTTTCTTGAAAAAAAAAATAATGCTCTGTCCCTTATCAGAAAAAACTTGACTTAGAACAGGCACTTGATCTGGCTCTGTAGACAATTACCAATGTTTTGTGTAATTTTTAAAAAAACAGCAGGAGCAGCTGAGGTGGTTTTAGACCCAACAAAACATACACTGCAAGTTTTTTGAACAGCTTCAAAAACATTCCTGGAAAAGCGTGTGTCAATAGGGTTCATAACAATTATGCTTTTGTGAACGTTGGAGATTAGCATACAAGAAAAACATTAGGTATTAACTTAGTATGCAAGAAATTAATATTCATAAGTCACATCCTGTGTCTATTATCTGATAAAACACTGCATACTGATGAGAATAGTGTTTTATCAATATAAAGTCACTGCACACGATGTATTATCTACCATTTGATAGGTCAATGGGCTTATGAATTATTACTGAGTTTTCAAAAGTACTATAATTATTATAATAAAATCTATGCGAAATTCCGCTTTAGGAGGCATTGCGTGACAATTCTTTTCAGAATACTTGTATGGCATTTACATTTCTGGTGTAAATAGGTTATTGGCCACCAACCGATTTGAGTAATTTAGGAAAATTACGAAGCAAGGTTGTTTTTTTTTTCGATAATATTGCTAGAATTTTTCTTAGTTGTTCGAGGAAGAGGTACCAAGACTCTCCGGCTGTTATTTCAGTTGCTTTTACGTCTGCCTCTGTTACTAGAGTTCTAGTTCTTAACTAGAGAATGTACACGAACTTAACCTTTGCATGTGCAAGCTAACTCATAACCCCTGCGTGGTACTTGGGGTGTGTGGATAGAACTGTGCCGCCGGGGTTTCGTTCTGTTAAGGCATAATAAATTTGCCTTCATTTCTTTTTACGTGACAATGAATACACTCTGTTGTTAATTTGTAACAATCATTGCGTTCGGCAGAATGCAGTTCTAATCGCACAATGCATAAAAACTCGAGATCTAGATATCTGGTAACACCAATTTGCGCCCCACCTCCCCCCCCCCCTCAAAAAAATTATTTAGGGTGAATGACGTCATCTCTATGTTCATCCTTGTGCTTTCTTTCGGGTGTTGCCAATATTGACTTTATAGTGTCGAGGCAGCTTATTGTAGACTGTAGCGGATACTGAAGTTGGCTATCTGTTATGTTGAAGTGCTAATGGAATCTAACAGCCTTGCAGACATGTCTTCCCGAGATGTGTACGACTTTTTGTACGAACAGGAAGCTGTAGTTTGGCGGGGTGTTGCGTACCCTTTTCTCTTTGACCGAAACTAAGACTGCTTTCTGCTGAATAAATCAAAGGAGGAAATGTGTAGTTTCACTTCGCTTGGCCGGATTTTTGTGCCGAAATTGTGTAACATAAACTCAACGAAAGTGTTTAGGTAGGAAAAGAGTTTAACTCCCACGGGATTGCTCTGGTACAACAACATGTCCTGCGTTTCATTGTTTCCGAAGTAAAAATGCCTTGTAGCTCTTACCCCAACAGCAAGGCGAATCAAAGTTTTATTCGCGAACAAAATAATTGTCCTAGGTTTAGCAATAAAAGCATATCAGACTGCGGACTGCGGACTGCGGACTGCGGACTGCGGACTGCGGACTG
>CM042746.1:18947531-18955031 GCA_022496165.2 Catalaphyllia jardinei | reverse complement strand
CTTATGCTCCGCTCGTCATCGATCGGAGTGTCGCCTGCATGTTACTCGCAGTTTCTGTACACTTACAAATAGCTATTTTTACTTAATAACCCTTTTCGTTTAACAAGTGTTTAAACGCTAAAAGATTAATCGTCAACTGTCAGGTAGGGGGCAGGTATGAATACCTTCAGTACGCTTCTGTGATATCAAGAATATGTGTCGCAATTTCTGGTTGTGAAATATATATGACCGAGTGACCGTGTAGAAAAAATGTATACAACAGCAACAGCAACAGCAGCATTTTTCATTATTAGTCAAACTTTTGAACACGTCATTCTCTACGAGAAACCAGATATAACATACAGATATAAATACAGATGCATTCAAAATGCATCAACAAGTTTATGCATATATTTTGCATCGAATGCCTACCTCAGAATTTCACCTCAGCTCAGTAGCCTATGGGGAAAAGATTACAGCAATTAGATTTAACACAGTAGAACTGTAGGAGCTTCTGAATCGAAAAACTCAGTCTGCACAACTTACTTACTTAACGTGTGTTGGAATTCAACTGAAAGTGAAACAGTTGAATTAAACCCAACTAAACAGGGGGTTTCCCTCATTTTATGCAGGAAAGATGAGTGTCTTGATCCGAGGGTGGGGGGGGGGGGGGGCAGTTATCTCATATGAAAAGGACGGGGGTGATCGTCAGAAGTTTTGAAAAGAGCCCTAAGAGATGAAAGATTTTATGCATCTAGTGTTCAGAACACTCGATGCATAAAATCTTTCTTTCCTTACAAGGACCGCATTAATCGTTCTCAACAATCCAGATTCTTAAATCTGGATTGTTGTGAACGAAACAGGATCTTGGTATCCCTTGGTATCTAAGATCCTGTTTCGTGAGCCAGTATTGAAGTTAGAAGAACCCATTCTAAAACAAGATTTAAGACCTTTGAACACTTGCCAAAAACATTTTGAAATGATCTTGCCAAATTTTCCTCTAGATGAGTGTGAAATTTAAGTAAAGTACACAGTGGTATAAGTTTTTTTTACATAGCAACGGCCATACCAACAGCTGTTTATCAATAGAACGTTACCGGAAATGTGGATTAGTTTTAACATATATAAATGAAACCTTGTAGAAAAGCTATGAGGGCATGCACGACTCAATTGGTATAATTAGTTGTGAAAGGTTTTGCCTGGAAATGCTATCATGCACGGGCTCATTCACTTCCCCAAGAGACGATGATCTAAGAGAACACATCCTCCATACATGGGCCTCTTCCAATGACAACCTTTTTAAATCTAATTTTAGCGCGTGGTCAAGCTGCGAGGCTATTTTAGGAAAGACACCTGATTGGCCAATTTAAATGACGTAATAACATTGAGGTTTAACAGTTATTAAATACGCAAAAAGCTTGTGTCGGAATTTTCGAGGCGCATTTCGTAAGGTCAGAGGAAGAATAATTCTAACTGTCTGGCGCTTTGAGAGAGCTTTCCAAAGAGATATTTTTCTGTTTAGGCCGTTCAGTACTTTTCGAGAAACGACTTTAGAGCGTGTTATGAATGCAATTCAAATCACGATAAACACATAGAAGATAATTTTTCCTGACCAGCAGTTTCAAAAGGCTTTCCAGGTAGGTCTCTCTCAAGGTCTCTCTCAATGTAAACGATGTTTTAGTTCGTTCTAGAAAAGCACTTTTTTCGGAGCGGACATCCAAACTCTGGTAAATATTACAAAGCAATTCGGACCGAAAGTTCTAACAAACGGGAAACAAGTATTCAGCTGTCCTGCGCTTTGAATAACCTTTCGAAAGAGATGTTTTTCGATTTAATCCGTTTAATACTTTTCGAGAACTACTTTCGTGCGTGTTTATTGGAATGCAATTCTAGTCAGCAGTAAATATTACACAGCACTTCCGATATTAAACAAACAAAGATTTGCACCAGTTTTTATGGAGTGAAAGTTGTAACAAATGCAAAACAAATATTGGCAGCGATGCATACATCATTACATATACAGACAACAACCATGGACATACTGTGTTGGAAAATGCCAAAAACATAAACTCATAGCTGTAATTTCTGCAGAGTAAGTGCAAGCATCCCCATTTCCGCTTTCTATTTTGCAAAATGGCAAAATTAAAGCTTGTGTTGGACGATAGTGTTTTGTCAACATTGCACAGGGGAGGGGAGAGGCAAAATGTGTATAAAATGAAATATTCCAACCCTTGTGACCAAGAGTGCAGGGCCGTTTTTAAATGTTTTTAAACCTCTTTCAAGGATTTACATAGACGTTTGGGGTTGTTGAGCAATGTCCTGAAATTATTGAAAAGCTAGCATGAACTGACTGCTTTGCTTTTTGAGTTATTTTTTGGTAAAAAAAATACCTCTTAGTCAGCGCGTTGGGTATATGTTATGGGCTGGTGGACCAGTGAGAGATGTATGTAAGTCACACCAATCAGATTGGATGTACTTTTAAACACCTGTCAAATTTCCTGTTGTAAAGGTAAATGGTATGTGAGAAGATTTGATCCCGATACAGTTGAGAACGGCCCCCGGGGAGGGGGGGAGGGCAGGGTACTCCCAGAAAAATTGGGTAGGGGTGTGCGGCCCGCTTCCCAAAACCCTTACCCTATTTATGAACAAAATCTGCGATATTCCCTACCCTATTTATGACCTGAACAAATATTTGAAACCCAATTTATGGCCTGGCCCTCACATCAAAATTCTTTTTCAGATCTGCATTATAATTAGTTCCGTAGTTCACACCAATTTTAAATTACCGTAAACATAATTTGTGAAGGGCTTTTGTTGATTTTCTTTTTGATAATGATGAAAAAGTGGCTTCTTCTTAAAAATATACCCATGTTAAGGCTAGAGTGCAAAAACCATACCCTTTTTATGACCAGAATCAGCTAAATTCGATACCCTATTTATGACCAAAACGGCTGAAAAACCATACCCTTTGGGCCTCACATATCTATATAGCCCATATAAGGGAGTCCCCCCCCCCCCCCGGGAGAACGGCCATATTTATTCTTCTGTAAAAGAAGAGGAAGTATTCCTATATTGGGTTTACCTCGACATTTTCTGTGGGTTAGGCTGAGGATTCTGTGGGCGGGTTTGATATCACTAGCAATTGGATAATCAGTCAAAGAAAAAGAACTGATAGTGTTTGGGATATAACTGCGACCATGCGATGAGGGGTGACCTTTTCCCATTATTCAATGAGTGTTAGCCGCTCTACTACTAATGTTGATGTGGTTTCCATGATAGGAACCGTTGTATTTAAGGACGCGGACTGCACTAGTGGGAATGTGAAGAGGTTGTGACCAGGTTCGAATCGTTTGCGTGTTGTAGTGAAACCTAAATATTGCTGCAGAGTCGAGGGCGAGTCGTTATTTTCAGCTTCCATTGATCAGTTTCAGTGATAAGTTTCCGCAATGAGAAAAGCAAAGAAACTACGATTAATCTCATCAACAAAACGAAAAGAAATTATTCAGCGACAATTTATCTTGTTGTTTACTACTGCGATGAGAAGATACGTTATAAAGGAGGCCCTGATAGGGTAAATTTCGACACGGCTCTGAAACGGCGACATGAAGGAGCTGAAATTGCGACGAACGACAAGCCGCTCACGCGAAATTATGACAGCGACAACGAAAAAAGTGAAATCGACAGCGACATTCGCGTTTTAAAAATTAGACAGCGACTTGCAGCGCATTCCGGCAGAAGAAATTGCATTTTACAAAGTTGAACTTTCCGCGAGTATTGACAGTCCACTGTGTGTCTTCTGACTCTCTTCTCTCATCTCAGTACTGTCATTTGTGGATCATTTATTAAACAACAATCTTAGGAGGTCACCACATTTTGGTAAATGTCCCTCTAAAGACCTCCCGACGTACCCCCTTGAGGTTCTTGACCTTTCTTGCTTGTTTTACTGTAAGTTTTAATACGCGAAAGTCTTCTCTCACTCAACACGGCTGAGCGGCCTGTTCTAGCTATGCCAAAACACCAGAAGGAAAAGAAGGAAAGAAAGGAAAAGAAAAAGAGGGAGAAGTCTGGCAAATCAGGTAGTGAGAAATACCCCTTACTAACCGAGTTTGAGGTCCGTACCATAAGTTACGGAACGATTTTTTTTCCCTTCAATTTATGGCCCAAGCCCGAAGCGCGCGGACCATAAATCGCGGGGGGAAAAACGTGGATCGGTAACTTAGTTTCTAGAAATTGATTTTAATTTCTTCTCTGTCTTTTTCAGGGCTTTCATTCCAGCATATCAAGACAGCAAGAGCGGAAAAAGTTAATTGACGATTTTTGTAAGCAAAGCGGGAAAGTTGGTCTTCGAGCAAAACCTAATTTCCAGCATATATCGGTGAACGAGAGTCTCAAAATAATCTATTGCATCACACCAAAATGTGCCAGTCGAGAGCTCAGGATAATGCTGTATCCAGGAGTTCATGGGAAAAACGTACCGAGGTTATGGCCACAACCAGCAGACAGGCGCACCGTGATGTTGGAAACATATTTTAAGTTCACGTTTGTTCGTGAGCCGTTCGAGCGCATTTTGTCAGCATACAAAGACAAGTTTGTTCATTTTCGACAAGTAGACCGCCCAATTCTTGAATTTCACGGCAGAGAAATTCTAAAGAACTTCCGTCCAAACGCCACACGGGAAGCGTTTACAAAGCTCGACGATATCACTTTTCGTGAATTTATTCAATATTTAGTAACCAAAGGAAGCAACCTGACTACCCCAGTCATGGACTTTCACTGGGATAATTTCGTCAATTTTTGTGCAATGTGTGCCATCAAATATGACTTTATAGGACACTATGAAACAATGGAGGAAGATCTCGCAGACTTGGTTGCAGCAGCAAGCATACCTGCAGAAGACGCAAAACGTTTTACATACAAGAAAAAAGCATCAGATACATCGGCTTCGTTACTTCAGTATTACTCGCAGATTCCTTTAGAATGGATCGGCATTCTTGGTTGGATGTTTCGAGCTAACTTTGAAATGTTTGGCTATAGTTTTCCAGGACCCCTGAAGAGTCTATACGAAGAAAGAAAGCATTCTCGGCCCCAAGGTTTTCCGTCTTTCTATTAGTCATTTTGAAAAAGAGAAGATAGAAATAATAAGAAATTGTTTGTCGGCGCATTTAAAATTCTCAATGCGCTTACAGCGGGAAGCCAGAACTCAATTATATACAAGATAACTAAAAGATAACTAAGTGAAATCGTATGACTATCTAGGAGTTAAAATAATTGCAAAAAATAAATGTTTCAAGTTTATTCTTAAAGATAGTTAGTCTCAGACATTTTTAAAGATTTAGGCAGACTGTTCCATAGTTTTAGGGCGCAATAAGAGAAGGTTCTTTGACCATAAGTGGCTGTTTTGACATTCGGAACTTGTAGAAGTGAATGATCGGATGAATGTAAAGAAAGAAGTGGTTTATAAGAACTGATAAGTGAAGTAAGATAGCTAGGGGATTGCCTATTCAGAATTTTATAGGTTAAGAGTAAAATCTAAAAAGTGATGCGTGACCTAACAGTAAACCAATGAATGTGATATCTCAGACTGATGATTCCTGTGATTAAACGAGCTGCGATGTTCTTAACCGGTCGTAATTTTTCCTGCTCAAAGGCGTAGGAAGTCCATAGAGAATACTATTGTAATAGTCGATTTGGCAAATAACTAAAGCATTTACAATACTCTTGTCTAAAGCCGTAAATTCGTTCGATGAAAAAGTCTCTGAAATTTTCAACGAGCTGAGCTAGTGAATCATGTGCTAGTGAAAAGATGTGGTGTTCTGAGAACACAAAAACGTACATTAATTACACAAAAACGTGTATTACGTTTCATGTACTTCGCAACGAAAAATGAACATACCATTCCACTGTTTGTTAATGCTAAGATCTTGTCTCTGAACTTTTTATACTATAAAACGTTTTTTCTGAATTGATGCATGCACGACGTTTGCAGTCTGATTCTTCCCCAATTAACATACGTACGTCCAGTCACACGTTCTTCTACTTCAGAAAAATTTTACATAAAACCTTCAAGACTTGAATACAAAAAAAAGCTTTCTCAAGAATTGGTGCTTAACTATGGAATGAGAGACCAAGCTCTGTGAGAGAACTAAAAAAGAAATCATTTAACTCAGAATTACAAATAAACTACTAAGTGATGTAGATTCCTTCATTGGGCAGTAACGGTAATGAAAAACAATCAAACAAATAAACAAAAAAATATTATCTATTAAATATTTCTCATTTGTAACTATATTGATAGATTGACCCGTCTAGACTAGTATCCGCTGCTCGTTGTAAGAAATAAAATATTATCAGTGATGATGGCGATGGCGATATCAGTCAGTAGTTCAGTCGAGCCAATGACATCACGTTTGGGATGCCAGATCAGATCGATGTGAAATTTGAACAAGTCTTCCTATATTTTCGCTTCCACATCAGTTTGCATTGTTCAATCTAAATGATACATTATGACTAACATCAAATTATGACTAGCATGAGTTAATGAACGAAGCTTATAGCACAGTTCATGCATACAACAGTTACGTCAGTGATTTCACTGTGACTTCAGTACTGACACCCAGCAATTTTTGAACCTCCAAGATAATCTGCAGCGCTAAAAACTGGGTGGGGGGCCCCGCCACTCCCAGAAAAATTGGATGAGGGTGTGAGACCCGCTTCGGCCAAAGCCCTTACCCTATTTATGACCAAAATCTGCGAAATTCTCCCCCCTATTTATGACCTGACCAAAAATTCGAAACCCAATTTATGACCCCATCCACACATCAAAGTCCTGTTTCAGACCTCCATTATAATTAGCTCCGTAGTTCAGAACAATTTCAAATTACCGTAAACATAATTTGTGAAGGGCTTTTGTTGATTTTCTTTTTGATAATGACGAAAAAGTGGCTTCTTCTGAAAAATATACCCATATTAAGGCTAGAGTGCAGAAACCATACCCCATTTCTGACCAGAATCAGCTAAATTCCATGCCCTATTTATGATCAAAACGGCTGAAAAACCATACCCTTTGGGGTCGCACCTATATAGCCCATATAATGGTAAACCCTTCCCCCCCCCCGACCCCGGGCGCTAAAATGACTTGATTCAGGAAATCAGAAGGTTGTTTGTCCTTGCGAGGTGTGAATGCACCCGACTTGGTGTAGAGCCCTGTGTATGTCTTCTCAGGGTAGACAGATGAGGAGAAAGTGTTGTGAGCTGGGGCAGCGTTTAACAAGGATGTCTAAAAATGGAATTCTTTTCATTGGCATTGCCTTTGCTGTCAGACATGGTGAAGATGTCATCTACATATCGACCTGAACCAAAAGAAAATGAGGCCGGGACAGAAAGGGACATTAAGGGCGCTGCTAGGATATGTTGATTCCACCTAACCTGTTCATTGTCAGTAGAACTGGCTAAAGAACAACAACCTCTTTTGAATAAAAATAGGTACCCGATGGGTACATGAGTCTACGGTAAAGGTAAGCT
>CM042746.1:18913266-18915494 GCA_022496165.2 Catalaphyllia jardinei | reverse complement strand
CAAAATAAAAAAAATTAGGGCAAGAATATACCCTACATATATACCAGAACAGAACCTCAAATCAAAATAATTTAAGCCACTTGATCTGCTTCAAGATAATCATGAAATATTAGAAAATAGCCCAAAGAAAATGTGTGTACTGATTGGTTTAAAATTGTTTTTCTATTTAACAATTAGATTATGAGCTCAAGATTTCTATCGCGTGATAGTTGACGAGGGCACAGCTAGAGTCAACTATCATGCATAGAAATCTCGAGCTCATAATCTCATTGTTTTAGTATAAATCTACTAGTCATTTAAAACTTTATCTAAATTCTCTTCACAGGCACTTCGAAAACACCAAGAAACGGCCTTCATTTTGTCGACAAGAGTACACTGCTACGCTACTCACTATCTATCACGTAATAGATAGTGAGTAGCGTAGCCAATCAGAGAACAGCATTCGTGATAGAATGCTAGTAGATTTGTACTAAAACTTGACAGAAACACAGAACTGAAATGAGCTGTTGAAGTAATGATGGTGTGAGAAATGAGTATTTACATTTTCATGGTCAAAGTAAACAAGGTGTTTTCTTCTTTTAATCACGGAATTCTTTTAATCACGGAAATGAAGAAACATGAAGAAATTCTTTTCTGTGTTTCTATCAAGTTTAAGAAACACTCATGGGTCGGGTTGTCCAAAGCCTGATTAAGTTGACCCGGGATTAGCAAGAATTTTGATTTCGGTTTTCTGTTTATAATGTTTGTCATTCAGTTTTGAGCTTGACTAAATGTAATACTCTGGGTTAGGGTTAACCAGCTTTCAAACAACATGGCAAAGGACCTTTGGGAGAACTCAAAAAGCCGTGAAAATGCTTGCCTGTTGGCTTGTGTTCCCATATCACAGTCGAACCTCTGGTAAGTGACCACCCAAAATATCAAACATAGGTGGTCCATAATGGGAGGCAGTTGCTTTCCAGAGTTTAGAGCATAACGGGTGAAAAATTTTCTTCATTAGAATATGTTAACTGCCAAGTCTTAACCAATGTAGTAATGGTATGACAATGTAACTACATGTAAATTCTTTGTCTCCTCAACTCGAAACTCGACTCGAAACTCAATCAACTCGACCCGCAACTCGAACGACTTAACTCGAGACTCGATACTCGAAGTATTCGAGTTTCGAGGATCGAGGATCAAGTCAAGTTGTTCGAGTGACTGTCAACTTACATTTGACCGGTACTTTAGGAACATGATAATGTTACAGTACAATACCTTATTAACCAATTTTCACTCCATTATCTGTCAAGTGGTTACTTACAAGGAAAATTTCAAACTTATAACTCTAAAAGCGGCCGCAGTGGCTTACGAGAGGTGCTCACTTACAAGATGTTCCAAGTACAGTGATTTGACTTGGAAACATTTGCTTTGTGCTTAAGATTTCAACTACCATGCATAGAAATAATAAATAAGTAAATAAATTGACCAATCATAGATTTATAAAAAGTATTTTATGAAAAACTTAATATTCCTTTACACCAAGTAAGCAACAAGTCTTCACTGCATGAGTCCCAAAGACTCAAAAATCACTCCAAGTAATTTGGAAAAGTGAAAGAGTACAAAAACTTCGCAATAAGAGAGTGGCTTAAAAATGGCTGACATAACTTCAAATTTTTATTTTGTCTTCTTTGGGGATAAAAAAAGGATTAACCTCAGACTGAGTTGCAGCAAAATGAGTGAAATTTTCATCAATGCCATTTTCAGAAATGCAGCCAAAAATAATATTATATTATTAAAAATCACTTACATCCCACTCCACCAACTATAAGAACCTCACTTGATCCACAGTGAGCCATTGCTCGTTCTGAAACATTAGAATTAAGAAGCAGGCAGCTAAGTTTAACCAAGCTTTAGAACTGCCAAAAAATCTACAGATCCATGCGATCTTAAGCTGATTTCAGACTATTCAGTGTATTAGGTCTGCTGACGGAAATCTAGGCTTTATCAAGTATCTGATGCTATCTTGAGTTGGTAATCATACATAATTATGACACTCACAAAATACAAAACTACACTCCTTGAGGAAACTATGAATTCTAGTTTTATTCAGTAGTAAATTGTAAGGTAACAATAACCAACACAATTAATACATAAATGCAAGTACCTGTTGTTTCAATCAACATGGCAAAAACTGTTTCCTGAAAAGGAATTAGTAACAAGAAACCAAGCTCATATCAGAACCTCATACA
>CM042746.1:18903266-18908266 GCA_022496165.2 Catalaphyllia jardinei | reverse complement strand
AAGCTGGCAAGATTTCACAGTGAAGTTCGGCTTTCCAATTATTCAGCAAAGTGATGTTTTTAAATTTTTGCAACTACACCAGCCAGTTTCTCCCAAAGCAGCCGAAAAAGTTTCGGGCTTAATATGAAGAGAATGATCCGCCAAAACGATCGATGAACTTGTGGAGCCATGTGAACTGGACGCTGGTTCGCTTTTCTTTCCAAGGTTGGCTTCCAACTGGGCTACTTTTGTCTCCAAAGCTTTCTCAGTGGCTTCCATGATTAAGTATCCCACCTTGCCTTGTTGTGGGCCCATACCACCCCAAAAGCTGCTGCCTGGATGCATGCTAGTGATTTGGTTGTCTGCAACAGGTGTACAAGGTAACACTAACTCAGGGCCAGATGTGGGAAGGGCATTAATGTCTTTAGCTTCGACCCATTTCTGCCACACTGAGAAGGATGATGTATATTTCTCAACAGTACTTGGGGCTCTGTCCTGGATCATGATTTTGGGAATTGCCTGGGCAAGAGTGCGTATCTCAGGATGGTGACTGGTCTTCAGATCCGTCAGGGTAGGAGACGCTTGGGGGAAGAGACATTTTGAAGAATTTAGGAACCTCTAAACGGATTAATCAATAGTATACATATTCCACAAATCAAGTATATATGGCAGGATTGTGGCCTCTCATAGTCTGGCAATTGGCCCTAAACAAGCCACTACATGCCCACAGAGAGTAAAAAATATACCAGTTAAATATATGTATGTACCCATAGCTGTCCTCTAGTACACAAGAGATCCTAGGCCTCTCACAGGCTGAAACAGACTGTACAGCTGTATGTGCAAAAAAACTTGTTGGCTCCTGACAGGTGAGAATACACTGGCCACTCACAAGCCATGATGTAATGACCTCTCACAGGCTTTAACACATTGGCCACTCGCAGGCCCCCCAAAAAACACAAGAGGCCCTCAAGACACTCAAGAGGCCCTAACACATTGGCCACTCACAGGCCATACCACATTTAGGCCCCTCACAGGCTGTGGGACTATGGCTGTTCCCAGGTTCCCAATGGCCCCCACATTAGACCTGGAACCTTGTGTGTTAGAAGAATGGCCTAATGGCCTGAGCTGATGAACTTGTAAAAGAGACCCAAAGAGCAAGAACATGATAACCGAAACAGCTTTAGTCAAAGTTTTTAATGATATTGTCCTTGACGTTGATAGAAATAGGACTGTTATCTTACTTTTATTAGATCTATCGGCCGCTTTCGATACGGTTGATCACACTATACTGATTGAGAGATTAGCAAACCGCTTCGGTCTTTGCGATCTACCTCTGGCCTGGTTTAAATCATACCTGAGCAACAGAACTCATTTTGTGAGCATTCGTGGTGTGCGGTCTGTCACGCGTTCGCTGTCATGCGGGGTACCACAGGGTTCCGTGCTCAGACCGATTTTATATCAGCTCTATACCTCCCCATTGGGGGATATTGTCAGGCAATACGGCATGGGCTATCATTTCTATGCTGATGATACTCAATTGTATCTGTCTTTCAGTTCTCTCAGTGGGGATGATCAAGCTTATTCTGTCGCTCAGGTTGAATCCTGTGTTAGAGATATCGACCGTTGGATGTCTTGTAACAAACTTAAGTTGAATAGGGACAACACGGAACTGCTAGTTATCAGTTCAAAATATCGGCCATGTCCATCTTTAGATAGTATCATGGTTGGCGATCATCATGTTAAGCAGTCTGACAAAGCTAGGAACATAGGAGTAGTTTTTGATGAGACCTTGTCACTGGATAAGCATGTGAGCTCTGTTTGTAAATCTGCTTTATTTCATCTTTGGAATATCGCAAAGATTAGAATGTATCTGACTTCTGAGAGCACAAGGACCCTCGTCTATGCTTATGTTACTTGTCGACTGGACAATTGTAACTCGTTGCTCCTCGGGTCACCGAAGTATATGATTCAGAAGCTCCAGCACGTTCAAAACTGCGCTGCACGCCTTGTAGCTGGGCAACCTAAGGCTGCGCACGTTTGCCCCGTCCTTAAGGAGCTACACTGGTTACCTGTGGAGCGGCATTACCTTTAAAGTATTACTGTTAACTTTTAAAGCTCTCAATAATTTGGCGCCTCCGTATCTAAGTCAACTTATAGTCCCATATAACCCTATAAGAAATCTTAGGTCAGCTGGCAAACATTTATTAGAAGTACCGAATGTATGCCTGAAGAGCTATGGGGACAGGGCCTTTTTTGGTCGCTGCCCCAAAGCTCTGGAATGAAATTCCCTCAGACATTAAATTAAGTCGATCAGTTGATGTTTTTAAATCCAGATTGAAAACTTATCTTTTTAGACTTGCTTTCAATTGACTTCTTTGTTCAGTTTAGTGTTATTGTTAGTTAGATATTTATTAGATTGTAAAGTGATATAGAGCTTTTGTATATACCGCTATATAAATAACGTTATTATTATTATTATTAACTTGGGATTCCACAGAAAACAGAGGAGCCTGACATGGCGGGGAGAAACAGATCTTCCAAAGGAAGAATTTCCAGCCAGTCCCATACAAATTCTTCAGCTTGGGTGCCATCTGTAGTGATAAGAGGCCACCAGGATGCTGAAGTCCACAATGGGATGACAAGAGTTCCTATTTCCCCACCGTGTTTCATGTGTTTTAGTACCCTAGGTATCAAGTAGGGGGAGGGAAAATCCAGTTGTTCTCCCCTGTCCAGTCAAGGGTGAAGGCGTCTACTCCTTCAGTGCATGGGTTCAGCCAACGGCTACAAAAACATGGAACCTGCTGTGCCTGAAAGGTGCAAAAACGGTCTTTTGTGGGTGGCCCCCTAGAATGTCAAAGGCGGCGAAAATATTCGGGTTAAGCATGTAGTCGTCTTTGCTGGCTAGCCTGGATAACTCATCAGCCTCTTGGTTAAATTCTCTGGAGACACATTCAGGCTCCAAATGAATTTGGTACTGTTTGCAGGGTGTGTAAATAGCAACAGCTTCCGAATGGAGTTTGGGCTTTGGACTGCCTACCTTGAGGATGGGTTCCACATTCATGTTGTCAGTCCTTTGTCGTACCGTACTTCCTACCAACTTCTCCCAAGTGGACATAAGCACCAGCCTTGTACCTCTGAGTTCCCTCCATGTTGAGCTCTCTCTACTCTAAGCCTTGGTCCAGCTGCCTGCAACATTCTCACAGTAACCGCCCCACCCTGAGTCACTTGCATCTGAATAGGCGATGACATCTATTGTGGGGTCAGTCTTCCAGATAGGCTGACCATGACAATTATCGAGACTCTCCTTCCAGAACTGCACCTCCCGCATTGCTTCAGGGGAAAGGGTAATATGCTGTGACCAGAATTCAGAGGAAAAAATATCATGATACATAGCTCTTGTCCACAAACAGCTGACTTGGCCAAGTGCTAACCCCATAGAAACAATTGACACCAACAGGCCTGCCAACTGACGGGCTGTTACTGAAGAGTTGTGACGTACTACGAGATCAGTCCAATCCCTCAGTCTTTCGATACCTCGGAGAAGAACTTGGATGATGCCTCCTCTCAGATTGAGGATAAAATCAAGCAATTCTCCTACTTGGGTTGGTTCTCAGGAACATTTTTCAGGATGGGCGACAAAACCACTGGCTGCGATGTCCTCTCTAACTTTCTTGGATTCTGCTCTAGCTGTCTTCAAGGACTTTCCTTCCATAGGTGGAATAATTATGATTAACTTTGCAATGACTGCAACTCAAGCTGATTTTCTTACCGGGAAGAGAGCCCTTTAGTGAAAAATACACAACCTCAGTGGGCTCATTGTGTAACTGCAGCTCTCTTCCACAATCCATGCAGTTGTTGGTAGGTGGCCTGAAACAGTTGACCCCTCCTGTCCTTTCATTTGCACTTAATTTGTCGGCCAACAGCATGCCACTTTGCAAATCTTCAGCGGTGATGTCAATCAATTGAGGATATCTCTCCCACACAATGTGTTCTGTACACCTTGGTCACCTTGGAGGCAGCAGATCACAACTCATAGAATCTTTTCACCCCAAACTTGGCAATCGAATATACTGAGATTTCTTCCTCAGACAGGCAAGGTGTCCTCAAAACATCGATGGTAGATAGGCCTGCCACATCATGTAGTTTACCAGCCACCGAAAAGAATGTTTGTGAATCTAGATCGTCAAGAGATCTTCAAGGGTGCTTACTGGCAATTATGAAAAAAACCTTAAAGTACTTGTGATTGATTTCTGCCTATTGAATACAGAATGTCTAAAATTGCGCGCTTTTCGCACTTGATAAACCAATGTGATTGTAATCTCTTGCACAACAAATAAAATATCGTGGACCAAGCGGTTGGCACTCAAAACGAGTAGCATGAAAGCGAGGCTAGTCAACCTTTGTTATATTTTATTTTGTTTTGACAATGCTTCTCTAGGGAAATGTTGCAACAATTGCTGCAGGAACTAAGGATTGTTTGCTACATTTCAGGCTAGAAGATCTTGGACAAATCATGGTAGTGTTCCTGGCCAGTTCGCACTTAATCACACGAGAAATACTATGGTGTAATAACCCAGCGAATGAACTTAAACTGCCCCCAGCCCCATTGTTGTAACTGGTGAAAGCATTGAGCCAAACCGGCAACAGTGACTAGAGCTAGGACATTCAACAATCTTTAAGTCCTCTCCTTCGTCCATTTTTCCCTCACTGCAGCCAGTCAAGGTCTTACATGAACTATTCCAAAGAAACATTGCATCTTCTCATTAGGTTTCAAAGAAGCTTTTGGTCACAATTCGATAAATTTCTCTAACTAAAGGTGTAAGCATACAGTAAGCCCAAGCTTATTTCGTCATCTTGCAAATGAACATAATTCTTGGAATCCCTCTACAATTAAAATGAAACATTGAAATTCTGTGCAAATTTTGGACTGTCAGGCATTTAGACCATTTACCAGGGAGGGAGGGCGAAGCAAAGCAGACAAGATGAAGTTGACTGAGCCTCACTGTTTGTAATTTACACAG
>CM042746.1:18891445-18899083 GCA_022496165.2 Catalaphyllia jardinei | reverse complement strand
TGGTTTGATTGCGGAACATAATCGAACTTAATCCACAGATGGAGTTTGACTGAGTTCATTTGAGTTTGATTTCTGAACGTTTGATTGACTATGCCGGGTGTATAGGGATAGCCCATGCTGCACGATATTAACTTGGTGCTAGATATATAGTCTGCTCTGACTATGGCTAAACTTCAGAATACCCGGCTACTGAATATGTATTTTCAAATGCTGCTACCGCAGTCCCACAGCCACCTTAATTAACATAATAACTAAATAAAACCCGAATATACCTCATTCTTTCATCCCCTGCAGGACTGCGGACTGCTGTAACACTTAAGTTTAGAGCTTACTTCATAACCTATTCATTGAATGCGGGACTGTGGACCATGGTAGAACTTCAGTTTAACACTTTTTTTAATACTTATTCATCGACTGTGGGACCGCAGACCACAGTAGCACTTAAGTTTAGAGCCTACCTCATTACTAATTCAGTGACTACGGGACTGCAGACCGTGGTAGCACTTCACTTAAATACTTGACCTTGCTCCCAATGTGTGGCTTCATAGCTCAGTTGGTAGTCTAAGAGCATCACACCGGTATCGAAGAGGTCGCGGGTTTGAATCTCGTTGAAGCCCTGATTTTTTTTTCAGGCTTCTTCTTTCCAATTGCTTAAATTGGAAAATTTACTGGGATGATCATACTTCACTTACATACCCGTTTTGTCTTTCATGTGGTCAAAGAGTCATAATTCAGTGACGGATCCAAACCTTGAGCTAAGGGGGAGCCGTCTTGATTTACTTCCAACAAGGATTTCTGTTGGATTAAGCTCTACTGTCTACAAGATTTGTGGCCAGCAGTGCTCAGTCAACGTCTTATAATCTATGCTCTGAGATCCATGTTATGCAGTCTGCAAATGTCAGACACCGATGAGTGGCCGGGTATTCTGAAGTTGCTCCCCTGACTGCCTTGTGCTTTGAGTACATGTTCCTGGCACAGGACACAATAAAATTCCCCTGAGAAATTGTGCACTTAGCAACTTGACTTGAGTCAGGCATTTTGCAGCTCTTCTGACTTTGAGAAGTCAGACCAATTTCAAATCAGTTGACCTGGCCAAGAATAAAACAAGAAATTCTACAGAGTAACGCTTCACAGATGGCATACCTTTTCAAAATGTCAATTATGTTTTCCCGATGATGTTTTGCCGTGTCTCTTGGCAGGAACCCTAAGAATAGATATCGTATAGTTACCTCCTCTTCCAGAAGGCACACAGCACACCCAATACGTTTTATTCATTAACTGCAAGAAAGCACTCGACAGTGCAGCGTTGTTCCCCCACGTGCATGGCGCTTACCTTGTCCGGGCGGAGTAATGTAAGTTGTTCGTACATTAGAGAGGACAACGCCGTCTTTTATAATGCCAATACCTAATTTGTTTGCACTCCCTTCAAATCCGATAGCAATTGTCATGATGAAATGGTCAAATACAGCAGAACCAAAATAAAGAAAATCGTTGTGAAATTATTGCTCAAATCGCCGCCATCTTGATTTGTTTCTACAGCCCAGTCTTCCTCCACTCTTGAAAAAAGAATGTTGAGAGAAGAAACGGGGGACGGGTGCGGCTTGTAGGAGTGCAGAGTGCGTGGAAAAAGGGTTTGGCGGGGAGTAAAACTTTTGAAGCATTTTGAAATTTTGTTTTTTGTTCCATCTTCCTATCTTGTTACAGTATCAGTACTTCACATCATTTTTGTTTGGATGTTCTGTGCCGTATTAAAAAGGGACAACAGTGGTTTACAAATCTGAGTTGCATTTCATTGTGATACAATTTATCTTATAATGTGTGAGTAAGATTAAAATCATATCCACCAATAATTTAGGTACAGCCATAAAGGAATATAGGTTGAAAATTATGAAGCTCCTCCGCAGTGAAGCCACATAAGCAGAACCCGGCCCCATATTTTAGAACATTTGGTAACTCGTCAATCTAAAACATTTTGGTTGTCACATGACTGTCTGCACATACATCCATATGCCAAGCCCAATACCTTGAAAAATAGGAGTAGCATCATTACCACCCAAGGTGGGGGGGGGGGGGGGGGGGTACTTAATAAAGTTTAATATGTGGAGGTGCCGCCCTGAGGTCCAACTCCTTACCCTTTCATATACCATTTTGGCACAAAAGGTACCCCTCTTATAAAACTTTTATTGAAAAAAGGTACCCCTTTCACAAACCTACTTTAGGAAGTCTTGTTCTCATTTTCATGTAGTGCTTAATAAATAAACTAATACTGCCATAAGGGGCATCTTTTAAATACCTAAATGACCAATTTCCCTACCCTTTTATATATTTTTTTATTTTTTTTTTAAACCAGTTTAATTTTCAATTTTGAGCAGAATGTGAGCATGCGTCTTAGTAATTTGGATAAGCACTCAAGTTAGTGATTAGGCCTAAGCACTTATTTTGAATGGTTACCTTTGATGTTAGGCTGGGAACTTTGCATATGACTTAGTAGTTTGGGTTGAGCTCTCAGGTTAGTGATTAGGTCTATCCACTCTTTTGGAATTAGTTAGCTTCTTAGTAATTAAGACAAGGTTCATGAATAAATTAAAAGTTATATGTATTTTTGAATAAATTAAAATTTATATGACAGGGGCTTAGGGTGATGAACTGATAATTAAAACAAGTATGAGAGCTCTTGCATCCATTGCTTTCATGGTCAAGTGGTAATGACAGTGGGAAGCAGGTCCAGAGGTTGGCTTCAAATCCCGCTGAGTACGAGATAAAAAGAAAAAAGAGGGAAACTTACTGTTAATTAGTATTCACGCTTAATGGGGATTTGGGGAAAGGGGTAGAGTAGCTGGGGGATAGAATAAATCAGGAGTCACTCAGTGAGAATAGGAGGGAATAGTGTAGAGGAATGGAAAGAGATATTTTCCCTTTTTTTATAGATAGTTGACAAAAAAAAATCAACCCAGTTTGAAAAATTCAAACTGGTTTAAAAAAAATTAATCTTGTTTGAAGAAATCTAAACTGGTTTTAAAAAAATTAAACCAAACAGGAAAAACAAACCACAACATATACCTTAGCTTGTGAAATCCTTGCCCTTTTATATACCTGAAGCCTGAAAAAGGTACCCCTTTCGGGCAGAGCCTCCACGTATAGGCCATTATAGGGAGTAACTCCCCCCCCCCCCTCAGGCATTACCATAGGTAGATATGGTACAGCTCACGTGCAACAATAGAAGACAAAAGGACAAAAGAACGAGGAAAACAATGGAGACAATAGGTTTGTTTGCGGCGTTCTTTTGTTTAGTGTACTGTGTCTTCTACCCGAAGTAAGAGCCAATATTAGACATCCATGTTATGTCTCTCATGGTGAATTGACAGTAGTCAAAACAATGTACCAACTTAAATTGCCCCTGTGACAAAAAATAAATTATTTTTTTTTCCTTTGGATTTCAAAACTATGTTAACTAAACACTAAGTGACCAAAGTTTTAATCCTTGATTTAAAAAATGCACCTGTTTATTTTAACTGGAACTTTCCTATTTAATGATCCGCCATTACTAAATTTAAGTTCTTGAGAGAGCTGGATAGAGGAGAAAATGACGTCAAAGGCTCACTAGTTTAAGAATGCGATGCGTGTGTACGCTGCAGAATTAATATGCAGCACGGGAGTTTTTGGCTTTCACACTTTTAAAACTCGCACTTTGCATACATAATAAGCTGTGTTCACACGCTGAAATTTTAAGCTGGTGAGCCTTTGACGTCACTTTTCCCGGATCCAACCCTCTGAGGTCAAATCGGTCAGGTTTGAACGTGAGTGATGGCGGATCGTGAAATCCAAAACTTACACTCAAAGTAAACGGCCTTTGGATAAAAATGAAAAGTCAGAATTTTGCCAGTCAAGTGTTAAGCAGACACACTTTCAGAATCTCAAGAAAAAAAGGAAGTGATTTTTTTATCACAGGGGCACTTAAACAGTATTATGTAACCATATCGCGGGCTCAAGTTTAGAGCTTATCAAGATCAATTTTTTGTTCAAGCTGACTGCTGACTACCAATAGGTACCGGTTTGTCGATTGGATGGCAGGCTCAAGTCAATTATTACTCTGGGGGCAGGAGGGAGCATGTGCAAAGTCAAAATCTCCGCTCAAATTAACCAATGGTGCATTGTTCACTTTTCTTCTGACATATTCCTCGCACAATCGTCTCTTGGAAAGCCTCTCATGCATTGTGAATGCAATCTCTAAAACCTTGGTTGTGTTTATTGGGTACAGTTGATTAAAATTAAAGTGGAAAATATCTATAGATCAACTTTTGAGTTTCTGATCCAAGAAAAACAAATCCCCTTTTCCCTCTATTATTGTAATCACATGCTAAACATTTAGGCTTGGCTAAATTTCTATAACATTGGTCACAGTCTCTTTCTAAAGGCATATTCATTCTGGAATGTGTGAATAGTGTAATAATTATAGTGCTTTACAACAAATGGAGATTACGTAGTTGATGAATCAAGCAGCAATGGCCACAGGCATTGTGTTGTATTCTTAGGCAAGGCACTTTGCTTTCCCAGTGCCTTTCTCCCACCAAGTGTATAAATACATAATGGCAAATTAAAAATTGGGGTGTAATCCTGAGATGATCAACTCATCCAGAGGAGAGTAAAAAACCAAAGGCGCTCAATGCCATGAAAGCTGTGCTGGCTTGATGAGCCCCCAGGCTCAAGCACAAACTTAATTTTTTCCTTATTTGGAAGAGTAGGGTAGAAAATTCAGGATTGAACTTGGTCAGGAACAGGCATGATCAGTGTCTGTGACAGTAAAATTTATTATTGCTATGTGCAGGGTCAGCATATAATGCTTCCTCATCCTAGTTTCCAAGCATCTCTCTTTAGTTGGAGCATGGTGCCTGTGGTGTAAAACACAACCTAACCATCAAGCACTGTGCTGCACTGTGCTTCTTGTTTCGCACTTATTGTAAGCAAAATGTAATGGCACCTGAGGGTAAGGTAGATGATTCCTTGGGGGAAGATTTTTACACTGTCCCAAATGATAAAGTCCACAAAACAAGAGGGCTTCCAAACTTACATGTGCCCTCTTCTGGAGATTTTTTATTCATCCCTATCAATTCAGTCTCTTCCCATTTTCCTTTACTTACTTTAAAAATGTTGTTTAATTTCATTATCATTTTCTGTATTCTTTTCACTTTAATTTCAATTGCAGGTTGCTATGTTCAATATTACATTTAGTCACTGATAGGCAAAATACATGCACAGTCAGGAACGCTATTCTCACAAAATGTTTACAGCTGCTACCCATAATAAGTTACAACACCAGTAATTTGTTTTAGGTGGAGTCTAAAACTAGGACAGGTGTACAAAACCATCACGCAAACAGACTAATGTACAAGGAAATAAAAGCTAGGAAAACATGGATCCTCTCAGCAGCACCTCAAGCAACATTGTCTTTCACTTGTTCTGTGCAAATTCAATTACATCATAGCAAGAGGGAAGAGGAGTCATCTCACAGCAGATGGTAAACACCTGATCAGTCACTGTCATAGCAACTATATTCAAAGTAACTATTTAAGCCTCATACCAGCATTATCTCATTACTGATCCCACCATGTTGCAGAATGTAAGGAGGAATTAACTATTTTGCCAGTATTTTTCTGCTATAATAAGAAACCAATTTTCTCTTTGTTTGTACTTGTTTCAGCTTCTTCCGTATTAAGAACACTCAAAAGTTCATTGTTCAGTGCTTTTCCAACAGAGCGAGCAGTCTGTAATAAAACAAACAGTTTGAATTTGGTTAAAATTTAAGTATTTTTCTTTTTATGCTACAGATAGACTTGATGTGATACAACAAATTAAAGCTATTTCCTGACAAGAAACACAGTGATAGTGAGCATTTCTACCTCAATCATCTCAAATATAGAATCAAGATCCAAAGCACCAGGGCCAACTTTCTGCATTGCACAGATGTTGTTTTTGCCGTTCACTGACACCAGAAGCTGAGCAAGACAACATGCTTCTTCTTGCAGGCTAGCATCCACCACATGACGATGGCCAATCTGCAACAAAAAAGTATTACTTAACATACATTACGTTAAGGTAAACTTACAGTTGACTAGAAGCCTATGCAGGTGGAGCTTCATTGCACAACGTGACTTTAACCTCCTACTCCTTCAAGATGGCATGCAAGTTCCATCAACAACATTGTGCCACATTTCCGTGCAATAATATATTTTGTCATAAGTAGAGTCATCTGAAGGGTTATTTTACCTTGCTCATAGTGACTGTCACAGGAATTGAACTAACGTCCAGTCTTCTACAATCATGAGGATCATCAGATATTTCTAGTTCCATGTCTCCTTCATCTGTTGAAACTGTTACATTTGGAATTCTATGCCAAAAAAATCAGTTTGCTAGCAGGTACTTTATGTATCTTTTAAACAAATGAAGTTTTTGCTACAGATCACCAAGAAATTAACGATCAAGATAAAACAAAGTTTCATTGGTACAAAATCAATACTTTTAATATTTTTTTGCCAGAGATAGGTAATACTGGCAAGTGTGTCATACTGTCTTGATGTAATATCAAGCCTCAGAACTGTAACTGAAGAAAATATATGAAAATTGAGAAGGTGAATAATGTCATTTAAACAGGAAAGCAAACTTTACCTGGTGTTATGAAGAGCTGCTTTCACTGCCAAAGACAATGAATCAAACAGATTTCCACCACACTCCAACACCTAAGAGATTAAACACCTTCCTCAGTCTGCCATGGTATAGACAGGTAGTGAATAAATTGTAAATTAAAACTAGGATTACAAATAATTATTACATCTGTTTCAGCTCAAAGGGATTGTGCAAGTTTGATAGCCTATGAAAAAATTATTAATTTTTGCTTATTTATTCCAAATTGCACTCAAAATCATGAGACTACCTAGAAAAAACATTAATTCCATTTTATTACTGAGTTAACCAAGCCAGATTGGAAAAATCTTTAGCTTCCAGTAATGGTCACTCTACCTGGGCTTTGTTATTCTTGGACTATGCCTTGCCACTGCTAATTTTTACAGTCAAGTTAAAGAAAAACAGAATATGATCTCAACAGGTTACCATACCAGGGCATCAATATAGAGAACCCAACACTGCTTTCCAGGGAGAACACACAATGACTCCAAATCAATAGCGGATTTGTGATTGTATGCCCTCTCTAAGGTCTTGGCCAGCATTACACCCAATTCTTCTCCTCCTCTTCCTTCAAACTCAGGAGAAGCATTTGCTGAGCTGGAGGAAAAGAGATATAGATCAATGAACCTCTGTCAGTAATTAGCTGCACTCTAAAACAGCTGTTGCCTGTGTGGCAGGCATCAGAAAGGGAGGGAAAGGGGAAAAAACAAGGGCATGCACTGAGGGAGAATTGCCTGTCACGCAGCTGGCTGAAACAGCTGGTAATTGAGCTATGTTACTGAGTGGAGCATTGAGCACCAAGAAGCTATTGCATTGCTCCAGAAAATATTGATACCCTCCCAAGAAGGGTTTTTTTAAACTTAGACCCCATCCCCTCTCCCCCTTTAAAATTTCAAAAAACAACTATTTTTTGGAAAAGGTAACTGACAGGCTGGCCTTATGATAATTTTAAAGACCATT
>CM042746.1:18845378-18873157 GCA_022496165.2 Catalaphyllia jardinei | reverse complement strand
AGATTTTGCAAAAAAATATTTGCTCCACCTGGGTTAAATTAAATTAAAATGCATTTCATATCTGGGGTATCTCTTTTAAGTCGGTAATAGCAAAGAGCAAAATTCAAAACGTAGTTCAAGGAAAGTAAACTTGCTTTGAATTCCCGTTGAAAACTCGTGTTTTGGTGCTTGAATACTCCTTAAATACTCCTTGAATTGTATGTCCACAAACCAGCACGGACCCTGATTGTTAAGATTTAAATTTTGGGTTGAGTTTTCTTTACATTTGGAAATCATCAACTTGTGGCTGACATCGTCTCTCAATACCGCCTGCAGTAGAGAGTACACAGAGATCTCATAGCACTGCAAAAGATTGAAATTTTTTCACAAAGCCTGAGTTACCTGTGCATACTCAGCAATTTGGATTTGAGTAATTTCTCCTAGACTGTTAATGGAGCCTTTTCTCCAAGTCCAGTAGCTTAGAATTTAAAAGTAGGGAAGTGGGATGAGAGAAAGTTATGTACTCAAGGTTGGAAAATGGTTCTGATCACAGATCTATGGCATCACAAGGTATTGCTAAGCAATTTGTCGAATGGACAAGAAGCCCTCAGGTCAATGTAGTTTTATTTGCTAGGAGAGAATGGTCAGGTAAGAAGTTGGTTTTCATGAAGGCATATTTTGCACTGCTGTACTTACCCTGTCCAGCATCTTTAGTTCGTCTGTAGAAAAAAATTTAAATCAAAGTTGAAAGCTGATAAATTTTGATCCATGACATAACACTTGCAAAGGGCTTCTGGCATAACCCTCTGTACACTGTCTATTCCACTACTGTACATCATAGGCACAAAATGCATGCAAAGGGCTGCGTGGCTATATCCTTACACACATAATTAATTATGCACAAGGGTACAAAGAAAACAAATTTTCGGGCTTTCCCCACAGGAAGCTGTAACTAATCTATGATATAGTAGCTTGAGATTTATTCATACTAACCTCAAAACATTTAATCTCTTTCTTTAACAATACTTCAGTCTTTTCTCAAAAATTTCCCCCAAAAAAAACGTCCTTGCACTGTCTGGCAAGTGAGGGACAGAATCTGATTCCCAGGCTGGTTTTTATTTCAGTATATCATTCATCAAAATGCTTGAATGGAAATTGCCCATGGAGTATTCTAATTTTTTTAATGCAACTTTCACAAACACTTCTAATGAACTTAGTTGATTTCAAAATGATTTTTGCATTTGCAATGAATATACATGTATCTAAGCTATTGTCTGTATTAGCCAAACATTATTTAGCTCCCAACCTTTGAACTTTTTTCTTTCATTAGCAAGTCTATCTCTCTCTTGTGAAACCTTGTGTAGTTCAGCCATTAAATCTGATTGAACAAAAAATCATTAAAATAATAACAAAATCACATCTTTCAAATGTTTTCAATTATATTTTTTTAGAGGAAAAAGGTAGCATTTCTACCTCTTTTAGAAGGCGTTAGCCTTTTCTTTATTCCCACTGCATTAATCCTGGTCTGGAGAGCATCTTTCTCCTTAAGTAGCTCTTCTATTTTTCTTTGGGCATCTTGAAGTTTCTTTTCCAACTCTCTGTTTTCTAGCTGCAGAATCAGATTATTAAATATCAGAATTAACTGCTACCACTGTCATGTCATACTTGACATATTTGCTCAGCTCAGTACCCCAAAAGGTATCACAAAAGCTCCAGCTGTGACACAGGCTGAATACCCTGAGAGCTACTCAATGGAGGGTCATATATGGAAAGGTTTCTGGTAGTCATGTAGATAAGAGCCTGCACAGACTTCTGGTAGCTACCGGGTATAAAGATTGTGACCACGACAGATGAAACAAAACAAAGTATTAACTATCACAGAGCTTTTGAAAGTCTTATTCAAGCCTGACTTGGCATATTCTACGTTTGATTGGAAATACCATTTGATATTTTAGATTGCTTTAATTAGCTTCAGTGTCATTGTAAGAGCTGATAGATATAGCTATGTCCTCTTGACGTTTTAGTATGCCCTAGGTCAGAAAATGTGTCATTCAAAACCAGAATAATTGTTCCTTCACATTTCCAAACAAAGATAGCTAGTAAGTATACTCTCAACAGGTGAACTTGATAAAAACTTTCTGTCAAACATGTGTAAGAATTTCTTATTGCCATGTGAGTCCATTAATACAGTGTGCAATTAACCAAATGCTTAAATGTTATGGAGTTACAACAGAAAGCCCTACTCAAAATCCTCTAGGGAGAAGTCTATAATCATGATTGTAATCCAGCTGAAAGTTTCAGTGAAACACTTACACTCAAAGTAGTGATTTGCTCCACTTGGGCTGTGTTGGTCTTTAACTCTTTTTGGTATTGTTTCATAAGGTTGTTATGCATAGACAACATCCTGTTAAAATTGTTCACATGTTAACTTATTTCAGTCTATTATACTATTAGTGAATTCTCAGCTCCAACTATTGCATTTCTAGCTTTTTGATTGGCTAAAAAACTCCAACTATGAGCCAATAGTCGGAGTTTTACATCATATGGAAAATAATGCGCCAAGTTTAAACTTTTTCGCTTTGTAAAACTGTGGAAATAAAAATCGGCGGCAAAACCCGGTTTGAGAATTTACTAAAACAATAATATTATTCCATTCGCCCTTGTTGGATATGAAGTGATTATAACCAACTTGCGCTATGCGCTCGTTGGTTATTTTATCACTTCATATCCAACGCGGGCTCATGGAATAATTGTTATATAGTTCTCATCAAGGAATTTCTAATTCTAAAGGAAGCAATCCTTAGACTTGATTTGTATAGGACAGGATTGGATTGATATGAGATTGTCCAGAAAGACTTGCCCCATCTTGCACATGCCAGCATGTCTTCTATTTCAAATAGATTCCATCTTACCATGTGTCTGTTTGGTATTAGATCACAGATAATGTCAAGCTGTTAGGTGAGTTTGTAACTGATGTTCTTACCACATTTTGACAACATCTGTGTTCTACATGTGTTTCTGGATGTGATCTCTCTCTGTTTTATATTTTGAAGAAACAAAGAATCAATATGCTAATGACATCATCTATATGTCTGTCCTCCAATAAATCATGAGTAAGAACCAATCAAAATGCAAAAATGATTTGACTTATTATATAAAACGTGATAGCTGCACAGTCATTATTGTCAGTAAGTGGCTCCAGTAGTGTTATAGTACATCTTTAAGTGTAATCTCAATCCCTTTTCACAAGTACACAGAGAGATTTACATCATCTGCTTTTCTAAGATAACACTTCAATGCACAGCTCTACGTCAGTAAGTGAAATTACTAAATTAATTTATTTTATAACTGAGTACAAATAAACTTGATGTTATTGTTGTTACTTGGTTGTTCTTTCAAACTGTTCATCGACTGGTTTCTTTGGTTTGTTGTTTTGATTCAGTTGTGATGCTGCTGGTCCCAGCTGCTCTCCTGTTGTCACACCACTAGCAGTTCTCGGCCTCTTGCCATCAGTTTGAACTTGGACACTAGTGGGAGGGAGGCAAAAACAGGGAGGCAAAACAATGCTATTATGCAGTTACTTAAGATGAGGGGTAAGAAATACATAGATAATAAAAATTATGGGTGGGTAGTTTATTGGAGGAAGGAGAAGAGAGAGTGGGAAGTGGGATTCCCAAGATAATCAAGAACCAGGGGAAATAGCATTTAAAAAAAAAAAGCACTTTGCTTATTATTGTCAATGTCTTGTAGCCGTCAAGGCCAAGCATCCCTTTTAAAACTACTGTCACACAATCTTTCCTGCATAATGAATATTAGGAGGAAATGGTGGGCGACGAGCCATAAGAATATCAGCATAGGAGGCTAGTGGTAGGCTAACCTGTTGGTTATAATTTTGCAAAGTGTGACCAAGGAGATAAATGCAGGATAGTTGATTATTCAGCTGGTGAGTTGTAGGGCCTAGGGAAGACTTCCATGTAAAAATGGCAGGGGTGTTTGTTGTACCTTTTAGGGGTGTTCATCTTCTAAATATTCAATGTTTAGTTCCAGAAAAAATATACATACCTCCCCTGCAGAAGGGATCTTTTCTAAGACCCCCCCCCCTCACCCCTCTGGAAATTCAAATAAAGCTTCACACTTTAAATTTTTTGGTCTTACAGAACCTCCCACCCCCAGGAAATGTGGGGGGAGTATGGATATTTTCTGGACCTGTACAGTGGCATACCTACCACCCCCCAGAGTTAAAAAATCTGGAGACGTCTAGGAATCTTTGCATTGTGAGAATGTCATTAAAGACAGTGTCCAGGAATAACCTCCAAAACTCACCCAAAAGGTATTCCGAGAGACTGGGAGATTGAATGAAAAACTTGGAGACTCCCGGGAAAACAGGGAGAGTTGGCAGGTATGCAATACACCTTATTCAAAAATGGCCGCCATTTTAGTATTCTTGTGTTTACTTGCAAATTAGCCCCTGTTGCCTCGTTTAGGGGAAAATATTCTTTTGAATTTCGAGTTTAAGAAAGAGGCAACAAGGGCGCATTTGCAAGAAAACAAAAAGAATACTAAAATGGCGGCCATTTTCGAATAAGGTGTATGGGGTATTGAGCAGGGGCCTCCTGATTCAAATTGGCCAGTAACTCAAACCATTCGGCCGCACCACCTCCATACAAATCTTGCACAAGAAAAAGGACAAAGAGGCATGAGGAAACACTAAAGGGTAAAGAAGGGACCAGAATCAGGGTCTAAATAAAGGTACGGAAAGTAGGAAGATCAGACTCACTTATCCCTAGTAAACCTATAGATGTAGAGTAAAGTTTGATAAATACCATAAAAGTGATCACAAATATATTAAGAACATAATGTGATATTGCTATTCAGGTAAACAACATGAATGAAGACTGTGATTAAATTATAAAATTTCGAAATAGAGCTTACCTCCTTGTAAAAGTTTGCATGAATTCATTTGTCCTAAACTGCTCTTTTAGGTCGTTTAGTTCTTTCTCTAACTGTCCATTTCTTGTTGCAAGCTTCTTGTACTTCTTTTTAATACGTTCATTTTCTGTAGAGAGCTAAAGAGATATTTTCAAAAAGTCAGCCCTAATACAACTGCTTGAAAAAAGGTCCGCCTTTAGCTTACTTACAAATGGGAAACAGCAACATAATTCGAAAATCGTTTGATAAAAGCTACTCACATATAAGCAGTTGTGTATATCAGGCACTGACATTTTGTTTAAAACACTATATTCTTTAATCAATTTGTTAAAAGGTTTATGTGTTTGAAAGAAAATTTTCAAAATCTGCCGCCAATCGTCGCCATTTTCGAAACCGCTGACAATGCACGTACCAAAAAGGCATGTGCCCACAGTGCAAAAGACTGTGTGTCAGGCGGTGGACTTTTTCAAAACTACGTTTTGTCTCACAAGAAGAGAACATTTTTTCATCGATATCCTGTTCTTTTCTCATCTGACTATGGTGTAATGAACATTGCAGCAATGATCGCGTTTTTCCAGAAGGACATAGCCAGGGCATGCTTAGTAGTGAGACAGGAGCGTCGGTGAAACTTCATGATTTACAAGCCCTTGGTGTTTAGATGAACATCACGCTCATGGTATCACCCTCGAAACGGAATCTTGCGTCACAAAATGCGTCGAGACAAAACTACTTCCTTGTATTTGCTGTTTCTTTTCATAATCTGGGGAGACTGTATGACCAAGGAGGAGATAGAGAGATACAGGTTGGTGTAAAGAAAAAATCTGGTTAAATACTGTTTAATCATTTGTTAACAGCTGTTTACAGTGAATCAGAATTATACACGTACAAACACAAGTTGGTAACCTTGAGGAACGAGACTTCTAATTAAATTGAGAGAAGAAGAAGAAGACTTAAAGAAGTTCTTTCAATTGATCATGATTCCAATGCAGTGTAAGTCTTGACCCTCTTTTAACGAAACTTCGAGACAAAAAGCGCAGTGAGATCGGAAAAATACCGAGGAAAACAAAGGCAAATTATTTGCATATTTGCACCTCATTGAGGTCCAGCTAAAGATACATGTAGCTCTATAGAGCTGGTATGCTGTTCATTGAATTTTCTTACTCTTCTTTTAGACTCAAGACGAAAGCTATGTTTTACCATGGATATGATAGTTATCTTAATTATGCTTACCCTTATGACGAGCTTAAGCCTTTGTCGTGCAGTGGACAGGATACATGGGGAAGGTAAGACTTTGGAATGTTTTTTTATTTTTTAACTCCACACGGTTTTTTGATATAGCTTTGGTAAAATGTTAGACATGTGTAGACTTTCTTGGTGCACAGCTATATCAGAAGTTTGCAGCAGCATAGAGAAATTTTTCTCTGAACTGTAGCCAACACCTGACATTGTGTTCTGTAAGTCAATAAAGCCAGGACAGTGTAGACATCAAAATATATTTCAATAGCATTTTATTCTTCTTTGATGGATTGCTCTGGTAATGAAGTCATGATAACAACTGCTCCCCAGGGAGTGGGGGGGGGGGGGGTACTCCTATATATTTATAAGTTACCATAAAATTCTGAAAATAAGCCCCTCCAAATATAAGTCCCCCAAAGCAGGAACGCAAAAACCCCTCAGTTAAATTGCCCCTCCAAATATAAGCCCCCTTGACTTGGAAAATTGCCCTCAGATACAAAGTAAAACAAAACAAAAATGGTAATTTACTTCCAAACATAAGGCAAGCCCAATTGATTTGGAAATGCAAATTTCCCTCTGTGGATAAGCCCCTCAAAAAGACCCTTTGAAAAATATAAGCCACTGGGTTTGTTTTCAGAATTTTACTATGTATGCGTGTGCTGCTGAAGGGTATGGTTTTCAGGCAGTTAAGTCTAAGATAGGGTAGTAGAGATAAGACAGTCTTGGTCTAGGATAGGGCATACTTTACCAGGAAAGTGGCGAGTGTACAAATAATTTAGTCCGAAACAGGATTTTTTCCCTGGGGCTCTATGATAGGAATTGAAACATGACATTGTAAGATAGTGGTTTAGTTAATGTATGTTAGACTACAGTAGGGATAAAGTTTCTACATGGAAAGTAGTTAGTCTGGGATAGGGAAGGTGTTTTTGGCATGTTGTCTAGAATAGGGTCACTAAATGCTAAATGAAGCTGATCATGGCATTGGAATATTTAGAATAGGGTTAGTTTCATTGTCCCAATGGCACACCCCCACCAAATGATTTACAGAGTATCCCCCCCCCCCACCTTGGACAACTGCTCCACTTAATGAACTCCTGGATGGATATGTCTGCCTGTTTTGCTCTGTAAATCCTTTTTGCAGTACTTTATATGCTCTGTGAGGGGATCAAGTGCAGTGATTGGGGCATGCAAGGGACTCTAGATTGAATAGTTCAAGCCATGGCCAGTGTCATTGCACTGTATTCTTGTGCACAGCACTTGACTCTCACAGTAATCCTCTCAACAGTGCTGAATCTAATTCTGGGATGTAACATTGTCAAAAACTGTTATATCCCATCTAGGGGAATGCAGAATACTCCTAAATGCTTAAAGGGGCAGTATCACGAGAGGTCTTTTTAAGTTTTTGTGTAAAACATATGCTAGAATAATAAAGGCACACTCACTGATCAACAAAATAACTTTTGAATGAAAAATCGGCATAAATTCTCTAAGAGATCGATGACTTTTAGTGATTTTCCCCGAAGTAACACTGTCAAACTTGAAAATGTGTGACTAGCTAGGGTACGGTGCATTTTAGATTTATACCAACACCTTCAGTGGATTTCAAAGTACCACTAAATCTTGGTGAGACTGCCCCTTTAAAACTTTAGAAGCCAAGTGCCTGTTGTATAGAAAACTTTGGCATGATGGAGAATCTCACTCTCATTAGCTTCAAGCAATGGTTGCCTCAGCACGGCTTATTGATTTTGCTAAATATCAATACTTTTAATTCAATTGAAAGCTCGAAAGTGATAGTTACCATAATATTGAGCTGCCTTGAGCTATTTACTTTTATACATCAGAATACTTGTTCTCTATTTTTGCATAAAGCACATAACATAACCTATTTGTTGTAAATTAACTTATTCAGCTACTCATTGACACTGATAGATGCCTTGGATACTCTGTTGGTAAGTAACACATATGGGTTATTGACCAGGCATGAGGTCAACATGGCTGGATATTGGCCAAGTTCTGTTTTTTGTGTGGTTACGGACTGAGAGGGAGTCAAGGTCCATAAACATGCAAGAAAAACAAGAACAAGGTCAATATCCAGCCATCTTGACCAAACAAGCCAATAATGTCAATTTTGATTTGATCTATGGAAAAAGAACTCTTTTTTTTTCTTGTGGGACATGGCAAGTAAACCTGAGCAGACAAGATAATGTCATCTTGCCTCCTCACAGCACAGGATTTTGTTCACTGTGCCCATTCACAGACCTAACCATATAATTGGATATCAGGAATTTAGTAAGAATGTATCAATCAGTCCATCTTTGAACTTCTGTCCATCTGTGAACCAAGTGCTAGAAGTTCTATGCTGAAAAAATGTATTGAACCAATTATTGGTAATTTTTGGGTTATAAAAGAGGATTGTTCATCTGACTATATGTGTTGTCTATTATTATTTGAAACAAATTTTCTACAGTGTAACAAGGATGTCTTTTTTCTAATATTAGTCATTAATTAAAAATATGTTTTTGGTTACTAACAATTTATATCTGTATTATTTTATAGATTCTTGGAAATACTTCAGAGTTCCAAAGGATTTCATTGCTGTTGGAAGAAACATTAGAATTTGATATGGATATCAATGTATCTGTGTTTGAGACAAACATACGAGGTGAAAAATGTTTGATATGTATACCTGGCACAAAATGGTCTTCAATTTCTCGTAGAGTTTTTGGATACAGTCTTTTCCACTTTATGTACAGTATGGTATAAGAGTAGTTTCGCCTAGTAGGACAGTAGAATCTGTTATAGTATAGTAGATTACTGTGTTAGAACTCTTTGCTTTCTATGAACTCTACCCTATGTACTCTACTCAACTCAGCTCTACTCTATTCTACTCTTATTTCATTCTGCTCTAGTATATACTTATGTACTCTACTCTACACTACATACTCTGCTCTACTCATCACTTCTCTACTCTTCTCTACCCTACCCTGCCCTGCCCTGCCCTACCCTACCCTGCTCTACCCTTCTCTACTTTTCTCTACTCTGCTCTACTCTACACTACATAGTACATGTACTCTCACTCTTACTCTTACTCTACCCTACCTTACCCTACCCTACCCTACTCTACTCTACTCTATATACTCTACTCTACTCTATACTATATATGAATGTTGTGCCGCGTAGCACTATGGACACAAATGATGTAACAGAGAATTAACTCTGAAGTTTACACTTCAGAGTTAATTCTCTGTTACATCATGTATACTATATACTGTACTCTACTCTACACTATATACTCTACTCTACTCTACTCTATACTATACACTCTACTCTACTCTACTCTATACTATATACTCTACTCTACGCTACGCTACCCTACCCTGCCTGCCCTGTCCTGCCCTACCCTACCCTGCTCTACCCTTCTCTACTTTTCTCTACTCTACTCTACTCTGCGCTACTCTACACTACTCTGCGCTACTCTACTATATTCTACTCTATACTATATACTCTACTCTACTCTACATACTCTGTTCTGTTCTACTACACAACACTACATGTAATGCTCTGCTTTACTCTACTTGTGTAGTTTGAAAATGTTCATTCTGCAGTGCAGTTGAACTCAGGCTGTTGCATTGATGTTTTGTCAGTTGTTTAATTAACATGATAGATTGTAACAGGTATAAATGAAAGCTGAAGGATAATTCTAAAACCTGCTTTTCCAATTGAATAATTGCCAACGAGCCAGCCAAGCAAAGACGCTAGGCTGGCGAGGCGGCAAAGAATAGTGCAGCGCAAAGAATGGCTTATGCAAAAAAATTCTCGATCGGCCTTGGAAAGTGCAAGTGTAAGTGTGAGGTGTGACAATGGCTTAGTTTAAGCCAATTGCAAGGACGAAACTATTTGTGCCATTGTAGTTTTTAGCCAGTCAGTAGGCGTTTTACATCTAGACTTGTCTCGTGGAAGGTGACTGTTTCCTTTGCTGTTGTGTTCATCCAACAGTGAACAATTTCATACTCTCAAAACATATCGAACTAGCGTGTTTCCTCTCTCACTTTATTGAAACTGAAAGTTCAATCGGGGAGCGTGCCCTTTACAAAACTCCTCTTCTAATTCGAATATTGAGGAAAACTGTTAGCCAAGAGCAAATCCAAGATACAAAATCGACACGAAACCAAACCACCGTGTTCACCAGAGAATTGAACGAGCGTTTTCATGAATCGAAACAGTGTATTCCTTCTCGGTTTACCTATATCGAACTGAAAGTTCCATCGGGTAGCATTTTTTTGAAAGAGTGTGTTCACCAGTGGAACCACTAGTCGAGCAAATCCAGTGTTCAAATCCAGCATATCCGATATCGAACTGAAGGTTCAGTCGGCAGTGTTACCGAGCAGAACTGAATGAGTGTGTTTATCATGCAGTCAAATCCAGTGTTGAAAACACAAGTCGGACCTGTTTGCCACAGAATTAAACGAGCGTGTTTATCAGTCAAACTAACGTGCTCACATTCACTTTGACTTTTCCCATCATATTGAACTGAAAGTTCGACCGAGCAGCGATACTGGATTGCGTGACGAACGTTACCAGCCGGTAAACACGTTATAATTTTCTCTCCGTAATGTTTGCAACAGAAGAGAACCCCCCATCTGCCATGCTGTATTAATAAACCCCTTATTATACCACAAATTATTTGCTCATTGGCACTCTATCGATAGGTATACCTAGTAATATTTATTTGTCTTGATCACTATGATAGTTCCACTTTAAGCAGTTTTTTCCTTTCTCATTCAACCTTGTCCTGAAAAAGGATGACAGGATGACAGTATCCTAAGGGGTTACTCGTACATGTAGTTACTGAGCTCTATTTTTAAGAGACTAATTAGAAGCAATTATATTAACACTTCTTTTACATGCACATGTACTTTAAATTGTCACACATTTTGTGATATTTTTGTTATTTTTCCTCAGTTATTGGAGGTCTGCTGTCAGCTCACTTGCTTGCACCAAGGGCAGGAGTGACTGTAGAGGAAGGATGGCCGTGCCAAGGGCCACTGTTAAGACTCGCTGTGGATGTTGCAGAGAGACTGTTACCGGGTTTGTATTGTTCAAGTGTAAGGTCAAGATGATTATAGATTGGCCAAGGTCTTTTTTGTGTGTGTGTTTATGGACCAAGACTCCATCTCGGTCTATAAACTCACAAAAAAAGAACAAGGCGAATAACCAGTCATCTTGACCAAACAAGCTTGGTCAATAAAGGATTTATTATATGGCTTTCGGGGAAATATTTCTTGCGGGACACAGCAATTAGTCTCAAATGGGCAAGATAGCTCCATCTTGCCCACTCATGTAGCCAATCACAGCACAGGATTTGGTTTATCTTGCTTGCTCAAGGAGCTAGCCATATAATAAAGACCTTTCTTATACTGTTGTCGCAAACTAGGGTTGCTGCTCTTGAAAGATGATATGCCTGTATACCTAACTACTTAGGTACAATATTACAAGTTTTCAAAGACAAATAGTACAAATTAATGGAAAATGGAATGTTTTTAAGGCCAAGTCCTCTAATCAGGCATGTAGTTACTGTAGCTAAATATTGTGCCTACCCAGTGTATTATTAAGTCATTCAGGCCAACTGTGAAAATTTGCTGTTTATTGTTAGCTTTGATTACTATTAGAAGGATAAGATGAGTTCTACTTGCTTAGCACAGAGGGGTTTCAAGGGAGTGGCCAGAAAGTGTCCTTTCCCTTGAACTGAGTGGACCTCAATGCCCTTGTACTGGCATCTCCTAACCTTGTTTCTGGGCCATTTCTGGGGGCTTCCATCTAGTATGTTTTCTCTGATGTGTATAGAAGGATTGCAAAATGAACCTGAGAAACCTTAAAGTTCTGCAGCCCCTATTTAGTGATAAACTTTAAGGTGGTAGCTTTTTTTAAAAGCTCAATTTATCAAAGTGTACTTCATGATCTACTACTTACAGCATTTGAAACTCCAACTGGCATGCCATATGGCACAGTAAACCTTCGTTATGGAATTCCACCTTCAGAGACACCTGTGACCTGTACTGCAGGGTGTGGCACCTTCATTATTGAGTTTGGAACAATTAGTGCACTTACAGGTTGGTAAACCATGAGCTGATTACAAAGTAAAACATTTTTTGGTCTCTAACTGTAAGTGAAAAATTTCCACTGCAGGTGTGCTATACAATAATTATGCATGATTTATAACTAAAGGGTGGGGGCGCGGTGCCATCATGGTTAGTGCGCTCAACTGAACAACAACAACAACAATTTATTTACTCCATAAACGTACTTACATGCAGATAAATTATTCAGATAGATAGATATAGGGGGTCTCGCTGCCTGAAATAACTAAAAAGTATTACAATTTGTTTAGGATTATTTAGGTCAGACACACATACGCACACATATACATCACAAAAAAAAAAGAAAATAGAAATAATAATAAACTAAGACATTGAAATATAAAAGGTAAAGTATAATAGGAGGAACATAAAAAACAATAATTGTTTTTTATTAATTATTAATAAATTGGAAGATAGAGCAAAACAGCCTTAAATATATTGAATTGAGGCGAAGCGGGCAGTCTCACTGGGTTCAAGCACTGGCTGGGGACATTGTGTTGTGTTCTTGGGCAAGACACCTTACTCTCACGGTGCCTCTCTCCACCCAGGTGTATAAATGGGTGGTACCGGCGAACTTAATGCTGGGGGGTAACCCTACGATGGACTGGCATCCCATCTGGTGGGGAGTAGAAATACTCCTAGTTGCTTCATGCTATAGAAACCGGGATAAGCTCCAGCCTGATGGGCCACATTTGGCTCGTATGCAGACTATAACTAAAGGTAATTGCCCTACCTCATTATATACTTGATGAACACTAGCACAGGTTTCATTAAGGGCTGGATACCAGGCAAATTGGCCAGTTGTGTGGATTTATTTTGTCCACCTAGAGGAAATTTTTCTTCTATTAGAAGTAGAGTTCAAAATAGTTTTGCTCACCTGTGGAAACCAGTTGCCCTACTGTTGAAAACTTAAAGGCAGAGGTAAAAATTTGAAGTATTATTAATTAAAAAGGAAATTGTTAGGATTTAAATGGGTTAGAAACACTACCAGACAGTTGACCACCCTAAATGAGAGCCCCAGGTTGTACGGGGACTCTCTGGTATCTGTCTACTAATTGTTCATTTCAAATTTCAATTTTCCAAATCCATCAAATCTTCAATCAATATTTCATATTTCCCCTAATTTAACCCATCCGTTGAGAAAAATATGGTGGTTATGGTTATAAGTATAAAGATTTAGCATTGCTTGAAACATGACCAAGATATTCAGCGCTCCAAGCTGTGACCATTTTGGTTGCCATGGTGAGTGGAAAAAATTTTTGGCGACCAAAATTCTGGTGAAGGTCCAAGTTTTTTCCCCTTTGATTTATGGCCCAAGCGTAAAGCGCGGGCCATAAATCGTGGGGGAAAAAACTAGGATCCATAACTTACAGTACGGACCGAGAAGACGAGGTTAGTAAGATATTTATTATATCTCTATCATGTGTCTGACAAGTTCGGTAATGATTTTTATCCATGAGGAACAGCTTCAAATTTCTGAAGCAGGTCGAAAGCAAAACAAGTCAATTTGAAATCGTTTCTAAGTCATTACTACACTTTAGCTCACAATTTAGAGTAAAAGAAAGTTTTAAGCCTTTACTTGCTAAACAAGTTAAGAAATTTTGGCGATAAATCATGCAACAGTTTGGCAACACAAACAACTTTAAATTTTAGCTGGCCGCGCGGGAGAGTACGGCGCGCTAAATTGACCAATCACAGCGCGCATACTAACTTAGAGATATAATAATAAAGCTTATTGTCCTGTGTACATGTGTAATTTTTTTGACAATGTTCTTTCAATTAGGTGATAATAGATTTATCAATGCTGCCAAAGGAGCACTTAAAGGTCTTTGGAAAAGCAGATCAAAACTTGGACTGGTAATTAAAACAAAACTTTTCTAGACTCATATGAAACCTATCCAGTGGATCAACTTTTCACTGAATCATTAACTTGATGCAAACCTATTTGCAGTAATTATTGCCATGTTCAGGTGACATTGTAAAGTTTAGCATGGAAACATGACAGTAATTTTACATGCAAGCACCAAAGTATCACAATGCATGCAGAAGGCTGGCATACAAGAATGTTAATTAATTAATTAATTAATTAATAATTCACTTACGTCCAGGACACAACACAAGTATTGTTTAATTAGTACCTTATATTTGGCAGGATTATTTAACAATCATACTACTTCTCATATTTGACAGAATTGTGTGTGCTTTGGTAACTTTTTACCCAAAGGGACACTGTGATGCTTATCATAAGGAATTTGAATCTCATTAGCATAATTTCAATCCAGAACTTTTGAAACAGGCACAAGTGATAGTAAGAGAAATTTCCTTGAAAGTTTCCAGAAAATCTGAAAATTGTGAAATTTGTTGAAGTGCACACCATTTAAGAGAAAATTTCAGAATAGAAATTTCCAGTAAGAAATGTACAAAAATTGGGGTATACTTCAGGAAGTCATTGTCATGTTCCATTCACCACCAGGAATTTCTAGAAATGCAAACCAGAAGTTTTAGTTGAATGGAAGGTGCCTTTTGTCTTTTTAAAAGTTCTCAGTCTTATTTATTGACCATTGCTGTTATATTGTAGGTCGGTAACCACATTGATGTTGTTAGTGGTAAATGGACAGCACAAGATGCTGGCATTGGTGCTGGTGTAGACTCTTACTTTGAGTATCTCCTTAAAGGAGGTATACTGTTTGGTTCACCATGGTTGATAGACATGTTTAAAGGTAATGTTCAAAACATTCTCTCTGTCTTGGCTACTAACAGTAACATCACCTTGCCCATCACAATGCTCCTTGATAACCTTTTTCCACATTACAGTTATGATTTGTCTGAGTTACTGTTTGATGCTTGGTGGGAGAAGACAACATTTTGCAAGTTTAATTCTTATGTTCCAAAATTGTAACTTCTACAAATTCCTATTGATAGTGACTACTTGATCAAATTGAACATTATAATTTCGGGCTTCCTTTTGCTTTTTCCACATTTCAAGATTTTTCCTTATCCATATTATGCAGATACTAGGCCATATCAAGCTGCAGAATCTCATTATTTACATCATCAATTAGGCCAGTTGATAACTGAAACCAAATTATCCATATTTTTATTTGCCCAGCTATGATTTGCATGTAGACTGATCATGAAAACCACTTGTGCCTGTTGTTAATAAAAAGGTTATTATTAAATGATTTGGGTCTCATCAAAAGGTATCAAGAACCTTAAAAAAGATAACTGCTGTATGTTAAATGAGCATTCTTAATTTATTTAGTAATTTAGACATACACTCAAACATTAACTTAAAGGGTTTTCTATCTGATCCAAGAATTATATAGCAAGGTGCAACAGTACCTGAAGATCAGTGATTGGTATGTGTGGGTCCACATGGACAAAGGTCAGATTACTATGCCAATCTTCCAGTCCCTGGATGCCTATTGGCCAGGGCTTCAGGTGAGTGACAGCTGTCAGTTATTCACTGATTTCTATGCTTACTGCATCCACCAGATAATGTGATCATTTACTTGATATACCAAGGGCGTGTCTTCAGTTTCATGTTCTGTTTTATCCAATACAGTGAAACCTCTATTAAGCGGACATCTTCGGGACCTTCCTAAGTGTCCGCTTAACAGAGGGTGTCCGCTTAATAAAGGTATGTAAAAATTGTGCAGTGTGTGTTAATGATTAACATTCAACAGCTACTCTGTACTGTGATAAAGTTCCATTTTGTTAAGGATGCTATCCAGAGTTCAAGTTCAATACCTTTCATTAACAGTTTTAATTAGTTTTTTAAATGCAAAAACATAACAATAAAACAGCAATGATAATATGTGCGGTACATGGACTCTTTCAGTGTTTGTGTACAAATTAGTTACATTTCTTAAAGTAATCATAATTTGAAGATTGTTTCTGGTTTTGAATAATTATTTCCTGAAGCAGATCTATTGATTTATATTTACACAGGACCAGCGAAAGCTTTTAATTCCCTTAAGTTTATATCTTGCAAATCTGAGCAGCTTTTCGGCCATTTGTAGCCATTCCCGGTCAGAGTTTATTTCCGGTGCCTTTTGATCTTGGATGACAATTATCCTGCCGGATATCGGTCTAATTGACTGTTTATTGACAGCTAAATACGTTGATTTGTTATTAGTAATCGACTACACCACACTATACATTGTCAATTCAGTCTGGTGTCCGCTTAATAGAGGTTTTTAACAATAGAAATTAGCCAAATACAATTTATTTTAGTGTTCACGTCCGCTTAATAAAGGTGTCCGCTGAATAGGGATTCACAATAAAGGGAAATATAAGATGTTAATTTTGGGACCCGGCATAGTGTGCGCCTAATAGAGGGTTTCCCGTAATTGGGGGTCCTCTTAATAGAGGTTTCACTGTATTTATGATTTTTTTTAAGTGTTAGAATTTTTTGTCAATTACAGACATTATGGGGTGACATTGGACCAGCATCAAGGACCCTTCAAAAATACCACAGCGTATGGCGGCACTTTGGATTTATTCCAGAGTTTTATCAGATTTCTTCTGGAGAACCTTATACCGGAAGAGCTGGTTACCCCTTAAGACCAGGTGGGTCATAACATCCACAAGAACTATAATATTATTATGGTTGATTAGTGAATAATCATTCACTTTTTGTTATGACTGGACCTCCTTTATAACCAGGGTAGTGATCACAGTAGTTACAATCTATAATTGGAATATTTTGAGAGCTCATTTTTAACTTGACAATATATTTATCTCACACCCTGTTCTGTTAAATATGTCATTATGTGACTCAGTCTTACATGTAGGTTAACAAAAACATATTTTTCATAGGATATCCAAAAGCAACTTCCATCCATTGACAAGCTCATATTTATACCTTTGCACATTCAGTTCAGACTACATTGGAATAAATTTTTGGTCATAACCCAATGGCCAAGGAGTAACCAGTTAGAGCAGATCTTAGATCTACCTCACCGAGTCACCTTCAGCTACATTGTACACTCCACGATGTACAGCGCTACTCCTGTAAATACCAGTAATTGTAGCAAAATATAGCATACAACCATCCACAATCTGACCTCAGTTAAAATTTGTTATACCATAAGCACACAGTGGATAGGAAGGGCAACTGGTGCCAGCTTCAGAATCTGATGGTACAAAATTAATTGTCCTATCTGCACGCACTGCTTGCCTGTAACAGCCCTTTGTTTCAGCTGTTGCTGTCAATTTGTTTTAGAGTTGATTGAAAGTGCCATGTACCTGTATCGTGCAACACAGGATCCTTATTTCCTAGAAGTTGGAAGAGATATGTTGGAATCTATAGAACATAGCGCCAGAACACCATGTGGATATGCCACAGTGAGTCTTAACTGCTTTTAATACAAATAATGTACTTTCCTCTCAGATTGAGTACAAACATTCCTGCGAGAGGTACGATGGCCTTCTAATAGTATCAGTTTCAGTATTGTCTTGCATTCTTAGGGAAGACACAAAACGTTCTCGTGGTCTCTCTCTACTTAACAATTACCGGTAGAATATGAGCTAGTCAGAGTTTTCTACCATCAGTAAAGGGGGTAAGTTTCTAAAGAAACTGTGGTGCTGGATCAGTGGGAGTATTACAATATAATTTGGCTTTATCAACTGGGTTGATAATGTGAATTGGCCACCATAAAGAGATTCGGAAGCTGACGTTTCGAGCATTAGCCCTTCGTTGGAGCAAATTGGAGCTCTGACAAAGAGCTAACACTCAAAACGTCAGCTTCCAAATCTCTTTACGGTGGCCGATTCACATTATCAACCCAGTTGATAAAGCTAAATTATCTTTTTTACCATCAGCCCTAGTCAATCATGCAAAATCCTCCTCACTAAGATTTCGAAAACGCAAAGTAGTGGCCTTCAGTTTGTTAACAACCGCACACTGTGAGGCTACTTACTACACATATCTACAATAGAACAGATACTCAGTAGCCTAGTGGTAGCCAATCAAGAAATGCTAAATTAGAAGGTTAGTAGATTTATACTAATGACACAGTCATATAATGGTTACCAGTGAATTGATGAAACAACTGGACAATGGTGCCAACATTTTGATACACTTCACTCTGAAAAGGCTTTGTGAAACAATCATCTATTATCATCTTGTCTAAAAGAGAGTAAGATTAAAACTTTAACTTCTGCTATCCATTCCTAGTCCTGCCCAAACTTAACAATGATCAGTTTACAGTGACCAGTCGCAATTCTTGCAGAGCTGTCAAACTTGTAAAAGTTTACCCAGCCCAGCATATTTACTTACTCTGTTTCCCAACTTCTCTTTCAGATAAAAGATGTAAAAACACATGAAAAAGAAGACAGAATGGAATCTTTTTTCTTAGCAGAAACAACCAAGTACTTGTATCTCCTATTCGATGAGCACAATTTTATTCATCAGAGCAACGGTTCAGTGGATCATCAAATAAAACCTTCTCTGTCACCATCATGTAACACCGGATCAGCTGGATACGTCTTCAACACAGAGGCACACCCTATTGATATTGGTGCCATTCATTGCTGTTCATCCTCAAAACTTACACATATACCTGAAAATTTAAGAACTAGAAGAATGTCCTTCATAGGAACTAAAGAGGACTCCAAAATATCAGAAAATAATGATGACGATAGCAGTCAGGGAGAAAACACTTTCACTGGCTCTTACACTTGCCGAGCAAGAACATTCCAGAAGAAACTGTCTGTATTAGGAGCATTTATTGAAGGATCTAATGAGCTGCCAGGGAACACTTGATAAATGAAATTTGTCACTCTATTAATAAATTATAAGATATCAAATGAACATTATTTTCTACAAAGCAGAAAAGATGAAACAATATTTTGAGCAATGTTGGAGTAGACAAAAAATTTGTAAATATAAATACATAATTTAATGTCTTTGCGGTGTGAAGGACATTTAACAAATTGATTACAAACTAGGAAAAAAACTAATGTTAGATATACAATAATATTACTAAAAGGAGTTTTACAATGAAGATGTTGATTTGGCTTGACATGTTAGAAAATCCTACATCCAGTGGAATGAAAAGAATTTAATGCACATAACAAATTAAATAATGGTATAAACCACAAAATGATATCACTCTTCCACAAATTATGTCAATTGGTCACAACTATCAGAGTTCATATTTATTTATTTTGTTATTCACTGAGGGAAGGTCTTGTTCTGCCTGTTGTCACCAATAGTGCCAGCTGGTCATAGCACCAGAGCTTATGTATTGAAGGGGAACAATAAAGTGTACCGGTAACTTGCTTTAGCAGGGAAATATTCAACTAGAGTTGCAAAGCCACAAATTGAATGGCTACCAAGATAAGGTACTGGCTTACATGCAAACTCCCACCAGGTGCATGCGAAGTCTATGAAATAGATGAAAAAAGGCTAGACAAGGGTTATTTGCTGGGCCTTTCAATAATGCATTAACTCTTTTCAATTAACAGTAACATGTTTCATGTTTTGCTACCATCAGTCATCTTGGCAAACTTCTCAGGGGACAAGTTCAATGAGCATTGGGTCTAAAAAGAGTTGTGATTGGTAGATTTCTATCTTTGTTGTTTGTTTCTTTATTTCAAAGATGGTTGGTTGTTGTTGTAATTATGATTGGCAGCAATAAAAATGAATTGTTTGTTAGGTTTTGAACTTCAGAGTTTGTGTTATTAAAAAGCACAGTAAATGTTACAAATTCACTCTCATTTTTCAAGCAATTATCTGCATTTACTACAAAAAAACATGTCACAATCCTCAAACCATACTGGCAAAGAAAGTGACCTTTCCAGTACATGCATTATTTTTATTGTACAAAAACATTCTTTTGAAAAAATGAAATGGAAGTATAAAATGGCAGCAGATAGCTTGCATTTCAAATCAGAATCTACTGTCAGAGGGGACCAGCTTGCTCAACTTAGCTTTAAAGTAACACTGTTGTCAGTACATGTAGCTATAATGGTATTTGATGCATCTAGACTGTTAACAGCCTGTCTATTTATGCACACAAAAGAAAAAGCGAGTGGAGTGAGGATGGGGTTTTTCTTGGTCCCCACCCACTACCCAGTCAAGTCTTCATTTTACACTGGCGTCAAGTTCTCTTGTGATTCTATCCTTGCATTGAATGATGAAAAAATAGGGGACTGTGAACAGTCTATGATGCATCTAACAGCTAACAGACTTGGTGTGCTTAGTCTGAATGACAAACCAGTTAGTTCACAGTTAGCTTTATTCTGTTAACTATAGTATAACTCTGACTTGTTTCTCATTTAAACTAAGTTTCAAGAGTTTCAATAAATGCAGGAGATTTTGGATGCAAATAAAGCTCTACTACAATTTGTTAAGTATGTGTTTATTCCTACAATTTTAATCATCATTCTAACTAGTAAATACCAGTAATAAAAATAATTTTCAAGTTTTAGTAGTATATACTGGAATGAGCAATTTAGGTCTGTGACCTCTAGTCAACTTGACAAAAACCTTGACTCCATGTCACCTTTTTACAACCACAAAATTTAAATATTTACCAATAAATGATTTTTGAGTTATTGTTTTGTAAAAAGAAATACCTCTTAGTCGGCAAGTCGGGGGTATGTTATGAGCGGGTCAATGGATTAGTGAGTGAGTGACTGAAAGATGTATGTCACACCAATCAGATTGGATCTACTATAAACAGCCATTCAGTTTTCTTGTTTTTGTGGATGTAAATGTAACAAGATATTTTCATTTGTTAGTTTCAAGTGGTAACTTGACACTTTTGTTTTTCATGCACGAGTGGTTGCAATTAGAATGAGGAATCAGTGACTCTTGTTCACACGATCAGAATAAACAAACAAGAAGCCAATTAAGCGGTACGTCCAGAAAAATGTTTGGACCTATCTTTTCTCAATGTATTCAGCGGCATTTTAATATCTTGCATTTATGGCAATTCTTAAAAACGTTAATTTTTAGTGGACATTTTCTTAAAGGTTTGTGGTGTAGAGCCTCTTCAAATATTCCTGAAGACTCCACTCCAAGTTAAACCTCAAATTAATTAGATTAGACTTTAAGGTGACACAGTGATTCTTTTGTTTTGAAACGGATTCCTTGCGTGGTTCACAAAAAGTTTAATAAATATCTGGGGAAAAATGGAAGAAGAACGATTTCTTTTTTCAAAACCCTAATTATCATTTCATGGATAAACAAAAACTAATCTAATTATACGATAATCATATTTCACAAGTCAAGTCATGGAATAGCACATTCTTACTCTGTTGCCACCTTTGCCGTCAAAAAACCACTTCAAATTAATTCATACACTGTAGCGAGAGCCTACAGTACAAACTATTTTCAACTACTGACTCTGGATAGCTGGTACACTAACTTAAAACAAACGCCTCTTAACAGATGTCAACAACTACTGGCACCTTGCTAATTACCTATCCACGCCATAAACGAAACTCATGACAAACGGAACTCTAACAGACCGACCTGACTAACAACAGATGGATCAAAACCAACCAATGACTGATGAAAAACTTTACACGAGTCTTACAGCCAATACCATTAAGGCTAAACTGACCAATCACTTTTACCAGACTAAACTGGTAACACCATTGACAGACAAGCACTATTCACTACCTCCAGGGGATTTTTATTCACAAAAAATAACTCTTGCATGCCTTGCATGCCTCTGTTTTGTTAAGCTAAAATGTGATTAAGAATTAACAGAATTACTGAACTGTGCCAATCCTAGCCATTGTCAGGATTTTGGTTATAATGAAGTCACATCAGTAACACACATGCAGTGAGGCGAGCAACAGCTGCACATGACCTCACACTATTGGGATTATGTTCCAATACCAACTAAAACACAAGCTATTAGTCTCGTGGCAAATCTATGATGTCAAGATACTGAGAAAGCTCTTGGGCAAGCTCGTTGGTTGCAGCAGCCAGTACACGACGTGCCATTAAGTCAACTGGTTTACCTAGTACACAAACCACAGTTGACATTTGTTATTTGTAAGGCCAAACAATGAGAAATACTAGTTATACAACGCTTTCAAGTGGTATACTGTGGAATATCCCACCAGTCACTTTAATTTATTTTATGCTACACACTCACTCACTCATCCTCTTCGTTCCTTGAGTGGAACATAAGGCCACCTTTTTATGCTATACACACAAGCCTTTTGGTGAGTGTGTATACCAAGAAATACAAGTGATGAGTGGGACAATCCACAGTTCTACCACAAGAAAGGGTTGCATAACTATTTACACCATGCCATAGAAAATACAATGACCAGATGTGAAGGCTGGGTGTGATACAGTTGAATTGCACTGATCGATGGTAAGGTTCGGTGGAATACTGATGAATAATACAATGGCTTTCCTGCATTCTGATTGGCTGTATTTTCTATGGCATTGTATAATTAGCAATTATTGAATGAGGCTGAGAAGGATATGAAGAATTCTGCAGATCGAGGAAGGTGCTATCCACAGAGGCCGAAGGCTTGAAGTGGATAACACCCTCCAAGATCTCCAGAATTCTTCATATCCTACTAAAGCCGAATTCAAGCAATGATTGCTTGTTATTATTCATTAAAAATATTTCCTTCTTCTTAAAGGAGTTTTGCCATTTTACTCTTTGCTTTTTCTGGTCACCAAATATAACACAACCTTGTCCCCAAGTTTTCTCGGTCAACAGTTCAATAATCTGCAGTGGGCTGCATTTTTGATGTCATTGGTTTGATAATAAATTTGCAGCAGGCTGCACTTTTGACGTCATTGGTTCAATAGTTGGTCAACAGCTGGTTATGGTGAATTTTTTATTATGCACATGGTTTTAACCAATTAGAAACAGGGAAATATTTTGAATGAATAATAAAGCCTAATAATACTATGGGACAGTCCTAATTTATCAGAAGGAGTGTCTTCAAACCAAATCAAAGTAACCACTTTGACCAATTACAAACTAAACAGTCAATTCTGTCAACCAATCAAAACTCTCAAGCAAGTTGATTGGTGGTGTGAGTTTTATATGCCAACAATTGTGTAGCATAGTAATGCCAAAACAAAGGAAGGGCAGATCACTTAAAATTAAACTTGTGTTGATCTGGGGGAAATAAAACAACTGAATTAAGACCCAAAATATAATATAAGAAAAAACAAGCCAACCAGCCAACACATGAAATTCATGAAAAAATTACACACTAAATGAACTTTCAAATTATACCGATTGCTAAAGCCTACCAGAGGAGGTTACCTGAGATTAGCTCCTAAGTGGGGTAGAGTGGTTCACTTTCCTTGTAAAATGTTTGTCCAAATATATCCCACTAGGGTGCCTGTTGAATGGAAAATTAGTGGGCTAACACCCCCCCCCCCCCATACATTGTTCTCACACAATGTCCAGAAAGACAACCAGATATCTCATTATTTACCTGAAGGATCTAGCACCACTCCTCCAGCTTCTTCAACTATTAATCCAGCTGCAGCAAAATCCCAGACATGAAGTCCAAACTCATAATTTGCATCTGCTCCACCACTTGCTAAAGTACACAAGTTAATGGCTGCTGATCCCTGCATTCGTATACTAAAAGTATAAAATCAACAATAAACAAAAAATTAAGTAATAAGCTTTGTCCTCTTATTATCCCATACCATCTTTAAGCATCACACACATGGTTACAATTTCAAATTGAATAGTTAATTACATAAAAGTTACATGTTATAAAATGCAATACCTGACAGACACCATAAACGAAACCATCACTGCAACAGTAAGTTTCCTTGCAGCTGATATGCTGCAAGTATTTACTTGAACTGGAACAGCACTCTGACTTTGTATTTCTTTCAAGTAACTGCATGACTCCTTATCCTCTCTAATGTTCAGTTCTAGAGCGCTTCTCTGTTATTTACACTTTATCCAAGTCACCAATCCATTTATCATTTATTCACATTTATCATTTCTACATGTTGAGCCTTGCAGTATGTGTCTCACATACAAGAACCAAGTATATGACCTTGCTCACCACAAGCCTCCCATAGCTCAGTGGTTAGAGTGTCCAAATGATATCTGAAAGGTCATGGGTTCGACTCCCATTGGGAAGTCAGAAAATTCTCTTTCTGAGTTTTTCGACTTGAGAGTGCTTTTCTGTTATTTAAACTAGTGGTACTTATCAGTAGAAGTGCCAGCAAGTACAATGGGAGAGAAGGGTTGTCAGGATAATTATGAATGTTTGGCTAAAGGTAAGCTTCATGATCTCAATCCTATCAATGTACATGGTGCGCTTTATTTGAAGACCTTTAAATCATTGCATTCATTTGACACCTGCATCAAACTGTCCGCGACATCTTTTTGCAATATTTTTAAAAAAGTGTTAGTTGATTGTTAATTTAATTGTGTTCAAAATTATTTCGTAATTAAGCCTCACATTACTGTTTGATGGTCTAGCAATAGGCCACGTTTGGTATCTCAATATTCTAACATGGCTCCGAGGCTTTCTATTTGGTGTTGTTTTCTTTGTATTGAGGTCTCTTTTGGGAGTTGAGGGACAAAAGAAACTTAAAAAAATTACAATTTTGACCCGAAAGCCTCGGAGCCATGTTAGAATATTGATATATTGAATGTGGCCTATTTAGGCTCGCTTCCAGTTGGGCATATCCTTCATGATCACAGCTTTTAGTCGGCTCAGTAAAGCCTTAACAAATAACAATTTGAAACTTACTCTAGACTGAATGTAAAATATCAAAGGCTCATATATCTTTACCCGTGAACTGTAACAGGTTTCTCTAGAAGTCTTTTAAGGTTCTTCATCTTTAAATCTATGATTTCTGGTTCTCTGGATGAACCCACTTCAGTAATGACAAGAGCACTGCTTAAATCTGCAGATGAAAGTCACACACATGTAACAACTGAAATCAGACTGGACAATCCTCAGGGAAGACAATCCAAATGCTTTTCCACTGATCAATAAGAATAGCCATTACCTAAGTGTTGACAGTAATACATACACTGAAAGGCTTCAAATGAAGTTGAGGTCAATGAATTGTAGAGTTGAAAATCAGACAGCCCTCTACCCTAAGCCTTTCTTTGATCTTTACAAACGTGTCCCAAAAAATTATCGAAGAATAGAGTAGAGTTTGTGACAACCTGTACTCCCTCCATATAGCCTCTCTTCATATTACACTTCCCTCTCAACTCTGTAAGTAAAGAAGCTGTCTAGCCGAACAGAGAGTCTTACTCCTGTTCTACGCTAATATACGCCATTCAATGATACTCTACTATATGCTACTCTATGCTTCTCTACTCTACACTATGCTCCTTTACACTCCTCTACATCGCTACGCCTCTACACGTCTTCACCTTTATGCCACTACAGCTCTGCACCTCTACACCTCTACACCTCTACGCCTCCACACCTCTACACTTTTACGCCTCTACACCTGTAGGCCTATACACCTCTAACCCTCAAAATTATCGAAGAAAAGCGTAGTGTTTGTGAGCCTCTACAACCTGTACTCCCTTTATATAGCACAGCCTCTCTCCATATTGCACTTCCCTCTTGACTCTGTAAGTATAGAAGCCTTAGAGCATTGTCAAGCCCAACGGAGAGTCTTACTCCTGTTCTATGCTAATCTAAAAATTATTGAAGAAAAGCGTACAGTTTGTGAGCCTCTACAACCTGTACTCCCTCCATATAGGGGGATTCATGCTGACGTCATTGTTTACATTTTTGCTTATTTGTATACGGCTTTGCTTACAGAAATAAACATGTTAGATATGAATTGACTCCAGGCAGCTAAAGAGCTAGCAAAACTTAATACATGCTGAAACTCTTAGCTCTTTGTGTGTAATATTGCAGGAGAAATTGTCTGTAAAATTTCTGGGTGGCAAAAGCGCTAATGAGCTCATACATTCTTTGTTAAATTTTGAGTTTTTAAACCCGTGTTTCACAAAAAGTATTCAATACATCATGCTCATATTCATTGGCAGAGTTAATCGTACTATGACCTTTCAATATTCAGAGCTGATTTATTTGTAGCTCCTTCAGAAACTGAACTGCTTATGCTAATGAGGCAAATATTGTAAACAAGGATTCCCCTATAGCACAACCTCTCTCCATATTACACTTCCTTCTCAACTCTGTAAGTAAAGAAGCCTTAGAGCATTGCCAAGCCCAATGGAGAGTCTTACTCCTGTTCTACACTATTCAATGATACTCTACTCTATGCTACTCTACTCTACGCTGCGCTCCTTTACGCTAGTCTATGCTCCTCTACACCTCTTCGCCTTTATGCCTCTACACCTCTGCACCTAAAGGTCTAGATAGTAGCAGACATATCGATATCTTAAGAAATAACATGACACTCTTTAACTTTAAAAACATGTTTCGACAGAAACTTCTGTCATCTTCAGTTTAAAGTACAAAGTACAGAGTTGAATATATCGTGTGAACCAAAAATGCCAATTAACTAAGACAAAAGGAAACATGACAATGTAAAATACTACAAAGAAAGTTTTAAATTAACGTCTACACCTCTACACCCCTACACTTTTACGCCTCTACACCTCTAGATCTCTACACCCCTATGCCTCTAACCCTCTACACCTCTACACTTCTACACCTCTATGCCTCCACACCTCTACCCTTCTAAGGTGTTGAGGTGTAGAGGGGTGAAGGTGAAGAGGTTTAGAGGTGTAGAAGTGTAGAGGTGTAGAGGCATAGAGGTATAGAGGTGTAGAGGTGTATAGGTCTAGAGGCATAGAGGTGTAGAGGTGTAGAGGCGTAGAGGCGTAGAGGCGTAGAGATGTAAAGGTGTAGAGGTGTAGAGGCGTAGAGGTGCAGAGGTGTAAAGGCGTAGAGGTGTAGAGGTGTACAGGCGTGGAGGTGTAGAGGTGTAGAGGTGTAGAGGTGTAGAGGTGTAGAGGTATAGAGGCGTAGAGGTGTAGAGACGTAGGGGGGTAGAGGCGCACACTTATGTCCAGGTTTGACCCTAATTATATGCACAGCAAATTTGACACGAAGTGTCCCTTTAAGTCTAAGCCTTTGCTACCTATTTCTAACAATAAGGTTAGGGTAAAGGTTAGTGTTATTTTTATCTTAGGGTAAATGCAGCTGTTAATCCTTATTTGAGGAGCAGCATTTGGAAATTTATTGTCTGTATTCTGAGAAACGAGTGATGTTAAAGTTGGGGAGAAGAGCAAGGGGACACTTCGTGACGCTTATTGAAATTCGCGTGCATCTAATTAGGGTCACACCTGGATATATCTCGAGGTGCAGAGGTGTAGAGGTGTTGAGGCGTAGAGGTGTAGAGGCGTAGAGGTGTAGAGGTGTAGAGGTGTAGAGGTGTAGAGGTGTAGAGGTTTAAAGGTGTAGAGGCATAGAGGTGTAGAGGTATACAGGTGTAGGTCTACTAAGCTAAGTCTATACGTAAAGGTGTAGATATGTAGAGATGTAGAGGCGTAGAGGGGTAGAGGCGTAGAGGTGTAGAGGTGTAGA
>CM042746.1:18833525-18845278 GCA_022496165.2 Catalaphyllia jardinei | reverse complement strand
GTAGAGGCGTAGAGGTGTAGAGGTGTAGAGGCGTAGAGGCGTAGGGGCATGGAGATGTATAGGTGTAGAGGTGTAGAGGCGTAGAGGTGTAGAGGTTTAGAGGCGTAGAGGTGTAGAGGTGTAGAGACGTAGAGGTTTAAAGGTGTAGAGGCGTAAAAGCGTAGAGGTGTAGAGGCGTAGAGGTGTAGCAATTCAAAGAGCATAATCTGATGACCATATTATTTACCTGTGACACCTGAACAATGAATTTGCTTTCCATTACAAAATGCACCCATGCTTCGCCTTGCTGTGTACATCTCATCTGTTATAGAGTTGTATATTACTCCAATCTCTACCTATGTCAATCAAAGAAAAGACATAATAACCAATAGCGAACGTCAAATTATGAAATATGTGTATCAACAAACAAGGGCAACTGTATCATGCCATTTTATTTAATTACTTATTTTATTTAATAATCTAGCGGTTCAATGATTGAATGAATAAAACATTTCTGTTGTAACTACTAAGAGAAACTTCCTTAAGTTTATAGTTGACACACTAAGACCCAACAGTGCTGACTGCCCAGTGCTGACCGCAGTGGCTTATGAGAGATTTTTGCTTAGATGTTCCAAAAATACTTATTTGACTTGGAAATGCTTGGAATTTTGGAACACTGGTCACTGCGGAGAGGTGACCGCTTATGAGAGGTGGTCGCAAACCAGGCGGGCAAATTCAACCTCAGAACCAGTCAATATACCCAGCACCCAGCCCTTAATGGAACCGCTGCAGCCTGAAGTGTACATTACCTGCTTGTTAACAGCCAAGGCTATACATACTGCCACCATAGTATACCTGAAAAACAGACAAGAATCCTAACCCACTTATTAGCCTGAGTAGCAGCCTGCAGATGTAAGATAGGAGAGATGGGGTGTATGTAAATGTCTGTTCTGTTGTTGAAAGTTACTGCTAAAATCAGGTTAAACAGCAGGTTAAATTTAATGAGCTTATCTCAGTCTCTGGAGACAAGCGTACTATTTATGAGGCCACCATGTCTCCCGGGTAAACTTGGCATTAAAAGAAGTAAAGTTCAAACAAAAGCTATAGAGAAATTGTTTTCAGCTAAAAAATTAATTGTTTACATCTAGGCTATGTTAATACGAATGAAACAAGGAATGCGGAAACTTTCCCTTTGGCTTCCTTGACATTCTGATGTAATTGACACTTACTAGAAAGACAAACAACTGCACGGTAGATAGAGATTTTGAACAACTGAGCCCAGGGGGTGAAATGGGATGCTATCCAAATGGCACTTGTCTGATAGTTACATAGTGTTAATACCTGTACAAAAAGTACAGCGAGGCTTATCCTTTCTCACCTGTGAATAAAGTTAGTAGTGCCATCTATTGGATCAATTATCCATGTTGGGTTATTTGTGAGAATGCTTTTCTTCCCAGCACTTGCAGACTCCTCACCTATAAAGCTAAGTCGTGAAAATGTGTTACACTATAGCTTTAAACATGTCACTCCAGATAATATCATCTCCCTATAATGGGTTATTTCTTTTTTTAATTCCCCTTGTTCTCTGGTTTCCTTGCAGTAAATTGTGGCTACCTTATAAGAGATTCTTCTTCTAACTTCTTTTTTACTTGACAGCCCCAGTAACAAGCAAATGCTAAGTTGAAGTTCTCAATAAGAAATTAAGTTTACAGTGTCTAGCCAAGATTATTTGAGACCATACCTCAAGAATCCTCATGGGCTCACTGATACGAGTGAGTGAGTGTGATACCATGAGAATAATGGCCCCTGATATTCTCCTTGTTCAACCCTTACAAAATCATTCCAAAAGAAATACCTGTGAGTAGGAAATTTTTCCTGTAGAGTTCCAATAATTAATTCCTCCACATATTTGTCTGTTTCTGTAACCAAATCAGTTCCACAAGTCTTTGTGTCAATGGCCTTTTCTTTATGAAAGGCTTCCAAAACCACCTAAAACAAGGCAAGATGATTCTAATGCCACCAGTGTTATAGATTTAAGCAACCAAAAACTGCAAAATATCAAAGAAGCTTTACAACTCATTTGAGCTGCCAAGACTGTGTTGGCTTAGGAAATATCTGTCTTCCATGGAGGGCTTTGGTTTGACTCTCACCCTATCCTTCTATATTAATTCCAGTTTCATTACATAATTGTCCTTGAAAAGTACACTACCTGAAAATAATACCCTTTACCCTTATCACTGGTAAACAGACATTGAAACATAAGTCCTCAACAGTTTTATTACCTTCCGGAGACAGTTCCAAAAGCCATAGTTACAGTTAAGATCCACTTATTTTAAACAATTATTTACTGCTTCTGTTATCAATCAAAAAAAAGAATCAGAAAAAGAAAATTTTGAATTTTCGGGGTAGCAAAAGATTGAGCTCATATGGTCTTGTAAAATTTTGAACTTTTTGAAACCACATCACACAAAAAGTATTCAATATATCTGGCTGAAATTCCTCAGGACAGTTAATGATACAATACCTTTCCATCAGAAACTGTACCTTTATGCTAATGAGGTAAATATTGTACACAAAGATTCTCTCATTGAGAGCCGATCGACTACACTAAAATTGTTTTAACTATCCCATAAACCAGGAAGCATGTAGAGTCCACAACCTTCTTAATTCATTTATTTTGAGGTAAGTAATAATAATTTCTTTTGTCATTTAAGGTCCACTAATAACCGGAAAAATTGCCAGTTTCACAGTTAACAGTCTTTTACCTGTTTACATAGCATGTCAAAAGATGACATGACAAACGATGGTGAAAGATGTTGCTGAGCACGTAAATCGTAACACTGAAAGCACATGTATGTTTTACTCATTATGTTTAACTGGTCAAGGAGATAATTTTCCTTGGTTGATATTTTGTTTTAACAGTATATAATAGAGTTGAAAATGTTTTGTCATGGTCAGTTGGTCACAATGTTTGATCTCCAACTGAAATATAGATCAGCATTAACTTTCTTAGTTACCAAAATATCTTAGAAACTCCTGTTCTGTGCATATTTAAGCTTATATTTATTTGGCTGAGAAATAAAACTTGCAGTCATAAAACTGCAGCTTTACAAGTCAAGAAACACTAGGTTGGGAAAATTGTACCATCAAGAAATTTTCATTGTTTTTTGTCGATGACAATTTATTTATTTTTTAATTCAAAAGTATTACTTACAAGCTTACATATAAAACCAGTTTTATTAAATTGCCTGCCTTATTAAAATAATTTCTTCTGTCATGTATACTTTATTTACTCATGTCAATCGTGCGTAGCATTTGAGGTCATATAAGAAAAAAAAAGATACAAAATAAGTGACAGCTATTCTGCCCATATGACAATAGCGGTATTATTAACGATTGAAAAATATGAGAAAGAAGAACGAACCAGTTGCCCAGCTGCAGCAGTGCAGTTTAACCACAGTTAGTTTGGCTTAACCGAGCAAAATACAAAACGAAAATACCCAAATGCAGGTTATTTAATTACCTGTCCTGCCTGCTTTGCTACATTCACTGCGGCATCAAAGTACTCTTGAAGTTCTTGTTCACCGGCTTGCACAAGATCGTCCGCCATTTTGGTGAATGGAAATATGAAAGTGCTTGGTGTAAGACTACGTGTCATGTCCCGAGACCCGGGAGAGCATCAGAGCGCACACCGGGGATAATTTTGTGAATTACCATTTTCTTTTGTTATTACGATGGCTGAAACCAGTACACCATTGAAACCATGCATAATTGTTCACGGAGGAGCGGGAAACATATCATTATCAAGGAGAGAACAAGTTATTTGTGCTGTAAAAGAAGCAGTCAAGACGGGATATCGCTTGCTCTTGGAAGTAAGATTTACTACTACGCAACTTTTTTTTAATAGTGAATCAGGGTCTGGAAGGGTATTCTCGGGACCCGGGATTTGACCAAAATACGTTGTGGGATTCAGGAAAACGATAAACATATTGACTTGATCCGGGATTTATCTGCTCACCGGAAAGCGGGACCTACCAAAAGTTGGGCACGGGATGCGGGATTTTTTCGCCTGTTTGTTGGGAATTCGGGAAATCGTCGCGACTCAAATAAACGTTCTAGCAGCCAAAGCCCTGGTGTCTCCTTTCAAATCAAACTATAGAGTGTGTCTGGTTAATAGTTATCTAATTGAAACTGTCGGAAAGTATTTTGTTCCAACCAGATGCCAGAAAAGTCCACGTGGTGTAATAGCATTCCAGTTATTCCAGTTATTTAACAGCTAATCTACTGGATGGCCCTAGATATAGCAAATGGTGATGCCAATTTTTCTGCAGTAAGAGGTTTGGTCTCGTTTTATCTTGTGGCACCGACAATACTTCAAGTTCTAGCCACGGCCAGAACCTCGCAATCCACAAACAGAAATTCAATGTTGAGCGAAGCGGCGGACAACACAACGACCTGTTCAACTTCGTAAAGCACATGAATTGTAAAAACCTTCTCTGGGTTAGCAGAAATCCCTAAGAGTAAAGGCCTCGAATAAAATTGCCCTGAGGTCATGATTGCCATATCGTGCTCAGTCATCATAATGAGGTACAAACAGTTTTTTTGCAGGAACCTTTAAAAACACGCATAAATTCAACCGAAAAGGGCTGCTCTACATCTTACATTTATTAGCTTTTGTAGAAATTAGACTTTTCAATATATTTTTCCTCGGAAAAAATACGGGATTCGGGATAGTGATGAAAAAAGTGCGGGATGCGGGATTCTCATAAAAAAAGAGCGGGAATGCGAGATCAGGACCCCCCCTTCCAGACCCTGGTGAATGAGTTTCTGTCTTCCAAAGTAATCATATTTTCTTTTTAAAGATGCCTTAGCTTAGTTTTCATCTGTGGCCTTTAATTTTAATTTGTACTTACAGACATAGTTGGCGGCTAAAGAAAGGAGGTAAAATTGGATAATATAAATTAAGCTTATTTAAAAGCTTACGGAATCATGCAGATTGATGTGAAGTCTTGTCCAGCCTGATGCTGGCGCCTCTAATGGGTCAATGTGGAGCCATTGACAAGTACACCTGATCCTCTTGGCTTTCAGATTATGCCAGATCTTGAATGAAATAAAACCAATTGTGTTGAATAATTTGTATTTTTCAATCTTAATTGAGGGAGGAAGTGCATTAGATGCCGTGGAAGCTGCCACACGGGGCATGGAAGACAGTGAAGTTTTAAATGCAGGGCATGGATCTTACCTTACAGAAGAAGGAACTGTTGAACTTGACGCCATGATCATGGATGGACAAACCTTAAACACCGGCAAGTTAATTGTAATTTACTTCTAAATGTCCAATGCTGTAAAGAATCTTTTTGGTTAAAATTAGAGCTGGACCCCTGTAAATTTGAATTTGAATTTCCAGTTGTATTGAACTCAAACCCATTTTCCTTGGATTTGATCCAGGGGCAGATCCAGCATTTTCTTAGAATCTGTTGCACCACTAAAGAATGGCGTAGTGGTGAAATAGACAAATTTTAAAGAAGAATTCATTCGAAGAAGGCTTTATCTCACAGTGGGGAGTGTCCTCCCCCTGCACCCTCCCCCTAGAATCTCCCCTTGTGATTTTTAGTCATCTACTATGGCTAATTCTGAATTCTTGCTATTTTGATTCTGCCTTCCCCGAGGGTTCAATAGATAGCGAGGTTCAACTGTGGGTTGCAAACTTATGACCTAAAAGTGGGAAGTGCAGATGTTCTCTTTTGTAAATACTAAACAAACACAGGGAGAAAAAAAGTAAAGACCAATGGCAGATCCAGACCTTGAGCTAAGGCGGGGGGGGGGGGGGAGTGGTCTTGATTTACTTGCCCTGCTGGCCTTTTTCCCTTCTGTCATTTCTTTTTTTTTACCCAAAATAAGGGAGAGCCCGGGCCCTCCCCAGATCTGCCACTGAAGACAAGAGTATAATTAGGGGGCAGAGACAGAAAAAGTTTCAGATTCTGGAGCAGGGAGAGGAGATTCACACCCTGAAGTACAACTGAGATAACCTTAAAAATCTAAATCTGAGAGCTTTAGCCAACTTTACCTTCTCTAAATGTGCAAAGAAGAGTTCTGCCAATTCAACCACAAAGATGTGTCAAATATCTTTAAAATTGTTTTCTGAGCTGTTTTCTTCGTACCTGGAAGGTTAGGTGACCCATATGGGTGACTAGGAAATCAGTCTGTATCCAGCAGACTCTTGGATAAATTATCTGTGAGAGGTATTATTTTTGTATGTACAACATAACAGAAATGGCATCACATTAAGATTTGCTCAAGATGTTGCTCTGTTTAAATGCTAAATTGTGGTGATTGTCAATTTGCAAAATTAGGTACCTTATCATTGGTCAAAATTTATTTTGTTTGATTATTGAAACTCCCTTCAGCAGACAACTTTGGAACATGATAAATTATCTGCTATGTACTGTTGGCACTGGCTGGGAGCATAGAGTGTCAATAACTGTGTGCAATAGCAGTTTATCATTTTAAGTTGTGGTGATGTGTTTGAGGAACAGGCCCTCAGAGAGTCTTACAGACCCAGCAGTGAAGTACATGTACATTATAAAGAACCATGCTCCCAGAGGGAGGGGGGAGGGTTCTCATATAAAAAGAGGGGGTTGCTTGTCAGAAAATTTGAAAAGAACCCCAAAGATATACCAAGATCCTGTTTTGTGGGTGTGGCTTCAAATTTAAAAACCTCTGTAAAAGTACCAATTCTAGAGCAACACATTCTAGAATATTATTATTTCCCATCATGTTTAACCTTTTCACCCCTAAAAAGTACCCCCCTTCCTTTTTATATGGGAGTTCTCCCTGGGATTTTGTTGTGTCCTTTTGGTGTCATATGAACCAGGTACCACAGTAATCAAGATTCACCGAGAATATAGAGAAATAACATATACCCTGTTAAATAGCCAATCTTGTATAAGAAGTGTGCACCTCGTTCTTGCATAGAAAGTTTGACTGTATTTATCAAACCTGACTTTTTCATTTTAAATTTGTATCAAGGAGCAGTGGCATGTGTCCAGAACATTGCTAATCCCATTTCTCTGGCACGCAAAGTGATGAAAGACACACCTCACTGTATGCTGGCTGGAGAAGGTGCTCTGAAGTTTGCAAGAAGTGTAGGGATTCCTGTTTTGGAGGATCCCAGTTCATTAATCAGTGATCGTTCACACCAAATTTTTATGAAGGAAAAGTTAAAACGTGAAAATCTTCAAAAGGAAGCAGACTGTGACAGAAAGGGCACAGCTGTTGAAAAAGTGTCGCAGGAGAACAGGAATACACACCCAGAAGGACATGATACAGTAGGAGCAGTTGCCATGGATACCAATGGCCATATTGCCGTCAGCAATTCAACAGGTAATGAACTAAATATTACATGTGACCCTGTCATTAGCTTCCTATACGACAATCTTACGTCTTATCTTTTTGCAATGTATTTTGATACTGTCAGAAATGTCAGGTGTGTCAAGCATTGCAACAAAGGCTCTAATGTTTCAAAACATGCATTATTGAATGGCCATCAAATTGACTGCGACAATGCTAAAGTAATTGGCAAAGGCAGTTATCATGTGGGAAAAACTCCCAAGTCATGGTACCCTACCATGACTAACAAAACACAATAATATTCCAGACCAGTGTGAAGACAGTATGCTATTCTTTTAAATTAGCCTCTTTTATTGTCCAAATTCCCATTTGTTGTCACATTTTTATTCTGTACTTTTTCACTCTTTTTACTGTACATATTTGTTCATTCTCACCTTTTTATCATTGGTCAAAATCTGCAGGTTGACAGCTTAATATAAATTACATCCAGAGAAGGATCCAGTTGTTTTAATATATTTTAAAACATATTAAAGACAAACACAAAATCAGTAAAACACAGTTTATGACTCAGAAAAGGAGAAGAACCCAGTTGCTTACAATATTAATTTACACAAATCACTGCAGATAAACTTTATTTAAAATTTAATAGCAATTTATTCAAAATTTAATAGCAATTTTTTTTCTTTAATTCTTCAGGGGGCACATCTTACAAAATGTGTGGTAGAGTTGGAGACTCACCCCTGGTAGGATCAGGTGCTTATGCCAATCAACAGGCGGGTGCTGCATGCACCGGCCATGGAGAGTCTTTGCTTAAAGTACTCCTATCCAGAGAGGTCATATATAATATAGAAAATGGTGCTACCCCACATGATGCTTGTATAAAGGCAATACGTAGGATGAATGAGCAGACTGGGGGTGAGGGGGGTGTCATCTGCTTGAATAAGTTTGGAAAAATTGGAGTGGCATTCAATACAAAAGAAATGGCATGGGCTTCCATTACTGGAAGCTACATCTTGAAATTTGGAATTGATCCTGGAGAGGAAATAACAGGTGAAATGTAAATCGCAAAAAGGAAGGAAAACTTTTACTAGTTGGTAACTTATTACAGATGATGTTAGTAGCTTTTTTAGCTGTTGCAAACTTTATATTTTACAGAAGGAAAGAAGGAGTTTGTTTCATATTTTAAACATACTATAAGTATTATTGATGTTTAAAAGCATTTTAAAAAATCTTTTTTTATGCAAAACATAGTATTTATGAATAAAAATTATAAATTAAACATGGATACATTTATCTAGAGGTACAGGAATGGTTGATAGAGATACAGATAAAGATAATGCATCTAGTAACCTGTGGCATTACATTTGTAGTAAGGTTAATGTGCATGTTGTTAAATAATATCGACATCAACTCCTCTGGTGCTATGTTTAGCCTGTGGGCAGATGTCTTAAAATTAGATACACCTGCATTCAGGCTAGGATATGTTTTAGTTAACTCTGAAATTCACAGATGATATTAAATACCTAGTCTAGGGTAGAGATCTGGTAGATATAGTGTTATGTATAATCATACATTGAGAAGTAGTGTTCCTTTGTTTTATAATACAGATAGGACCCTGTGTGTGCTCTGATTGTTAAAAACCCTATGTTTTATCAGAGTTAATAATATAGGTAGGACCCTGGGCATGCTCTGATTGGTCAAAAACCCATGATTTATCAGAGTTTATAATATAGCTAGGACAATGCGCGTGCTCTGATTGGTCAAAAACCCATGTTTTACCAGAATATAAAACAGAAAAAGCGTGTTTTATTGTTTTTCGCCACATTACCTCTATATCTTAAAGCAAATGAAGATGCCTAAGCCATGTATTACGCTGTGATAAAACAATCCGGACATTTGAGAACACTTGATAAATAAAGAGGACACTCGCCTGCGGCTCGTGTTTTCTACGTGATTTCCCTTGGCCTTGTGTTCTCAAATGCCCGTCATGTTTTTTCATAGTGTAATTCACGGCCGAGGCTTCTTTATTTGTTAACCCATTGACTTCTGTGCCGCCCCTAACCGCCTGTGACGAGTCCTGGCCTTTGTTCCATTTCTGACGTCATCACCGTTGATTAAAATTGGCATCAGATATTCTCCACTTCTGAGGGAGGAAAAGATCTTTTCATTGATACCCAGATCAGAGTGATTGGCTCAATGGAGCCTGAAATATGCACGAATATAGACCCTATGCAAAAATGGCTGACTTTAAATTATTCTTTTGTTCGTATTCAAAATAGCCTCACTAACCTCGTTCGGGATAACAAATTCTTTACAATTTTTGTCTCGAAAACGAGGTTAGTGAGGCTAATTTAAATACGAACAAAAGAATAATATGAAGGCAGACATTTTTGCATAGCGTCTATGCTCAGAAATATGAGTGAAAAACCGTCAGAGGAAAATTTCCTGCCACTGCACGTGACTACTCCATGATCTCGATGATGCTTTCTCGGAAGTTTTTGAACTTGCCTGCATATGATACATGGTTGGGGCAGACAGCATCAGAATTGATCTTGTCGTGTAATGTACAACGGGAATGAAGAACTGTCTTATACGCAGGGTAAAGTCAGGGCAAAATCGATGACATCCTAGATGAAATCAGGCTTCTCGGTCCGAAAATCTCAGAAAATCATGAACTTCAGGCTTCCTTGTTGCAGTATAAACGTCTCTGTTACGCCTACAAGAGAACTTAGGAGAAACTCAAGTATTCAGTACCTCCCTGGGGGCCATTCTTCGTGTTTGGGTAGCCTTGTCTAGGTGTTTGGATAGTTAGGGCGCCTCGCTAATTAGCACTAAGCCGCGTAGCACTATGGACACAAATGATGTTATTTAACAGGTTATTCATGGTTAAATTAGCACTAAAATTTACACTTCAGAGTTAATTCTCTGTTACATCATTTGTGTCCATAGTGCTACGCGGCACAACATTCTTATGTACCCTTACTTTCTCTTCGCCACGATTCACCATCTAATCGACCCCGACTTACTCTGTCCGACCTCGTAGCTCAGTCGGCAGAGTAACCGTAGATCTATTCCGGAGGTCGTGGGTTCGATTCCCACCGAGGTCAAAAGATTTTTTCTTTACCTCGTGTGGTTCCCTGATTCCCTTTACTAGGGCTAACGCCCAGTGGGTTATTCATGGGTTAAATTAGCACTAAAATTTACACTTCAGAGTTAATTCTCTGTTACATCATAGGTGTTTGGATAGTTAGGGCGCCTCGTCTAGGTGTTTGGATAGTTAGGGCGCGGTGCAAAAAAGGAGAGAAGCAACAGCCCCACTAACTGAGCTAACTAATCAGTCCAACTAAAAACATTGTCCATTCATATCGCGATCGCCCTGTTTATTTGCTGCAGTTAATTGCTGCAATTCTAATAGAACTGAAGAGAAAGTCACCTATTTCTCTAAATCCTGATCTCGCACACTGAGTGTTACCATCGTATACCGTCAGGTGGAAGAGTGTTACCTAAACTGCGCTGCAAATATTACTGAGTATAAATTGGTTAATGAAAAAACTTGTCATGAAGCAGAACGCTGTTAACTCTTGGAAAACTAGAGTGATAGACTGGGCATCAAAAGACAATAACCTTTAATGTTTCCGTAATTAATAGCATGCACAAGATTATTCCAACTTGGAAAGAATTAAGAAATTACAAACTGGTCACTGATGACCCATGTTATGTTTTATTCATTACTGTTTCATTTGAAGACTTCTCGACCTTCTCAAGTTTCTGTCGAAATATATTCATGTCCAAATCCTATAAAAGTAGATCATAATTAATGAAATATCTTTACTTTTGCGAAATATTTTCGAAGAAACCTTATTCAGATGAATTCTTAGCTAAATTAAATGAACTGTGGATTGAATGGTGTGCGATAAGACAAAGCCCCCAACAGCAGGATCCACGACTGGTGGTCTTCCGTCTCTATCTGTAACAATTGTAAACCGTATCTTATTGTAAACTGCCGATTATAATTGGTAACTGAATAATGCTGATTGATTAGTGAAAAGAAAATAAATAAAGAAAACGTATTGTAAGCACTTCACCGTCATATGTCTGGCATTTTACGTTATGTCGGATTAACTAAGTCAGTTGTATCATTGTAAGGTCTGTAAGTAACGTGTAAATTTTAAAAATAAGAAAAAATAAAAGCAACAGAAATATAATTTTCGTTGTAAGTACTGTAATCATTTTAATCAGTGTAAGTTTTGAACGTGAAATAAAACCTCTGTAATACGGTCAGCAACAAGGGTTTGTCAGCAACGGAGTATTCGAAGTTAAGAGTGACTCGTCCTCAGTCTTCTTCATAAAGCGCGCGGCATGGTGTAAGGAAACGGGCATTCTCGTCCCCATAGCCCTAATCTCATCTCTCAGCCGGCGGGGCC
>CM042746.1:18804275-18828525 GCA_022496165.2 Catalaphyllia jardinei | reverse complement strand
ATGCCAAAATCCCTGTGTAGTGTAAGAGGCATTTTTAAAATACCATCCCAATACCTGACAATAATATTGTTCATCAAACTAAAGATGGAAAGCAGAAACTACATTTTCCCACGAAACCGTCCGGTTAGTACATAAGAGTGGCCTGCCCTTTATTGCTTGATGTGGAGTTCAAATTGCTCTAGTATTTCCGAACAATCATTACAGTTTCATTACCTCCTATCTCAATTATTAATGGCAAGTTTATTTACAAATATAATTTTTGCTGCAATTTATAAATCATGATTATTTATAAAGCATGAATTTGTGCAGGATATGCCAATCAGAAATTGGGAAAATCAAACTTTCAGTCGCAAGGTATGCTACTTAATAGAATAAAGATTTCATCTTAGTCACTTATTTTCTGGGTCTGCAAGTTGCCTACTTGCATGTATTAAAATCTTCATCTTTGGAATTCAAAATTCAGTAAATAGCTACCTATTTTTATCAGTATCAATCTCAAATTAAAGTCTATGCAGCCAACAATGGAAACTGGAAACTGCTAGCAGTAGCTTAACAAAGTCAAGTGAAGTGACTTTACTATAGTAGTTTTTAAGATATTTTAGTGATCTGTGCAATTTGAATTAGATGCATTCAAAAATTAATTTGAATTAAACATTTTGCTTTCTAAAGGTTGATACACAGAGATTTTCTAACATTTTGACTGCGGAAGTAAAAAAAAGCCTGAATAGCAAATCTATAGATAAATATAATATCTAAATAATCAGGGATAATATGTAATATCTAAGTAATCAGGGAATAATAGTCAAATTTAAGTGTGAATGCTTGTTGGAGTCGCTCATAAGTATGGACTTAAGTGTGTGTGAAGCTTTCTAACAGACCATGGCAACAGATACCATGCATATTGCAACCACAACAACATTCTCTTCTCTCATTGGTTCTCAGCATGACAAAAAAGATAGAAAAATTAGTCCTTTGATTTCACCATGGTCTATTGGCAAGAGTTGCACATGACAAAACACATTTACTACATTTCTGGTTTAAAAACAATGTCACATCAATATATTTATTACCAAGAGTTGCTTAATTCTTGCTGAGTTTATAAAGGGGGGGGGAGCTTTGTAGATAAAAAAATGAAAACAAATTAAAGTAGCAAGAAGTGTAAGAGTTGTCAAATGTCTTTATGTTACCATAGCAAAGATACCATAGATCAAAGCCTTACTTCGGTACACCTTCTATAACAGAGGTCTCCTCCCACTTCATCAACACACTTAAAAGTTGACCCAGCCACAAAGTTAGAACCTCTAGCAAGAGTTACCTCTCTTGACAGAAGTCATGGACATTGCCTAATGTCTTCATCTGGGCTGTCCCCACCACATACAATACATTTCCCTACACCCATAACTCTTAGTTTGAACACAATAAACACTGCAAATACTTTCTAAAAATACTTTGATTTATTTTCAAAATTTTACGAATATGGCTAGAGGTGTGCAAAAGTCGGATTATAACCAAGGAAAGCAACTTGTAGGGAGGTCCGTTTCATATAGGGGCTGTACAATACAATATTTTTTCACTGAATGTGGTGGCCAGAGATGAAAATGTTTGGCCCACATCCACTCTGCCCAGACTTGGATGCATGCAGTGATGTGATATCATCAACTTAAGTCTTCACGGACATGACAAATTTTATAAACTAACTTTGCTAACCAAAGCCTGATATAGATTTAAATTTACCAGTACCATAATGATTGATATATTGTGATATGAATGAAAAAGGTAAATTTACCTTGAAATTAAGATGCAATCAATATAATACCTAAAAACAGCTGAAAGGAAAGCTTGAAGTGCCACGCTTACCATGATCATATTTTACTACAGCATAGTAAAAGCGTCAAGTCGGAAAATCACTAATTACATGTTTTGCAATTTTTCCTTGTCTTTCGTTGTACCTTAGTTCAAACCTAATACACTCATAAAATATTGTTATTGGTAGGCTAAACTATACATTGGTAAAGGCCTGGAATCTAACTAATTTCCATTTGCAAGCACATCTGACCTGTAAACTATTACAAAGAATATTGTTGATATACTTTCATTCCAAAAATTGTTCTGCTGACTCAGAAAAGCTCAAACAAGGGAGTAACAACCCTTAGTCTAAGGTACCAACAGCAAAGACATACCAAATAAAAAAGGCTATCCTCCTAATATGAAACAAAAATTCACAATGTAAGAAACATCACCTCTTAAGTCTAAAATCCTAGAGCTTTTTAAAAAGAAATTTAAGCATATACTAAGGGAATAATATGTCATCATGATAATAAAATACAATAATTATTTATATATGTACTGCTGTGTCAACAATAGTGAAAATCGCAAAGAACAACACCGCTCCTACAAATGCCACTCTTTGGTATCAAAATGTAATTTATATAAAATTCCTAATAGGTTTTAATAATAATTGCCTGCAAAGTGAGGTCAATTTAATTTTCATCGTTTTCATGAGTAATTTTCTCAGTCTTTAAGACACGATTATTTTGCAAACATCACAGCAATAAAAATTAATTCAAGACTTCTTACTGTTCCTTTTCATCGAAGAATATAAAATCCTATGCCTCTTCACTGCATCACATCAATAACAACAAGAACAACAATTTCTATTCCTAGCTACAGACAAACATAACCACTATTTTAATTCTTCAGCACAGCTTTCTTATTTTGTTCAATTTGGCTACACATTGAAACCACTCACAAGAAAATCTTGGTCTGGGAAGTTCATTGTTTAATTTTATGACTGACTGAGGAATAAACGTTTTGGAATCTTTCTAGCACACACTACACCCAGACTGGGTGTTTTCAAGAAAGGAAAAACTCTTCTAATATTAATAGCAGTAGCTCCCTCTGTTGTTCACCACCAATGGTACAATAATTTTTTTGAGATTTCAGTTTGTTTCTGTTTCTGTTTGCTTGTTATTGTTATGTATGGCAGCCAGCCATTGATTGTAATACCTTTACACAGCATTCTTTTTGTTTATGACCTTACATCCCTTTTCATTATCTGAGCAAATAGAACAAACAGATTGCTCATGATTTGTAAAGATCTTAGTTACATGTAATTTATAATGAATTAACTCAAACTTAAAGAAATGTATTAAAACATTAATAATAGTTAATAGTTACATTAGAATCATTTCTTAATGTCCACAAAAAAACATATTAACCTACAAATACATACAGCTAAAACATTAGTTTGCACTTAATTATAATATAACTTCAATTAGATTAAAAAAAAAATGGCACTTGCACTTAATGGCATTGTCTCGCAAAACACAGTTGCAAACTAAACTTGATATGACTCCTGCACAAAACAATAATTACATTAAATGAATTGTTTGCAGGTAAAATCCTCTTAATACTATTGTCATTACATAAGAGGAGGATCAGACCAGAAATCACAGTTTATAACCTCACCACATTACTCAAGCAAACAGCCCAAGCCGAGTTGTCTTTGCCGATAGGAAGGTATGCATAACAAACACCACAGGTTTAGGACAGCCATGAAGATCCAGTTCTAAATCCAACTCCTGAGGAGATGAAGATAAGGGAACAGCATCTCAGCTAATTATCAAAGTTCTCCTTCCTAATTTCCATGATATTGTCGCTTGCAACTACCTGTCCATGTCTGTGACAAAAACATGTTCTGCCAGCCAATCAAAATTCAAAGTTTTGCCAATCAAACTTCAAAGTTTACCTGCCCACTTGGGAATGTTTTGGCGCCAGTTACACAAATGGTAGTAGCTGATTTATCTGCCGTTCCGCAAGACATGGCATTTACAACAAATGAGCTAGGTAGGAATTTCAAGCAAGGTGTGCCACTGTCAAAACAAATTAGCTAGGTAGGAATTTCAAGCAAGGTGTGAAAGCAATTTATAAAAAGAAAGATAGAACTCACACACCTTCATTCAGCATGTGCGAACTGTGTGATTTCTTTCATGACAATTACTACAGGGTTGACTGGTATTTCCAAGCACGGAAACTGTGTCTCCTTCCTTGAAAGAATTTCTTTTCTTTAAGCACTTGCTTCCTCAAATTTAAACTTCAATTGTTGCTTCTTTTTCTTTGTCCGGAATCGTGAAATATGCAGATCAGTCTAGCCTCGTAAAGGTCATGTCATGTACAAATTAAGGCCTCGCGGTAGAGACGTTGCAGAGACTTATTTTATGTGGTTGTCTGTAAATTTTTGGATGTGACAAAAAAACGGAGCATTAAACTTGAAGTGACTTAACCTGGTGATTTCATATTTGGTGCACTGGGAGAAAACATTCCTCACACCAAAAGTGGCGACCCCACCAGGACATTGACCGCACAGAATTGGAATAAAACAGATAAACAACTATCAATCGACTGAGTGGAAAATAAAAACACGGTGGAAGTGAAGAGTGATCATCAAAGTGAATTTTCCAATTTAAGCAATTGGAAAGAAGAAGCCTGAAAAAAATCAGGGCTTCAACGGGATTTGAACCCATGACCTCCGCGATACTGGTGCGATGCTCTACCAACTGAGCTATGAAGCCACACACTGGGAGCAAGGGCAATTTGTTGAGTTCATATCTTTCCATGCAGTGAAGTGATGTGAGGTATATATGAAAGAATTTATATTTGTGCTGCGGTTGTAGATGAAAGTGAAGAGTGATCATCGCAGTAAATTTTCCAATTTAAGCAATTGGAAAGAAGACGCCTGAAAAAAAATCAGGGCTGCAACAGGATCCGAGCCCGTGACCTCCAGGATACCGTTTTTTTCCCAGGCTTTTTTGACCTCGCTCCCAATGTGTGGCTTCATAGCTCAATTGGTAGAGCATCGCACCAGTATCACTGAGGTCACGGGTTTGAATCCCGTTGAAGCCCTGATTTTTTTCAGGCTTCTTCTTTCCAATTGCTTAAATTGGAAAATTTACTGCGATGATCACTCTTCACTTTCATCTACAACCGCAGTACAAATATAAATTCTTTCATATATACCTCATAAACATGGTGGACGTCACTGAACAGAACTACGCGAAGGAATTAAAAAAGAGCAACCTACTACGTCAACAAGATCAAGGAAACTATCAATACTGGTGTGAAGGAGGATTTGTTATTGGCTTATGAAAAGACATGCAATGCAAACAAGGCCCTGGAGGCTTTGGCAAATCTTGTCAAGGATGCCATGTTGGAGGTGGAAAAATCATTTTGGTCACATGCTCACAAGGAAGAATTCGTACCTATTCAGGAGTTGAGAACCAGACCGCAAACTGGAGAAACAGAAGTTGCACAGACAGGAGGAAGATTGGTTCAAAAAGAAGCTTGAGCATGAAATGGAACTGGAGAGGAAGAAAGTCGAGCAAGAAATGGCCAAGGCTCAAGCAGTGAAGTTGCAGAAGTACACAATAACACCATTCCATGGAGACTGTAAGGACTGGCTTCAATTCTGAAACCAGTTCATTGTGGAAGTGGATAGCTCAAAGATTTCTGAGATAAGTAAATTTAATTATTTGCTAGAAGTAGTTGAGGGGGAACTGAAAGAGCAGCTCCTTGAGCTGGCACACACCCCTGATGGCTATAATGAAGCAAAGAAGATTCTTGAAATGGCCTTTGTAAAAAACGTTTAGGTCCATAAGGCCTTAGTCAAGGATTTAGAAGTGTTGCCAAAGATAACCAGTGTTCATAAAATCAAAGAGATACATGAGTTTTACACACAATTGTCTAAGACAGTCTGAACCTTAGCTACAATGAAGAAACTAGAGGGTGCCAAGAGTTACGTGTACAGTATAATGGACAAGTTTTCAGAACTTAACTGTCAAATTTGTTTGCTGTTACAGGAGTGGATTTGCTGGGCATGTCTACTGCAAGATCAAAAAGTCTACTACTTCAAAGGCATACATTGCACTATTCACCTGCGCCAGCACTCGTGCAGTACATCTCAAGTTATGTGACCTGTCTGCCCAAGAATTCCAGAGAGCATTAAAGGAATTTGTTGCCAGGAGAGGCTGCCCTCAGACCATTGTGATTTCATATTTGGTGTACTGGGAGAAAACATTCCCCACATCTTGATCAATCTTTCACATGGGCTAAGTAACTGACGCCTGCTTGTTGGAAGAGAAATCGGTACTCAATAATCATCCACATCATTGTTTGAGCCTGACATGGAGACCTTTTAAAGTGCAGGAGATTTCAAATTTGATTTAGGGCTTTGTAACGGCTGTGCTGACATTGTTTGACATTTAGACTGCTTTGTAGTCTCTCAGGCATTCTTAGCCAAGCAATCATGTTCAAAACTGTCTTTTGTGGCCTTCAGGGAAAAAATGAAGATCTTCTACTGGCAGATACCATGCAGACAATGTTGAGGTGAGTACCTTCTTCCTTAACTCCCCTGCATATTGCAAAAGATCCATATCTGACAGAAATTCTTTTATTGATTTCTTATCATTCATTTTGATTTTCAAAGCTGCAAAAGACAAAAGGTATGTACTCATTGCTCACTTTGCTTCCCTTCTTCTTGTGTTTGCGGTGATGCCAAGACATTCCCAAGTGGGCAGGTAAGCTTTGAAGTTTGATTGGCTGGCAGAATTTTTTTTTGTCATGCATGTGGACAGGTAGATGTAAGTGACGGTACAAAATATAAAAAAAAAATAGAGAGGAAGTCACATCAGTGCAGGTTAGCTAGTTTTCATGCATGTCCTTGGGGAGGGAGGAAAACTGAAGCACTAGGGAAAAATCCTTGGGGTAAGACAAGAACCAACAAAAAATTCAACCCACAAATGGCACTGGGCCAAATGGTTAGTTTCCTTTTAGCTGTGACAGTTTAAAAGTGTTACTGAAATGAAATTTTCACGTGTGAGATTTTTGCTTAATAATAAAGTTTGAACCTTAGTTGGAAGCACTGCAAACTTTTTTTTTGCATACAGTAAGCAAAAACTGCCTTTTCAGCTGTTCAAAGTTGACCGGTTGAGCCTAAAATTGGCGGCCATCTTGGCACAGCCAAAACAACGTAGTGACATCACTGGTTGTATTAATCTCATGCCTCGCTGAAAATTTCGAGTGATTATGGGAGAAGGGACTAGTGTTCGAAGCCCCTGAAAAACGTCTTTAGAACATCTCAGAGCTGTGAAGCAGTTAATAACAGTAGCCTCAGACCTGAAGAGGTGCAGAGTTGATCCTGAGGCCTTTCAGTCTATTCAATTGGATATTTCCAGAATAGTTTATGTAGGCAAGCAAACAAGTGCGAGTTGTTAAATCGCAAAACGATCAGGACACTTTTTCAAATGCCGATCTCTCATTTTAACAATAGCTACACTCAAAAAGTAAAATACACATGAAAACAAGAAAGCCAACCTCGTTCCCAGGGTCTCTCATCTTACCACCTGGGGCGAGCGAGGAGAGACCCTGGTTGGGTCTGGTAACGTGGTACTTTGACAATTAAGAGGGGTCCTCTGTAATCAGGCGGTTTGTCGAGTTGAGCTTTGTTGCGCTGCAGCCGCCATGACCCACAATGGTAAACAGTAGCCTTTGGCCTGAAATTTCGACTAGTATCTATTCCGGCGTTTATCTAAAGGTTATGCAAGTCTGTCTCGAGACAATTTACCGTGGTCGTGATGTTCTTGCCGTCGTATACCGTACCCATTGGATTTATGGAAAGTCAGTCATATTTCAACTGCGGGTAGCTTGCGAAAACAGAAGTCCTTCTTCGCTCCCGGCCTGAGTGGCGTTTCGCGTGAAGGACAAAACGCCACTCGGGCCGGAAGCGAAGAAGGATGGCTGTTTTCGCAGGCTTAACTGTGGACGTCGAGCAACGCAGTTTTATTCAGAAGTGATAGTTATTAACTGTTGTTTCTCCTCTGAACGCGCGACCAGATTGATCCAAACGTGCAGCTTTCTCGAAGTAAAGCTACAGCAGTCTGACTGGAAAAGCTGGACAAAGATAAATATGATATTTGTGATCGATAAAGATGGAACACACTGTGCTTGCAAACAGTTCTAGTCTGAATAGCCGGTTCGGTGTCACAACATAGAATACAAATAAGAAATATGTTTGCACGGAATATATTAATCTTTGTCTTTAAAGAGCCAATACTTAGAACCTAAAGCATATCTTACAATAGAAACGAGCAAACACAAAGTATAAGCACATGGTAAATTACCAGATATGTCCAGGATTGAATGCTAATTAGATTCAAATTGATAAGCATCACGAAGTGTCCTCATTGGTAAAAAGTCACCATAACACACACAATTCTGTCATATATGAAGTAGTATGAAAATGTCAAATAACCCTGCCAAATATGAAGTACTTATTAAACAATACTTGCGTTCAATCATTGACATAAGTGTAAATTACAGAGGTGTCAAATTCTGTGAAGCAACATGCAGTTAACAGCCGAAACCATGCAGACCTATGACCTCTAAAAATGTTATAACCCGGTTAAAAGGCTTCACTCTACTTATAATTTCCATTTTTCCTAATAGCATGGCATAAAGTACCCCTCAGAAACATGCGTGACCAGATGCGTGAAGCAACGAAAGGTCGAGAGGCCAAAACTGATTAAAATAGAAAATATGCACAGTTGTCTAGAACCGTTGGAGTCTTGTAGGCACAACACACATATTGAATTATTATATAGGACACAATGAAAACTGCATTTTTCTTTTTCTAGCCTCCTTTTGGCCAAATGTAAATCCAGTTTATCATCAACGACGGCGAAAAGCAGACCGCGATGAGTCAGCGTTCTCTGCGTGTAAAGATCAGGGAGCCGATGGTGCAGTGACACTTCAGCAAATATTTCCACTGTCTCTTTCCTTTCGAAGTGACTTTGGCTTTCAGAGATCAAGGCCCTGTATATTCTAAAATTATTCAATCACAGCTCGCAAGACCTCCATTGTAGAGGTGGTTTTGATTCATTCCGCAGTAAAGATGACTCAAAGACCTTCCAGACACAACCTTGGCGGCGGCATACAATTATTCTTTTGCCTTCATGATGAGATTTTTTATAATATGTAACGTCCCTAACTGAACCAGACCATACAACCTACAGCAACTTGGATTTCCACTATCAGATGATAGATAAGTTTCCCCGGCATTAGTAAAATAACATCACTGTCCCTGGTTTATTTTGGTGACAGCATATTCCACACTCCTGCAGGCAAAATTCCTACTAGGGTGCCCTCCCTTCAACAATTTAATTGTAACCTCCCAGATTCTGGGAGACATGTGACCAGACCCAACCAGGGTCTCTCCTTGCTCGTCCCAGGCAGTAAGATGAGAGACCCTGGGAACGAGGTTGAGAGAAAGCGGCTTTTGAAAATATTGTCCAGAGTGCTGCTGCACGAATCGCAGCAACAACGCTTCTAGTCTTCGAGTTGCTTCGCCGTGGACAAGTTTGTGCTACAGTGACCTTTAGTCCGTTTGTATCTGCTACATCCTACAAGTTATCACAACAGCAACAATTTAAGAAATGCTCTTCTTTTATATGGAGGTAGGGAATTTGTTTTCAGTAAACGAGAGAAAGCGTGACAGTGTCAGTGACGAAAGATTATATATGCAAATTAGTTTAAATTCTAACTAGTGACATTTTAACAAATTTCTTTGAACTTGGATACCATTAAATGAAGATCTTAGACACAGTATACGTTAAAGAACTCAAAGTAATCCATCGGCTGTGCATGAAATGTTGCATTTGGGAGATACATGTAAAAGAGAAGCGGAATATTCCTGCTTCGTTTACACTGATATGTTTGCGGCAATAAAGCAAACCCTGTTGTAAACCACAATTCTGGTCTACCACAACAACTCCCACTTAGTAGTATTAAAAAGATGCCCTCTGTGTGCAATCTAGTACTCTACGCAAAGCTTGTGGACCATTAATAACTTCGTGATTATATGGATGGCTGATTTGCTTACTGCTTTTAATCAATGTGTAAAGTTGCCAAGGACATATATTCAAAAGTAGTTTACATAGACCTTAGATAAACGTGAGAATCCAAATTTCAGATCCAGGCCGAAAACAAACGACAATATACCATGTTTAGGCCTCAGATATTGATATAAAAGTTGTCGCACTCGTCTTCGAAGTCTCCAATCAGGTACTCAAGATGTTCGAAAGGTATATACTGAGCTGCTTTAATCTGTAGCATTCATTTCAAGAATCTGCACTCTGGAGCCCTCCAATGTATATGATGTGTATTAATTTTTCTGTCAAGGCTGCACAGAAATTACAAGGTAGAAAACTAGTAGGTATTGATAATATGAATAATAACAAGTGAAAACAAGAGAGAATCTATAGGGCTTCATGCGTGAATACAACCAGTGATGTCACAAGGTCCTTAAACTCGGTTCCAGCACCATACAGATTTGCTCAAAAAAGACGATTTCGGCATCCAAAAACAGCACTTTCTGTTAGGATTTGACAAAAATAAAATTCACCATGATTTTAAGCATGTTTCAAACTGTAGATTGGACGAATAAAAGATAAGAAAATTTCGTTTCAGTAACACTTTAAGTAGTCATAAAATAAACAAATCATTGGGAATTTTATCAAACCCTGAATCATGAACAGGACTTTTTCCTTATTTTGACCCATAAATCAATCAAGCTCTAATTTGAAAATGAAACTTTTCCCAACAGGCAAAAATAGTTTAAAACACTAAATAAGAGAAAGTCAACTTCTATCACCATTATAATATGCATTTTTCATCATGTGCACCCTTGAATCCAGTGAGAAAGTTTGAATGAGTTGAGATAACAGAAGATTCACAATACCTTAACATCATGAATGTTTTATCTACACTGTATTACCTGATCAGACTCATCTGCTCCAAATTCCAGCCATAATCTTCTTTGCCCATCATCTGCTGAGCGCTTAAGCTTTTCAAATGGGAAATACCATAACACCTGAGCACGTCCATTGCCTTCATTTCCGCGTGCATCTGTAAGAGTGAATCCATTTTCAAAGTGTACAGTTAAACGAGCGTCTTGGTCTCTCCACGTCACAGCTGTAGAGGAAAACAAATTCATGATTATTTTATAGCTGAACATAAAATAGTTTTACTGCTTGCATGTAACATGGTGTTGCTGTATTTGACCAGAGTATTAACAAGAAATATGCAATTTAAGGACAGGCCATGCGAGAGCTTGAGAAAAAAGGTTGTCACAAATACAGTGTACAGCAAAAGAAGTAAAGCTTGTTTCTATTTCATTGCTATTCTACAATAGCACTGCTTGCCATCTTTGTGGTAGAATGACTTGCTATGGATCATCTTGCCCGCTCACAGAGCTAGCCATATCATGATAGGTTCTATTTACTGTATTGAACATATTTGCATGGGCATATATGTGATAAACTTACACTAGTGAAAAAACATCATCCATGTAGAATTTTGAACTTAGATGTGCAAGATTGGGCTTTTGTTTGAGGTACTTATACTTCAACAGACTTATTGCCAACCAGCCAGCCAAGCGAAGCTGGTGAGGCGGCAGAGAATAGTGCCACCGAAGAATGCTATGTGGAGAAGAATTCTTGATTGCGCTCCAAAAGTGTAAGTGTAAGGTGTAAGAGTGTAGTCCTTGGTTTTAGCTAATTGCAAGGACGGAACTATTCAAGCCATTGTAGTTTTTAGCCCACCAAGAAGCGGTACATCTAGTTCATGTTTGGTTTATGTTTGATGTAGAATTGATGGTCTGTCGTTGTAGAAGGTGAGTGTTTTGTTTGCTGTTGTCTCGAACTAGCGTGTTTCCTCTCACTTTGTTTCTATCAAGCTGAAAGTTCAATCAGACTGCATGCCCTTTACAAACTGACTCTACAGCATACTTCTAATTTGAACATTGCGGAAAATTGTTAGACAAGCGCAAATCCAGTGTCCAACACACAAAATCAACATAAAACTGAACCAGCGTGTTCACAGAATTGAACGAGCATGTTCACAAATCGAAACAGTGTATTGCTTCTCTGTTTACCTATATCAAACTGAAATTTCCATCAGGCAGGATTTTTTAAGAACGAGTGTGTCCATCAGTCCAACCACTAGAGCAAATCCAGTGTTCAAATCTAGCAAAGATTCAGTAGGGCAGCGTTTTCGAACACAACTGAAGGAGTGTGTTTATCAGTTGAACCACTGAAGCAAATACAGTGTTCAAATCGAACCGGTTTCCGACAGAATTAAACGAGCATGTCCACTTTCACTTTAACTTTGCCCATCATATCGAACTAAAAGGTTGACGAAGCAGTGATACATTGCAAAACTCTTGATCTTAAACAAATATTCAGAGAAATGCTGGATTGTGTGATGAACAAAAGCAGTTCATGTTCCATTAATTAACTGCGTTTCACCAGCTGTTAAGAGCATTATAAATTTCTCTCGGTAATGTTATGTTTGCATCAGAAGAGAACCAAAAATCTACCATGCTGTATTAATTAACCCCTTACTATACCACAAATTATGGCACTCTATCAATAGGTATAAGTAGTTTTAGACTTACCACAGTTAATTTCTTTGATTAGTGTTGCAGCATCATGGGCTCCCTGCACCAGGCTGCGTGACCAGTTAGCTAATTCTCTCGGAGTTTCCACTCTGAACATATGTGCCTCAACTCCTTTCCTTGTTCCAGTGCGTGTTCCAAATGTCAAATCTTCATTCTGAAGGTGGTTAGTACCATGCCCTGAATGAACAAGTCTGAAATCATAAGAGTAACAAAATTGGTCATTCTTTACAGCAAGAGGATGAGAATTTGGTTGATTTTAATCTTCTCTGAACCTATTAGGGTATTCCAGAAAAAATACACACCTCCCCGACGGCTGGCAAACTGGAAATTCTCATCGGGAGAGAGGGAGGGGGGTGGGAAGAAGGTTAATGGTTCAGGAATCTGGGCAGGAGGGGGAATCTGAACCTAAAAGTTCTTCCTCAGGGTTGACTTTTAACTTTAACCTTGATCAAGATGTTTAAACCACTTAAAAGAAGAAGTTTGCAATGTGTGGTTCCAGAAAATTCTGTACTCCAAGGAAAGTCACAGAAATTCTGAGGGGTGGGGGGTCTGAATGAGGTAAATGGGGAAGGGGGTAAAAATTCTTGCCATCCTTCAGGGGGAGTGTACTTTTTTCTGGAATAAACCATTTGCTGAATGAATTAATTTTAACAAGATGTTTTTTTAAATCGTATAACCGCGCTGTAAAATTAACTTGTTTCAGCACAGGCGGCCTAAGCTCTTGTTGTGAGGAATTATTATGGGAACGTTCAGCTCTTTAATCTTCATGCAAATGTTCAGCTGATGAAACATGATATAGTTACTGCCGTCATCTACTGTTACATAACGACCGAATTTCATTACGCGAAACATGATCTGATTACATTCTTTGCATAGCGTGGGTTTAGCATGACTTGTAATGGGAGATATTTGTTTACCTCCAAGGAAAAAATACCTTGACCTTTAAAATGAATTTAAATTTGCATATGTTAAAAGGGTTTTTGCCCAGTGCTGTAGTTTTAATTTTTTTTCTGAGAAAATTCCACCATTGCTTCTGGTGAAGTAAACATAATCTTATTTACATGTATCACCATCAGCGCATTCCATGGCTAACGCCAGATGTAAGACCTTTTTTAGGGCGTTGATTATTCCCTTTGAAAGTGAACAAAAATTTCAGATTACAAAATCACCTCCTGGCATTTTGCACGCAAAACGGAAATGCAGCTTAACTCTGGATAATTTCAGCCTTAGTAGCCAGCAACTGGTCTCAAATTACATTCTTTATCCTTGCAAATGTCAGAGGGTTTTTGGCCCAATTTTCACCAAATAAATGCTTCTGCCCGACCACTAACCATTTTCTTTGCCTAAAAGTTAATTTGCTAACTTGACAAAACTCTCCTGAGAGGGGATATGACGAAACGAGCTGAGAAATGGCCTGTAATTGGCTAATGATAACATCATCAGGTGATGACATTTGGCTGAGTGGGAGTTCGGGTCTGGTCACCAACAAAACTAAAAAATTAAAAACTAACGGAAGGCAAACCATGAACTGTGCCCGCAATAGATACAAAGGCCTTGTTTGTGATTTTTGCTTACGGTAGTTTCCAGTTTTTCAGCCAAATTTCAAATGACTTTTAGCCCAAAGAGGCAACAAAAAGATATAGAAAACTGAAAAACTTTACGACTGTTTCAAATGTGCATCTCAAAAATTAATTGCCAACAAGCCAGCCGAGCGAAGATGCTTGGCTGGCGAGGCGGCAGAGAATAGTGCAGCGCAAAGCATGGCTTATGCGAAAAAATTCTCGATCAGCCTTTGAAAGTGTAAGTGTAAGGTGTGAGGTGTAAGGTGTAACAATGGCTCAGTTTAAGCCAATTGCAAGGATGGAACTATTCAAGCCATTGTAGTTTTTAGCCAATCAGGAGGCACGTTACATCTAGACTTGTCTCATGGACAGTGATTGTTTTCTTTGCTGTTGTGTTTATCCAACTGTGAACAATTTCATAGTCTCAAAACATATCGAACTAGCGTGTTTTCTCTCTCGCTTTATCAAACTGAAAGTTCAATCGGGGAGCGTGCCCTTTACAAAACTCTTCTTCTAATTCGAATATTGAGGAAAACTGTTAAACAAGAGCCAATCCAAGACACAAAATTGACATGATAACCGAACCAGCACGTTCACCACAGAATTGAACTAGCGTTTTCATGAATCGAAACAGTGTATTCCTTCTCTGTTTACCTATATCAAACTGAAAGTTCCATCGGGCAGCATTTTTTTGAAAGAGTGTGTTCACCAGTCGAACCACTAGTAAGAGCAAATCCAGTGTTCAAATCTAGCATATCAAACTGAAGGTTCAGTCGGCAGTGTTATCGAACAGAACTGAATGAGTGTATTTATCATGCAGTCGAATCCAGTCCCAGAAATCCAGTGTTCAAAACACAAATCGGACCTGTTTGCCACATAATTAAACAAGCGTGTTCATCAATCAAACTAACGTGTTCACATTCACTTTGACTTTGCCCATCATATTGAACTGAAAGTTCGACCAAGCAGCGATACTGGATTGCGTGACGAACGTTACCGGCCGGTAAAGGCATTATACTTTTTTCTCGCTCAACTAGTCAGGTAAAGCGACTTGTTTTTTTCGTGTTAAACGGCAAATAAAAACTGTATTGACCAATATAGTGGTGAAACACGTGAAAAGCTGCATGAGTAATGCAAAAACAAGGCGGCGGTAAGTCCTTGGTTCATAACAAGCCTGAATATGCTGATGTGCAAATGTTATGATGAAAATTTTACTGATTTTATACACAAGTCCTTATCATATTTACAAAACTGTCCTGATAGCTAAAAACAAATAAATCGCAGTCAATCTCACAGAGAATACCTGAGCGAAGAGAACCTGAAAGAATGTCTGAATATCAAGAAAGAAAACCAACGACTAAAGGTCTGCTTGCTCGAGTAAAATGTCAACAAAGAAACCCTAGCACGAGCACTATCCTTTCAGTCTTTCCCAAGCCTCGTGAATCGGTTTCTTTGCAAAAATCCTGCTATGTTGCTGGTTCCATTACTTCTCAGTCCTTTCCCAATTTTCTAAACCTTTCTGAAAGCTGCCGGGAGAAAGCCGTCTTTGTCCAGTGCCATAACACTTCCCCTCCACTCAAAGTTCCATCAAACGGCATTGAAGTTAACACCGAAAGGTCTCCATTACACACAAATTGACACTTTACGAGAACTGTGTATCACTGATCTTTGATTCTGAGAAGTTTTAGGGCAAAGCCAAAGTTGATTGAGGATGATGCAAACGGATTTGTGAAAGCCCTATACCAATTCTCGCATCTTTGAATTCTTGACAACCTAAACAAAAATCAATCTCTTGCACATGCGCAAAAACATGATTATGTTCCTTTAACAAACCCCTTATTACACCGCAAACTATTTGCTCATTGGCACTCTATCAATAGGTATAACTAGTATTATTTTATCATGAGCACATTTAGAACCGGTGGACAGCAATTTTCACAATTAAAGACATGCAAACATTTCCCCCCTCCCACAAAATAATGTTAGCTTATTCAATACTTTGCAGACCACAAAACCTATAAAACATTAAATTGGAGGGCCAGGGTTATCAGAGAATCATCACTAGATGCATCTGAAATATTACAAGGGATTAACCATTATGAAGTGTGTTGATAGACCTCTTTAGCTTGGGTGGTTTGTTTTTCCACTTCAGATCATTTGATATTCTCTAGAGAATTATTTTTTTTAACTATCTAAAAGTAATTATTCATTCATACATGCATACACTGGACTATTTGAAAATCTGAAAGCAGGACTTCTCAAGAGTATCATCACATGGTCTAAAATGGGGGGGAAAAATCCACGCTAAAGAGGTCTATGCTGTATTACTTTTGTCTCCCTCTAGAACTTATTAAGGTTGCACTGCCATGACCTCTCACAATGTGCACCACAGCCAGGGTCATAGCCAGAAAACATCATTACCAAAACCACTACATGGTTAAATCCAGGGGGGAAAATGACCGAGGCAATGTCCATGGTTTAAAAATTCTGTTCCTTGGTATTTAGGGTGTTTATTACAACTATATATGTACATGTGCATGTTAACACAACTCTGGGATCACACAAAAATAAATTACTCAGGCAAGGGGCTTGTTTTGCCTGTTACAAGCTATAGCACCGACAGCATTACCCACCTTGTTGCTAAGAGTGGATGACTCATAACTGGAGCACTCCAATCATCCCGTGACCAAGGTGCTGCCACATAAAGCAACATGTCTTTTTCTGTCAAAGCAACAAACACTGGTTTCCATTCCGTGTGAGAACTGTCACCACCAAGATGAACTTGTTCACTAAGCCAGCCCATAGCACGCACCTCACGATATCCTGCATTGGAACTTAGCATGTCATTTACTTCTTCAATAGCTAAGAAAAAAGAAAGAAAGAACTTAACCACCATTTGGTCTCTTTAAGGAAGACAAGAATAATAATGTGACCTCTCACACGAAAACGTTCCTTACGGTTAGCCGTTTTTGAACGGATAGTGGTTTGGAAGCCGTTCATTAGCCGTTCGAACAGGCTGAGATACCGTTCGAACAGGCTGAGATACCGTTCGAATGGCGCGAGCTATCCGTTCCAAAAAATTAGCATCCGTTCGAACGGATCGAGGTATCCGTTCCAAAAAAATTAGCATCCGTTCGAACAGCTCAAGCTATCCGTTCAAAAAAATTGTCAGCCGTTCAAACAGTTCAAACTATCTGTTCAAAAAAAGTTATCAGCCGTTCGCACAGCGCGAGCTCGTCCCCCGTTCGAACGGTTCAAGCCATCTGTTCAAAAAATTTGTCAGCGCTGGAACAGCTCAAGCAAGCTATCCGTTGAAAAGAAAAATTGTCAGCTTTTCAAACGATCTGAGGTCGGCACAATAAACCATTCACCCATGCGAACACCCTGCGAAAACCTTTCATCGAGTGCTCAGGACCGTAATTGACCGCGACCGCATCATATCACGATTAATATATGACAAGATATTAATTTTTTTTACCACGCTGTTTTGATGAATATTTCTCAATCGTCAATGCATGCTCAGCTAGACGCAACGATGGCGCCACTCATCGGAGTCGGTTGACTCTGATGAACGTGCCAAAGCGACACTTGTCACGAAATAGTGTTTATCGTTTTCGCCTTTGCTAGCCATTCGATCCTAGGCGTTCAGAAATAAAAATGCATCCGTTCACCCGTTCGACTTAACCGTTCGATAAACAGTACATCCGTTCAGCCATTCAACTTAACCGTTTGAAAAAAATTTGCATGTTTACCCGTTCCACCTCAGCCGTTAGAAAAATATCACATCCGTTCAGCCATTTGACTTAACCATTTGAAAAAAATTTGCATCCGTTCAGCCATTCAACCGATCCGATTCAAACGGTTTGCCTAGCCGTTCTATATCCGTTCACTTGCCATGCGTTCAGCCGTTCGAACAGATACCGTAAGCAATGTTTTCAGGTTTATTTCCTAACATAAGTGAGGAGAAGAAGTATGGTAATGATGAACCGGTTTGTAAAAAATGGAACAGTCAGCAAATTTTGGTTGACCAAAATAACTGGACCACCTCCACAGTACACGCTATCCCAAATATTCTGGTCGGAAGAAACTGACCAAAATTTCAGCAATCTTTGCATTGGCATAATGGCAAACATCTGCGGTCATCAGGTGTCAATGCACTGTAGCATGGCAAGTGAGGTCATGGAGAGTTTCCTTTCTCTTTTTAGTTCTATCAATTAGCATGTTTTTGAATTATCAGATTTGGGTTCTATAGCAGCAAGCCAGGTAAATGGAGTGTCGTGACAGCGTGACACTTCATAGGTTGACAGCTTGGATCACAAGATTCGTAAACATTGTAATCGGAGGCACGAGTGATACGAGGAATGGTTTTATCGAGAGAACACAGAAAATACGGCTGAAACTAGGTTGTGCTGTAATACTGGAGGAGAAATTAAACAAGATCTTGCCAAGTACAAGTTAGTTGTGAGTGTGCTTTTGCTAATCTTCATTAGTTTAAGGGGAGTTGTGATTTTTTTTAGTGAAGTAAATTATGCTAACTTTCACTGGGCTGAGCAGATGTGTTTTATCCCCAAACGTTTGAATTGCTCGAAATAAGCAGTCGTCCAGTTCTTCAAATTTATAGGGAAACTATTTTAAAAAATAACAGCCTGATTTCCCAAGGGACCAAACAACGGAAGACTGGGAGTCATGGGGGGGGGGGGCAATTAAAAAAGTAAATTACGAATCTTTCATTGCGGTGCTTGTTTAATGTTCCTGATATATCTATCATCTTGATAATTACCAAAACTTCACCTCACTTGAACATTTCCTGTTAATATCAATATTTGATAGGAAAATTTGAGGGAAACTCGCATTTCATTGATATCTGAAACCATAAATTGACCATCAAAATCCGTTCAATGAAATTGCAGACCTAAACAGACAAACAAGAACTGGTCTTTTAAGCTACATCACATTTGTTAAATACATAAAGGCCATTTACATGGCAGAAAAATTTGGGTCCAGACCCGCCAAAAAAGTAGTACGGACCCATAACTTTTGTAAAGAAATACTGGAGCTTCCGCAGGGCCATAGGCGCCTATGGCCCTGCAGAAACTCCAATGTTTTTTTACAAAAGATATATGTCCATACTACTTTTTTGGTGGGTCAGGACCCAAATTTTTCTGCCGTGTAAACGGCCTTATAATGTCTGTTTTGCTAAATTTATGACCAGGATTGCAGTGCCTAACAAGGATAAGGTCACATACAAACAATTTCTTATAACTAATTTATAATAACCCATTTTAAATAAAAAGGTAAAAGAAACAGCTGTTTCCAATATGAGAAAATTCATGCTGTCGAGCTTATTGAAAAACATGAGGTTTCAAATAATACCTAACCTAAAAACAAATGATTTCTTTGCTATGACTATGGCTGTCACAAAATCTCAACAATTTCAGTTTTTAACTGCTTACAAAATTAAAAGCACATGCATGAATCACTATACTGATTAGAGAGAAGTACATGTGGTTTTGTTATTTTTAAGACTCGACGTTTAAAATCACCATCGTTTCCATGATTTCAATTTACTTTTTAGAAAATTGTTTGCAAAATTTCCAGCATCAACAGTGCTATTTCTCAATAGTTTTACACTCAAACTGTCTTCATTAGCATAATCAGAAGAGATGGGATCTGCATAATGGGCTTTGATTTAAAACATAAATAAAGGATTTGTTGCTTGAACATATGCCAATCTATTATTAAAATGGTTTCGTTTCGTCGCAAATGCGGGCTCTACTTTTTTTCTAGATTTTGAAAAGATTTCCATTAATAATTTATTCAACCAGTTACAACAGAATGCCTGAAAAAGCACTACTTTTATACTTCTTCTTTATTCAGTAAACAAGCCATTACCTCTGACTGCAATGTTTTGACTGTTTAGGAAAATGGGAAACTGTCACACTAACGGTGAAACAATAGCAACAAAGCGCGAACAATGCTATCCACTCTCAAGTGCCAGAATTAAAATTTCACCCCTTTCCGTTCAGCTGTTCGCTTTATCATTATTTATAAAATATAATAGTAAACTTAAAGTGTTAAACTTCGAAAGCAGTACTCAAGCAATTTGGCAATCAGTACTAACAGAATTGAAAAATTGCACCTTTAAGACTCCAATCTCGAATGAAACCCATTCGATGTCCTCCTACTCGCAGGGAGTGAGGGAAAATATGAAACCCATTAACTAAAGTAAATTCGCCTCATTTCAGGATAAATCTGTAAATTTACATCGATCCACCCCGCATGTAATCCATAATTGCAGCGCTAAGCACCAAAGCTGATGAATAAAAGCTGCTGGTGTTTCTTTTTTTATCTCCGCAATATTTTCGATTTTGCGTTAAGTCACTGCTAGAAAAATCAATGTCACGAGACATACCTGGTGCAATGAGCCTTGTTATATTCGTATGAATATCAGTGAACCATTGATTCGTTGCTGAAGCATCTTTCCCCCGCAGTATGCACGCAGATCTGGCGTCGGGATTATAAAGCTCAAAAGTTCTTCCATGATTTTCAATCTTGGGCGAAACGTGCCTCGTCACGAAGCATAACTTGAGAGGTATTTTCTTCACTTCGATGCAGTTTGGCTTGCTCTCCGAAGATCCTTCACCTTCGCCATTAGTACTCGCATTTGCAGCAGCATTAGCGTTCAATTCGGCCGTGCGATGAAAATAAGGCGTCACTTCTTTCACATACTTCACAGTCAAATCAACCTCTTTACCTGCGCGTTTCAGCGCCCTCACCGCTTCATCGTGGGTAGCGTTTCGCAGGTCTTCTCCATTTACCGCCAAAATCGCGTCCCCTATGTACAAACTCTCTGTCTGATCCGCAGCTAACCCTTTGAAAATCTTCGATATGAGTATAGGCATCTTGTTTTCCTTTCCACCTTTGATACTTATCCCCAAACCGCCAACTTCTTGCTTTATCACTCGCACAGTCCGGATTTGGTCCGCGATCGTTTGCGGTGGTTCGACGTGGTCGTTCGCTTCTGGTGAACGAGGAGGAGTCGGTGAGGGCGGTTGCCCATTAACTAAAGAATTATCTTCTACATTAAGAGTCAAAACATCGTCATCAAGCGTGGCTAACACTCGTTTCCATCCATCTTTAGTGAAAATTTCCAACATTCCCGAGCGCGTAGTGGCCGCCATATTTGGCCTTGTGGTGGTGACCTTCCCGCTGAGCGGTGCTGAGCTAAAGAGTCTGGTAATGAGTGGCGGAGGAAAAATTGGGGATGAAAAGAAAGCGAAACTTCCGCTATTTGACAATTCGCCTTTTTTTGCGTTACGAAGCTTATAAAAGATTGTAAGAAAAGGCTCCGTCTGCAGGGTGGCTGAAAGGTTAAAAAGCTTTTAAGTGTCGATAAACCTTTTTGACAAATGTTTTCGTCTCTTCCTTCTCCTTTTCCATCCTACAGGACATCCTGGAGTTACGATACAAGCAGAAACACGGCTAAAAAAAAGCCGATTTACTAACTGGATTAAAATTGAAGAGTTAATTACACATGTTTTATAAGTCACGCAGCAATACAAAGTTCAGTTTCAGACGAATGTTTACGAACAAAGGGTCACTAAGAAAATGTATGAGGACAGGAATAACTGATAGTTTCAGAAGAAAATAATATTTTGAACCAGAAGCATATGTTTGCCGGAACCGAAGGGTCTCTAAAACATTTTATTTAGGTCTGCTATATTCTTAAGTTTTCAATGAGGCCCTCTTCGTGCCAATCTTGACCAGTTGTAATACGTAGTCACCAGAGTGACAAAGTGATATGCAAAAACGGGTATTCATAAGCAAACATGGCAAAAGTTCATTTATAAAAATGTCAACTTTTATATCATAACAGTCGACAGTTTAAAATTAAGTCATTTATCTCATAATGTATGTTTATTAATTGAAGCTAACGCGTTTTTGCGCGAAACAAGAGAGGCAAGAGAGCGTGAAAACTGAAAGCAGATTCCTTCACAGACTCGGTCTGTAGTTCTTCCGACCAAAGGGGGAACAAATCGTTCCGGCCTACAATTTTCTATCGCGATACAAGTCACGGTATAAAGGAGAGAAAGGGAAGGTAATCATGTCAACGAGCTGGTCCACGCCTTCACTGAAACAGACTGAAACACAGTTTTACAGTTCATGGTGGCTTAACAACACAACAATACAATACACCTTGATCAGATGTATTCTAAAACTAAACCAAATTGCCCAGAAATTAAGTCAGTCCTTCTTTGTTTCACGATTTCCTTGTGCTGGTTCTATAGGTTTCATGTTTTTTTTTCTCTTTCAGCAGTTCCAAGTGAAGAACTTGCAGAAAACGATCAAGAAAAAGCTGAAACAATGAGCTTCGTCATTTTTCTTTGCCTTGCTGGATGTATCATTCCACACTTGGTGTTTTCCGCCAACCAGTCGGTGAGTTTTACCTTGAAATTAAATGCAACGAAAATTTAGTACAATCTCAACCATTTTCGCTTGCGTGGCAAACCAGGAGGTGGCAAACCTAAGCTCGATTACCAGCCCCTGTTTCGGGAAATGATCCCGCGCTCGATCCCCGAAAAGAAACAAGCACCCGATGAAGCAGAGTATTTTACGGGTGTCTCACTGCTAGAATTCAAACTCGCTTCAGCCATTAAAATAATTACATCTAAAACTATACACACCGCGCGGAAAACAGCAAGTAATGGTTAACGTGTACAACAATTGTACAGCACGTGCTTGCCCTGTTGGCGCCTAAGATAAGGAACTATGATCAGATTTGGCGCGAGATATCATATGTTTGATGTCCGATAACATTTATTGTGATCAGCAACGATGCATAAACTAAATTTTGAATTTACGTCACAGACACAGACACGATCGGCCGCTCACACCTCCGGTCGTCTTTTTTCGGAGAGGCACGAGGAAGGCAGTTGGGGGAGGGGGGCTCAAAAATATTTTGACAACTGGCGGAAGTGCCCGAGTATAATGTTGATTTATAAAGGTTAGGTCTGAAGAGATAACAGAATGAATGTATAGGAATTAAAGACTAGGAAATGAATTTTTTTATCGCGTCTGTTTATCTTACCTTTCAAGACACAGCCATCTACGACTCCATCGACTTGCGCAGCAAGTGGCGTGCCTGGTGTCCCTGGGGTACCAGGGCTCAACGGAAGAGATGGGGCCAAGGGTGACCGTGGGCCCGCTGGAGCCCCTGGTAAAACTGGACCTCAGGGCCCTGAAGGGGCCAAAGGTGCTACAGGAGAACAGGATGCCCAGAGAAACTGGAAACAATGTGCATGGGAGAACGTTAATGATGGGAGGGACTATGGGCTGATAAAGGTAAGAAGATTTTATTGAAAATGTTTAGCATCCCCAACATTATTACAGAAATCTCAGTGAATTCTTCATCTTGCGTTAATCATGACTGTAGAAGGCATGCAAACAGCAAGTTAATTACGTTTTACTTTTAGGACTGCGTTTTTACTAAAAAAGCCTATGGTACAGCCTTGAAAGTAGAGTACAACGGTGACTACAGGATAGCTTTCTGCCTGGATTGCTGTAAGCGCTGGTACTTCACCTTTAATGGTGCTGAGTGTAAAGGTCCATCCGCCATTGATGGTCTTGTCCATATTCATCGAAACAACGGCAAAACGGACAGCAACATACACAAAACAACTTATATTGGAGGATACTGCCAGGGAATTTCTGCAGGAACCGTCCGAGTGGGAATAAATGTGGGGGACTGTGTGGGGAAGAAATCCGGGTCTGATGCTTATACCGGGTGGAACTCCGTGACCCGTATCATGATCGAAGAGGTCCCTCCACCCCAGAAATAGCTTCAAAGAAACACAGAAGGCCTCATACAGTTTGTTTGCTTATCATGAACAACAAGTTCGCTTATAGTTTGATGAAAATTAGATGCGGAGTATTAGTGCATGTAATAAACAAAGGGTTAAAATTATGCCTAACAGCGATTAAAAAATTCTAAAGCATTTGTTAGTATCAAGAGAAAATGTCAGCGTCATTAAAAAAGAGAGCAGAGAGATACTCTCAAGTGTGCTACCCGATTCAGCTTAATTAAGGGGGGGGGAGGGGCTACACCTGAATAGGAGAGAAATTTGAAGTAATATTAAAAGGCAAGAGACCACCTCATTTTCTCTTGTAAAAGTGAATTGTT
>CM042746.1:18767918-18784811 GCA_022496165.2 Catalaphyllia jardinei | reverse complement strand
TCCCATCCCAAAAAAGAGGACGGCGATCCTTGTCTTATAACCCCTAAGAGGTACCGAGATCTTGCTTTGTGGGTGTGGCTTGAAATTTTTGCACCCCTAAGAGTTACCAATTCTTAAACAGGACATGATCTTCTGCCAGGTTTTTTCAGCTCAACACCCTAAAAAGTGCTGCAATAGTTCCCGCTGTGGACTTGTTGAGGCTGAATATTCTAAGAGATACCAAATGTTTTTCTGACCCCTACAAGGTATGACGAACACCTCATCCTTTTACCCCCTCCCCCACCCCCGTTGACCCCTCCTCCCAAGTAGGGTCGTTCCGTTTCGGAACTTTATAGTAAAATGGTTACCTAAATAGTTTTTAGGTAGCAATCTAGGGAATAAAATACGACGGTGACTGAATTCTTCCTGAAATGAATCCTTTAGCAAAAAAACATCGATCAGTTCAAAATTATTTTTAGCTTATGACAGTATCTTCTTAAAGCCGTTCAACCATGCGAGAAACACGAAAAGCGAAGACGACCTGCTTCCCTCGTTTAGCCCGTGTCCCTGCCAGCAAGTTCTTCATAACAAACGAGCAGGAGACATTTTAATTTGAAGCGGAATTTTTAGAGTATTTTAAGAACAAACCCGAGGTTGCTGAGATTTTACCATGTCTTCTTCAATGTCTTACTATGTCTTCTTCAATACAATTATATGTTTTAAACCGAGCAGTTTAAATTTCTTCCATTCTCTAAATAGAAAAATCGTTCGATGTTAATAACATTTCTGCAAGAAGTTTAGTGCGTGCGAGGGTATGAGGTTTTTAGAACGTTCATATGAAAACTTTCTTAAATTTTCTTAGATCTTTTTTAAAAATTTTACGGTGTCAGATAATGAGTTACTTGTGTAAGAAATCCCGAAAAAAGTGAGGGTCACTGACTTCGTTTCAGAGATAAAGCGTGCGGTAAACTATCCTGATTTTGAAAAATTGGCGCAAGTAATTCAGCATGGTCTACAGGGGTTTATAGTTAAAAATATCGAAGGTGAGTCGACGGAGGCAAACATTGTTAGTCATTTTTTGGATAAGTGGGTCTGTTGCGTAAATAATTCCATATTCTATCAACATTATCACAAAACGTAGCCCTTCAAGAGGCATTTGAAACCGTCGCAGAGATAAACGAAGAGCTAAAATGGACGGAATTCGATGGTGCATCTTGCAAAATAAAGTCGATAGATTTTTTCCTTTTTCGCTAAACGTAGAAAATCGGTAGAGGAAATGATCCATCAAAAGAAAACAGGGGTCACAGAACGTTCAAGATCGTTAAATCCAGACAAAGCTATAGCAACTGCCCTACCATTGTTCACTTTATTACTTACCGCACCCTCTCATGCATGACGTGGCATGGCGAGTGAATTTGTGTGCGCAGAAAATTATCGCGAGCGTCCTTAATGCGTGCGGGCTAGCTGGCTCCAAAATTATTTCAACACCAATCCAGACACAAAATACATTAGAAAACAGAAATGTCGTGTGCTATAATCTGAGAAAATTCATAAGAATATATTCAGCCTAAAATCTGCTAGGCCGGAAAAAATATTCATTGTTAAAACATAGTTAATAGAGGGGAAGGTTAAACAGTTTACCCACTCACAGTTCGCTCATGCATGGTTGTTCAACGTATTATGTCAGCCTTATTTTGCGACTGAAATAATCGACTTTTAATACAAATTGTTTAAAGGAATCATTTTGATTGTCATTTTGTCCACGTTTGTCCGTCTCGGATAACAGATTAATTTTTTTCTAGTACATAAATAAAATGTCCTTTGTTCAAGAGTTCACTCATTAACTCAACTAGAATTTTAATGAGGATACACCGTAACAGAAAACTAAAATAGTGCTGACTTGACGTAAATTTGTAAATTTGGCTAGGGATAAAAGTATTGTAATTTGGGGGTCTTGTGTTTTTCAACAATGTCCGGAGACAGAAATGTTTAATCTGTCTGTGAAACCAGGCAAATAATAACCTTGCTGTGAGCTCACTGAACTTGTCAATAACTGTTTGTTGCGTTTAACGAATCAGCCTGAGGGGAGATAAACTCGTTTTTACGCGAAGCAGTTAACACTAAAAAGGATTATGTGAAGCGTAGGAGTTGTTTAGAGTTTAGACTTCAGTCGTAAGTAAACCTTCAAACGGTGAGTAATATTGGAAAACTGAACTCTTAAAGTCTTCGACCCCAAGAAATCTTGGAAGAAAACTTTGCGGAACGTTGCAATAATTTGGTAAGCGTTGTTTCAGTCCAATTGACTCAGGGATTGAGTGAATCTGTTTTTTTCCTCTCTCAGTTAAATTTTGTATTGCGAATAAGGTTGCTAACTTCGATTATTATCAAAAATTTCAAAATTTGTATTGATCACATCACGAATCTGACCGACGGTTTTGTTTTCGTAGAGCTGATTGGTTTTGTGTTATTGTTTCCTAGTTTACAGAATTCTTCCATACTAAGTGGAGCTCACGTAAACCAAGCGAAAGATGAGTGTGAAGACCATTTGGCTTCTCTCGTGTATCATTCCACAACTGGTGTCTTCCACCAACCAGTCGGCAAGGATTTTACTTCACAAGTTTGTCCTTTTAGCAAATTTATGAGGTTTTTGCCGATACGCGAAACACCGCGGTGAGCGGTATTGAATTCAACGAGCATGATGCCTTCGTTATAAATCATTCAGTCCCTTCTTTACTTTGGGTTTAAACTCACGGCTTCACTCTTTTGGCTCGTATCTCTTAATCGCGATTCCCAGATATTCTTCAAAAACCTACCTATTTTGAAGTAAAAATTACAAAGATGATATACCAACCTACCTCAAAAACTGTCTGACACAAACCTTGTTCTAACATTGTTTCGTAATGTTTGTAATTTCTGTGTTAGTACGTCTGGAGATGGAAACGAATAAAACTGTTGGGGCTGTCTTTTTAAATCAAAATGCAGCATTTTGAGAGGCAAACAACGAGCACATATGCCATAATCTTCTTTTTTCACTAGACAAAGACCCAGTCACCGCAGATCTCAAGCTGTCCAGTCAGTGGCGTTCCAGGTGTCCCCGGAGTGCCTGGGCTTAGTGGAAGAGACGGATCCAAGGGTGACCAAGGACGTGTGGGAGCTCCCGGTAAAATTGGACCTCAGGGTCCTGAAGGACCCAAAGGAAGCCAAGGGCATGTGGGACCACCTGGAAAGATGGGCCCGAAAGGAACCCAAGGCGAGAAGGGCGAACAAGGCCCGTCAGCTGCGGTCCCTCAGAGGAACTGGAAGCAGTGCGTTTGGAGCAAACTGAACGATGGCAGGGATTACGGCTTAATAAAGGTCAGTAATTGTACTCTTATTGAAGATTATGGAACTCGTGAAAGTTTGGGAGAACTCGAAAAAGCTGTGGAAACACTCGCCTGCGGCTCGTGTTCCCACAGCATTTCTCGTTCTCCCAAACTTCCACTCGTGTTTGTATAACTCGATACAAACACGGTACATGTTTTCTATTTCTTAAATATAAAATAGAGTGTATATCAAGACAATTGATTTGTTTCAGTATCAGACTAGAACAACAGAGTGGTTTGATATTTTTCCAGAATTCACTTCGCGAGGGTATTATATAAAGAATATCATGACTCTGCCTCGGTGTAAGAACCTGTGAAACTCACAATTGACGTAAAACAAAGAAAACAAAGAAGTTAACACAATAGACCCTAACCCTAACAATAGCTACAAAACAAAAGTAAAAGTTCACAGGTTCTTACACCGAAGTAAACCCAATATCATGTGATAGAATGAGTTAACGGAAGTGTTGCTTTAGTTAACTTATAAAACAGTAAGGAAGCACGTGCGCTGATTGGTTAAAAAGCCTGTTTGTATAACTCGATGGAGACACAGAACTAAGCGCGCGCTGTTGACGTAGTGATGGCGCGAGCAAAGAGAATTTACATTTTCATAATCAAAGTTTACAAGTTGTTTTCCTTTTTCTCGTCGTGGTGTTTTCTAAAAGAAATAGAAAACATGTACTCCGTGTTTGTATCGAGTTATACAAACACTGGTGAAAGTTTGGGAGAACTCGAAAATGCTGTGGAAACACTCGCCTGCGGCTCGTGTTCCCACAGCATTTCTCGTTCTCCCAAACTTCCACTCGTGTTTGTATAACTCGATACAAACACGCTACATGTTTTCTATTTCTTAATTAGTTGATTCGTTGGATCATATTCATGATAAGATGATTAAGTTACTTGAGCAGTATGAGTGACATAGTTTACAAAAAATATGAAATTTTAGTTCATACAATAGCGTTCGATATTATTGTTCTCAATCAGCAGAAATAAGAGAAGCGGGGGCAGCTTGAGTGATAACTATTACTAGTATAGAGGAAGACTGGAGAAGAGATTACTGTAGATTGTATAGCCAGAAAAAAATCTCGATTTGATCGCTTGCACGTCCGCAAGGTATCAACGTTTTTCCCGCAAATGGTCATGGGCAGCCAGCAGAGACATGCACGCGAGGAGCTTCGCCGCTCAGTTCTGTCGCCCTTAACGAGAAAAAAACCCTCTGGCACCCAGGTCGCCCTTAACGAGAAAAAACCCCTCTGGCACCCAGGGTAATGGTAAGATGCCTAAGTTACTTGAACAGTTGAGTGATATAGTTTACAAAAAAATATAAAATTTTAGTTCATACAATAACGTTCAATATCATCGTTTTCAATCAACAGAAATAAAAGAAAGCGGAGCAGCTTTAGTGATAACTATTACTAGTTTTTAACAGTAAACAAAATACCCAATGCTAGAGTGAAAAACATACCCTTTTTCCGGACCAAAATAGTCAAAATCTATTTACTCCTCTTCAAACCAAAATCACTCAGAGACAGAACAGACCGAAGCCCCACAGTCTTCGCAAACCAACTTAATTGATCAGAAACTTAATCCTATGATATTGCAATGGGTTAACCTAAAACAAAGGTGTCGCGGCCAAATATTTTATGGTTTTCGCATTTCCTTTTTAGCCTTTAAAAGCCTACGTAGTAGTATTATCTGTATCATCAGCTGTATCATGTTACGTTTTGGTGGATTTATTTGCCCATATATTTGTGAAAACCAGTAATTACTCTGTATTTCTTAGACATTCCTCGAATGTGTAATCATCAGGTTTTAGGGTTTCTCATCTTTCTACGGTACAACTCGTGAAATTCCTCAGGCGGCAAATTTGAGCGCAAGTAAGTTTTTGCATCTAAGTCTATAGGATTGCGAAGGAGAAACGATAACGACTTCCCTTACAATCGAATCGAGGGGGATGAACGTCGAAGTCTTTCCCTTACAATCGTGTTACGTTCGGATCAATCGCACACGGCGCTACGTCCATTGAACAGCATTGAATTGGCTTGACAGTGAGAACTTCGGGCTAAAAAAACATGCGCTGTTGATCTTAAGCGCTTGCAGGAACGATCCACGAAAAAGAAACTTTGCCACAGAAATAAAACACTTGGTAACAGAAATCGAGGAAGGACGGGGGATGGAAGGACGGGTGGAGGACCGAAGGAAGGAAGCAGGACGGATTGAAGGGAGGAAGGAAGGAAGGAAGGAAGGAGGAAGGAAGGAGTGTCGTGAATTATACGTATATCACGGATTACAGTCAAACCAAGTAAGGCGTACCCCTTAAGATTACATTAAAGTGAATTGATTATTGGAATATTGAACCCGCTAGTCGTTTCAAGAATGCAACAATGAATCGATTATTGGAAAAATGAACCCACTAGTCATTCAAAGAATACAGAATAAAAATTAAACAAAATTAGAATCATACGGAATAAGAGGGGTACCGCTGGCCTGGTTTGAAAGTTATCTTACAAACAGGAAACAATATGTCGCCTTGGGGGATACTGAGTTCTCCTATCAAACCATGGTCTGTGTTGTCCCTCAAGGAAGTTCGTTAGGTCCTTTCCTATTTTTGATATACATTAATGACCTCCTAATTGCTCTGAGTTCCCTTTCATTTAAGATATTTTTGCGGACGATATTAACTTGTTTGATTCTGCAAAAGATCAGTTTAAAATCATTAGAACTGCAAATGAATTTAAAACTAAAAAAAATTAAGGAATGGTGTGACATAAGCAAGCTTTCGATAAATTTAAAGAAAACCAATTACATGATTGTAAAATCCCCAAGGAAAAAAGAGTACGAATGTTAATATAAATATAACCCACCGAGATGGATCGTGCCACTCCTTAGAACGGAAGGACCACATTAAATACTTAGTAGTAATAATCGAAAGTGCTTTAACTTGGAAATATCACATCTCATATGTGTGTTCAAAGCTTTCACAGAATGCAGGAGTAATCTCCAAGTTGAGGCATTATCTACCTCTCAAACATCTTACGCAGTTCTATTATAATCTTATCTATCCATGCACTTCGTATGCTATTGTTGCCTGGGGCAGCACCAGTAAGACAAATTTACATAAAATCAGGAGCCATAATCAGGAATACAAACTAAGCAAAATCATGTTATTAGGTTAATGTTCTTTGGAACTCTATCTGGCAAAAACACTGATAGTACATTACCATTACTTAATATCTTGGGAATGTTAACGGTAGCTAACGTATATCGCCTGCATGCTCTCAAATTCATACATGCATGGCATAAAGAACTTTTACCTATTTTTTTCTTACCTATTTTTTTTTTTACCTATTTTTACCTATTTTTTTAACGTACCTAATTATAATACCAGGTATGTGGCCAAACAGAATCTTCATAAATTTCCAGTAAAAACAAATACTGGCAAACAGATGATCTCATTTATGGGCATTGATCTTTGCCAAGAACTGCCATACAAGTTTAAAGACCTAAATCAATTTGCTTTCTCCAAAAGTGTTAAAAATTATATTCAATCTCAGCAATATCAAATGTAAGTTTCCACAAATCAAAAGTGTTAAAAACTATCTCCTATCCAAGCAATATCAAACGCAAAATTTCACAATTTTTCTAGCTTTTAAAATTTAGTAATCTGTCCCTCTCTCCCATGTTTCTTTTTATGTTCATTCAAACGAGATGGAGGCTAACTCGATAACCTCGAGGTTTTCATGGTCTCCATGCACAAACTATTACATATAGACCACTGTTCACTTTGAATTCTTGTATATGTATCACTTTTCCTTTTTTTATTTTGATATTGTAACTAAAGAACTGAAGTGCTCAATAAAGTCAAGTTAAAGTTGAATTTGGGCTAATGGGTTTAATCTTCAAAAACATCAATTTGATATTGAGTTTTGAAATGACTAGCGATTTCGATATGTCATTATCCGAGTTAAAGAGAATTTTGTGAAGCATAGTTGAAGCGTAGCAGTTGTTTAGAGCTTCAAACGCTGAGCTCCTTTAAGTCTCTGACCCCAAGAAATCTTAGAAGTAAATTTGGCGATAATTTGAGGTAATTCGGTAAGCGATGTGTTAGTTTAATCGACTCAAGAGGTAAATGAATATTTTTCCGTTTTTCCCTCGGTTAAATTTTTTTTTCCCAAGAGGGCACGGTAACGAATCCTGCAATCCGATTGGCTTTTTAGCGCGGCGTGAAATTGTCATGTTCAGTTAAGGAATGGACAATGTCTAGCGTGAATCCATCCAATTCGGGATGCGCTTGGACAGTTGGGAGAGCACTAAGCTAGCTAGAAAGGCGTCTAGAGATACTCTCGGCTGCGCCTCGAGCATCTCTTACGCTACCTTCATGCTCTCCCAACTATCCGCGTGTATCCCGAATTGGATGGACGAACGCTAGACATTGTCCGTTCCTTAATTACAACATAGTTATATGCTGGTGCGCGCTCTGATTAGCTATTTTTTATGACAGAGAAATGGATTTTTCATATAGATGGTTCAGGCTGACGTCATTGTCGGTGAAATTTCTTGCCAGCAAAATTTTTTTCTTACAACTTTTTTTGAGTAAAACTTAAATTTAGCTGTTATTATAACCTAGCTACATGCTAGCGCGGGCTCTGATTGGCTAATATTTTACGAAAAACAAATGGATTATTCAGAGATGGTTCAGGCTGACGTCATAGTCGGTAAAATTTCGACTTTTCAGCGTGAAAAAATGTCTTGCTATGTTATAAGAGCAATGGACAATGTCTAGCGTGCGTCCATCCAATTCGAGATGCACTTGGATAGTTGGGAGAGCACTTAGGTAGCTAGAGCTGCTCTCGGCTGCACCACGAGTATCTGTTACGATACCTTCGTGCTCTCCCAACTATCCGCGTGCATCCCGAATTGGCCGCACCCTAGACATTGTCCATTCCTTTATTAGGAGGCGGGATGGTCTCATGGTTAGTGCGCTCTTCTTAAGATCGAGCAGTCCTGGTTCGAGCCCTGGGCGCGATAATTTCGTTGTGTTCTTGGGCAAGACACTTTACTCTCACTGTTTCTCTCTCCACCCAGGTGTATAAATGGGTACCAGCAAATTTAATGCTGGGGGTAACCCTGCGATGGACTAGCATCCCATCCAGGGGGGAGTAGAAATACTCCTTGTATCTTCATGCTACAGAAACCAGGATAAACTCCAGCCTGATTGCCCCTTGGCTGATATGCAGACTTCAGCCGCTCTTAGGAGCTAATGAAATTATTTACCTTTTTTTAGGAGCTTAGTTCAGCTTTAAACTATTTAAAACGAGCTACTAGACACCAGAAACGGTTAATGTCACAGTTGCCTTCCATTTCCGAATTACCCTTTGCTTCTTTCTCAAACCGAGTCTTGGTGCCTACCTGTTACATGGAAATAAGATTTCATTCACGTTTTTTCATATGAATGGTTGTGCACCGGGCCTCGCTTTGATGGAGAGGCTTGGTGAAACTCGCAAATGGGCTGTTATGTTAACTGACACGAATATTCTGTGGACGCACAGCAACGAAATTAGAAACAAAAACGTTTTTCGTTTAACACGTGAAGGGGGAAGAATTAGAAGAACGTTTATGGATTACATTGTCCGCATTCCTGCATGAGTCCCCCTTCATGGAGACGTTTAACCGATTCACACGTAGTTTCATCGTTGACGTTGATCTCACGAGAAAAAAAATACATCTTCAAAGAATCGTATCCTTCGGATTACTGGTTAAGCCAGCCCTGAGAAAATCAGTCTACTTCTCAGAAGTCTTTATTAACGGATTTCTTGTTGGGATTTCAAAATGTGGTAGTGACAGCTTCATTAATTCGAATAGGATTTTTACGAAGGTAACACCGTGACAAAAAACAAATAATGTGTCCAAACTTGATGTAAATTTGTTAATAGCAATAACACGAATTGTAAATAACAAGGATGCTCAAGATTTATGAATAAATAATTTATCCTTTTTGTGATCTCAGAATTATAGGTCATGAAAGTCAAGCAAGTAGTCACCAACAAAGCGTTGCGTTGATAGTAAAACTAATTCTCCTAAGTAATTTATAGAAAAATGAATGGAATTTGGTAAAGAGAAAATGTGTAAGATAAATTAAGGTTAGGTTTTCAATTATATATGGATTTATGGAAGAAGTGTTTTAGTTTCTTACATGCAACATAAAATCTAAGTTCTCTTTTTACATGCGTCAGTGTACGTTGTTGTCAGCTCAGCTGGACAGTAAATATTTGCTGTGTTAAACGAATCAGTGCGCGGCTAGGTGAACTAGTTTTTTTGCGCGAAACAGTAAACAATAAAAAACTGAGAATTATGTGACGAAGCGTATGAGTTGTTTAGAGTCTAGAGTTAAAACTCTGAGTGTTATTTTAATCGGAGCTTTTTTAAAAGTCTCTGACCCCAAGAAATCTTGAAAGTAAACTTGGCGATAATTTGAGGTAATTCGGTAGGCGGTTTTTTTACTTCAATCGACTCAAGAGGTGCTTTTCTCTCGGTTAAATATTAAGTCACAGTTGCGGCTAAAGTTGTAAACTTCAATTCTTGTCACGAATTCAACCGACAGTTTTGTTCTCATGTAACTGATTGCTTTTGTGCTATTGTTTTCCTAGTTTATAGAATTCTTCCGGCACGATACTATTTGAACCAGACGTAAACCAAGCGAAAGATGAGTTTGAAGATCATTTGTCTTGTCTCGTGTATCATTCCGCAACTGGTATTTTCCACCAACCAGTCGGTAAGGTTTTCTCTGCACATGTTTGTCCTTTCATGATCAGCATATCAATGTGGTTTTTGACTGGTCTCTATATCGATATTTATCAGCATAGTTTATTAACATTCGGTGCGTGCGAATATTCTGCGTGGTATGTACAAGATTGTAGATATTTAAGTTGTCTGTAATTCATGCTTGTGTCACTGGCAGTTGCATCAGATCTTGGCTGCTATCAAGATGTCTTCGAGGAGTTCAGTTGAAGTTATTTAACGTTACAGTCTTTTTGTCTCATGGAAGTAAAACACTGCGGCGCCCAGTTTGGGTCTTTCTCAGCTCACCAACAGTTTCCACTCGTTTGGCTCAGGAGCTGGTCCATACCGGTTTCCATCTTCTTACGGAAATCCGTCAGAATTTTCAAAACGATCGACTTAGAAACCCAGGAAAGGTGACTTTAAGGAGTTAAAAAATGTTTCCTGCTTGCACATTCGGCGCTTATCAATTTCGGAGATCCGTCACCGTTTATCACCGCGCCTGTGGCTCGCATATATCTCAGTCAAATTTTTCTAAAATCCACCAAATACAAAGTGAAAAATACAAAGATTTATACACCATGTAAACCAGATCCCATTAGATAAAATTATTGTATTTTTTTCTTTCTTTATTTACACAATACAACTGTAATATGCTTACTGTACAAAAATTACAACAACTCACTAACAGATTCTGTAGGGTTTCTTGGCTACTGCAATATAAACACAGATCAGAACCTGTGATTTTCATCTTGTAGAGTAGCACTCTATGTGGGAGAATATTATGTATGATCTTAAAGTGAAAAAAAATGCTTAATTTTGTTTCTTTAGTCATTCTAAACGAGAGACTATGAATTTCGTTGATTTTATCTAATTCGCTGACGCCTAGTCTGCGAAGCGATTGTTTGCTAGCAGTTCTTTAAATTTTCTTTTTACGAAAATGCTGCAGGATTGTTTACAAGTAATTCCTTTCGTAGTTAAAGAAGCCCTAGTATTGTGTTAATCATCGTCGTTATTGAATCTGCTTTGCGTCCTTAGTTTTTGTTTCCAGGGCCGGGTTGTTCGAAAGCCGGTTAACGTTAACCCAGGGTTAAACGTTAGCTGAAGCATTACGTTTTCTTATTTAAAAGTGTTTTTCACCTCTAATGTTTGGTGTCGTTTAAGATTACTACAGCTCAAAACTGAAGGGCAAAAAATATAAACGAAACACCTCACCAAAAAGTTACAAAACTGAAATCAAAATTCTCGCTAACCCTGGGTTAGCTTAATCGGGCTTTGAACAACCCGGCAGGAGTCTGGAATGGCATTAATCAATCCGAGCAAGGAAATCGTTTGCCAGCTCTTCTGACTTTTTGGCTTAAATTTTGATAAGATGTGATTTATTTTCGCCATTTTAAAGATCTTTAATTTTTTTGATCCCAACATAGTGCCAGTTTTTGTAATAAATGGATTTTTCGGCAATAGTTATATTTTTGTTATTCCGTAGTACTTCATCTCGAATTTGTAAATGGTTTTTTGGTATACATTCACCTTTGATTTCGGACCACGCGTTCAGAGTATCTACATAAACCTCTGGCAGTCCATTGAGATCGACCAAGTCAACATCATAATTACACTCGAAAATGAAAGTTCCCCCGACGTTTTCCAAATAAAAGGAAGGAATGTCCATCCAAGCTTCGCCTTTTCCATCAATCATTCTTTTTGCCCAAGAGACTAGTAAAGAATTTTTGATGGATTCGTAATCTGGAAGGTCTAACCCTCCACTCTCATTTGGCCCTATCATGCTTTCTCTTTTGATTTTGGCTGGCTTATTGTTTCAAACTGTAATCATTTTATCTATACTGGAAACGATGTGCGAAGAGGTGGGGAGGAAATCACTAGAAAAGATCATTTTCGAAAGTCCAAGGGTTTTGGCAATTGTGATTTTACCGTACAGTGATAAAACTCTCTGCGCCCACAAGTTAACTAACCAATAGGCCATTTAGTAGCAATTTTTACAGATGCTGACAAAATAATGTCTCTTCCTTTAGTTTCCAGAAGAAATCTTTTAACTTCAACTTCCCAGAATATTCCCTTGTCACCAAGCACTGAAGTTAAGTCAAAGTTTGTCAATCTTCTTTCATCACAGGTAAAGTGCCAGTCTCCGCAGATCTCGTGCTGCTCAGTCAGTGGCGTTCCAGGTGTCCCCGGAGTGCCTGGACTCAGTGGAAGAGATGGGGCTAAGGGTGACCAAGGACTTGTGGGAGCCCCTGGTAAAAGGGGACCTCAGGGACCTGCGGGGTTCAGAGGAAGTCAAGGGCCTATGGGACCGCCTGGAAAGATGGGCCCGAAAGGAACCCAAGGCAAAAAGGGCGAACAAGGCCCGTCAGTTGCGGTCCCTCAGAGGAACTGGAAACAGTGCGTCTGGAGCAAACTGAACGATGGCAGGGATTACGGCTTGATAAAGGTCAGTAATACTACCTTTATTGAAGATTATGTCTTCGTTAGTTGAAGGCTGATCTGATAGAATATAGGCGGCTTTAACTTTTGTACTTTAAGTGTTTTGTTCATGTGGGGTTAAGAAGTTTATCTGGTCGTCTGTTTTTCTCTTTAACCAGTGTAAAGTTCAATGCTAATTCATTCAATTCCTTTAATTATCTCTCATTCTAGGATTGTGTCTTTGTGAAGAAAAACCAAGACACAGCGTTGAAGGTGGAGTATGATGGAGATTTCCGGATTTGTTGTTGTGTGCTTTGCTGCAAGCGCTGGTATTTCACCTTCAATGGCATAGAATGTTCCAAACCAATTACCATCGAAGCGATCGACGTTATCTCTACTAATCACGGCAGAACAGACACCAACGTGCACAAGCACAGTCAGATCGGGGGGTACTGTGAGGGGATTGGTAAAGGCACCGTACGCGTGGGATTGGCAGTCGGAGATTGCCCAGGTTACAAGAGCGGTTCTGACGCGTATACTGGGTACAACTCAGTGGCGCGAATCATTATCGAGGAGGTCGCTAGACCACAGTAGCTGAACCAGAGAATGAGCTGTGAAGGAAAACGAAGCCTTCAATAGTTTAGTTTACTTGCGCTGTTTTCAACTGCAGTAGATAAAATAACATTTTTGGGTAATTAAAGTTTTGTCAAACAGCGGTGATGGCATGCTTTAAAATCGTTCAATAAATTAAAGGGCGTCGAAAAAGAACTTTTGACCATTGTTCGATAATATAAGGGTAATTTAACAAATGTTTAACATTCATTTTCCTGGCTGGTTAAAACAGTGACCTTCAAGAAACATTATTTCCAGCACACTCAGTCATCAGTGATCCAAGAACAGGCAATAGCCACCCCTAACATGATTTTTGCTGTGCCAATAAATTGGAAGTGGTGAGGACAACCAAAGAACTGGCCATGGACGTGCATGGAAATTAAACTATGCCAAGATAGGGAAAAACCCCTGTCAGACTTAATAATTCGGTATAAAAGAAATGAAGTACATATTGTTCTAAACGGGACTTTTCTAAGGTTACAATGTTTTTAAAACGCAACGTTTCGGGCAGTGTTACTGCTCTTTTTCTCCTCTTCATGCACCGTAGACAAGGCTCAATATGGTGGGTGTCCTGCGGACTTTGTTTTGCTTTTGCGCCCGACGTCTCAGTTTTATGGTTGGCCGCTGTATGCCCGCAGTCAATAGATTTTCTCAGTAAAGTTCGTTTCTTTTATACTAGGGATTTTTGTTATTTTGGCTCAACTATTCCGTTTTAGAACTGGTGGCTTTTTTGTGTATATTGTCATTTTTCTTTGGAGCCAATTATTTACCCACGCTAGGCCAGGAGTACTTAAAACCCCCCAAAACAGAAACTGAATGGGAGAGAATTGCAATGCGATTTGAAGAAAGATGGAATTTCCCTAATGGCATAGGTGCAATAGATGGGAAAAGAATCCTGATCCAACAGCCAGCAAAATCCGGCTCACATTTTTATGACTACCAAGGTAAGCTTAAGCTTATTGCATTGTAATTTGTGTTGTTTTATTACCCATAATTGAAAAACAAGAATTACAATATTTACAGTATTTGTTATTAGTAATAAAATCATCGGGAGGGAGTATGTTTCCTTTACTATTGTGGATATCTGCTGGCGTGTTATGCGAAACAGGTACTCCAAGCTTTGGAACTTTTCGCCAGTTGCCAGGAACCTGAGCGTAGATACCCTTAAGGCGGCGAAATACGAGATACAAATGAAAACCCTCAACTTGTCGCGCAACATTGTTTTTGTTGATGTTTCCCGCTTTTTACCTTGCGTGATCAACTTGTCGCGCAACAAAGACATTTGTTGCAGGTTGAAGATGCCTTTGTTGCTGTGATGCCGCCATTTTGGATCCACGCCAAGCAAATCAACTAATCAAGCTTTTACACGACAGTCCCCCTATTAATCTAATTAAAATCTATATGTATAATGGGTATCAGCCAATATGATCATCATACAAGTTAGAGGCAATAAGTACATAATAATTGCACACTGTAGAAAAAATGTATAATAAAACTTGTTGTACAAAAACATATTTTACTTGAATAATTGAAATGTTTTCATCTTTTTGTTAAAAACAGATTCCAGATATCAATCATTTTACAGGTTGAGCAGATGCTGTGCTGTAGTTTGTTCTATTAAACGGTTTATGCAGATTCCTTGAATATCTTGTGTAATAGTTTATTATGCATTTTGAAATCATGAGTATAAAAATCCTTAAGATATGGTGGCAGCGTTTTTTGTTGTTTAAAAGCTAAAGCTGAAAGAACCAGTCAAAAGATCATTTTAGTTTAAAATACCAAACTTCTTAAAAAGTGTCAAGGATGTATAATTGTGAGAATCAGGATTGTGTCATACCTTATCTAGTCCTGTTGGATAATTATTAGCCCAAACTATATTGCTATGTAGGTCACAGCAGTGTTGTACTGCTGGCTGTGTTTGGCCATGATTACGAGTGCCTCTGGGCTAACGTTGGGGCAAATGGCCGCGCTTCTGATGCTAGCATATGAAAGAGCTGTGACATGAAGCTTGCCTTGAGTTCTGAGGCCAATCCGCTAAACCTCCCAAGCCCTAAACCTCTTCCAGGAAGGTCACAAAAGGTTCCATTCGTTTTGACTGGGGACGATGCATTATCCTTAACCACGTTCCTAATGAAGCCATTCCCACAGACTGGTTTAACAAATGAGCAACGAATTTTCAACTATCGCTTATCACGTATGAGAAGGATTTCTGAGAATGGCTTTGGTATCCTGGCAAGCAGGTAATGTAATTTCATCGCAAGCTGAACATACAGTAATTACATTATCTATATAAATAATTAAAAGCAGTTTTTAATATTATTTAGAGGGGGGGGGGGGATATATTGTTTTTATAAGGAGGGGCATGCTTGCTAGCAGTGATTCTGTTCTGTATTGTTTTTGAGGTTTGTCTTTGGCTTTTAAAGAGATTTTTATGTTGATTACCATCTCCTGTAAGTTACTTTCACGATATGCCTGGGAGTATTTGTAGATAAATAATCACTTCTAAGGCCTGAACATTATTTCATGCTATTCTTTTTATTGAGGAAATAAACGTTATATCTGGAAGTAGTATGCCCATCTCTTTAAAACCAGATCTACATTCATGTGAAATTAAAGTTCATAAATCAAAGTTTTTTGTAGTATGGCATAATAACCAATTAGAGTAGAATCTATTTTTTGTCTTAATTATGTGTAGGAAACGTCTATTATATCATGTTTTGTTGCTCCTGTTAGTTTGTTGCAAATGGCTATATGTACAGTCATTGCAAATTATTGTCTTGAAAAGAACCCAAATGATTGTATTAATGCTGCATAAAATCATTTAAGTGTATAATGTTGATTTAGTCTCACTATTTTTATTTGTGAATATCAGATGACAGCTATTTCATACCTCAATTCTCCTTCCTCCAGAGATGGTGAAGAGCTTGGTCTTAGCTGTTCTGGTGCTACACAATTATTTGAGGTGAATATTAGAGTTTGTAAAATGAAGTCTGTGTTAGGTCAAGAAATGATTGTACAAACAAAGACAACAGGGAAGATATGGTCTTTGGTTGGAAAAGGGAGGCCTTTCGAAGGACCTTTGAACACAGAAATGTTTTAAGGGGGTGGGAGCTATTCTATTAGAGTGAGGTCCTGACCCATCCCCCAGTGCATCTTTTTTAGGCAGTTACATCAAAGAAAAAATTTGTTGGTTTGCATGCAGCTGTTAATGGTTGTAATAGTCGCTCAGTATGACAATCCATAACATTTTTCAGAGCCAGGGAGTTAGCTGATGAGGGAGATGCTGAAGGCAATGTTATCCCAGCACCCTGGAGAAGTGAAGAAAACAAGCCGCAGTGGGAAAACTTTATCCCTTCTGGAAGCAACAATTACTCCTATGAGGCAAGAAAAATCAGACAGGAATACCTGGAGTACTTCAACCTTGAGGGAGCTGTATCCTGGCAATGGAGGCAATGTGGCATTGACAAAGTGAACAATTGACAAAATAATTGTAATTATTGTGAAATGAAACGTCTTTATCAATATAGCAAGCAAGTGCTATTTTCTCAAGAATGATCTTTACATTATTAACAACTCTTATGAAATATTGTCGGCTGTTTTGTTACAAAAGCAATTTTTTTTGCTAAATTTTGCAGCTACATATCACAGTGCTAACATTTTCCTGATTCGAGTGGAACATGCACATATTTTGGGAAATACTTACTTGTAACACTTGTTATTGACTAGAACTAAAGGAAAACAGTAT
>CM042746.1:18757308-18767818 GCA_022496165.2 Catalaphyllia jardinei | reverse complement strand
CAAATAAATAAATAAATCAGTCAATGAAATCATTAAAAACAAAACTTATAGAACAGTGTAAAATAACCATGTTCAAATAGTGTAAGGAGTGGTCTGTGAGGAGGTGCCTTGGCTGTCTTGCAGAGTATAAGGCCAGTTGTAATTTGTGACATTGCCGAAAGGCATAAGGTGTTTAGGGGCTTGAGGTTGTGCACTCTCTCCATGTAAAATTTCCATCTCCAGGTCAAACATGACATCACTGATTTTCTTTTTTGCTCTTGTAAGATCTCTACGTGAGAACTGTCGCAAAGTCATCTCTATACTCTTTAGGAAGGACGTTACCTCATCATCATTTGAGGAAAAAGTAGGGGTAATGGGCACTTGAGCGACAGGCATCTGTAAGCACTTGACTGCCTCCTTATATAACTCAAGCCTGACTTTCTCCAGTTCTTTTGCAAGTGTGACTTTGTTTGATCTTGGCTTTTTCTGGGGGCGTGGCTCAACATTTTCTACATCTTCATCCAGAGTGCTTGTCTGGGGGTCAAAATCGTCAGTCCCTTTGATGAACAGCATACTCTTGAAGTACCGCCAGGAGGATGAATACGCAGAAACAGTCCCTGTTCCGCTCACTATGCTTCCCTTCTCCCTCTTGACCTCCCTGGAGAAAATGGTTTTCAGCGTTTTCCACTCTTTCTTGAATTCGTCTACACTTCGCCCTGGAAGAAGTGTGCTCAAAGACTTCAGGTTTGTCCCCTGCAACTGCCTGTCCCTATATTCTGCTAAGTTGTGATTCCACAGCTCCTCATTGTCCCTATAATAATCTATTAATTTCTCGACCTCCTCAGGCGTCCACTCTTTCTCCTCCTTGTCCTGCAACACAATTTAAAAAAATATAAGTCATAAGCTTACAACGGCGTTTAAATTGCATTTGCAATTTTTTATCGACCCTTGTACCAGAAAAAAAAAAGGTTTAGATCAAAGAATAGGCGAACATAAAATCAATGCTGTAGTAAGGTACCAAAGGTTAATCTGTTTGATAATAAATGGATTGCCATGAAATGCGACCCACCTTCGTACTTTTGACAATGTCCTCCTTCATATAGTTGAGTGCATGGAAAAATTTAAAGTTATTCAAAGCGAATAAGTCTCAAAGGGGCGCTATTGTTTCCGCTATTGTTTAGTTAAACAAAGAACTGTATGCATAATAAATGAGTGGGGTTATACGGAAATCTTGCCGCGCTTAACTCCTCCATCGCTTTCTCAAATCGTTTTTGTATCGACTTTATAAGTCGGGCTGCTTGTCTCCCAAAGGCATGGGAATTCTTTCAACTTTGCAATAAGCTCCAGTTTCCTTTCATCGTTAAGCGTTTTACCTAATACAATATCCACCTCTTCGGGCGTTGAAGTAATATTGCTTTCAAGGAAAGATTTTGCCGGCGAAACGTCCGCCATGTTTGTTTCTCTCTGAAGTAGACATGTGACTTCTACTAGCCAATCAGATGTGAGCATGAGGAAAATTGTTGCGTGACAAGTTGTGAGTTTGATGAAAAACGAGCAACAAAGCCAATATTTGTTGCTCAAAGTAGACCCGCGCTCTAATTTTCGCAACAACCTTCTTCAACCTGCAACAAATGTTTTTGTTGCGTGACAGGTTGATCACACAAGGTGAAAAACGGGAAACATCGACGAAAACTTGCAACGAAACAATGTTGCGCGACAAGTTGAGGGTTTTTGTATCTCGTATTTCGCCGCCTTAACCGACACGCTTGTAAAAGGCAGCCATATGGACACCCAAATCTCGCGTGCGCGTGTCGCACTCGCAGAAACGAGAGATAACCAGGATAACCGAGCTCTGTCTTAGTCATAAAAATTCAAATAACGTTTTAAAAAAACTCTTTCTACTAACCTATAAGTCTCTGGGTTCACTTCTCGAAACAGCTGAAGTGGGAAAGGAAACCCATGAAGTAAATTAAAAAGTTCCTAAGGTCGGTAGGGTTGATGATCTAACACGATCTACATGTGTTTTTTTGGCTGAAAAATTGGTATTGGGAAAGTTCAAGTCCTAAATCCTAACGTGAGGCTCAAGTTGACAGGGGCAATAGCTCAGTTTTAGAAACATGCCGTCTTTCATACTGGCTTGCTAGCTGGCGGTCCGGAATTTGCCAATGTTTATGGTGGAAAAATAGTTTTTAACAGTAAACAAAATAGTCAATGCAGGAGTGAAAAACATAGCCTTTATCCGGACCAAAATAGTCAAAATCTATTTATCCCTTCTCAGACCAAAATCACTCAAACACCGTATCCAAGTAGAGAAAAATCGATTCTGCTCTGCATCTGAAGAGACACAACAGAGCGAAGCCCCACAGTCTTCGCAAACCAACTTAATCAGAAACTTAATCCTATGATATTGCATTGGGTTAAACCTGAAACAGAGGTGACGCGGCCAAACATTTTATGGTTTTCGCATTTCCTTTTTAACCTTTAGAAGCCCCCGTAGTAGTATTATTTATATCATCAGGTATATCATGTTATATTTTGGTGGATTTATTTTCCCATATATTCGGAACAAAGAAGGCTATTACCCTTTGTATTTCTAAGACATTCTTTGAATGTGTAAGCATCACGTTTTAGGGTTTCTAGACTCTTTCTACGCTGCAACTCGTAAAATTCCTCAGGCGGCGAATTCCAGCGCAAGTAAGTTTTTGCATCCAAGTTTATACTTTGTAACAAAAGACTATAGCCTCTTGTTTCCACTTAGTCTTATTGTAGTTCATGTATTCGCTATTTACAGCCTTAGTTTTCGAAACCACTTTGTTCCATCGCTTGGCATAGTTATTTACCGTTTCGCTTTGAATGAATGGCGATTAAGAAGTAACTTCTTGTCGCTTCACTTGAATTTTAACTTTGCAGTGTAGATTCACTCCAGTCGCGATCAATCGTCCCAACAACATTTGGGAGTCACGTTGTTTAACATCCTGAGCAAAACGTGTCGTCTTGATGATCTCTTGACAGAAACTTGGGAAAGGGGAGACTTTAGGGAGTTGCAATCCAAAACATTTCCTGTGGGAGTATGGCTCGAGGCACTCTTTTATCTTACGCCTCCTCGGTGGCTTCGGTGCTTGCTGTTTAGGAAATCGGTCATAGTTCACCTTTGATCTACGCCTGATCAGCAGACGAAGGAGGCGCTTTTACGAGTTCAAAGGTTAAATGTACGTAGCTAAAACAAGACCGCCCTCAACTTTCAATCTAGAACATGGACGGGGATGTTTGTCGTATCTTTTAGGGGTTTAAAACTCGTATTTGGTTTAGCCTCAAAAGCAGGTACTTTTTCGGTATCTTTTAGGGCGCTGTGCTGAAAAACATAAATGACAGTTAACGTGTTGCTCTAGATATGGTATCTCTTAGGGGAGAAAACATTTCAAGCCACTTTCACAAAACAGGGTCTTGGTACCTCATAGGGGTCCCCTTCAAAATTTCAGACCAGCATCCCCTCCTTTTTATATGGGAGTCCCTCCGGATTTTTACTGTCTCAATTGCATTCATTCCGCAGGCTCGTATTCAAAGAGGTTAAGATAGGTACTATGACGAAAATTGCGTCTTTCCTGTTGAAGCCATTTTAAAACATAAACAAGTAGTTTGCATGAGAAGAAAAACGCTGTTTACTTTTTTCAAATATCTCTTTTCATTCCAGAGATATTCAAGTTTTTAAAATATGCAAATTAGCCAAGTGATGACGTCATATACTCAACCAAATTTTGATCAAATATGATGAGAAAAGATATCTCGGCCAATTTGTAACAGAAATGTTTGGTACTTTGCAGAAAGCTTCTACTAAAGGTGCTCCACAATATGAACTTAAAAGTATTTTACCATGGCAACAAACTGGGTTCCAGGCCTCCCCAATATTAAAGGCATTTCTGGCCACCTTTGGCGTTCCATTTTTCATATTTGCTAATAGTGCCTTGTATGTATGATCCAGCAGGCATATAAATATGTTAGCTCCAGTTTGTGCCCTGTTTAGTTTTTTTTTCGAGCTGAAAATCACTAACATATTGAAATCAAGTCGGCGTGGACTGGTACAGAGTGAGTTGCCATGGAAACAGCATTTTTCTAGCCGCAGGGGTATTTCCTATACAACTATTAGCCTGCCAAGTTTCAATGGCCTGCGCCGCAAATTGGCCAAGTTAGCTCTATTTATGTAATTGAGATAATATTGGGTTGAGTGTATGACGCCATCAGTCATCTCATTTGCATATTTTGCACATTTTTTAAACTTAAATATCTCTGGAACTAATACAGATATTTGCAAACAGTAAAGGGCGTTTAGATTCTTTCATGGAATTCTATGTGATACACCTAAAATATCAATGGGTAAAAATTTGATCATAGTACCACTTTAAGATATGGGCACGCTTAGGCATGGAATTTCTTTTCGAGTGTTCAGCTTGATATAGAGAGGTCAGTGGCTTAAGTTCGCTGCGCTTAGTCATGCGATATCAAGTTGAATACTCAAAGAGCATTCTCGTCCCCAGAGCCCACGATCCTTCTGGCCTGTGGTAGGGATCGAGAGCTCTGGCCGCACCCAATTTTCTGAGCGTGCGAGAAGTATTCGTTTCGAATTCTCAACCAATCGGATTTGCTAGATTTGACAATAAGTCCGTGAATCGCGGACCGGTGTTGGACCAAACCAGAGCTTTCGATCCCTGCCACAGGCCAGAAGGATCGTGGGCTCTGGGGACGAGAATGCTCAAAGAGAAATTTCACATCTATGCACACCCATGTACTATCCTCAATACATCCAGTTTCAAGTATATGGATTAACACATGGATAAATTACTTGGCCCGACTCTGAGAACTGAGGCCTAGAACTTTGTATCCGTAACAAGAAGCTAAACAAATATCAACACTGTTCCATGAAATGTTAACTGAATTTTTTTTAAATAGAATAAATAATTTTAACTGCTTTAGCAAGCATGCGTGATACACAATTCCAACCGCCCAGATCGGTTTTTTAGGTCAATTGAGTGTGCCTCTTTTGTAGAGAGGTCAGTCGCTAAAATCCCACAGGGATCTCCTATTAGTTCGTTCTTTCTCTACAAGGCTAAATTTATCTATATACTTGTTAACAAATTGACGTCAGTTTTTCATGCGTCTGTCCTGTTATTGATCATGAATTTTGTCATAACATTGTCAAAAATGGATCCGTAGACTACTTTGACCATGTTATGACGAAATTCATTGTCTAAAACAGGACAGACGCATGAAAAACTCACGTTTATTTGTTTTTTACGATAACAAACTGTCAAATTGTCTGCTCTCGCTCTTAACTGCATCGCAAAATTATAAATTCATAAATTATAAATACATGAAACGAAACAAACAAACTTGAACGAATTGAGAACCGGTCCGGGCTCTCGGCGCCGTTAAGATATATATTCCGTGGTAACTGACTCCAACTGACTTCCAACTGACTTCCGTGGTAACTGACTCCAACTTACCCCGGGACTAGCAGAAAATGTATATAAATACTGTAATCTCTAAATGTTAAGCGATTTGAGAGTTACAACTTTTAGACTCAGTTAAATTTAAAACATAGAAGTTGTTTGTTGAAATCAAAAATCACCGTTAAGTTTCAGTTGAACTATGACTTGTTAAACATTTGTTTGATTGTAGGCTGTTGTGGTATGGATGGAAGGATGAAATCTATAAAAATGTTCATTAATTGTATCATCTGGATTGCCGCTTGCGATATTTACTTGGTGAGTTAAATTCTTCTTCTTCTTCAAAATGGCAGCTTTTGTCAACATGGTCAAGTCTTCATGATTACTTTTTTCCTGTCTTTTTTTCTTTCTTTTCATCTTTGTCATTAGAGCACGTCCCAGTCCCCACCAGCGCCTATCTGTCCTTTCACTTGCCCGGCTGGTCCACCAGGGAGTCCCGGCCGACGTGGTCGACGCGGACCCAAAGGACAGACGGGATATCCAGGACCGGTCGGACCTCCAGGCCGGAGTCCTCAGTGTGTTCCTTGCCAAGGTCCGTCAGCTGAGGTCCCTCAGAGGAACTGGAAACAGTGCGTCTGGAGCAAACTGAACGATGGCAGGGATTACGGCTTGATAAGGGTCAGTCATTCTACCTTTATTAAGATTATGTACTAGTTCTGATCTGATAGAGTATAGGCGGCTGCCGCACACTAGCCGATTTTTTTGTCGCGAATAACCGCGTTTAGGCTTGATTTCAGCTTTGATCTCCGCAATGTTGGAGAAGACGCCTGTTCACGTGACTCTCATGACAATTCCTCATTGGTTGAGGTACGGGCGAGCCACGACAAATTGTCTTGGTCCACCGCACATTAGCCGACAAAGCCCGACAGCCCGTTTTGAGATCTAGCACTGACAAATATCGCCCGAAGAGCCCCGATCTTGTCGCAGACTCGACTGAATTCACCGCACACTAGCCGACAAGTAAAGTTTTTTTTGTCGGCCGACCAAAAATCGGCAAGTGTGAGGCGGCCTTAAGTGTTTTGTTTATGTGGAGTGAAGCAGTTGATCTGGTAGTCTGTTTCTCTCTTTATCCAGTCTAAAGTTCAATGGCATAGAATGTTCCAAACCAATTACCATTGAAGCGATCGATGTTATCTCTGCTAATCATGGCAGAACAGACACCAACGTACACAAGCACAGTCAGATCGGGGGGTACTGTGAGGGGATTGGTAAAGGCACCGTACGCGTGGGATTGGTGGTCGGAGATTGCCCAGGTTACAAGAGCGGTTCTGACGCGTATACTGGGTACAACTCAGTGGCGCGAATCATCATTGAGGAAGTTCCTCAGCCACTGTAGCTAAACAGCTTTGAAGGAAAACGAAGTCTTAAATAGTTTAGTTTACTTGCGCTGTTTTGAACTGTAGTAGATAAAGTTAAATATTTGGGTAAATAAAACTTTTGTTAAAGAGCGGTGATGGCATGCTTTGAAATGATTCAATAAAGGGCTTTGAAAAAGAACAGGCGGCAGTTTTCGTAGGCTAACAAACAATTAGCTCGAAACAATAAAGCACGCTTCCGGCACGCTTGTATAAGGCAGCGCACACGAACACCCAAATCACGCGTGCGCGTGTCGCACTCGCACAAACGCGAGATAACCAGGATAACCATGCTCTTAGTTATAAAAATTCAAATAACGTTTTGAAGAAATTTTTTCAGTTAACCTATAGGTCTCTTAGGTCATTTCTGGAAACAGCTGGAGCGGGAAAGGAAACGGGTGAGGTAAAAGGTCCCTAAGGTCACCGGGTGGAATTGATGATCTAAGATGTCTTTTTTTTTCTAAAAATTAGTATTGGGAAAGTTCTAGTATAAATCCTAACGTGAGGCTCAGGTTAAAGGGGCAATAAAATCTTGAAGACATAACTCAGTTTTAGGAACATGCAGTATCTCCCACTGGCCTGCTAGCTGGCGGTCCGGAAGTAGGGTTGATTTCTGCCTCATTCTCGAGTTGGTCTACATAACTTCCCGAGGAGAGACTTCGGGGGAGGAGCGCGGGCTCCTTCCCCGAACAGCGACTGGTAATCGAGCCTAGTCCGGAAGGGGAAGTGCTTCAAAAATATTTTGGTGGGCCCGTGCCCCGGTGCGTAGGGCCCAAACCCTGAAACCTGTGCCCCATTTCAGACCAAAATGTTGATTTTTTTATCCCATTTCAGACTTTTAGAATTATTGAGTACACGGCTGTAGTTTATTACCGCAGCTAAACAGGTTGGGCGTCCGTTTGTGTAACCATTCTTGGGAAGAGCTACAAATTTGCCAATGTTGATGGTGGAAAAATAGTTCTTCAGGGTAAACAAAATACTCAGTGATGGAGTGAAAAAAGTACCCTATGTGATGGAAAAAAGTACCCTATTTCCGGAGCAAAATAGACAAAAGTTGTTAACCCCTTTTCAGACCAAAACCACTCAAACACCATATCCCAGTACAGCAAAATCAATTCTGCTCTGGCTCTGAAGAGACGGAACAGAGTGAAGCCCCGCAGTCTATGCATTAGTTTTGTAATAATGTTTTAGATAGAGGGTCACAAGTTTATTAGTTACCTTATCTATTCGGTTCCACCCTCTCTAAATAAAGTGTATTATTATTATTATTATTATTATTATTATTATTAATATTAATATTATTATTATTATTATTATTATTATTAGTCAACTTTATTAATCAGAAACTTAATCTTGGGTAAACCTGAAACAAAGGTGTTGCGGCCAAATATTTTATGGTTTTCGCATTTCCTTTTAAACCTTTAGATGCCCCCGTAGTAGTATTATTTATATCATCAGGTATATCATGTTATCTTTCGATGGATTTATTTGCCCATATATTTGGGTCAAATAACGATTTTACCCTTTGTATTTCTCAGACATTCTTTGAATGTGAAAGCATCAGGTTTTAGGGTTTCTAGACTCTTTCTACGGTGCAACTGGTGAAATTCCTCAGGCTACGACTTCTAGCGTAAGTAAGTTTTTGCATCCAAGTTTATAGAGAGACCATAGTCTCTTGTTTCCAGTAAGTATTATTGCAGTTCATGTATTCGCTATTTATAGTCTCAGTTTTTGAAACCACCTGGTTTCATCACTCGGCATGGTTATTTACCTTACGTTTCGCTTTGAATGAATGACGATTACGAAGTAACTTCTTGTCGCTTCACTTGAACTAACTTTGTCTAGATTCAGTCCGGTCGCGATCAATCGTTCAAACAACATTTGTGAATCACGTTGTTTAAGGTCTTGAGAAAAACGTGTCGTCTTGATGGGAAAGTGGGGACTTTAGGGAGTTGAAATCCAAAACATTTCCTGTGGGAGTATAGCTCGAGGCACTCTATAAGTTTGCGCCTCGGCGCTTGTTGTTTGGGAAATCGGTCATAGTTTATTCTTGATCTACGCCTGATCAGCAGACGAAGGAGGCGCTTTTACGAGTGCAAAGGTTAAATGTACGTAGCTAAGACAAGACCGCGTTCAACTTTTAAATCTAGAACATTTTAAGTGCGGTTTACTCAGAGACTATTTACTCACGAAAACAGGACCTTGGTACCTCATCAGGGTTCTCTTCAAAATTTCAGACCAGCACCCCAGTATTTTTTATATGGGAGCTCCCCCCGGGTTTTTACTGTCTCAATCGCATTCATTCCGTAAACACGTATATAGAGGATAATACAAAATATAGACGGCACACTGATCCCAGCGGCGGATGTGGCCAAAATGAAATAAAACGGACTAAACAAAATTGCCCTATATTTCGGTTTGCAATACAAACCTTTTTCAGGGGCTGATCTATGTCTACTTAAGATCCGGCACTTTCATAGGTTTGTTGCTGTGGTTATACAGTTTTTAATTCCATTTATAGAGGATAATGTATGGGTGCGTGCAGATATGGATTCAACTTGATATAGTGAGGTTACTCGCTAAAGTTCGCTGCGCTCACTCGTGCGATATCAAGTTGAACACTCAAAGAGAAATCCCATATCTAAGCACACCCATGTATTATCTTCCATACATCCAGTTTCAAGTATATGGATTAACACATGGATAAATTACTTGGTCCACCCTGAGAACTGAGGCCTAGAGCTTTGTATCCGTCTAGAGCTTTGTATCCGTAACAAGAAGCTAAACGAATATCAACACTGTTCGATTAAAGTCTAACTGTACTTTATCTTCAAAAAATAAATAATTAACTACTTTAGCAAGCATGGGTGATATACAGTTCCAACCGTCCTATATCATTTTTCAGGTCAATTTAGTGTGCCTCTTTTGTAGAGAGGTCAGTCGCTCAAATCCTACAGCAATCTCGTAATAGTTCTTTCTTTCTCTGCATGGCTAAATATACATCTATTTACCATAACGTGATTCAACATCCAGCAATAGAGTTGGCCGAGTGGAGAAACGGGCGGAACGACCGACTTTCCTGTTTAAGTTTGCTGGCAAGAAGCAAATTACGAAAACGAAACAAAAAACTTAAACAATGAAGAACCGGTCCCGGGTCTCGGCGCCGTTAACAAGTAGTAAGTTAATATTTCGTGATAACTGACTGTAACTTACTCCGGGGCTAGCAGAGAATTTGAGAGTTGAAACTTTTTATAAGAGATTTAGACTCAGTTAAATTTTTAACATAGAAGTTGTTTGTTAAAATCAACTATGATTTGTAAAACATTTGTTTGATTGTAGAGCGTTTTGGCATGGATGGAAGTATGAAATCTATAAAAATGGTCATTATTTGTATAATCTGGATTGCCGCTTGCAATGTTTACTTGGTGAGTTAAATTGTTCTTCTTCAAAATGGCAGCTTTTGTCAAGTCTTCAGGATTACTTTTTTCTGTCTTTTCTTTTCTGTCTTTTCATTTTTGTCATTAGAGCACGTCCCAGTCCCCGCCCGCGCCCATCTGTCCTTTCACTTGCCCGGCTGGTCCACCAGGGAGTCCCGGCCGACGTGGACGACGCGGAACCAAAGGAAGGACGGGACATCCGGGACCGGTTGGACCTCCAGGCCGGAGTCCTCAGTGT
>CM042746.1:18752251-18753607 GCA_022496165.2 Catalaphyllia jardinei | reverse complement strand
ACTGCTGCGAAGGAGACTACGGCTGTATTTGATTGCAATTGTTGATTTAGTTCCAATTTGCGACAGAAAGGGTCAGTCGTATCAGTCGGATCCATAGAGTGAACCTGAACCAGGGAACGGAAATGTAAATACTGTGTACTTTGTTAATCAGGCTAGGGGAAGTATTCGAATCAGTCGCACGGTCGACACGGAGTTTGTTTAGGATGAACGAGCACTCGATTGCAAATATTTACTTATATTTGAGCTTCCTGCCTAGAATGGTGTTCGTAAAAAATATACTTTTACAAATTAGCTTTTGCACTTAAACATTACAAGTTAATGTGAGAATATTTAGCACGAAATCTGAAGGCTGATGGAAATATTTTAGTCCTATTCAGGTCTGAATCCTATTAAACTTGTGAGTCTACGGAAACTGGGGCCGTCACGCAACGTAGTTTGTACCGGGACCTCCTCAATCAGAATGGCATGGACTTTGTCACTGAAATACCTTTCTGTAAAACCCCGGTTGTTGATGAAAAAAGGTTGGGTTTTAGAGGTTGAAAGTCAGCTAGGGAAATCTTTTAAGGTATCTGCATAAAAGTTTATACGGCGTCGAACGCACTCATACTCTTTGATTACTAGTAGTTTTATGACTTAGCGCGCGCGCTCATGCAATGTGAATTTGCGTGCGCAGTAAGGATGCGCAGAAACAATTAGCGCGAACGTTCTTAAGAAAGAGATCATTACAAATTAAACTAGGCCAGGCCCTGTGACCTCTTAAAAATAATACATGGAAAGGCATCTTGATAACGCTCATTCACCCATGTGCACAATCGTCCTTAACCCTTTAGCGCGCAAGGGGTCTCCCTTTGACGAGTAAAATCGTCTGGCGTTAGACAGAGTAAAATCTATAAGTCAACAGTGCGCATTAAAGGGTTAAATTGAAACTCACACAATATGTCAGTCTTGTGCTAATCATTGCACATGTGAAAATGATTTGCAAACTTCCAAATTGTTCGGTTTCACAGGCCACAGAAATTGGAGAGACTTAAAATTATGCTCCTCGCTTATCGTGGGTGAGACAAATCGATCATAAAACACACTGTATTGTGGCATTCTAGTTAAGTAAGTTATTGGCAGAACGAGCACACAAGATGATCGATTGCTCAAATTACATTCTTTTCTGAAAAGGAGTTATTAATCTAAAGTGGACGCTGTTTTTTCAAACGTTCAAGGTTTTTCACTTGACAAAATCGAAAGCATGAATTCTTGCAGGTTATTAAGTAAACCACAACAGACATGCCCCATATACTGAATTGTTTTTGTCTAATGGCTTTTACGAGAAACATTTCAAATATCATGATTTAGAAAAGTCTC
>CM042746.1:18742251-18747251 GCA_022496165.2 Catalaphyllia jardinei | reverse complement strand
ATGATTTAAATCTAATCTGAAATAGGCGTTTTGATAATTGTCTTCTGCTCAACCCTGAAAACAAAAAGCTCATGCTCTTTGGTAGGTAGCCGCCCGATGAATCGCAGATTACCTGATTTTAAGCTCTCGTTGCTCGGAAAGGAACTCATGCCGCCAGAGTCCATCAAGGATCTTGGGGTAACATTCGACTCTACTCTGTCATTTAACGAACACATCTCAGTGACAGTTTTTCATCTTGTATGAGTAAATTAGCTCAAATCAGTCGGGCAAAGCACTCATTTAACTCCGACCTATTAGTGATCATCATAAATGCCCTTGTTTTTAGTAAACCGCTATTCTACATATGTACTGCTCTTCAGTCTCGGCTAACGCCGTCTGCCAGTAATATGCCAAAATTACAACTCGTTAAGAACTTCGCCGCTCGAATAATTGGTGCAACGAAATTTGAAGACATAACTCCATCACTCAAGAACTTGGGGTGGCTCCCCGCAAAAAAGCAGGTTTATCTCCAGGATGCTATTTTTGCATTCAAGTGCATGACAGGCTGTGTCCCGACTTACCTGACGTCACAATTTGAGACAAGAAGGTAGATTTTTAGCTTACCGAATTAACTCACTACAACTTAAAATTCCTTTATCTGAAACCGCTGCTGGCCAGAGATCATTCCACTATAGGATAGTAAAATTATGGAATTCATTAGATAAAGATTTAAAACAGTGTACTGAAGACCTCGCAAAGTTCAAGAAAAAAAGTAGTTTTAACATATATTTTTATACATTTACTGTACATATATATTGTTTATTCTTATTGTATTCCCTTATTGTAGCCCTTTCGGGAGTGTTCAATAAAGTTACTGCGCCTTTCAATAACATGCGAACTCTAAAATTCGACAAATGGGTTTTTCGCTGCCGTCAATCAAGTGTTCGGCGGCTCCTCCTAGCTTCCGACTACTGCCGAATACTGTATCGTTATCTGAACTGTGCTCAACGATTTGATTACCGCACGCTCGACAGTAGTCGGAAGCTGGGAGGAGTCGCCGAACACTTGATTGACGGTAGCGAAAAACGTATTCGTCGGTTGAGCTTTGAATGTTAGATTTCGCATGTTATTGAAAGGAGCCGTAAATCTTAAACCTTTAACCTCTTCGCATATCGACCAAGATCTAAATTTGCCCAACTATTTTTTACACGTCTACAGCGGAAGACAAATGTCTGAGACGCATATGAATTGTTCAGAGCGTCAAAAGTACTTCCGCAGTCTTTCGTAAGTTTATATATGAATGTGGTTAAAATAGCACTAAAATTTACACTTCAGAGTTAATTCTCTGTTACATCTTTTGTAAGTTTACCTGAGCAAGTGCAATTTTTCAAACTTCTTCACTGAATCAAACAACGTTTGGAAGGAAGGCCGGACAATAATTTGAAGAAGCGGTTATTCCAGTTCATTTTACTTCAAAGGGTTAACTGAATCAGCTCCTCTAAGACTGAATTAAATGTCGTGATTTTAATAGATTTTTCACTTCCTGTCGCTATTTATGGTCTCCTTAATATTGATCACCTCCCAAATCGGACCGAGGTTATTGTTCGCGAGCAGGTTGTTAAAACTACTTGTCATACAGAACTCTTCAAGAATGAAACCGAAGCAGACCCAGCAAAAAATGAATTTGAGGATCATTTGGCTTGTCGCGTGTATGATTCCACAATTGGTGTTTTCCAATATGGTAAGTTATTAGCTTTCCAGTCTTACTATGTTTTTTCTACTGCTGTCCTTTTCTCGCAAGTACCGCTGCACTTCAACTCTGTCCATAAAATTGTTTTCTTGTTTTTCTTTCTCGTCACTCAGGTCTGTTCATTTTGATCTTAAGCAGTCTCAACAAGAACCTCTTACAGGCCTTTTTTAATTTTGTCATGCAGCTTTAGTCGTTTCTTGTCGTGTACTGAGCAAGACGGCTGGACAAACGTAGCCCAACCACTTTCATCCACCATTTCCTAGTCAGTACGCAAAAAAAGACATCTTGTCGGTAGTGTGCGACTTCTGGGGACGGCTAAAATTCGGGCTAGAGCAAATGTTCACTGAATTTTCGTGATGCCAAAACACTTCAGCTTATATAGCATCTCCAGGCGGAAACAAAAAAGATCTAGTAGTCGGAGGTCGTCTCAATTGAAGACTGCAAGATAAGCATTCTCTTTAATGACGCCTAGCTATTTACGCTGACAGTTTCTGTTTTTATAGCTCATTTCAGACGTTTAGTAATTTAATAACTTACAATAAATATATGTTATTGAATTCAGTAGCGCGGGGTTCATATTGGTAAAATATTGGTCGAGGTCATATTGGCCCATAAACTTGCAAAAAGAGAACAAGAGACCATTACTTCCCAACAAGACTCTTTTAAATCTCTGCTTATAACCAAGGATTTAATGTCTTCCTGTAACGCATTGTCGGTTAACACATCCACCGAACTCGAGAATTCCGATTTTCGTTTTTCAGGTCGCTTTTGTGAAACATAGAAAAAAAAGTTTTCCAATCAACAACAAACCTTTATCTTTTGTGTCAGTTTTGAAAAAGACATTTTCCGAAACTAATTCATCTTAGCGTTCGCTCTGCTCAGGAAACCAATCAAAATTAGTGCTTCTTTATATCTCTGACCAGTTTGCCACCTCACTGTCTTTAAAGGAGCTTAGTGAGGGTATTTTAAGTCAGTTTTGCCACAAACAAAATGACGTTTAAGTTGAAGGAGATCTGAAAATAGTAGTTTACAAAGATAGAAAAACATCAAAGAGATAATAATAAACCAAGAAGGAACAAGGATGGTTGAGGATGGAGAAGATTGACAGGGATTACAAACGACGAAATCCGTGACGTAGTTCCCTTAAGCAACGTTTTAATGAGATGAATGAATCTCCCATGTGCGCATGCTCATTTTAACGCAATCCCAGTACATTGGCTACAAAAATCCTCTATGAAAACTGAGGGTTGGATATTTTCAAAATATATTGCATCAATCGTATTTGCTTTGCCAACTAAGTTAATTCTAATTTGATATTCTACTTTCATCACTAGCAAACCAGGCCATGTTCAGCTATCTGCAGTAATGGTGTACCAGGTATCCCTGGGGTGCCCGGGCACGACGGAATACGTGGATTCAAGGGCGACCGAGGGCCTATGGGAGCATCCGGGGAAAAGGGAGCTAATGGCCCTCATGGTCCCAAAGGTGGAAAAGGCGAGCCGGCCCAGGTCCCTCCGAGAAACTGGAAACAATGTGCGTGGAAAGATGTCAATGATGGGAGAGATTATGGGTTGATAAAGGTAACAGAAATTGGTTCAACTCTAACGAGATAAAGTGCTATTAAATTTTCACATCTCAGAGAAACCGTTAGCAGGTTAGTTTTTTAACCCAGTTTATCAATTTTTTCCAGGACTGTGCTTTTATGAAGTATACCAATGACACAGCCTTGAAAGTGGAGTTCAATGGCGACTACAGGATCTGTTGTTGTCTGGATTGCTGTAAGCGCTGGTACTTCACCTTCAACGGTGTGGAATGTAACGGGCCACTCGCTATTGATGGTATTGATCACATACTTCAAAACCACGGCAGAAGAGACACAAACATACACAAAACAACTCAGATTGAAGGGTTCTGCCAAGGGATCAACCAAGGAATTGTCCGTGTGGGAATCAATGTTGGGGACTGTGTGGGAAAGAAACCAGGACATGCTTACACCGGGTGGAACTCCGTGACCCGAATCATGATCGAGGAGGTCCCTCCATCCCAGCCTGACTAGCTTAAAGGCAACATACAGCTTTGCTGTGAGCTATTACTCTCCTTTAAGTAAAAAGGGCTGTTTTGAAAAAAATATAGATTTCCTTGTCGTTAAACATGTTGCAGATCTCTCTAGTTGCGGTTGAAGTCAATGAGGCTTATGCAAAGAAATGCCCAAAATATACTTAAGACTTAACAAAAGAATAAGAATGCTGTCATCGGCACAGAAAATCTCCTCTACATTTCAACGTTCTGTTGTGTTTCGCTGGCGAAGAGTGGGAAACTACATACGCACAGCGCTCAAACCATCTAGAGAGGCCTGGGGAAGAGGGAGGTACTCTCTTGTGTCTTTTTTAACTTGATCTCAACATGGATAATGGCAGTCTTTTCTATTATCCATGATCTCAATGTACACTCCTGGGAGAAACTTTATGTTTACTGTACCTCCGATTTCGATAAATTAGTTTCTAAATTTCTGGTTATTCCTAAATAATCAAGTTTCTTACAGGAATACAATACAGTGGAACCCCGCCTTACGACCACCTCGTTAATACGACCACATTTTTTTGTCCCGGCGAAACGCCCATACATTTCCTCACAAGAAAACCCCGTTTATGCGACCACCCCGTTAATACGACCAACGACCACATTCTCAAATCCCAACCTGTATAATCCTTTATAATTTTACGACCACGCAAACCAAGTGCAGCTGTGATATGTCCTGTTACAGATCACTCATAAAATCAAATAGCAAATTACAATAACCTGATACAACAGTAAAACATTAACACTACCGAGGTTTTACATTCGCTTAGCTAAATTGCAAAGCAATTTAGTCAGTCATTTACAACTTGTTTTCAACACAAATGGTGAAACAGAGAATTAACTCTGAAGTGTAAATTTAAGTGCTAATTTAACATTCATATGTACCCTTGCTTTCAACACAGTTTGTTTTTTTTTTCACGCGGCTACCTTCCTGCTCCTTGGCTCTCTTTAAGGTTTCGTCTGTTTTGTGAACATTTCTTGCAGAAAGATTGTTCTGAAGGTCCAGTAGGTTTCTTAGCATTTCAATTATTTCTGCTGCCCCGTAAATCTGTAAACGCAAGGGACTTCCATGCCATATCCACCGCCGCGGTTAACAGCTTTTTCTTCAGCGTTAACAGTTCCTTTGCTTTCAGGTTTTGTTAAGAAATGTCTAACAATCCCTGTCCCTTGCTTTGAGCATTGAGCATTGAGC
>CM042746.1:18731472-18742151 GCA_022496165.2 Catalaphyllia jardinei | reverse complement strand
GGTACCTATGTAAATTTCGGATAGGTATGTGGTGCAAGGGTTCCTACGGCTTCTGACCCTATTGAAAGATGAAGCAATTTTCAAAAATTAATACCCTTTTTAAGGCCCAAACCCGAAAAATGACATCCTATTGAAGGGGGAAAACAGTAATCTAGCATAGCGTGGACGGTTCATCTTAATCATCTTTCTGTATCATCGGAAGTTAATGGATGGTTCAGTTTTAACTGGTCATTCGTTTTTCGTTTAGCTGGGCATTTAGCCACTGCAGTTATTTCAGCTGATATAATTTGGGTACCCTATGTAAATAAGATTCACACTGGGAACACAACAACAACGACACCAACAACAATAACAACAATGCTCTATTTACTCTGGAGCAGAGAGAATCAAGAACCTTAAAACTCATGCCCATACCTTTGCAGCCCATATATCAATGCGCTACAGAAGTCGGGCTTTGTTTGACTACATAGCATTTTCGGTAAAAAGCTATTGTGGAAAAGCGCGTACTCCGCGTGAAGTGGAACCAAAGCGTGTAGAATGTAATAAAACTTAGCTCAATCCCGGTGTCCACGCGTTTTCGATCTCTGGGATTTAACTTGGTCCGGATCACGAAACACTGCTGAAACACTGTACATGAGGATCATGACGTTGAACCAAGAAAACGTGCTGTGCTTGGTGAGAATCATGACGTGTTTGGTGAGAATCATGACGTGTTTGGTGAGGATCGTGACGTGTTTGGTGAGAATCATGACGTGCTTGGTGAGGATCGTGACGTTTTAACCAAGAACGTGCTTGTTTGGTCCTGTGTCCAGTGTTCAGTATCATTACACCTATTACGGAGAAAGACAATGTAGTAATAATATATGGATTAGCCACGCAGTTTACACAAAAACGTGCATATTTGGACCCCCCTAGGAGAAACGCGTCCTAATCCAGTGAGTTAGTCTACAAAGAAGCAATAGCGTCAATAGCTTTTTGTTCATACCCATTCAGGAAGTGCACCCATTGCGCTGTGCAAAAACAGTTTAGTTATCATACAGTATTAATTTTGCGTGGCTGTTACTGAAAACATGATGATTAAAGGGTCTTAAAGATTATAAGAGATTATTTCATCGTTTATTTCCTCACGATCACTTTTCAAGCACGTATATCTGACACATCGAAAAGCAATTTGAAGACTGATGAGAAATCTATTCTACCCTGCAGCTGAGTGGTGACTGTGCCAAAGTGAAAGAACAGCTCTCCTCGGAGTACGAAATTTACTGAGGTATCTAACTTAGAAAGTTCATCTTTAAGTGAATACTGAAGATGATTACATTAATTACAGCAGTTTAAATCCATCGGCAGTACATAAAGAGAGGAAGATTACATAATCGTTCAACTTAAGAAACTAGAAATGGCAACATATCTACAGAGTGCTCTATTGAGGCTTAATAGGTGCAAGACAGAAAAGCACTTGCTTTTAGCTATATAATACTGGTACAGTTAAGAAGCAAGGTCAAGCAACGACCCCGGCAGCCAAAATCAAGAAAGTACGCGACCCATTTTTCGTCCCACTCGGCGCGCACTGGCTTTAAACTGGATGCCCTGCGATATGCACGAACCGACGAGTACTCGAGGGCACTCAGCGCGAGCACAGCTGCAGATGTTGATAACGCGCCAACCCCGGGCGCTAAGGTGCTGAATTTGAATGCTCTTGGTCACCGACAAAATTTCTTCGTTGTAACCTCATACTATCGCTAACATTCTGGCACAGTTTTCAGAATGTTTCATGAAGTGTTTTAAAATAGTGAATTTCTTTCGAATTCCTTTCAGACAGAAGTGGGACTGAAGTAAACGACGCCCAAAGATGATGTTCTTGGTTGTCTGTCTTGCCTCGTGTATGATTCCACACTTGGTGTTTTCCACCGCACAGTCGGTGAGGATTTAGCTTTAAGTTGTAATCCCGTAACACTACTATCGAAAAATAAGACTATTTACCCAGAAAACCAACAATTATTTTTGCATTTTTGTTAGTTTTTTTCCATCTGGGTAGCAGAACTTCTCTTTGTGTTGTTTTTCGTCTTTCTGGAGTTTTATGTTATACAATGATGGTTGAAGTAAGAAATTAGTTTGCCGAAAAAAAAAAGAAAACTGATCCAACTGCTTCATTCGGTAGGAACCAAATCCCTATAAACAATGAGAAATTGACCCCCCGGGGGGTACTTAACAAAGTTTAATACGGGGAGGCTCCGCCCCGGGGTCAAACCCCTTACCCTTTTATATATCATTTTGGCAGAAAAGGTACCCCTTTTTATATACCTTTTATTCAAAAAAGGTACCCCTTTCAGATACCTACTTTAGGAAGTCTTGTTCTCATTTTCATGCAGTGCTTAATAAATATAATTGGAATTAAAAACTGTATAACCACAGCAACAAACCGATGAGAGTGCCGGATCTTAAGTAGACCTGAATCAGTAGAATTTTAAAATACAAAATATAGACGGCACACTGATCCCAACGGCGAATGTGACTAAAATGAAATAAAAATGGACTAGAGGACTAAATTATTTTAAACAAAATTGCCCTATATTTCGGTTTGCAATACAAACCTTCCTCAGGGGCTGAGTAGAAAAAAATATGTGAAAAGAAAACCGTTACAGATAAAAATTTAAATGAAAATACGTGACATTACATCAGAAGAGCTGAAGCACGCCAGTGACACATCTGACACTTTTTTACTCATAGCCTACCAATCATTGTCACGTATTTTCATTTAAATTTTTATCTGTAACGGTTTTCTTTTCACATATTTTTTTCTACTCAGCCCCTGAGGAAGGTTTGTATTGCAAACCGAAATATTGGGCAATTTTGTTTAAAATAATTTAGTCCTCTAGTCCATTTTTATTTCATTTTAGTCACATTCGCCGTTGGGATCAGTGTGCCGTCTATATTTTGTAACTTAATAAATATACTGACAAAGCCATAGGGGGCGTCCATTCGAAATATTGTAATTAAAGGCCCTTGTAAATACCTAAATGACCGATTTCCCTACCCTTTTATATACCTCATCTTGTGAAATCCCTACCCTTTTATATACCTGAAGCGTGAAAAAGGTACTCCTTTCAGGCGTAGCCTCTCCGTATAGGCCATTATAGGGAGTACCCCCCCGGGAAATTGACACATCTCGGTGTCGAAATTTTCAGTGCAAGATACAGAATTTATTCTTCTCTTGGTAGACATTAAGTGGATCTCGTTTACCTTTCCAGATGGAAATAAAACTGTGAGCTTTTCTCAGACAGTGCCTAGCAGCAAATTAAAATTCTCTTCCTTTTTTTCATTCTCAGAGTAAAACCCAGACCCCATCGTCCTTGCATTGCTCGACATGCTGTAGTGCCGGCGTACCGGGTGTCCCTGGAGTGCCCGGGATACACGGAAGAGATGGGGCCAAGGGCGACCGAGGGTCTGCTGGAGTCCCCGGCCAAGTGGGACTTAAGGGCCCTGTAGGGTCAAAGGGCGAAAAGGGTACTCAGGCCTCTCAGAAAAACTGGAAACAATGTGCGTGGAGCAGTCTTAGCGCTGGAAGAGACTATGGACTGATAACGGTAATAAAATAGCCGTCGGAAATTTGGCAACTGCGACTTGACATCGGCTAAATATCGGCTAAGCTGGAGAATATCTAAGCTTCAGGTGACCATTAAACATTCCAAGGCCTATCCCAGAGCCCATGATCCATGAGCTCTTCAGATTCCTGGCGCAGACAACGCACTCTTTATATTTATTACAGAGCCTGAATTCATAAGCGAATTAAAATATAGACGCATATAAAATATACCATCACGCTCTCTTTTTTCTTCATCCCCTCGCTACAGATACCGACCTTTTGTAGGTAAAGGATAAGGTAATATTGCATTTTATGAAATAAAAACGACCTTTGTTTTAAAGAGGCATTGTCACGCTATTTGGCAACGTTATAAAAAGCTAGAAAGTGTCTTCGCATCAATTAAATTCCAAAACAATGGACCTGGTTTTGTTGTTAAAGACTATTTGAAGGTACTGAAACTGTTTCCTGTCGCCTGGCGCTACGGATGGCCGCTGGATGGAAATGGATTGGGACTTGAAAAAATTGGCCAATTTTTTTCGAGATTTGATGCTACGTGTTCCACCTGAAAAATCCTCAAGAAATTTATTATGGTTAGCCCTCTCTGATAATGTTCATTTGATATCTTCGTCGTAGCTTTACAGAAGCACTTTGTGTATGATTAAAGCCTCAAAGTAATTTAGCACAGAATTGACCTACAAAGGCAAAATCCTCGTGACAATGCCCCTTTAAGCATTCACTCAGTGTTTATAAAGTGATCTATTTTTTTAGGAATGTGTTTTTACCAAGCAGTCACATGATACAGCTTTGAAAGTGGAGTACAATGGTGACCTCCGAATAGCTTTCTGTCTTGATTGCTGTAAGCGCTGGTATTTCACCTTCAACGGGGCAGAATGTAATGGTCCGCTTGCCATTGATGGGCTTGCTCACATAGCTTCAAACCACGGCAAAACAGATACCAACATACACAGAGTGCATTATATTGGAGGTTATTGTCAGGGAATTTCGGCAGGAACCGTCCGAGTGGGGATTAATGTTGGGGACTGTGCGGGGAAGAAATCCGGGGCTGATGCTTATACCGGGTGGAACTCCGTGATGCGGATCATGATCGAGGAGGTCCCTCCACCCCAAAAGTAGTTCAAATATAATAATCTAGAAAGGAAGATCGTAAACCCTGAGTAGCTAGTAGCTAGCAGCTTACCCTGAACGCTAAAGTGTAAATTTAAGTGCTGATTTAACCCACTTCAGAGTTAATTCTCTGTTCCATTATTTGTGTTCATAGTGCTACGCGGCACAACATTCATATGTACGCTTACTTTCTCTTCGCCGCGATTCACCACCTTAATCGACCCCGATTTTCTCTGTCCGACCTCGTAGCTCAGTCGGCAGAGTAACGGTAGATCTAGGTCGTAGGTTCGATTCCCACCGAGGTCAAAGAGAATTTTTCTTTACCTCGTGTGGTTCCCTGATTCCCTTTACTAGGGCTAACGCCCAGTGGGTTATTCATGGGTTAAATTAGCACTTACACTTCAGAGTTAATTCTCTGTTCCATCAATTAAATCACTGCTTGTAACAGTCCGGATGTGCTGACATTTGTTAACGTCAGCTAATGCTATTCTCCAGGGCTTGCCCGAAGGTTGATGGACGCTAACTCGTGATTAAAAGTTAATCAGAGTATCATTTTTTCTCCTATAAAAATGCTTTTCACGGCTTTATGTTTTGTGTGGTTTGAGATTATCCCAAGTCAACAATAATTGGCAAAAAAATATAAACGTAATCAGAAAACCTCACCGAAAAGTCCCAAAATCTCGCTAATCCTGTGTTCGCTTAATCGAGCTTTAAATAACCCCGAAGGAGTTCTTTTTTAGGCATATTTTCTTAGGCATATTTTTGTTCTTTTCTACCCCAAGGTACCATCGGAACAGAAAGCAAAACCAGAGGCGATTATGAAAAAATAATGTTAAAAATGTGCATAAAACGCCCATGTTTATGTTTAGCTCAACGGAGGCCTTAAACTTAAAAATGAAACTTTGTCTTTATCCCTTATTCTGGGAACAATTTCCAAGCTGGTCAGTATTAAGAGTTATAGAAGAGCTTTTTCCCAGAATTGAATCGAACCAAAGGAAATTGCATGTTTCTAGTTACGTTACCTCCGGCGAAGACTCACCAACTTTGTGGGCAGTTCAGGTTTGATAGTTCTCTGTATCAGGTTTTATTGAAAAACAATGGAAAACTGGTTGAAATTATAAATCAGGTACCTGGAAATGTTATTGGAAAAGACTTTTTGAAAATCTACCTCAAGACAAACCTGGAAAGAGTAACAAAGAAAAGAAGTTTTGTTAGATCTTTCCCGCCAACATCGAAACCCAGGAAACCTGGGTACAAGTACCCAGGCTCTGACGACCGCGTATACATTCTGATGCACGAAGCTGTTTTGTTCCTTGTAATTTTGTTTTCATATTTAATCTTTTCTTTTTTCACGTTAGTATAAGACTCTCTAAAAACTTCTTTATTTACGAGAATTTTTGATATGGTGGTTAAGCGATGCCCAAGCTGTGATCAAACGGTAAGTGTCAAATGTGAATTGAAATATATTCGAAAATATGTAAAACCAGCAACAAGCATTATGCGCGGTTTGTAAATCTTCTGATATTCTAACTTGTTCATTTGTTGGAGATATTAAAATGCGTTGCCTGTAAGGTCATATATTCAGATCTTTGACTCCAAATCCAAATTAGACATTAGGAAACAAGTCGTTTAACTTTCTCTGTTGTGGAACGTATTTTTTTCACAATTTTTGTTGTTGAGATATCAAGTATAGAATTACGACCACGATGCCTGCATGTTTATAGAATTATTAAATTCACTACTTAACAGTTATTTAACTCATCCCTTGTCTCTTTCTCTTTCCAGTGTGCTTCTCTATTTTAAATTGTCTGAGATACGCAAATTGTACGCTGATTTATTCGCGTAACATCAAATATTTTTTTTAAGTTAACTAGAAAGCTAATTTATCGTTTAAGATATATTCTACGTAAATTTGTTTAAACCTTTTGTTGGTGATTTAAGATGAAGTTACAAATATTTTAGCTTGTTTCGGATTTTTTACCGCCGAAGTTAAGTTTTTTAATTTTTTTGGATGCATCTGACATATCAATTAAATTAAATAATTTAATTTACTGATATATTCTTGTCATGGTTCCATGTATCATCCAATATTTGGTTTCAAATTGGATCGCAGTCAATACGGTTATTAAATATTTTGCCTTCTAATTTATTACCATTACTAATTTTCCATTTTCTATTTAAGTTGTTACATACAATATTATCATTCAATGCTTCATTTTTTCTTCCTTTGTACCTGCAAAAAACTACCTACAAATAGTAGTCTATGCATGCATAATACTATTTAAATGTGTTTTGGCACAAGTAATATTTATAATAATGTTCATGTATACAGCAGTTGTAGCCATGTTCTTGTGTGAAAAATTGCAGATTGCTATCCTGAACAGCCAGGGAGTGATTTAAAAAATGAAAACAATCTTGTTGATCAAATTATGAAACAATTATTATTGAACTTGGTTTTTGCAAATCTTGTGATTTGTCAGTATCTTGCAGCTCAGTTATTTGACTCAGCCTTTGGCTTTGACACAAAATTATCAATCTGCTCGGCACTGAGAAAATCATAATATTTTGCTCTACCTTGGCCTGTCCAATAACTGTTTGTTATTTTTACAGCAAAGTCAGGTGTTGTTGTCGGCAAATGTCAGCCATTCGCCAGATTAAGAGAACTTTGTGTAAACAGCGAGGAAGCTTGATTGTCATCAAAGAACTGTTTTATCCCCTAATTTCTGACCATGTGATGTCACTTCCTGTTGACTCAAAGTTCAAATATTAACTTGAGGCCTTTTTTGATTTTCCTTGTAGGTCCAAGTTATTGGGAGTGAACTTACTGTTACTAGCAAAAAATTGCTGCAAATTAGACCATTTTTTTTAACTATAAAATAGTGCTTTAAAAGACGTTGTCATCCTAATATTGCTATAAGAGAAACAATTTTTACTTCTGGTTTATTTAACTTTATACAATAACCAAATCAATGCGCGCGCTCTGATTGGTCAATCAGCTGTGGGTTATTGTGCCGGTAAACCCACAGAAAAATCGCACGTCTTCTGAATTATTATATAAAAGCAATAGACCACAAGTTTTCTATGGGTTATAGGCTGATAAACCAAGTGACTAAGATCTGACAAAAATTATTTTGATTTCCAAAATCTTGTCTTGCACTTATTTCCTTGTCATAGTTATCTGTCTTGACTCCACTCCAACCTTTTTTCTCCGGTGATCTCCTCTCCTGGTGATATTATAGCTTGGTCTGTTTTGTTTTATTCAGCTTCCTGTGGCATGCAAATCATGTCCCTGTGGTCATGTCTTCATCAGCCGAAAACAACATCATCAGGCTCAAGTTAAAAAAGAGGGTAAGTACATTAATTTAAGTTAGTTAAATTTCCTGGTACATTTATTCTGTTATTAGGCTTAGTTTATGATTTTCAAATTTGGAAACCTGCAGAATATGATTTATTTATATACTAGGTAATGGGAGAACTTTTCTCGTTCATTGATATATTACAACAGGTAAACAACAGGCCAATGTGAAATTACATGCAAGCAAATAATTAAAACTATGCCCTTAGCTTGGTTGCAGAAAGATGAACACACAACTTGGCTTGTGTAACAAGTGCAAAGAATGTAGCAGGCTTAATTTAGTGGGCAACCTTATGATATTTTGTCAGGAAGATGCAACAATTTCTTTATCTACTCCTTTACACTTATTTCTTTAAAAAGGTATTATAAAACAGCCCTAAGAAAATATGCATGCTGATTGGTTAAAAATCGTGTTTCTATAACTTGATAGAAACACAGACCTGGCACGAGCTATTAACGCAATGATGTCTGGGAGCAAAGAGAATTTACATTTTGAGGAACAAAGTAAACAAGTTGTTTCCCTTCTATATGTCGCAATGTTTTCGGCAATAGTGAACAATGGCTCCCATATTCGGCTGTCGGTAACCTGTCGGCCAACAGGCTACCGACACATTACCGGTAGTTGGCCGGCACTGTTAAGTAGACCACAAATCGACTGAAAATAGAGTAAAAATAAATAGAGTCAAATACTTTTCCAGTTGAAAAAAGTAAATAGAAATCTCTCAATCCTACCGAATGGTACCATTCGTACCTATCTCCTTGATCCTCTTTGAATTGTAAAATAGGCTTTTTTACTCCATCTCCTGACCGCACATACCAAAATTTAGTAGTAAATTTAGTACCCAATTCTCGTCCTTTTTTTTGTTTTTGCACAAAATAGCTTGATTTAACCATTTTGGGGCAACAAATACGCAAAGCTAAAAGTAATTTTCCAATTGTCCTATAATGTAAATTTCGTGGCTGGTATGACGCGGCGTTTCGTCTCGGCCAAGAGACTCATCAGATACTTTTCGAATTCCAGCAAACTCGTTGAGCATCGCGCTCAAAGTCCCGTTCGCGAAGTCAAGATGTTAGCAGTCTGGCCCTCTATTGCAGAAGGATTCCCAACCGCAAGTTCACGAGTTATTTGCAATAAACAATTGTCAAGTACTTGTGAAGAATGTAAATTTCGTGGCTGACGAAATTTACATTCTTCACAAGTATTTGACAATTTTTTATTGTCCTATAATGCATTGCAAAACTATAGTTAGCAGTACTTCATGTATGTCTGAAATAGAAAACTTTTCAAAATGGCAGATAAATGAATACGAACCAATTTGGGCAAGTATCACTAGTCAACGCTAAAACAGTGGACAAAAGCCATAGTAGTATCGAAAGTGCTGAGCAAGGTATCGTTATGAAATGACTTTAACTCGTTTTATGCAGTTTAGAAGCAATAGACAAGTAAATGATTACGATCATTTTACTTCGCCCCACCAACAGGTTACCGAGACGTTACCGACAGGTTGCCAACAGGTCACCGACTGTCGGCCAACAGTCGGCCAACACTTTGGCCTCAAACATAATGCAAACTGTTGGCCAACAGTCAGCCGTCTGTTGGCTGACAGTCGGCCAACTGTTGGCCGACTGTCGTCCAACTGTTGGCTGACAGTCGGCCGTCTGTCGGCCAACTGTTGGCCGACTGTCGACCAACTGTTGGCCAGCTGTCGGTCAACAGTCGGCTGACTGTCGGCCAACAGTTGGCTGACAGTATATTTTGGGAACTATTCTTCACTATTACCATGTTTTCTAAAAGACCAACTGTTGGCCGACTGTTGACCAACTGTTGGGCAGCTGTCGGTCAACAGTCGGCCGACTGTCGGCTGACTGTCGGCCAACTGTCGGCCAACAGTCAGCCGACAGTATATTTTGGGAACTATTCTTCACTATTACCATGTTTTCTAAAAGAAATAGAAAACATGTTCTGTGTGTTTCTATCGAGTGATAGAAACACTCATGAAAGTTTGGAAACACTAGAAAAAGCTGTGGAAAGACTAGCCTGCGAACACAGATGTATTTCCGGCTGTCACTGCTGGAAATACGTCTGCGTTCACAGGCTATGGAAAGACTTGCCTACGGCCCATGTTCCCACAGCATTTCACATTTTCCCAAACTTCCACTTGTGTTTAATAATGGTTTCAAAAAGGATAATATATAAATTATAGTACATACAAGTGTAGGTTATCTGTGACACATAGCATTATTAGTAGGTATTATATGGTAAAGAATGGTTCCCTGAGTGGTCCAAATGTTGCAATACAGACTGCTAAGATGGACTGCTTACTCCTGCCTTCACAGGAGACAGTCTAAATGGTTCTGAACGGGATAAAAGACTTCGTCCTGAGCGTCCAAAGAAAGAAAACCCAGATTTTGACTATGAATTCCCTGAAAACCTTGTTTGGGTCAATAAAGAGCAGATGCCATTTCCTTTATCCAATCAAGAACCTGTCAGAATTGAGAAACTACAGGAGAGGCCAATATCACAGGTAATGGCTATATTCACCTGTCATATTAATTTTCATAGTACCTCTTATACTAGTAACTAATATATAATTTGTGGAAGGCACAGTGGTATAA
>CM042746.1:18719906-18731372 GCA_022496165.2 Catalaphyllia jardinei | reverse complement strand
AATTTGCGCTACATAAATAAACTATTGTTATTATTATTATATTTATTATTATTATAATTATTATTATTATTATTATTATTAGTAGTAGTAGTAGTAGTAGCAGTATTATTAGTATTATTATTATGTGATCCACTAGTTAAATACTTGGGTAAACTACTTATAATAATTAAAATAGTGATAAAATAGCTATACATGTATATAATGAATATAATGAAGCATACAAAAGCTACTTTTAGCCACTGAACAGTCAGTTACAAAAATAATGGCGTACATGGCATGTACAATCAAATACATGTAGCAATATTATCTATACTACATAAAGAGCCAGATCAAAGGCCCAGTACTGCAAAAAAGAGACATAATGCAAATTAAACAATATATTACTGCATCAAAATACAATACCTTTCCAACATTTACTTTGTATCATTTTGTCCAAAGGAGGAGCCCACACCAGATCAAGGAGCAGCTGAAAACTCTGACTTGATCCTGTTTATATTTTATTTTATTTGCCAAGTTTGAAGATTTCTCTAATGTGACATACAGATTTATTTAATAAGCTTACTGACATTCCCCAACACAGGCCTACAGTAGAACATCATGGTCCATAACTATCCTTTACAGTTTAGCTGTAAAGCTTCTTTCATTAAATAATTATCATGATTATTTTTATCATTTCTTAACTAATTTTGACTCAATTAGCATAATTTTATTATGTATAATAGTGGTAGGTCAACTGAGGATCTAGAAATGATTTCAGTTTGATTTTATATGTGACAGCTGTAAGTCACAAGTCAGATCGCTATCTTCAGATTGAAACAGGTTAACCTTGATTGGAAACAAAAGAAAACTTTCGTTTCTTTCTATCTGCAGCTTCCTCATTCTTTAGATGGTGTGGTTGTTCCTAAAAAACGTGGTCGGCCAAAAGGATCAAAGAACAAAGTCAAAACTGATTCCATCACAGGAGAAATAATTCCTCCACAACCTCAGGTACTCATCACACAATTTTAACCAACTGATACACTAAATTTTAGTTTTTTGCAGTTTGCTTTACATCATGCATAGCTGCCTGATAATTTACATTTAGTTTGCTTAACTTGCAGATTTGCCAAGAAATATTGAAATAAAATTAATCTTTAAGAACTTATCGCCTATCAGGTCATGTTCTCACTGCACTTTCACTCTCCCAAACTTCCATTTGTGTTTCTATTTACCAAAAAGATTACGAGTTGACATGGGTGCAGCCCAAGTCAACTATGATGCATACAAATTGAGAGTGAATAACCTAATTGTTTTGTATAAATCTACTAGTTATTCAAAACTTTGTTTAAAGCCTCCTCAGACTCTATGAAAATGCAAAGCAGCAGGTGCGAGTTTGTAAACAAATGTTGACACTACAATGGCACTCACCATCTACCGAACAATTACATGGGCTTGAGATTTGTATTCTGCGATAGTTGACAAGGGCACAGCCTGAGTCAACTATCACGCATAGAAATCGAGAGGAAATAATCTATTCGTTTTAATATAAATCTACTAATCATTCAAAACTTTATCTACATGTAAATCCTCTTCGCACACGCTTCAAAATTACCAAGAAGTGACCATCATTTCGTTAACAAGGACACACTACTCACTTTCTTTCACAGAATAGATAGTGAGTAGCGTAGCCAATCAGAGAATGGAATTGGTGTTAGAACACTAGTAGATTTATACTAAACAGAATATAGATATTGAGTAGTGTAAGCCAGTCAGAGAAAGCCATTCATGATAGCCTAGTAGATTTATACTAAAACTTGTTAGAAGCACTTGTTTTCCGTTTTAAAGAGAACATGAAATGTTCACTTTTTTCTGTGGTAATTTAAATATGAACTCTTATTCTGCCCTTTACCTCTTGACAGCCTGTACAACTAGATGAAGATGGTATGCCAATAAAGCGAAAGAGAGGTCGCCCAAAGGGCTCCAAAAATAAACCAAAACCACAGTCTCTTCTCTCTCCAAACAAATCAGTAAAGAAAGACAATGATGTAGACGACCAAACATCAAGTGGATCTGATAACAGGGAACCTGTAGATGTCATGCCACACATATCACGCGAAAAAGCCGAGATGTACTCACTGATTTTGATGGATATTAACCAAAAGATGATGTCTCAGTCGTGTATGAAGTTTGTGTAAAATAATTTGAAAATACAGTGTATAGATTGAAGTTTATAATCATAAGTCCTACAGTAATGATTTTAAAATTGAGATGATATTTGCTTACATTTAAGTGAATATTACTACTTTTTTAAAATTTTTTGTTCTTTATTATATAAGATGGTTCCCAGGAATTTTTTTTATAACCAATTTCATTTGATACCAAACCTCAACACAAGTATTTATTTGTTTTATTGCTAATGGGCTTAATATTATAAGCTTGTTTGCAACTTATTTTTGAACAACAGTCATGTACTTTGTATAGCATTAATTAGCAAAACAAGTAGGGGTGGAGGCAGGCTCCCCACCCTCCCCTCCCAGATCTGTTAAGAGAAGGGTGCTGCTGTCATATTGCAGCAATATGAATTCTGATCAGCACTGCAGTGGCTAGCAAGGTGTTCATAAGGAGGAAAACTCAAGTTGTTAGTTCTTTTTTGCCATTTTGGTATTTAGAAATTGATAAATGTTGTATTTTAATGGTTAGGGTGGTAGTATCTTCTCAAATACAGGGTTCTATAGTTTTCTAACTTGTAAATATGGACTAGTTTTAATGCGAGCAAAGTTACATTGTAATCCGAAGCCAGTTAGGTTCTATATGTAAAAGTACTTGTCTGTAACCGCTATTTTTGTCTTTCTAGCTTACAGCTGCTATTAATAAGAAATTGATATTTTGATTGATAAAAGTGCATTGTAAAATATATTTTGATATTAAGGTTTCTAGCTACATGTAGTGTGAAATTTAAAAAGAATAAAGTTTATACATCAACAGAGTTAGCCTGGTTTTTCATATTAACAAGAGTCTTTGTCATTACAACTTACCCTTCACACTTCAGGATTAATATGCTCCTTCATCGACATTTGATAAACTTACAATCAAACTTAGATCTAATATGTACATCAGCAGGGCCAAACAAAGTGTTTATTTTAGAGAGGTGTCCATATTGAATGTGATAGATACATGTATGAGGCCATTTTAATTTTAGGCTCTCTTTGGGCCAAAACGGACCCATTAATTTTAGTGTGTCTAAGTTTTTTTGGTATGCATTTTTTTGCACTTAATTGTTTTTAGAAAAAAGCCCAAAGAAAATACACACACTGATTGATTTAAAATTGTGTTTCTACGTAAAACGTGATAGAAGCATAGAAATAGCACAAGCTATTGAGCAGACATAATGATGACTTAAGCAATTATGTACAATTCGATGATCATGGTTAAGTTGTTTCCCGGTTTCATCACGGGATTTTCGAAAAGAAATAGAAAACATCTTTGTTTTCTGTGTTTTCTATAGAGTTTTAACACCAGTGTTCCCACAGCATTTCTTGTTCTCCCAAACATCCACATGTGTTTCTGTAACTCTCTTAAATAGACATTAACTAGGGTATCTAAAAGATAGTAATGCTGCGGCCCATTCTGTTGATAGTGACACATTTTACGTAGTCATTGATCTATCTGCGCGTTCCAAGTGTCACATCATAACCTTTATTTCTTAAAGTAGTGTCAAATTGTGGTGTGTAACTTAAAATCTGTGCTTGTATGTATCAAATCCATGCATCATGACGAATCGATGGCGAGGCGTGACAAGGGATCGAGACAATAAAGCACATACACACGATACCCATCTACCTCCCCCAAGTTTACCAGAAAATCGAGAAGATTAAATTTGAAAGATGTGGAAATTGTAGGGGAAGAAATTTCACTTATAAATTCTGAACTAGCACGCGTTAAGTCTAGAGTGTTGACAGTATCGAAAATGCGTCGATCGCTAGCCTGCGAACTATTTCCGGCTGTCGCTTGTCTTCGCTGGCGGCACCAATGACAGCCGGAAATGCTGGCGTCTGCGCGGTTCGCAGGCTACGTCGTTCGCCGGATAAGTGAAACTGCTAAAACTTATGTCTAAATTCATGTTTGGATGAAAAGGAATTGATCGTAGCATATATGAAATAAGTGTGTTCTACAGTTTCCGTTTGTTTTAATTATTATACAAGTTTTAGTAACGACGATTTCTCTTCACCTGATTAAGAATTCGACCACGGCGGCGAGACTTCTAAGAGACTTCTAAGAAATGACATACTAAGTTTAAAACAAGACGTCACAATTTAATCGTCCAGACCCTACCCTGGTCCCAGAGGTTTTTCTTGATTTTTCACCGCATGAGAGAGCTTAGCCTCCTACGCGGACGTTCTTAGGACGTCTGCGTAGGAGGCTAGAGAGAGCTGCGAGAGAGCCGCGAAGCGGCGAACACGAGTCGCAAGGCGGCGAGAACGAAAAACCTCTGGTTACCTTGGACTTCAATCTCACTTTCATGCAGACGTCAGCTGTCAAACGCGTCAATTTGATAATTTAAAAAGCGACCAATGGAAGCTTAGCAATCACGTGCTTATCAGCCGCTAATGTTTCCACTCGGGTGGTGAAGAGTGGTATTTTTTGACCTACTCGGCCGGGGTCAATGCGCGTGTTTGCGAGAGCGCACGATCGCGAAGGTTCTGCTGTTAAACATATTACGAAGCAAGTATCTCCACTTTTCATTTTGTAAGAAGGCCTCGAGACTTCCGAATAGAAAGGCATAAGCTTCTTTGAGCAGATGGTGCTCGTCGACGTCTTCGTTAAAATGGAAATTAAATGGTTTTGCAGTTCGCGAATATGAGAGTCAACCGCCAGAAACTTCAGAGTACACAACCAATATGACATGGTAAGGGTATGAATAGCCTGTCAGGCTCAGGTAATTGCCGACATCAGTGATCAACCGAATTATAATCAATTGACTTTCTATGTCCGGTTGGCAGAATCGCGAACACATCTTTGCGATTTCTGACTGCGAGCAAGGCTGTGATATTCGTAGACACTTTCAGTCCCTGGAAAACGCTCCTCGAGCACAGAGTCAAATTCCTTCAAAGGCACTGTCGGAAACAAAATCAATGTAGAACATAGACGAATCTTGAACGTTTATATAAACTGAGAACTGCAGTGCTTTGCAAACACATTATTTCCCTGAGATCGATATAGGTCATGAACTTTTGCGATTGTGCTTCAGAAGGGAAGCAATTCTGGAGTCTTCCAAGAACCAGCAACCCCATTGATAAAATAAGTGGCAACAAAATACTGGTACTTTTACTGTAAAGGTCATCTCTCACAAATAGTAAATTGTATATGAACAAAAATATTATCTGTGGTTTGTGCGTAGCAGAGGTCAAGTTTTTATCAGTTTGCCAGTTAAGGCAAAGTATCTTTAGGATGCACTCAAAGAAATAAAAAATGCTCTTGTCTGTTTCAGGCTTGATTTCTGCTGCTCTCGAGTCCTATTTACTAGTGTGGGATCCTTTATTGAACAGCAGCTGGTAATTGCATTTATTCCGTTTTAAGGGGCATCTTTTAGGAATCTAATAATACACTCGATTTTGATTGGCTGAGAGCAGTGCAGTTCAAGTGTAACACCAGTGCAAATTACACATCGTAATTCTGGATTATGTTTTGCAGAAAGACAATGAGTATTTTTATAGGCCAATGATATCATGTAAAGCAATGACAAAAAATTTTGTACGGAAACTTTGAAAAAAGTTTTCTCCAATGCCAAAAACAATGGCTTCAAGAAACATCTTCCGGTACCTTGTCCGCGCTAGTTTTTTCATGTTTGTATTTTTAATAAGTAATCATACGGTTTTCTCGATTAATTTGAAATCAATTTGCACTTGTGAGTTTTTCAAAAAGCTGAATTTGCACTCGCCGAAGCGGCTCGTGCAATTTCAGCTTTTTAAAAAACTCACTTGTGCAAATTAATTCCAAATTGAACTTGAAACCGTATAATTATCTATACAAATAAAGCTTGAGCCACACCCAGATCAGTCTCCTTTGGTGGTTTAAGAGAGGCAACCCTAAAAACCGGAAATCGGAATCCAGAATCCGGAATCCGGAATCCACGAATCAAAGAAAACAAGTCAAATTCGCATAGCTTTTGCCGGTAAAAAAAAATAAGAGGTTGTGAGCGCGGAACTTTATATACAGGACGATCGGTAAATCCCACGTTGATAAACTGAACTTCGCGCTTCTAATGGTTTGCTACAAGAAATTCACCACGATGATTGGTGTAAACAGAGTAAATTGAAGCGAAGCAATGAGATGTTTAACCAAGCGATGTGTAACAAAGCGAAGCGAAGCGGTTTCAAAAAATAAGAAGTAAATAATGGAGTAAAACTAAAATTACACTATGTACAAAACTATTGTAAACTTCGGAAAACAGAAATTGAACTAATTAAATCCAGTATGTAAGGCTGTGTCCGCTTAGAGATTTTACAGCGTTAATCCTTGAACTCTTTTCTTGATCTTACCACGATAAAACGTTGACTAGAACTGAGTAATTTTCCTGTACACGTTCGTACAAATGCTAACTATTAAATACAAAGGATCGTAGCTTTCCTTGTTTCATTTACCGTATGTGGGAAAACATATCCACAAAAAATAACCACAAAAAGGCATCATATATGATTAATACAAAGAATCTTTAAGGTGGCCAAACACAGTTTTCAAGTGCCTTTGCCTAATTCACCATAACTTTTAAAATATTTATGCTTTTGCGCCCATTTTATTTGCAAGTGTCAAGGTTAACCACAGAAATATTTATTCTCACATTTTGACTAGGGTGTGTGCTGTTGCCATTGTAATGGGGCTGGTTAAAACAAGGAGTAAATAATGGTTTTTGTTTATTTTTAAAAAAATCCAGTCGTTAGATTGTTTTCATATTTTGCACACTAAGAATTGACATTAAATCCCTTCTGTCAGCACGGCTCTAATAAAATTTTGACATAGGCGATTTTCGTAATTCGTCATTAATCGTTTTCTGTATTATTAAAAATTCCCTATGTCAAAATTCAGATTTTTTTATAGATCATTCACATGGTCTGTGATCTATTTTTCTGCCAAATTTCTTGAAATTCTAACAACTGGATCTGATGTTCAGAGTGACGTCGGCACCGGAGAAATACCAGCAAATTGTCAGAAATGTGCTGAGGGGTTGTCCCGGAGTTGCGAACATTGCGGACGATCTAATTAATCATGTAAAGGGTGTAGAGGAACATGACCGATGTCTTTTTGCTGTGTTGGATAGGCTGAGTAAAGTGGGGTTGACAGTGAACGGACAGAAGTGCGAGTTTGGATTGTCAAAGTTCACGTTTTTGGTCACGAACTGACCAGCGATGGCGTTAACCCAAGTGAAGAGAAGGTTGCTGCCATTAGAGATGCAGGGCCTCCTAAAGACGGAAATGAGGTACAATCTTTTATGGGTCTGGTTCAGTATTCAGCAACTTTCATGCCCGATGTAGCATCCGTAGCCAAGCCCATTAAAGAGTTCACCAGAAAGGGCGTTACTTTCAAGTGTGGCGAAGAACAGCAGACAGCTTTTCAGGAGCTGAAGTGTCTTATCACTCAGGCCGAGACATTGGGTTACTTCAGGGCTGACTGTAGGACAAGAATCGTTGCAGATGCGTCTCCCGTGGGTTTAGGTGCAGTTGTTGTCCAAGAACAAGGAGGGACATGGAGGGCTGTCTCGTATGCATCTAGAAGCTTGACTGACGTAGAGAGGCGCTACAATCAGACGGAGAAGGAGGCATTGGCATTGGTTTGGGCCTATGAGCGATTCAACATGTATCTATCCGGAAGAAGCTTTGGGCTGGAAACGGATCACAAACCCTTGGAACGAATCTATTCACGTACGTCAAAGCCTTGTGCGCGAATTGAGAGATGGGTGTTGCGGTTACAAGGCTCCAACTTTAAAGTCGTGTACCGGCCTGGGAAGACAAACATTGCTGATGCATTGTCTCGTTTGAATTCCGTGAAACAATTGGACCGTGGCGAGGAGTGCGATTTCATCAGAGCCGTTGTAGAGAGCTGCATGCCTGTAGCATTATCACCGAAAGAGATACGGTGATGAGGAACTGTGCTTAGTGAAGAACTGTGTGAAATCTGGGAACTGGGAACAGTGTACGATTCCTTCATATGCACACGTCAAAGACGAATTATGCACCTATGGCGAGTTTTTGCTTCGTGGTACTAGGGTAGTGGTGCCCAAGGTCTTACGAGACAAGGTAGTCAGATTGGCACATGAGGGTCATCAGGGGGTGGTGAAGACAAAGTATCGGCTTCGAAGTAAGGTGTGGTGGCCAGGAATGGACAAAGATCACAAACCCTTGGAGAATTTGTGCAAGGTTTGCCATGGCTGTCAAGTTACTTCAAGTTGTGACCCACCTGATCCGATGTCTCGTGTTTTACCTCCAAGTGCCCCTTGGCAAGACTGCAGTGCAGATTTATTAGGACCCCTACCTACAGGAGAGACTATATTAATGGTGGTTGATTGTTACAGCAGATTTCTGGAAGTTGCTATTTTGAAGTTACTACAAGTGCCAAGATCATAGAGGGAGTCACCCCTATGTTTGCCAGATTTGGTGTACCGTTTTCCCTGAGGACAGACAATGGTCCCTAGTTTGTGTCCAAAGAGTTTGAGTCATTTCTACAAGTACATGGAGTTGAGCATCGCAGGACGACACCACTGTGGCCTCAAGTAAATGGCGAGGTTGAACACCAGAACCGTTCACTGCTCAAGTCTCTTCAGATTGCTAATTTAGAAGGGAAAATTTGGCGTACCGAGTTGGTTACTTGGCTGGCGGCATACCGATCCACTCCGCAAGCAACCACAGGTGTCACACCCTTCTACCTTATGTTTGGTCGGAAGATGAGGACGAAGTTGCCGGAGTTAAGAGGAGAAACCGTACAAGTGCCGAGAGAAGTTCGAGATCGCGATTGGTCGAATAAGTTGAAGGGCAAAGCCTATGCCGATTCACGTAGAGGTGCAACGCGCAAGTCCATACGGATCGGCGACACTGCTACTGAAGGCGGAAAAGTCTAACAAGCTTTCGACTGACTTCCGTCCGAGTCCTTTCAAAGTGGTTCAGAAGATTGGAATAGAGGTAAAAGTCAGGAACGAGGCTGGAGAGGAATTCAGGAGGAATACTGCGTTCGTAAAGAAGTACAATAAGCAAGATGTGTCCAGACCAAACGGAAAAGAAAACAGTTCGCCAGAGGGAAAAAATTGTCCCGCCACCGATGACAGGAGTGTCCGGAACCAACCCAGTGCCTCTTCAGAGTTCCCCGGGAAAAGGAGAAACTGAAATCCAAATGCAGACAGCAAGTCCATTGATAAGTCAACAAACTGTGCGTAGGTCAACGAGAATTGTCAAGAAGCCTGTGCGCTTAAGAGAGTCTTAAGAGATTCAGATACTGTTTTTGACACTTAAGGCGTTAAAGATTTTGTTTTGTATGTATTTTTTAGTTCTTTTCCCTTAATTTTTGTCTGTAGAAAAGGAGGGAATGTAGTGTCGTAATTCCGCACGTGTGGAATGTATCGGAACCAATCATGTTATATCTTTTGTTCGCGCTATTTATATAAAGCAGCGGTAATGTATATACGGTGTGTGTGGAAACCAACGGTCGATTCGTGTGTATTAAAGCGAGTGCATTTTTTATTGACCGCGTCTCTACACTTAGAACTATTTAAAATGAGTTGTTTAAATAGTATAATTTCCAAAAGAAGATTTTTAGTAAAATAATTTTTGCATTTATTGCTCAAACTTTGAGGGAAATCCACCTTAATTCAAACTTTCCGACGAACATCCTTGATGTTTTTATGATGGATGATGCACTACTGGGCCTATGATACACAAGTGCAGCATATTCAGGACCCTCAAGAGTGTAGAGTAAAGTATTCCAGACCTTTGTTATTCACAGGAAATACCATCCTGAGGTGCAACGATTTACACAGGTATTGTGATAAAGTTCGCTAAGAAAGAGATCATGGGAATCTGAACTCAATCCCCGTTGGGGTATTCCATACGACAGATTATACAAGGACGTTCCGCCCAAAATGGAGTCCAAAATGCTGGCTAGGTACAAAGATGAACAAATCATACAGTCAGATTTCTTGACAAAATCCATTTATTTCTTCACTCTTCCAACTAATATTATTTCTTTCGGAGACAGATCATTATAAAAATAGTTTTTGGTGCAAATGTTTGTAGCTAAAGAGAAATGCAGGTGTCATTTGGATGGCTTGCCCTCTTTTTGCGGAAATTAAGTTTTAATTCAATGGTCTCTCCCTCAGATACCAACTTCATGCACTATTTTGTTACTTAATTTGACCTGTATTATACCCAGATGTTCGAAACCACCAAGCTCACACGTTCCATTTCACACACTGTTTTCTGGCCAAAAATTGTAAGATGTGTTCTGTCTCCCTTATGCTGTTGACAAACATCTTAGTTTTAAAGGAAAAAAAAATTCAGTCTTAATGATATTTAGTTTGTTATCAAGGTTTGTGAGTAACACCCAGCATCTCTGACCTTAACCATGTTTACTATCATAATTATAACTATGAATTAAGTGATTTTCTTGTAGTCTGCTTTGACAATAAATTTGTAAGCTGGGTTTTCTTTATTGCTTAGGGTCAAAGTGAGATTGTCAGGCAAGGTTATTGTAACTGTACATCAAATTCTTTTATAATAGTTGATAATTAAGATAGTGATCATGAAGACATATTTCAAATGTAATGACATTATGCGAGAGTTGGAACAATAGCATGTTAATTTTTTAATGAACAGAGTTGCTTGTGTCCATGCAACAAAAAATATATTAAATGATTACAAACAAGCATTTTGTATAAATTTGCGTGTGTAGTCGGCTATTATTTGAACACTCTTGCCCTGTCATGCCAAGTCTAAAACCACGCTGCAACAGGTAAATCTCTCTCTTAAGATAGTACATGATTAGGTCAAGGTAAAGAATCCGATCCTACCGACGCGTCGGCCAACACGTCGGCCGACGCGTTGCTCGACACACCACCGACAGAGTGAGTTCCAGACTCTGTCCAGTCTAGTGGGTGGATTGAGTGACAACTGTCTTAAAGCAGAGATTCGACTGCACAGGACTGGTTCACCCTATCACAATCAGGTTTTCTGTGTTGAAAATATAATAAATTATAATAATATTGTTCCCAATGTCCATCAAATCTATTGGTGATCCTGGCTCTCTGGCTCTAAGCTGTGAGTTTGCACTAGCTCCCTACAGCAGATCATAAGGCAAAAATGGCAAAAAATTATCTCCCTCTCTTGCCTTTTTAACTTCTTCAACTGCTTGCATGCACTCTACTTATAAATACCCATGCTGGCAAAATACCGCTTGGCGGATCAAATTTCAGTGAAAGGATTCTAATCCTCGATGCAAATACTCATG
>CM042746.1:18690998-18709896 GCA_022496165.2 Catalaphyllia jardinei | reverse complement strand
TTTCTCCAGAGTCAAGATTTGACCCAGGGTATCTGATTGGTCGGTTGCAAAAACGTTTGTTAAAAGGGCTGCTATTGGTTAAGTGCATGATGATCTTGGCCAAACCGGTTTTACAGTCTGTCCCATAAAACCGTGAACACCAGAGAAAATTTCTGAAATGTTTATCCTTTTGCCGAAATAAAACTGGAAAAGATAACCGCCAAACCGCAGCATTGATTAGTCACGAATTGACGCGAAACAATGAGCTGGCTTTTTCTTCTTCGAGAAAACTTCAATTTTACTGTTTTCAAATACTGAAATTTTTCTTTCTTGATTTCGGCTTTGGTATCTTCAAAGGATAGATATGACATTTTACAAAAGTGACGTTAAATCAAGAAGACAGGGTCAGTCGGTCAGACACAGCTAGACAGCGCGTCTGAAAGCGAGAAAAAATGAGCCAATCACAAGCAATGTTTCCCTGTGTTTGTTTCACGTGCAGTTCACAAGGTCATGATAGTTGGCTGTGATTGGTGGTTTTCGATCCGTATTTTTTTACCGTTGTAAATTTTCACAATTTGCACTCACTTTTAGATCAATTCGGTAGTTTGGTTTTTGAACAGACAGAAACAAGAGACTAGGGTTGGTTTGTGGTAAAAAATAGCTTTTTTCAGAGAGATGCAAAGGGAAAATTGAAGATTTCTCACAGAAGAAAGGGCCAGTGATTCATGAAACAAACATAAAACATGACATGCATATTTTACTCCACATGGGTAAAACCAGTTTGCTGTGTTTCTAAAATAAGTTGTGACTGTGGATGTCAATCAAAGGAAATTGGCGTCGGCATGGAAGTAAGGTTATTATCCATTGGTACCACAGGTTTTTTCTCACCGCTTTGCGACTTGCCTTTGCGGCTTCGCTGCTCAATTCTGTCGCTCCCAGCGAGAAAAAAACATCTGGCACCCAGGGCACAAGGTCCTAAGCAGTATTTTGGTTGTCCTAAGATGGAATGCTAATAAGGCACTATGATTATCTCTGGTTGTCGAGTTACAAAATTTTTAGGTAAATGAATAGCTCAGCAGGGCACCCAGCTAAGATAATAACCTAGAAATTGATTTTCAACAATTGAATGGCTTGGTGCAAGACGGTCGCAAGTGACTTTTTCGGGTAAAAATTTTTTTCCTTCAAAAGTGCCTGAATTTTTGCATGTGCTTTTCAATAAAGCAGAAAAACATTCTCCTGTATCTTTTTTTGGCTGAAATGCTCTACTTTTTCCACTTTGTTGCGTTCAATCAATTCTGCTCCCAAGTAGAAAGAGCCACTGTGAGAGGAAACTGTCTCGCCCAAGAACACATCACAACAACACACAAACGAGATTTACTGATTCGTCAAATAAACATTTATTTAGCATATCTACCTCATCTGCAAGTAGAACAAGTTTCTCTGACTTGCAAAACTTAATGATGTCCCGGATGTTATCATATGACAGAACTTGACCTAAGATAGGAAAGTTTACAAAATAAATAAATTACTTGAAAATAAAATGAAAATATGCTAACAATTAAATTAACATGCCTAAACCAGAACATCTTTCAAAACTGATTTGCTTATTATTTTATAAGTTCCTATAAATCCATTAATTTATATCTGAGATCATTAGTAAGAGTAACTAATGCTCTGTTTTCACCGCTCAAGCTTAAAAGCCCACATAGCTCAAAGTAAACTTGGCTTGAAAATTTGCACTCTCATATTCTCTTGACTACAGGTAACAATATACAATGGAGCTGACAAAGGAGAATTCAGATGTTGACCACAACTTTAACTAAAGCCCAGTACCTGTTGGATTGCCAGGATTTATGACGCACAAGGCCCGAGGAACACAGTGAGGTCTCGCCTCATTTAAAGATCTCTTCAGCTCATCCATGTCTAAGCTCCATCCATTATCTTCATCAAGATAATAGTTTATCTGTAGATAAACATGAACCCCAAAATATACTCTAAAGGTCATGTGTTAAGCAGTCTTACCTTAGACATGTTAACAAAGTTGTTGTTTTAACATACATATACAGTGTAGAATGTGGCACACTTAGATTAGCCTAGTCTACCTGTGGGTTCCTGTTGTCCTTATATTTACGTTTCCATTTTAATAAATGAAAAAATTAAGCCGTCAAGCAAATTTGTCATCTACTTTCTCTCAAATCAACATTATTATAACAAAAATTGAATGATTATTTGCTGCTGTCAAATTTGACCATTCAGGATTGATCTATTAAAGACCATTAAAATGACTAGACGAGGACTAATTTTGGAGGTAGTGATATCAAGACACTTGCAATATAGATGTGATCAGTTAACAGGGTTGGTAACTGAATGCTTGTTTATTCAATCTTATTGTTTGTTACCTGGTAGGAGTTCATTTCAGACAGTGTTGCTGAGTAGAGGGGGTACTGTGGAATTGGGATCATGATGCCAGCTCTACCACTGCCAGTGTTGACACTTGTCTGGAGTAATTTTAGTATTGACTAAAAACAAATGGCCATCATAAATGGTGAAATAGATACAATAAAGAATTATAAATAATATTTTTATTGTTTAAACAGGAGAATGAACCTAATCTTACATGAAAACACTGTAGGATATCAAGAAAAGAAACTAAATCTCACACAAATACATGTCAGAAGTAATGTCAATGGTTTTGTATACTTCTTCTGATAAGCATAATTTCTCTTCCTAATGTTTGCCTTCCTATCAGTTAATTATTAATAAAAAATGACAGTCAGGACAGCCTGAGAGTTAAAGCTGATAACAAAGTGAAGAGTCCTAGCCGGAAGAAGGAAAGTTGTTTCAATTGGTCATTACACAAGTCAAGCCAAGGAGCTGAATTCAGTTACAGCCAAGAACAGAATGACAAACTTAAAACTGGGATACATGTAAGACAATCTCAATGGTAGAAGGAAAGTTGTTTGGTTATTACAGAAGTCAAGCCAAGGAGCTGAATTCAGTTACAGCCAAAACCAGAATGACAAACTTAAAACTGGGATACATGTAAGACAATCTCAACTCTCATAGTCTAACCACTTGACCACATATAACAAAGTCATTACATTAAATGGGGATTGTCTCTTACCCTGATGGCCTCACTAGCACCACTTGTGAGATAGATATGACTAGGAACTGAAGCATAGCCATCCCGATCACTGATGTATTTAGCCACATTATTCCGAATACCCTCTACACCCTGAGAATCTGAGTATGCACCTAGAAAGAGATATTTCCAAGTAGATTAATTTCTGCTGCAATAAAACCAATTTCATGACTTTGTGTTATATGTCACTGAAAAGCGACTCACAGGTGTGTATGGGTTATTCAGTGGAACCCGGTCACCAACATTGAACGGTCACAAAAAACTGGCCTTTATATTACTTTATGGTCTGAATGTATTAAAGGAGTTCTTTAAATAAGAAAATAATAAGGGGCCATATTCACGGGGCAGCAATAAGGTGGGTTTCCACTGTAGCAGATACAGAAAAAACCTCTAAACCAGAGATCTAGATGTCAATTTTTTTCCCTGCAAGGTGTCTCTTGTTGACCTATCTCCTCAAAGTACAGGTATTGTTAATTCACAGCTGGCATGTGTGACTTATCTTCTTAGTGTAAGTGAGTAGGACAATGAGAAGTACACTCGCCACCAGTCCTAAGACTTTCTTTTTAACCCTTTCATATATTGAAACACTAATGATTGCCTTACATTCCCTATAATGCTACCTCTGTGAATATGGCTCTTCATCAAAAACGATGATTTTTTTTTCTTTTGTACATGATTGCTTGACCATGAATATTATCAAGCGCTATATAAGTGTTAAGTGTTAAGTGTTAAGGAATATTAGAATGTTTTTAGTACTAGAGGGGTAAGAATTTAAGATGTAAAGTATGCTAATTAACCACGTTTATTGCAGGTGAATATCTAAGTTTTTTGTTATATCTTTATTAATTTTGTCATCTGCATGTGTTAACCTTGTTTACATTATTACAAGTTCAGTGCTTTGAAGGCATATTGTTTCTGTTAATAATTAAGAAAAATAATTCTATATTGTTTATATATAGGACATTACATGCCTTTACAAGTATGTGAATATCTAAGTTAATAGTTGATGTTTTGGTGTCAACGTGAAACCATTCTCAAGGAAAAATGAATAAATTGAAAGGCTGCAGGCAAGAACGTCCCCTAGATTTTTTGGCCATTTTTAAAGTGCTCAAAAGTAGCTGAATTTTGACATGTGGGCTTCGTTTTACCTGAGAAACATTCCTCTGAAGTTTGTTTCGCAGGGTCTCTCTTCGTTGTCTAGAAATAACATATGCAAAACTGACTCGGTTTTCCAAGTGGCATCTATTGTTAAACGAAAAACAAAAGAAACCTTTTGTTTGGCTAAAGTATAACTGATTTCTCACTGTTGTTTTGTTGGCTCAAGTGGATAAGCGCTGAACGAAGCTGATACGAATTTGTTTTGTTGTGACGCCGGTTCGAGTCGATACGAGGTCAATCAATCAATTTTTTTTCGTTCTGTTTGTCTACTTCTTTCAAAAACCAACATATCTATTGTAATTGAATTGCCGTTTTTACTCGCTAGGATCTGGTATTGATATGTTTTTAGCTGGAATTGTGACGTATCCTTTCGGCGCGCAAAGCAGTAATTTACCACAAATTCAGAGCTTACCTGTTCATTAAGCATAGTTTGCTCGTTATTTCCACTGATATTCAGCGCTTGTTCGAGGAATATTTGTGCCCGCCTGGTAGGAGATTTTAGTTTCGAGCGGTAACCCTAACCCCAACTGTAATAAGACTGGGAACTCTTAACCCTAGGCAATAAACCTAACCGTGAGCTCTAGCTCTAACCCTAAGCAATAACCAAAACACTGAACGTTAACTCTAACCTCGATCCATAACCCTGACCCCAAACGCTAGCCCCTAACTTTGTTCCGTAAACCTAACCTTCAAGGCTAACCCTAGTTTTGAGCGGTAACCCTAACCCCAACTGTAATAAAACTGGGAACTCTTAACCCTAGGAGTTAAAGTCAGCATTTTAAAAAACTTAAAACAAAAACAACGCTAATAGTATTGTGTAACAAAGCAGTTCCAAAAGACGCGGACTGTGACATGCAAGTGTTTTTGCATACTTTATTTCTGAAATACGCAACAGAAATGAGGGGAAATAAGTGCAAGGCAGTTTTCTACAGTTATAAACAAGTCAGCATGCAAAGTTTGGAGTGGTTTTGGCCACTTTCGATTTTAGCAAAAAATCTAGGGGACCTTCTTGCCCCCAGCCTTTCAATTAATACGAAGACTTGATTTCTGTACTATTCTGTACAATAAACGTGCAAACAGACTCGATTTGCACAAAGGTATTCACTTGAAGAACCTGTCGCCCTTTGTTATTATACTGTATAGTATAACTATAGAAATCAAATCTTCACATTAATTTACTCACTTTGCCTTAAGAATGGTGTCATGGTGATGCCGAAATGTCCGCTATTGCCTGCTTATGTTTATTAAGAAATTATAAATCTTAATGATCAATAATTTATTGAAAGATTTTAATTAGTAATTACTTTTAACAACTTACCCATACTGGAGCCCTTTGTGTAACTCAGTATTTTTCTGGCTTTTTCTTTTGCATCAGATGGTATATCAGGACTGTTCAGAAGTTCTGGACATACACACACAGCGATAACCTAGAATAACAAGTAAATTGCTACAATGTAAGATCTACCTAAGACTTAATCTTATCAGATCCACTTTAAGTGAGACGTTCCAACAAGTACATGACTATCATTAAGTTTTTATTGTCACCTGTAGTCTCGTTCTCCACACCTGTAACAAACTTGTTACTTCATGGGTGAATTCTACCAACAAAAGGCAATTTTAACCATAGCATCAAGAGAAAACCATGCATACTCAGCCGCTCCAGGGGACAGTAAGATGAGAGACCCTGGGAACGAGGTTGATGTTATAAAGGTTTCTGCTGTTCAAATTCTACAAGGAAGAACTAGACTAGCTGACTGCCAAAGTCAATACTGACTAGGAGTGAATATTGAAATGGGTGGAAACCTGTGTGACCATGTTTCAGAAGTGCACATCACACTCTGCACTATCTGAGATTGTGTAATTTTATGTTTCAGTCGTCTCCATGGACGTCTCTTTTAATTATGACTCCGAAACAGCCCTCTAATTGTAGAAGTCCTGGCCTAAACATAAAGACATTCAAACCTGGCGAGGAAAAGTAAGTGGCTTCATCCCAAGGGCATGAGCATCACCAATGTTTGCTTTTATAACTTCCTTGAAAGGCTTCTGTGCACCCTATCGACCAAAGAACAGCCATTAGACATATTAATTAATTGTAGGAGAGGAGAAAACCCAGGTCTATTAACCCAGGAGCAACTAAATTTTGCCCTTGGGTGGTGAAAATAAAGTTCAGTGAGCTGTGAAAGAATTGCTTTGTTTTGGGTGAAACGATATCTAGACCCGCCCCTTCAACACCCTCTGTCCCACTGCAATGAGTTTACACGTACGTGCAGTATATGATGCTACACATGTGTTTAAGTCAATATTTGATATTTCGCAATAATTCATCTTATATTCTGTCTCAAAGAAATTTTGGGCTAGAGTGCTGTGAAATCACCTGATGTATGTTTCTTAATTTAACTCTGTTTGAAGATTACGTGATCACTACTTAATCATGTCGATTGATCGCAATATGAAATTTGCGAATATTGAATATGACCGTCAAAACAGAAAATAAGAATTGTGTGATTTAATTCCTGTATACTGTACAAAATTTTCATAATAATTTGTAATTCACAGTTTTGGTTTACAACAATAAATTAGCCTATATAGCAAGCTTGAACGTGTTCAATCGTGTTAAATCCGGATCCTAGCCTTGAAAATTACTGTAGACTGTACCGCTTATACCGTTTCTGTCGTCTTTCAAATGATCACTTCACCGTTTTGGTTTCAATGAAATCGTAACTGAAGCAATTCAAAACAAGATCATACCTTCAGTAGCTCTTTCTCCAAAACTGAGGCGCGCTCTACAATCGCTCCTCTGACGGCATATTCGATCTGCTTCACGAATGGATTCATCGTCTCTCCAGTGAGGATCTTGGCGTTGGAACATTTTCCGTTTACTAGAGAGAAGGAACGAACATACAGAGGCGTGATCAAAGATCTTTTTCTAAGGAAGCTCGATATTCTACCAGAAGCCATGGTCTGGTTTAGAACTACACTGAATTATAAATGGCGACTGGAGGAAATGATCCAGATCAATGATGCACGAAATACCTGCTTTGGCCATTGTGTGAACACTCGGAAATCTTCGGATAATACGTTTCTTGTCCCGAGGTGTTAGCAGGTGAGCAACTGACACAGACAAATTACAGCACAACTACCTTGCAAACATCCAGAAACTCTAAATGTCAGAAATGTGCAACACACTTCTTTCAAAATCAAACGTTTGTAGTCGACAATCATTCGATTGAAAATCGGAAATTTTCGCGCCAACATCGGTAGAAAAACGATCGCCCTATTCCCGCGGGGCTCAATATTTTGACAGCGGCCTCCGTGGAAAAGTATATCAAGTAACGCTGAGAAATTTGTGGTGTTTTGTACCCGTTAGGCTACGAAAACGGCTAACCGCCACGCAAAAACACAATCTTTTTAAAATCGCTTTGGATAGATCATTTGTTTTCCACTTAACTAGGTGTTTACACCCTGCTATTTTTGCTGATACAAATTTAGGCACTCTATCTAAGGATCACTACGGCAAAAACCATACCCTATTCCGCGGCACGTACCTATATAGCCCATATAGGGGAGTACTCCCCCCCCCGGGATTGAGCAATACACTCCGATTTATAGCTCTCGTTTTTTATGTGCAATACTTCTACCTACCCTTCATCAAATATGCAAGGGTATTTAAGGTACAAAGTCTGTAATATTTAATATTTTCCCACGTATATTCGATACACGAAATTTGATCGATGATGGCGCGAAAATGAGTTCCTCTGTTGAAGACGATGATTGTAAACGCTTTCACGGTTAAAATATGATATAAATAGCCTGAATACAGAATTTGAATACAGAGAGCTCTATTTTGTTAGTTCTTTTTATGACCAAATAAATGTTAATTGCATAACCGATTTAAAATAGCGGGCGCGTGGCCCGCGTGGAGTTCTGTTTATGTCAATCGAAACGCTCCTTACAATAGTTGCAATTAGAGAGGAACTGAAAACCATTTTGTGACGTTTTGTTCTTCTTGGCATCAATGTTTCACGTAGAACTGGAAAGACGTGTAAATATTGAACGAAACCTTTGCCTAGTCGATGCCTAGTCACAGTCAAATTCTTCGTTTGGCTCATAAACGCGTTGACATTGCAGCTGTTCGTTATTTTCAAAAACGATCTAACAATAAGACAGTAAGTGCGCTCCCGTTTGGTTGTTTCAACAGTGAACCAAGGTTGAGATCGACACGTAATTTCATAATGGAACGAGATACTAGGAAGCTTATAAGTACTGAAACCAAGCAATATTAAAATCCACATCTTTCGAACTATATGTTACATCTTTGGTACTCAGAGTACAGAGCTGTATTAAAACGTTATCTAATTTACTAACCTTGAAGTCCGTTTTGACTCATTTCGCTTTGTTGTCTTCCGAATCTAGGGATTTTATAAAGACTTCGTTGCCCGAACTGTCTCTCTAGGTTATGTAAAGTTGTTTTGGAACAACGTGGCAACCGAAATTAGATTATTGTGAAATGCGAGACGACACCTTCAGTGTGCATGCCGTGACGGGCATGACTGTCACGTTCTTGCCATGATGGCGTCACATGAACAAAACAGACTCAACTAACTTCATGGAGCACTTCTCTCTCACTCATAACATTTCTATATTAATATTTATAGCAATTTTTAGGGAGGGTGCGGGTGTACGTGAAATCCCTGTTCATGAACCATCTAAGCAAACAACTGAGTTCAACAAACTCATTTCTTGAAATTTAAATTAAACAAATGAGACTGAAGCTTGAGATTCCTTACCTCTTTTTTTTTTGTAAATTACTTCAGATAAATAATAATGCTTTTAAGAAACACAAAAAAAGAAACTTAACCTACTCCAAATCATGATGAATACCTCTTCGAAATGGCTATACATTGGAGATCTGATGAGTAGTTCTATGTTTTCGAGATCTTGATAATCATCCAAAATCATACTTTTTGTGCACATGATGGTAAAATATCGTATCCAGCATAGCCAGTGGAACTTTAGGAAATCGAACTCAGTCGGACACCGAACTTAATTGTATGAGTTTTGCAATGGCGTGACTGTTTGTAAGCATGGTATAGGGTATGGATATGTAAAGTGATGTCTGCATATTAGAAAATAGGCAGTCGTTGACTACATGTGCCTAGTGATATGAAAACTAGTATCATGCGCATTGACTACATGATACAACAATAACAAGAAATTTTATTGGGAAATAAGTATCAACTGTAACAATTCATAACTAAACAAGAACTAAGTAATAAAAGCATGTATTGGTACTTTCTATTTATAGTAATAATTCTATAAAGTTTTATAATAAATTTTGTTACAACAACAAAAAGCTTAATCATGTAATGGTACTTTCTATTATGGTAAATAAGTTTTAAAGGTTTGTAACAAATTTTGTTACAACAAGAAACATTTGTGAAATAAGTATCAACTGTAACAATTCATAATTGAACAAGAACTGAGTAATAAAAACATGTATGGGTACTTTCTATTAATAATAATTAAGCTATAAAGTTTTATAATAAATTTTGTTACAACAACAAGAAACATTTGTGAAATAAGTATCAACTGGAACAATTCATAATATTAATTGAACAAGAACTAAGTAGTAAAACTATGTAGTGGTACTTTCTATTAATAGTAGTTATGTTTGAAAGTTTTATAATAAATTTTGTTACAACAAGAAACTTTATTGTGAAATAAGTATCAACTGTAACAAAAATATGAATTGAACAGGAACTAGGTAATAAAAACATGTAATGGTACTTTCTATTTATAGTAATTATGCTATAAAGTTTTATAATAAATTTTGTTATAACAAGAAACTTAGGGCGCGTTCGTTTGGGATATTCCGGAATAAGAATGTATTCCGGATTATCCGGAATATATTCCTCAGTGCTATTGTGCTCCCAGGAACAGAATAGCGGGAAGGGAAATCCAGATATTCTGGAATGAGAATAGCACGCAAACAAACACTTAGTCGCATTATTCCAATTATTCTTATTCCGGATTGATCCCAATTGAACGTGCCCTAATTGTGCAATAAGTATCAACTGTAACAATTCATAATTCAACAAGAACAAAGCATTAATGGTATTTTCTATTAATAGTAATAATGCTATAAACTATTAGAAGTCTTGTGGTTGTCAAGAACAAATTTTATCAGACTGAAATTTCACTATACAGCATTAGACTTGTTGAGTCGTGTATAATTTGGCACCTGAAATGGTGTGCAAACGGAAGTTTGATGTTGCAACTGCATACTGTTGTATAGTCTACAAAGTCTAGTCATCTATATGGCTTTTGGAAGAAACTGATCTATGACATGCATAGAATTATCTACAACCATCTGTACTGTGCCAGCATTTAGGAACAAATCTTCTAATTCGTCCTTTGTGATTTCTTCCAAACTAGTGCTCTTCTCAATAGATGCAAGAAAACTTTGTAGTGCATTATTAAAACATGTGTAGGCCTGAAGTGTACCATTAGCCAACTTTATTGTCAGGGTACACATATGTTTGGAAGGGCATTCTGATAGCAGATAGCATAGTAGTTGAGCATGAGGAACACGTGATTTTGTTGTTCTTGGTATTTTCATCATATAAAGTATTGTTGCACACAATGCATGATTTGGTGATTTTTAGAAAAAAGCCAACACAACGACCTTCAGCAATAGTGTCGTTCAGTTCGTCAGGTACAAGGTTTATGTCTTTAAACATATCATCTGTCTCCACAATAGTTGTTGAGGGATTTGTATTGAGAAATTTGACATCGTCGAATACTCTCACTTTGAGGTTAGTGAAGATGTGTTTTTCCACTGCTGACGGCATCTATTGCATCTTCCCATAGTGTCACCTTGATTGATGCTGTTTGGTCAGCAATCAAACAGTCAACTTTTTTGAGTTGTTTGTTGTTCTTGAAAACTAGTTGGATCTGATCTTTTTTATTCATAATTTTTCCAGTTACATCCACAGTTTTGTATTCTTCTGCTTCAAGTGCCTCATTAATTGTTACCATAGATGAGGAAACATGTGGATTATAGGAGAATTCTGCAGTAGTTGGCATGATTTTAGATTTTTTTGTGATTTTGAATTCTTCATCAGTTGTAGAAAAGCTAGTTGTAGAGATCCTCTTTGTTCCGGTAATTTTGACAGGAGATTTTTTCTGGAACGGTTCAAGCAGGTTCTTTCTTTGTTGCGGTTCATAACACATTCCCCTGACTTTTTTGGTATCACTTGTTTGCAAGAAGAAATAAAAGTATGGGGTTTGCTTCTTTTTAGTGTTTTTGATCGGGCTCAAGGAGTGTAGATATCCCTGTATTTCAACATCTGGAAAACAAAAATATGAAAAAAACCCTGAGTTACGGACATGCATGTATGCACAATAACATGGTGCTTTGGACTCTACAAGAACTAGACAGAAAAATTAATTTGTATATTACAAAAATTAAGTTATTGATAAGTTTTATCTAATGATGAAAAGAATGGCATAAAATACCTTGAGAATCATTGCTGTTGGTTTGTTTCATTGGAGATGATCTGTTAAAAAAAAGAATGCAGTGGTTAATAATAATCAAAAAAAGGAAGTAATTAAAATAATAATTGTCACATATTAAAATTGACATTGATACTCATCAAAATAATACTTACGAAGATGCTGAAGGATTTTCCATTGTCCAAAAGTATGTAACCATACAAATTTTGCAGATGTCTAGAAAAGAACAACAATGCAAATCTTAATCAAAAGCTAACAGTATTATCATGACTATAAAGTGTTAATCATTTGTTTTCAGGCTACAATAAATTCAAAAACAGTTTAGTATTGCACAAATTCCTTTGTGATCTGAAAAGTAAGTTTCTAAAATTTGAAATGTAATTTGTGATTCAGGTAGGTTAGTGTATATATGATCAATGCAAGTATTGTTATCTGTGGTGGTACATTTAACTAATTGTCTGTAACCATGGTCATTTAGAAAGAAATTGTAGAGTGGCAAACGATTAACAACATTGAACCAGTTAATATTGAAATCACCAATAAAAAGATTGAGTTCTGTTTGAAGAGAATCTAAAATACTCTGCAGTGCAGCGCATAGCTGTTGTATTGATTGTGCAGGAGACCTATATATTCCAATTATTGAAATATGTGGTATAACAATAAATCTTAAAACTGTTATTTCTATGCCATTTGTATTAGCGCAATATGGATATCCTGGATAGTAGTCAAGACAACTATAAACTGAAGTTCCTCCATATGGTCGTATATTGGAATGATTTCTTACTGTTGCATCATTCCTGAACATGCTGTATTTATTGTCATGTGTTAGATTATACAAACTGTCATCATCAAAGTTGCAGAACCTGCTTTCAGCTAAAATGCTTACATCAGTACTGGAGTAGTTGAGATCTGCATGTACATCTTTGATGTGCTTATGTAAAGACCTTGCGTTAAGATAACATATTTTCAAACTAGTTTCTGGTACATTATATAATGGGTTTACCGCAAGTGTCAATTGTCCTTCAGTTCTCAATCGGTTCATTTCTGTCCGCACATCATTACTAACAGCTATTTTATTCTCACACAGGTCAGTGATATAGAGACCATCAATAGTTGTTACTCTACTTAATCCAACATAATGTATGTGAGGAATTGCTCTTTTTGTCTCAAAATTTACTACAATCTTTGTTTCAGTATCACCTTGAGATCTATGAATAGTCTTTGCAGCAGCAGGTCTCAATGGAAATTGTTTTCGCACAACATGCACTGACTTGGATCTGCCAACAGCAAACTGTGTACTAGTAGGCTTAATTGGTGTCCATGTATTTTCAATGCCATTAATATACAACTGTCTGTTGTCATTTCTTGTTTTTGCTCCTACATTTGCATGATCAAACTGTACCCATATGATTCCTAAAGGCTTATCAGTATTATGTATTTGCATTAGTTTAATAACATTTCCTGCTCCATTAGTCATGCCATCATTTGTCCTTGTATTCAGAGATATTTCAGTTCTTTCTCCAACTGCTAAGTGTAATATTGAATGTAATTGTTTAGTCTTCCTAGGATCACTCGGTATTTGTTTCAATATTTTGTCTCTAAGCTCCTGTGATTCAGCTCCAACTACACTATCATGAGCTTTGATAGAATATTTCATACCTGTAAGAGCATTGTGAGCTTTGCAATTAAAATCATTCACTTTTGAATTTTGGATAAACAAATGCGGTGCATCTTTTGGATAGTTTGGAATACTTAATGCAATGGAGCGAGTCTTTAATTTTGCAATGTCTTCATTGGTATGATTGCCTTCTCTCAATCTGTTCAATAGTTGAGCAAATTCTTTGCTTTCCCTTTGCCTCATTATTTGTTTCAGTTCAAACATTTTGAAAAGTTCTTGTCACACATTAGGAGCAAGAATTCCATATTCATCATTGTTCATGTTCTTAAATATATACCCGTCCATCACTGGTTGTAATTGGAATAAGTCTCCAATAGCAACTATACTGACTGTACCAAAAGGTAGTGAACTACCTTTAATATCTTTGAGTCTTCTGTTTATTTGAACAGTGAACATGGTATTTCCCACCATAAATATCTCATCAATAAATATCAGTTTAATTCCACCTAGATGACATCGTATTGTATTAAGTCTACTTGAGTCAAGGCTTTTGTAGTTTCTTAATGATTGACTTGCTGGTATTGCAAGAGCACTATGTATGGTATTTCCATTAATGTTATATGCCGCTTTTCCAGTAGGTGCTAGCATCAATACTTTTATTTGTGAAAAATCAATGCCAGGTCTAGTATTGTAATACTTCAGTGCAGCCTGATATAAGGCTTTAGTTACATGTGATTTACCAACACCTGCACCACCACTAAGAAAACAGTAAAATGGTTCTTCAGAGGTCTTAATGAGATGCAACACATGATAGAAAAATTCTTTTTGTTCTTTATTCAAAGTTTGTACCATATGCCTGTATTCATCATCTGGTAATTCATTCATTGTCAGTAGTTCATTATTGTCTATGTTGTAGTTTAATTTTTACCTCTGGTTTAAATTTTTTTGAACCAGTTTGAAATTTTTAAACTGGTTCTATTTTTTTGTACTGGTTTCATTCTTCCCAGACCAAGACTGAGGCTCAGCAAAGTACTATTTAATATTAGTTTTGAGTAACATTGAACAAAAAGTCACTGCATATTATCAAAGAAATAACATTATTGCCAGAATGTGTTTATAATAAAAAATCTTCAATGCTCAATTTCAACTGTCTCCTTTTTTCGTTGTCATTAAATTTTACACGAGTAGCTGAACAAGCAGTGTCTGACATTTGCAAAATGTAGAATGTAAAGGCGGAAATACAACATAATGCAGACCCACTTGGTGTGCGGTTAGCTTTTGTTTGAGCTTAGGGACATTGTACATGCTTATCAGGGTGAAGCGCTCATTTGATTCATTAGGGTTAAGCACACAGTCTAGTGATTAGGGTTAAGCTCTCATTTTGGAATGGTTAGATTTTATTGGGGGTTAGGGGCACTTCACACCAGAGTTAGCTTGTGCTATTGTACCAAGTCACTAAAAACAACAGGTGTTTAGATATTTGATTTTTTGTTTATTTCAACAAAAATACAAATCATAAATACTCTAAATAGCCTTCTTGCAAGCTGCAGAAAATGACAGCTCAGTAGTATAATCAAGTTCAATGTTCTTAGTGCTAGCTGTGCAAGGATATAAGCGGGTGGGTGAAATTAATGTGTTTATTCTACCAAATTTGGTTACAACACGTGCATAACTATTAACAACTTCTTCAATTTTTCCCAGAAGAAGATTTGAATGAAGGGGCGATGCTTTGTCAACACGATCAATTTTAATTGAGACAAAGTCTCCAACTTTGAATTTCTGATTTCTAGCTTCATTTTTCTTCTTGGTTTGTTCCACCATTTTGTTGTTGTACTTTTCCTGATTTTGAGAAATTTTTTGCCGTTTATTGGGTCTTTCCTCTTCATCTTCACATTCTCTTAAATCATCAATTACACTGAGGTCTGGATGTGTTTCATCTTGAGCCTCCTGATGACCAGCCTCTGAATTTGTAGAAGTGTAAACTTCTCTATGGCTTTTTATACCATACACAGCTTCATATGGTGTCATCTTTATTGCTCTGTGGTAGCTGATATTCCTAGTATAAGCCGCTTCTGGGGCTTTTTGACACCATTGGTTAATATTTTTGGATGAGGTAGTTAATATCAAGGCTCGCATGTCCTCTTTCCATGATCGATTAGATCTCTCAACCAAGCCTTGAGTTGTTGGAGTTCGCGGAGAACCGTGAGCCACTTCAATTTTGTTTTCTTTACAAAAGGCTTCCATCTTTTTGTTGGCAAATTCTTTACCGTTGTCTGTAAGAATTTTTTGGGGAAATCCATAGGTGAAGCAGTAGCGTTCGAAAACTTTAAGTGTCTCGTCGGCGGTTTTATATATCTTTCAAGGGTGCAGTATAAACGTACTTCGTGTGATGATCCGTAATGTTTATTGCCCAGTTATGTTGTCGGCTACAATCGCACTGGCAGTTTCGAAAGTCCATTAAATCGATCTCCACGAGGGCTAAAAATGTCGGAGATTGAAGAGGTTTATCCACCAACTTAACTCTACTTGTAATGGACTGCTGTTCCGCATGTATCACGCATAGGCCAACAAATATGGCAATAATTTTGACGTTCACTTCGGAATAATTGTCATTTACCCATTTCGAAGTTATTTCTCTTCCACGATGAGCGGTTCTATTATGAGCAACACAAAGTACTTCGTAAAGTTGTCCTTTAGGCACTACCGTTTTTTGGTGTGAAGTTATTATCGAGTCATTTGAATAAGACCACTTCTTTCTGTTGATTGTCATTGATTCCCATTTCGTGAGCTTTACTTCTTCCGATTGAATTCCTAGCTGCTTCTCTGTCTTGTGTTTGAGATGAGCTTTAGCTTTGTGGAAGAATTCTTTTTTGACTTGTTTCTCTTTCAGTGCTGATATATTTTGGTAAAATGTTTCTTTCGAAACGCATTCAGCCATCTTTCAAATTTGTCAAGTCCAATTTCGTATGAAGTGCGCATGTGTGAACATTTGAATACAAAATTAGCCGCGCATTAGGGGGTCTGGGCCCAAATGAGTTATAATAATAACAATATGGGGAGCAATTGCATCAAATCTTTCGTGGCAAAGTGGATAGAGGCGCAGAATTACAGAGTGGGAGATCAGGAGATCAAGTCAGGTAAGGTCTGAGAAAAAGAAAGAGTAGTAAATATCTGTGTGTATAGAGGGGTAGTGGGGAGGGCATGGTCAGGGGGGTAAATGGTATATCAGGGGGGGAGGGTCAACAGAGAGAACAGGGTAGAAAGGTAGGGCCAAAAAAAATTCTGCTTCTTGTGCACTTATTTCTACATTATTAAGAAATTTACTGCCAATGTCTCTTACTTGCTGTTTTATATTGCAATTGCCTTCTCTAACTTCAGTACAAGCTTGTCTCAAAAGTTCACTCATACCTTTTTGTGATTTTGATATGTAATTTGCTATGTATACAGCACATGCATATACATCTAATACATACTGTATATCCATATTTGCTCTCCATGCTTTTAGACAATCTGCATTATAGTTGTTTATGTGTATTTCATTTGGGTTTCGTCTCAAAAATATGGTAGCAGCATTCAAAGATGAACGGATAGCAAGCAAATAGTTTTCTTCGGTTATATTCAGCTTAAGTAATAAGTCCTCATATGTCATATTTTCGCAATTTTGTAAATCATCTAAATAACTTTTTATTGATTTCCAGCTTTCTTTGTATGTCTTTATGTCACTATTGGGTGTCTTTTCATCAAATGGGTACAATATCATCGTTTGTTTCATTGGAGGCTGTGGATAGTTGAATCTACAAGGACTGCTTGTATTTTTACGACAAGTATGCGAATGCCTATGTACTTGTCTATTGACAAGTTTTAGCAGTTCTGGGTTGTTTATTGGTTTAATGCATGTAATGATTTTATCAATAAATGTTGTCACCTCTTTGTCATTATCTATTTGAAATTGTGCTGCATCTTTTATCCATATCAGCATGTGAATATGAGGTGATCCTCTCTGTTGGTATTCTACTCGATAAAACCAGTCTGATATTTTTCCCAAAGGGTCTGAAAAGCTTAATAGAAAGTGGGTTAAAAAGCGGTTGACTTGATAATCAAAATGTCTGGCACAAGTAACTGGGTCACTCTGTATCAAACGGCACCTGTCTTCCCAATTAAAATTCTCTATTTGCTCGTCAGTATAAGTGGTATTGTCAACAAGCTGGCCAAGTATTCTAAGTAAATGCACCCACTGGGTTTCAGCAGATGAGAAACTGCAAAACAAAGTAGCTGGACCCAGCTGTCTTATCATTGCAAACAAGTCTCTCTTTGCTTTTTCAAAATATGGTGGTGAACCTCTCAAAGCATTTAGAAATTTGTAGCCTTCATCATGACGAATAAGCTTATCTAAAGCTCCATGTTGTTTCAACTTTCCTGCATTAATGCTTCGGCTATTTCCCTTACATTTTCTAAGAGCAATATGGCACCTTCCCAAAAGAATTTTCATTTGAAGTTTTTTTGTCTTAAAGAATATATTCTCCACACACATTGCAGCTTGTCTATCTGACCGTCTCAGTTCTGATTTACATATATCACCATAAGTTACCTTCACTTTTCGTTGTTCAGTATCCGGTCGTGGCTGTCCCATAAATATTCCAGGATATGCCAATTCTTCACAGTATTTGTCTCTAAAAACACTTAGTGGCTGGTTACCTTCAGCTGGAGCAACATTAAGTATATTTTGTCGTTCATTGTCTTCTAAAAAGTCTGTAGCAGTGAATAAAGTATCAGTAACACCAGCTGCAGTTTGTTGATCTTCACTTTCACTTTGATTATTTAAATTTTCAGACAATTTATCATTATACTCCATTTCATTATCATCATTTTGTAGTTGAGCAACTTCTGTAACATATGTGTTTGCCCAATCTTCTTTGAATAAAATTTTCTCATCTTTATATAATGTGCTATTTGACATCAACCATTTGGCTGCTTGAACAACCTTGTCTGGCCTTACATTCAAAGATAATGCTGAACTTTTATATTGTAGTTTACGTTTTAAATTAACTTTAATAGTTGCAGTCTGGCTATGCAGCCGTGGTAACATGGTAACAGTATGAGAAACATCTGCAGGTACATTTACAATATTGCCATGTATCTTAAGCTGTCTACCTCATGGAGCTTGCATTAATTTTTGGAATGCAATCCTTGGTGCTAATAATCTACATTCTAATTCATTGAGGTCAAAAAATTCTGGTTTTATTGGAAAAGCCATGCCATTAGCTATAGCACATGGTGGGAGTTTGTTCTTCATCAAATGATTATTGCAAGTTCTACAAATCCATTCTTTGTCATCAATACTTATCTTATTACATAGATATTTTGCACTATCAATTTGAGATTCTCTAACTTTACAAACATTTACTACACTATACTTATACCACAGTTGATCGCAACAGGTACAGATGTATACTGGACCTTGTTTAACTATGTCATGAAACTTTTTC
>CM042746.1:18678498-18688498 GCA_022496165.2 Catalaphyllia jardinei | reverse complement strand
TGCCATCTACGCCATGTCTTCTCGGGATACGAAAATCAAACGAACACAGCTCGAAAGTGGTCTCGAGTTGTTGGCGAAAGAATACGAGAGAAACACGAGTTACGGACACACATATATATGCACGATAACATGGTGCCTTGAACTCTACGAGCACTAGGCACAAAATCCCGAGTTACGCACACAACCGTAAGCACGATGGCATGGTGCCTTGAGCTCTATGAGCAAAAGGCCTCTATGAAGTGAAGGGGGACACTTCATGGTATATTACACGTGGCCAAAAAAAAACCTTAAAGGGAGGACACTTCATGACATAATACACGAATAGCATGTGTTACGGACGCACACGTATGCACGATAACATAGTGCCTTGAGCTCTACGAGCACTAGGCACAAAAACAGTCCTAAGGAAGCACGCGCGCTGATTGGTCAAAAAGCCTGTTTGTATAACTCGATGTAGTCACAGAACTAAGCGCGCGCTGTTGACGTAGTGATGGCGCGAGCAAAGAGAATTTACATTTTGCTAATCAAAGTTTACAAGTTGTTTTCCTTTTTCTCGTCGTGGTGTTTTCTAAAAGAAATAGAAAACATGTACTCCTTGTTTGTATCGAGTTATACAAACACTCGTGAAAGTTTGGGACAACTCGAAAAAGCTGTGGAAACACTCGCCTGCGGCTCGTGTTCCCACAGCATTTCTCGTTCTCCCAAACTTCCACTCGTGTTTGTATTTAACAAATAGATTCCATGTTGCCGTGCGTCTGTTCAGTAATAGATCACAGATGATGTCAATGTGGTAAGAACAAAAAAGTGGCACACGAGGCGTAGCCGAGTGTGTCACTGATGTTCTTACCACATTTTTACGTCTTCTGTGATCTATTACCGAATCAGACGCACGGCAACATGGAATCTATTTGTTTTATATAATAACGAAAAGCCTTTTTTGTTTCAAGACATTTTAACATAACGCGAAAGTCGGCCTTTGCACGAAAAAAAGCCATTTGACGTGATCTATGCATTCAAAATGAAGCAGTTTCATTGGTTGCTATGCGTAGCAAAGAATTGTGATTGGTCGAGAAAAATCACGCCACTGTCAAACCTCACTCGAGCATCGCTTCGCGTGGAGTGAAAACTTACAGCGAAAGCAGAATTGAACTGCAAAATCTACAAATCTTGAAGAAAATGCTGGAATAATCAAGTCAGTTTTTGTCATTGGAGCAGCCCTGTGAGCCGAAAAGCTTGGACGTTGCCTTGATAATTGCAGGAGTTGAAAAAATAGTCTCGGAAAACTTGTGGTTGCGGTCAACCTATAGGCCATTTGATTCGAGTTTTGAATGAAAGGAGCGTAAATGACGGTGGAGATTTTTGTCTTCTGTTGTTAGTGATTCTCAAATCAGCTTGATATAGTGTCGGAGACACATTTTAGCTGCGATACTCTTGACCGTGAGCTGTGGTTAGCTATACTTAGCTCGTACCCTGCGAGCAGAGTCTCCTTCGATCTTCCTAGATCAGTCTAGGAAGATCGAAGGAGACTCTGCTCGCAGGGTACTTAGCTCGCTGCTATGGCCTGAAACGGACAGGAACATTCGCATCGGACAGCAAGGTTATGTATTTTATTTTACCAATTTTAAGAAGTGATGTTTTGATGTTTGATTCCTGACATCAATCAGTGAGTCAACAGTTGTTTTGACACTGGGAAAAGTTAAATTTTTTAAATAAATTAATCTCAGAAGCATTTTGTTTATTGGGTTTATTAAATTAAAGAAAACGGAGTGGTTCTCGGCTTACCAAGACCAAGTTTGTGCGTGGTTTAGTCGCGCTCAACTGCCGACTGAGGCTGCTAGAAAATTATTTTTGTATCATTTTTTTAAAAGAAACGGCTTTATCTTTCGTTTTCTGGCTTCTCAAACCTGTTCAATTCCTCGGCAAGACTTTTTTGTACCTTATCGTTTGCCCAGTCACGTAAAATATCATCCTAATTCTCAAAACTTTCCGCCATTTTAAAACGGCAGAGGGAAAGCTTACTAATGATGACGTCAATCGTGCATCTGTCCTCTAATAGATCATAGGCGAGAACCAATCAAAATGCGAGAACAACTTGGGTTATTATATAAAACTCGATACAAACACGGTACATGTTTTCTATTTCTTAATGAGAAAATCCTTTGTTCTCCCGTATTAGCACACAATTCGCTTCATGTGAAGTACGGCGTCTGTATAATGCGTCGGAGCGACATTAAATTGGCGAGGATGTCACAGGAATACAGAATGGTAATCAACATCTAACGGTCTACTCAATTTAGTCTGCCTAAAGACCTTTAATTTTTTTATTAAACGACTTACTTTTCTCCTAGCGCGTGAGCGATGCGAGCACTCGAGGTACGCGCGAGAGCGGTTTGTCTTTCCTCGGGGTAGGGCCACTCCGTTGCGTTCGAGCATTTCAAATCCCTGCGTTTAATTTTTTCGCCTACGTTCTCGAGCAATTATAAGACAAAACAGGGGCTCCAGATCTGTAGACAGACTAACACAAAAAATTAAGGCTTGTCCAAATTGCAAAAGGTTAGCTAACGGGCCAATCGGGTGTATTTTTCCAAGTTTCATTACGTGTCACGCGCACCTGTCACGCTATTTTTAAGTAAAGCGCCTGGTTGGTCAGCAGTTATACTTTCAACAACACGTGGAATCTTGCGAAACAACATGGCGGCCTAGAGGGTCACAAAATGTGTGTTGTTTTTGTTGGGAATTTTAAACGGCCGAATCCTAATAAAGCCAGAAATAATGGGGAAAACGAAAGCAAAGAAACGGTCTTCGTTTCGGTACAGACCTACTGGTTTGCCAAGCGTTAAGGAAGCGCAAATCGAAGCTCAAGAAAGTGCTGGCACGATTAACGCTAAAACCTTGCCTCTTGTTGAAAAGGTTGGTATTCGCGTAAAGTTAATGTACAGAGCGCGATTTACACTGGGTGTTCTTGCAAAGCGCTATCATGAAAATAACTTCAAATGGTCCAAAGCTAAAAGACATAGCTTGATTGCTTATACATGAATTTTTTAATTGTTGGAAACCTAAATATCTAACGTTCTAGTCTTGTTAGAAAATGTTGTGAAAGAGTACGTGCATGTACTGTAACGACTGTAACTCTGGAAAAGAGTGTCATGATGAGATGCAAACAATTGTGGTGTCATACACTGACATGTATATTATTAAACATAGTCTGGAAGCATTTTTGAATTGAGGTCATTGTTTCTAGGAAATATTTCTTACAGTTAACAATTTGTTCTCTATTCAACAATGCTCTTACCTTCATCTTGGTGTTCTCTGTGTCATTTGAGTACAAGAAAAGGTACTCCATCGTAAAGTTAACACTAAAAATATGCTGCAAAGTTGCCACCATATTGCCCCTTTGAACACATTTTATAAATAACTGCATTGTGATATACAAATGCATTCAAATGGAGCACTATGATAAGATAAGCTAAATATTCAGCAAAATGGTATGTAACTACTATTCCAAAGAATGTTGGATACTTTTTGTTACTGTTGTAAATTAAATGGATATCTTTATATTTATTCGTTTATTTTAAGTGGAAAATTAAAGAAAACTATTACTGACAGTGGAAGCTCATTGATTTGGTCACCAGCAGACCATAAAAATCTGGCAGTATTAACAGGCTTTTTGCAGAAAAGGGGTTCTGAAAAAGGAAATTACTGACTGAGCTTTTGTTTTGGTCAGAATGAAGTGACTGTAATAATGACAAGACCATTTTAATGGGGTAGTTGTAAGGTGGAGTTCCACATTATATAAAACATCTCCAAGGATGATCATTTCATTTTTTTGCATGAAAAGGGGTGGGGGTGGGGGGCAATTATTGTAGAGATTAAGGGGATATTTATTAGTAAATACAGTTTGGTTAAAAATATGTCATTGTCTACCTCAGTTTTTGCAACAGTTTATATCTGAAGGGCATCACTAATTTACTTATAGCCAGGGAGAGGTTTTTCTGTCCTTGATAATATTCCAGTAACATCTCAGCCAATTTTTAAGCATCTGAGATTTTTCTTAGTATCAGTTACATTTGGTGGTTTGAGATTGTTAAATGTTAAGCCTGGTGCCAACAGAAATTACCAATCTATTTCATGATCTTAGCTACCAGCCCTATTCTCTGAACTACTTGTGTGATATTTCTTTGAAAAAGATGGCAAAATAACTAGCCTAACCCTGAAAATAAAGCTGACAATGTGTATGTGATAAGCTCTTGACAGAAACAGTTTACAAGTGTCTAATTTTTTAGTTCTAGAGGTTTTGCAGAATAGACACGACCATGATTGCGTTCCACTTTTCAAATATCTGCATAGTTCTGCAGAATGGAAGTGTCTTGTAAAATAGGGCTTAATTGATAATATTTACAGAAAATAAGTGAACTACTGTATATTTTTCGGAGCCTGGGACCTTTAGCTGGTATTATGTAGCACTGTAATGTTTTCTGATACAAAGATCTTGTGTTACCGAAGAGTTACTGGTGTAACATCCGAATATTAATGTCTGCCACAGCTGACAAGTGCAATCCCAACTGAACGAGAGTGTGCGTGTGCTGGCCTGGCCAACCTGGTGTTTGATCGTGGAGCCATTCCTGCCCTTCTACAACAAGATGTTGTACGAAGGCTAAGCCCACTGCTCATTGATGATAACAGAGGTATTCAGGAAGGTGCTGCAGGAACTTTGAGGTATATTAGACAAGTATATGCATGATATACCCTGTATGAACACCAAAGGGATAGGTCTATCATAATTAACAATAAGATTGTGAGCTCGAGATTTCTATGAGGTGATAGTTGATGAGGCCGAAAATATCACCTCATAGAAATTTAGAGCAAGTAATCTAATAATATTGTTTTGGTAGAATTCCTACTGAAATTCTAGGCTTCAATAAACAATTTCTGGTCCAAGAATTACCTTCACGCTTTAGAGAATTTGAGCAGACTGAATTGTCAATTTGACATTGTGTATGCATGCTTATCAGTTTCTTTAAAAAATTTTGAGCTTTTTTAATTCAAGAAACTGTAATTTGCCCTCCTTTTAGTCTTCTCAGGAATTCTGTTTATTCATTTGTTTCTAAATGTTATTTCAAAACTTTGGAGAAACGAGGAAACGTTGGACTTTTGTCGACCACAGCAAGCCACTGCACTGGGGTTGCATTCCAAAGAGAATAAGCTTAGTTTTGTTTGGATTAATAAGTAACTTATCTGTGCAGCACCAAGAGGCAATAAGTCTGAGGTCTTCTGAGACTTTTGCAAGGCAAGAGTCAATGTTATTCGATGAACACAAAAGATAGACCTTTGTGTCATCAACATATGATTCTACCCTTGAAAACTTAACAATGGACAGTAGGTCGTTCATGTAAAGACTGAACATAAGAGGCCCCAGAATAGACCCCTGTGGTACGCCATGTGTGATGATTAACTCAATAGAGCGAGATGTACCAAGTCGTGTCGACTACATTCGGTTTGTAAGGTAACTCTCAAACTAACTTAATGCTTCATTTGATGCACCAAGCCCTTTCGGCTTGGTGAGGAGAGTTCTGTGAGGTATGCTGTCAAAAGCCTTGCTCAAGTTGATTAGGATCATAGCCTTGATCTCCTTTATATCCATCGCTTTGTATATGTGACCGGTGACAAGCAAGCTCAGTGTTATTATTATTATTTTTTTGATATTATTGTAACTTTTATACATGTAGGTAGTTTTATTCGATTTTCAATTATTGTAAATTAAATTGTAAGAGCCATTGGCTGGAGATTTAACATACTTACTTACTTACTTACTTACTAATGGCTGATAGTGTGCAATGGCTAAGCCAATCAGATTACAGCATTTGCATTAATTAGTATACTAGTAGAATTGTACTAATAATAATTATGATAACAACAACAATAACAATAGAAAAAGCAACTAAAGCAATAGCAATTATAACAATAGCAATAACAATAGCAATAGCAATAACCATAACAATAACAATAAATAATAATAATTATCAATTATTCACCAAAGCGGAGGTAAATATCCACCACTTTCATCGACACTGAGGTGAATAACTGTTATACTGCACAAGTTGAATAACTAGCGGACATAAGAGTAACTTTGTTTGTGACAATATACCAACATAAGCCATTTTGTTTTTCTTGGCTACTTAGTACTTGGTTAATCACCTCCGAGCTAGCCAATCAGCATGTTCGAAAAGTACTATTCACTTGTGTGGTATTTACTAATATTCCCAAACATTTTTTTGTATTGTTTCTGCATATTAAGTGAGTCTACAAAAGTTTTTGAAAGGAAAGTCTGACACATACAAGACGCGTACAATTACAATTATATACTAATATAATTAATAATAATAATAATAATAATAATTAATAATAATAATTAATAATAATATTAATAATAATAATAATAATAAAGTAACATATTTTACCAGGGTAAACTTGTCAGCTTAATATGCTATTATCCAGGGTTGCCCTGTACAACTAAAAATAGAATTGAGGGTCTGTTCCTTGCAAATGAAGGAATTGTACACTGGTTTTCAATGCAACATTTGCAAATAAATACTAAAGATGAAAGACTAAAACTACAAGAATAATACCACTACCATGGTTAAATGGTAAAAGCAGTTTTCTCGAAAATCTATGTAACGTCATCACCCTTTAATTGTCTTGCTATTGCTTGGTTGTTCATTACTATAAAACCTTCGGCTTACATTCATTTATTAGTAATAAGAAAGAAGGGAACCCCATAGGCACAATAATGATGGGGGGTACTACTTTAGGCAATTATTTTTGAAAGATGCCTTTCGCATGCTGAGAACACATGATATTTTTATTCCCAAGGAGGTAGTCAACAGGCTTCCCAGGCAGTTTTCGTTAAATTTATAGCTGAATTTCCCACCTTGAGCTGGATATGATCAGCCAAAGTAATTTAACAAATTGAATGTGGTTTAGCGTGGTGTGTACTCTTATTGACAAGGATACTCGTCTTTATAGTGGTCAAAATGTTGTGGACTCACGAGGCACATCCGCAACAAAATTAATTTTGACCACTGTGATGACGCGTATCGTTGTCAATAAGAGTACACACCACACTAAACCACATTCGATTTATTTTTTACCACAATATCGAAGAAATGAATCAAATAAGTCTTTGTCGTGACTATTAAAGACACTGACTCAGATTTGCAAGTGCACGTGCTTCATTATGCAAATGAGCTGCTTGTACGCGTCAGACTTTCCTTTCAAAAACTTTTGTAGACTCGTTTAATATGCAGAAACAATACAAAAAAAATGTTTGGGGAAAGAGTAATGTCAGATACTCGTTGCCGGTAAGAGTACAGAGCACGATAAACACCATTTCGATTTGTTTTTTACCACAATATCAACATCAAAGAAAATGTTTTTCTTCAGAGTGCGAGCTGAAAAAGGCATTGCGTGACACACTGACGCTAGCAGCGTGGTATGGACTCATACTTACCACGGCAAAGTAGCCAATCAGATTGCGAGATTAGCAGCAGTTGTGGTACAAATCAGTTTTCACCATCTTTGTGTACTTGTAGAATTATGTTGTACAGCAAGCACTGCAATGAGACATGTTTGTGCATCTCTACCCCTTTCTTAACAATTGAATATTATCAACTTATCACTCGTCAATGAGATTATTAAATTAAAATTCTTATACATGTACACTTTGCAAATCAGGAATTTAAGTCTTGGTGGAGGTCCTGATGTGTGCGTTAAAATGGTGGAGCAAGATGTAATGACTCCACTTGGCACATTTGTGCAGCAGGTACGTGAAACTTCATGAAACTGTTGTATGGTTTTAGCTCTTGTTTAGAATATGGTGGCCAAATATTCTGCCACAATAACTTTCAGTTCGAGATACCGAAAACAGAACAGCAAATGTACAGATGTCACAAACAGTATTTACACATGTACACACAATCTTGCACTTTCCGGTTCTTTATGGCTTCTTCATCAATACATGTACCTATTGCCATTACTGCAACTCTGATGTTTATCAGATGTTCAAATTGGTCTTTCATTATGGCCATGAGAGCTAGACAAACTACCATGATCTGGAGATGGCACACAAAAGGAAGGATTGCAAAGACATCTTCCATTGACCACATTTTTATGCAATCCTTCTGTTTTTTGGGAAGGCATTCCACTTGGAAAAAATCTTTTAGTGTGTTGTTAAACACAAATTTGAACACTGCGCGTTACTCATTGAAAGGTCTCTTATCACCGGCGTCTCGCATATCTCATCTGCTTCAGTAATGCTTGACCAACCAGAGGGTATACTAGTTCCTAGTATACTGGAACGACCTTTAGTTATTTATTTGCTCACAGATATATTATTCTTTCGCTTCCTATCACCACATTGCTTTATTTTTCTGTGCACCATTTTTTGGGATTCGCCCTAATTAACTGAACCCCTGGAAGAGGCTTCAATGCTCGTCAACATTGTGATTAAAAATTCTTACCTTTATTGGAAACATTTACAAATGATTTTTATTAACTTTCAGTCTATCGATGCCTTGGGTGCTATTGATGAGTGTCTAGGCAACTCGGAGTTTAAAAGACAATCAACAAGCTTGGCAATTCAGGCTGTGAGCTTACTGTGGAACCTTTGGTGAGTTAAGATATCTTTGCACAGAATACATATACTCTGGTTGTGGTTGTTACACTGAACAGTGTGCAAAACTGAACCATTGTACCCCTACAAAATTCTGGCAGGAAGAAAATGTATTTGTCAAATACTGTCTTCTGTAATGCATTTTTTTATTGCTTCATTTTATGGTTCAACTTGTTTTTGATAAATGACCACTATTTCTTTCCAGTGAAAGCAGCGACGTAGCAGTAGATGTTTTCAATAAACAGGGCCTTTTACCATACCTTGTCTCGAGTCTGAAGACTGACATTTACCCTAAAACTGTTGCAATTCCCGCAGGTGAGATTCTACTGTTTTTGTAATGGAATGCTGTAATGTTTGGAAAGAAAAGAGTGCAGTTATTTATCGACAGAAGCAATTCACCGTAAATTAAACTACTAACAGTAAACTAAATGACAGGCCTTGACCTTAAGCCATGATGGTTGCTTCTGGGAGAGGTGTTCAATTGTAAAATTACCACTTAAGAAAAGAGGTTATAATATTTTAGGTGAAATGTGTCAGGTTTTTCAGTAGAGGTGTTTAGTTTGAATCTAATTATTCACGTACGAATAAAATAAATTATGTAATTGCTTAATTATTAAGCAATTACATAATTTATTTTATTTGATATTAGTACTGTGAGTCGTAAAAACTTGGGCAGGCATTGCTCTTGATGATTTGGAAGAGATGTGGTTACAAGTTGATGGTAAATCTATTCTCAAGAGGGTTTCAACAAGGAAGGTTCAACTCTATTTGATTCTTAATGGCAAATTGGTAATTGGAAAAAGTTGCTGTAGTTATGTCAAGGGTTTTGACAAAATCAATTTGATGATTATTAACCAACAGAAATGCAATCTAGTCATTGACAATAGTTTGTAAATTGATATAAAGGAGAGTTTGATGCAGCTGCGGTTTATCTGTAGTTTTCTGACCCATTGTTAGCCCAGTGTCTCCACACTGTCACCGAAGACAATGCATCAGCTGCTCAGCTTCTGTGTGGTTCCAGTGACATGATGAAAACTCTTGAGAAGTCTCTAATGGCTGATGGCACATCTAGTGACATGCTGCTTCTGAAAGTTTTGACTGCAGGTAAAAGAGTTTTTCTTTTATTTGTTTCTTATTAAAGTCTTCTGACAATGAATTAGTTACACACATATCTCATTATATCACCTCATTACTAGGACATCTCTTCTTCCCAAGAAGAGAGACACTGGGAATGAAGCTGTATCTTGCTTAAGTGGAGGATGGGTGCTTGAGATATCCATGAGTTTCCATTACAGACAACAAGATGTGTGTAAGAATCCCTTGCATGTGCAT
>CM042746.1:18674260-18675988 GCA_022496165.2 Catalaphyllia jardinei | reverse complement strand
TCTCTGGGTAAGGCATGGAAGTACAGTCATGTAAATACTGTAGTTTGTCTAGTATAAACATGTAAACCCTCCAGCCACATGTGAACGAAAGTCTCAGCAGGTCTAATTCTCTACTCTTTCAGAGCTCACAAGAGATATTAAATGATACTACATTAAAAGGATCCCTTGAAGATTTCACTTTTTCTTCAGTGTTCCCTGTAAATAAATTCCCTAATTTAATTAATTAATTAATTAATTTATTTATTTATGGCTTGTTTCTGTTTTTGTGGGCTAAGAGTAGAGTACATAATATATTATAATTTAGATCGTTCAGCTATTTAATTATCTTAGGGTTTCTCACTATGTTGTAAAATGTGCAGTTCCTGTTATTATCACAGCAGCAAGTGAATGTAAGGTGTAATATTAATCCACACAGTTTTGTTTTTCATGGCATTAACAAGCTGTTGATGTTGGAAACCGTTGTGAGGAACACGAAAATTGTATCCATCAGGGCAAACTGGTTTAGTGTACTTTCCTGGTACATTACTTGTCGCCCAGTCAGTGACATTTTTGATTGATTGACAAGCAAACAGATGCTCCTCTAGACAGTTACCCAGGTGCCACCTTTCCGTCTTACCATCCAATAACACACAGGATGTTTGTGTTAGTGGTTTTGATGGTTCACCTTGTGCCCATGTGAACACAGCAGTTTCTAGTAAAACAGGATTGACTTGATCTGCGGCTGGATATGTCACACCACACTTCATAAACCTTGAAAAGTCAAGAATCACACCCGTTTCATTTGGACCATTCCAAAAGAACAGGTACTCGGTGCTGTCGCAGAACACCCTTGATGGCTTATCATGGTCAATCCCTGAGCAGTTGGGGCTGGCAACAAAGTCGTTTCGTGTCATTTCTTCCCAATACCTGTCAAAAATGTATTCGCCACCGTGTTGGTCACCAAACCCAGCTATGACAACAGTTTTGTTCATTTTCCTCATCTCTCTTAAAGTGGGCCACCTTCCTGGGAAGTACTTCCTGGAGTCATTGGGTGTGAGGACTTTATCTCCTAGGTACTTTGCTACTGGGCCATTGATCAAAGCGTCATTGCCATATGTGTGAGTGGCACCGTCTTCAAAATACAAGCGAATTACGTCCTGGGAATTTTCTGACTTGTGTATCCACTCACCGATTTCTTTGATCCCGTCTTGAAACTCCCTGTCCCAGGGAGCACATCCCTCGTACGCTTTGTCATAATCATGGCTCATCAACATCTTGCCAAAACACCACCAAGGGTCGATCTCCAATCCTCGCACACCCATGTTGAGTAAATCAGTGAAGCTGAACTCCTGATTGGCTAGATCTAGGCAAACATTTTTGTAGGGGGGTGGCCAGGGGCAGTAGTCCAGTACACCATACCCGTCCGAACGGTCGTTAAAGGCATTGTGTGCGGATACCATTTGTATCTGGTCAAATGGTTCGTCGATTTGAATCTCTCGTTGTGTTTTTAGAGCAAATGCAAGCCAGGGAGAAATACGAGCGGTGCCCTTCTCGCACCTACCGCGGAAGCCACATTTGGAGCAGTCTGCAAGTTTGCTCAGTTGGTCACAGTCGTTTTCTTGTCGTCCTATGCTCTTGAATTCACTGAATTTGAACTCGCCGAAGTCTGATGTCCTGGCTTTGTCGAGCGGCTGACGGATTGCTACTTCAAAGAATACTTCCGTGAGGAATGCGTCCTCCTCAAGCACC
>CM042746.1:18661760-18669260 GCA_022496165.2 Catalaphyllia jardinei | reverse complement strand
AGCGATCATTGAGTCCATATGGATACATAGTGCCAAGTTCTAACATCCAAAACCGTTCTTGATCTAAGCGTCTAATGGTAACATCCTTCTCGGTCTCTCGAAGGCCCTGTGTGATATGTTCAATAGGTTGTATTCTGATGTCATCCATAGTATGTCCGGGCAAATTGAAATGCCTAGCGATGATAGTGTTTGCGTGTTTCTTAATAGAGGAGCGATGGCCAGATAGTCGCTCACTGACCTTTCTTTTTGTTTCCCCAACGTACTGCTGATCGCATTTAGCGCAGCTTATAAGATATATAACATTAGTACTGGAGCAAGAGAGGTCACGGTCGCTTGTACCTGTATACCGACGGTTAGTCAAGGAGCTTCGGAAGAAACGTAAGGGTTGAATTAATGCACAAGTAGCACAGCGTCGTCTGTTACACCTGTAGATTGATTTTCTACGTTTAGGGAAAAAATGAAGAAAATCTATCGACTAGAAGTTTGAATTTTTGGCAAACTGCACCATCGAATTCCGTTCTTATTAGCTCTTCGCGCATCTGTGCAGCGGTTTCAAATGCCTCTTAAAGGGTTAAATTTTGTGAAAACGTTAGTAAAATTTACGCAACAGACCCACTTCTACAAAATATGACTAAGACCGTTTGCCTCCTTGGACTCACCTTCTATATTTTTAACTACAAACCCGTGTAGACCGTGATCAATTATATGGGACAATTTTCGAAATCAGTATAGTTTACCACACGCTTTATCTCTGAAACGAAGACGGTGACCCGCAATGTTTTTTTGTCTGTCTGCCTGCAATAAAAATTTTAAAAAAAATTTTCGCGCGAACGTCTTTAAGTTGATTTCTCAGTATTGCATTGCGGATTCCTACTGCGCACGATTTTCACGTCATTAGTGAAGAGTACGTGCACGTGCAAAACTTAAGAGATTTCTCACAATCAAGGCTCGACAGCGAAATAAAAGCTCGTTTTCTCTTAAACGAGCATGGTGACCTATATTTTTTATTGCATAATAATAGTGCCCATGTTATCCTCTTTAATCTAAAAAATATTTCAAAAAAATATCGGAAGGAAAAAAAAGATATGGCTAAAAGCGGGCACAAAACCGTTACTCTGGGATGTTAATTATGACCACGAAAACAACAACTCGGCGAACGCATTACGTCCACCTCGTTTTAAGTGGTGCGATTTTTCCAGAAATTTTATATGATATATTTCCATATGCTCGAGACTTCCACCCTGTCAAGTTATTGTTTAATTAAGTATTGCTTCGATAAACCGTGCTTCTAGCTACCGCAAAATGTAACGTGGACCGATTTGCCCATCGTACCTCTTTTGCGAGGATGATGACGTATCTTTTTTATTTTATTTTTCGAAACAGTGCTTGATGGGGAACATTGGGAGAAAGTCGATTTTTATTTCTGTGGAATCACCTGAAGTGCTTGTGCTCGCATGACAAAATTGATCACTGCTCGCAAATGCTCGCAAAGACCATTCGATACCCCTAGATACTAATAGATGTTTCTAGTTCTGAAAACTGTTGAAAAAATGACGTAAGGTGTATTTTTCATTGCAGATTTTAATGACGATGAATGGCAAGATGTGGATGATGGCGCCAGCGTGGACTTTGTTGAAGATGAAGCGGAGGAGGAGGCGGCTCAACAGGATGTCGATATGGTAAGTTCCCTTGCAATACATTGAAGTGAAGCTTTGTCGTGTTTTCACTGTTAGAGTTTCCCATTCTAATCGGCCAATCAGAAAATTTCGCGAGCTCTCTTGAAACCACTGGCGGGTCCCTTTTTTCTTACTTACAAGTCCATGCCAAAAACAATGGGGGCTGGACGTTTTTGGTGACTGGTTTCCTCCCCAAAAATGTTGTTTTGTTCCAAGTGTTAAATGTTCGTCGTGTAGTGGGCTGCAGAACAGGCGTATTTTTTTGCGTATTTCAGGGGAACCGAGGCGAAAGCGAGGCGAGCGCGAAGCGCGAGTTGCGTGCGAAGAATTCAAGAACATATATGTATAAGAAAGCAGCAACAAAAAAAACAAATAATGATAACAACAACTACAACAACACAACAAAGGATTACGCGATCAAATCTAAAATGAAAATTAGACCATCGGCAATTAGATCGAAGTTCTCCCTGGGATGTGTAAACAAGTGTTCCCATTTAGTTTTTTTTTAAGTTTAATACCTGTGGGACTCAAATAATGTCTTTCATTCATTTCTTTATTGCTCTTGAAGCTCGAATGACCTTGTGATTTTCTGATGGTACGAGGAAGGCTACTCGATATGCTACACGGGATAAAGAAAGAAAATGCCGGATCAATATGACTACTTTTAGTTCATAATTGTCAACTGGTTTTGTTATAGGTCGACAGCCAATCAAATCTCGGTAATCTCTTCAACCCTGGGACCAAAGAGTAGTCTTGAAAAGGCCCCAACTTGTTTTCGATATCTAATCGTACCTTTTTGGTACACTTCGGCAGCATATCAGGCGAGTTTGGTCGAGCCATGGTTGGTATTTTGGCGAGACCCAACGAGCCTGATATGCCGCCGAAGCGTACCAAAAAGGTATGATTAGGTATTTACCGTACCCAAATTTTTCAGTCCAAAATTTAGATATCAGGTCAGTGACTTGATATCGTAGGATATCAGGACAGTAGAGTTGGCTTCTGATTGGCTAATTGCGAATTTGAGTACGGTAATAATAATAATAATAATCGTTGTTGCTTTTTTTCGCGTGTTTTAGAGTCCAGAAAGTTTGTCAGCCGAAATGATCAATGCTATCGTCACACAAGGAGTTCCGAAACGGGTGAGTAGAACGGCAGTTTGTTTAGAGCGGTGATCAGTTGACTGTTGTGTTATCTTGATGTGGCTTTGCTTTAATGTAATTGGTCCAAAAAATTTAATGCAGCCTAGTCAACCAATCAGATGTAAAACCGAAGCAAATTTTGTCTCCTTCCCCTGCGCTTTCCCGCGCTTGGCGCTCGAAACGTAGATTTGTTTTGAGCTGTCATTGGCGCATTTGTCGTGTGCGTTGATTGTGTTTGGCTCTTGTGGTTGCATTAGTTTTGGTTTTGTGTCATTTCAGTGAATGCCGCATTACAGCGGTTATCAGTCACACGCGCCCTTCAACGATTTTTTTGCCATTTCAAAAACTAAGTTTTGGTGGACGTCAATCAAATGTATCCATGACGATAGTCGTGTCAGTTTCACGGCCATGCTCGATCGTCGTTTGATCAGGAATAATTGCTCAGTTATTAGGACAAAGTAATTTTCAATCTCGCTGAAATGGAGGGCTATTGTGAAGAGAAAACGTGGTTTGTCCTTGAATTGCATAGCAGAAACACTTTCCCCGAGCGAAACGTTTGTGAAGAAGGCGGCGTACGAAACAAAACTAGAGCCGTGAGCGATCCGCCAAAGAGAAAGTCAAAGAAACGAAGGATACAAGTTAGCTGAAAAAGTTGGTCTCTGAAATGATTCGCTCTTTATGTGGAGGTTGACTTTTTATCAGCTTGTTATGGATGCAGATTATTTTCGCCGCAGAAATTCTTGTCATTCGCCTTGCTAAAACATAATCCATGCAGAGGTCTATCCTGACGAGTTTCAAGCGTGGCTGGAATACCAGACAGGCAAATTGCACATGCAAAGCAAACTATCAGCAGAACCATACGGCAAGTAGGATTGTCAGTAATAAAAAGGTAATGAAAGCCGCAAGAAATTAGCAGTTAGATTTTTGTAGTTCATTCTGTAATAAAGGTTATTGTTTATATTTAGTTTATTCTCATGTTGTTGTCGTTGTACACTATTTGTAAATTTGCGGCTTCAAAACAAAACGTGAGCGAGACGAACGAGAAAGCGCTTCAAACGATTTTGTAAGTCTTACTTCTCAGTTTCTGTTTATCGACGAGTCAAGTAAAGATGAAAGACTCAACTCGGATACTCCGAGAATTGACACTGAAATAAAAAGGGTTCTGGAAACTCCTCTCACCGTTATTGTCATGGATACATTTGATTGACGTCCACCATAACGTAGTTTTCGAAATGGGAAAAAATCGTTGTAGGGCGCGTGTGATTGATAACCGCTGTAAATCGTTTCATTCAACTATTATTGATCAGGTCCCGAGTTCGCTTCTCCTAGTTAGATTCTGAGAATTAGAATCTTGATAGTAATAAAGAACGTTGGTTAAAGCTATATTTTGTAATCTCCAGGTTCTTTGCAAAAGTTCGTTCGGCGAAGCAAGCATTTACGAAGCCCTGAAGGCGCATGCTGATGGAAAGAAGCTGTTACGAACGTAAGACTTTTCTCAAACCCGTTGATCAATTGAATTGATTCAGTCCTACATGAAATAACTTGGTTTTATTTATTCTTTGTAGACTAAGTGTAGTGCAGGCAAGAGCTTTGATTTGCCTGAACAACATCGTATCAGCCTTGGATACAGACCTTTTAGGGGGAGAAGAAGCTCTTGGGCAACTTTGGAGTTCGGTTTTCTCTCTCACGTTTGCCACAGAAAGTAAGTGCTAAATAAAATGATATTATAACCTAAACTACCATTGAACAGATTAATGCACTCTGGAATGTACATGTGGACCTCTCCAAACGGTGTAAAATGTCAAGTGAGCGAACTTGGTCTTGTATCTGATTGGCTGGCAGGACGTAAGCGTCTCTTTGATTGGTCCAAGATGTAGCATGCGTTTCGTGGACCAATCATAGAATCATACACTAGGTGGTTTCTGCCGGTCATCCTCCCTCAAGAAAAACACTTCATCACCATCCATTCACAAGGCCTGTACACTGTACCATAAAACGTGTAACGAAACAACAGTAGCCAGGTCGTTAGGGTACTTTTGAAGTCTAGACCGACAGCTTATGAGTTTTTGGTTCCTCTTTGGCGTTAGGCAAAGGTTTTGTTTGTGATGAGGAAGACTTCCTTGAAGCTGCGACTGGGGTTCTTAGATCAATCATGGACAAATTAGTTTCTTTACAAGAGCCGCAAGTAAGTACCTCATTCTAACCTGCGATCAGACGTCCCTATAGTTATGGAACGCCTGATCGCAGGTTAACTTGATTCACGAAGAATGATCTTTCTTTAAACAAATTGTGCGGCGCCAGTAGTGTTTGGGGCTAGCGACAGTCAGCGAAAAAAGAAAACATTGAAGTAAAACTTTCAGGTCAACGGGAAAAATAGTGCCCTAAAACTGGCCTGGTAGCGAAAAAGAATTTACCTGTATAAATTTTGCCGTTTAGCCTGAAAGTTCGCGAAAACCGGCCGTTTAATGAAAAACCTCGGCCATCGCCGAAAAAATGAGTGCGAAAAGGTTTTTAACTATCCAAAATGTAAAAGGCAAGCGACGTATTTCAACTGAGAACTGCGTGGGTAACGCAGGACAAGCAGCGGTCAACTTTTTTTCCTGTGCTTCTCGTAGTGTATAACAGCTGAGCACGTGACCATGTTGTGCCGATTCACCTCTGTGACGTCATGTGAAGCTGTCAAAGTCAAGCTGATTAGCATTCTGGGATTCATCGGCAAGATGGCCGCCAAAAAAGACAACACGCTGGACGTTCTTAAGGTTTGTGACTTGTTTGAGACTTAAGTTTTGATTATTCGCCACACTAATTAGAGTATGTGTCGATGAATATGACGGAAATAAATCATCAAATGAATTGTGAAAAGAGATCTTCACCAAAAAATGTCTTGTTTAGACTTTATTGGTGTATTACTTCTATTGAGAGCAACAAGATGCGTGTTCTCTGAGGGTGCAAAAACCTCGCCGCATAAGTAGTTGAAAACCTGCGCGTCCAGTAACTTTGTTTACAGAAAAAAAAAAATTCAACCTTGTATACACAACTGTCCTTATCTGTCTTTAAATTAGCATGCATCAAAATGTCTTTGAGTTTCTCGCGGAAGTTATCCAAATGTACTTAAAAAATTCATGTTAAAACAAAATTGGGGGAGCGGACGAGCCTTTTGATTAAGGTCAAAAACCCAGAGTTTAATCACATTAAAAGGAAGTTTACCCACTTTAAGCCATTAACCTGAAATTTACTCGCAAGTATTTTTTGTTTTTCTCGAACTGCGGTTTTAACACGTTTTTTCCGCCGTTGCTCACCTTCTACTGAGCGCATTCCTCTGGATGAGTTCTACTTCACACTTGAGGGAGACCTGTCAATCTTCCTTAGGAAGTTACATTTCTGAAATTATTTCATGTCGATTTTGGAATGATGTTGATTGTAGTTTTATTTGCACCGTTTCACCTTAAAGAATTTTAAGCAGGAATCGTTCAAGGTGACACAGCTAACGCGTTAATCATTTTGTCCTTTCAGTCCTTGGGTACCGTTTTTCGTGACATCATCGTCAATCAGAACAGTTTATGGGTGATAAGCGAGGCCCTGGACGCCATATTTGATACATTTGCGGACGGTCCGCTGGTCAACACTGCCGCAGACTCTATTGGCCTTCTGATGAACCTGCAGCAGTTGGTACCAGTCCTCAAATCCAGGGTAAGAAGCATTGTGTTGGTAAATTCGAGGTCGACACTGACGTCAGAGTAGGCCAGGCTTGTGATTGGTATGTTGTCATCTATCGACGATAAACTGAGCGCGCGTTGGATATGAGATGATAGATAGCCAACGAGGCGCGTAGCGCCGAGTTGGCTATAATTATCTTATATCCAACAAGCGCGAGTGGAATAATTGTTTTATTAAAAACGCCCCCCAAATATAAAAAACCTAGACTACAATAAAAATAAAAAGGCCCAAAAAAATGACGCATACGCTCGCCATTTTTGTGGATCATGGTATAATGGCTCATATACCATGATCGCTAAGCCAATGAAAACTCTCGAATTGCATGACCCAATGATCCAGTTTTTAATTATTACTTTTAGGCAGCACTTTTGCAGTTTACGACATCGTGTTCAGTTGCCGAAACTCTTCAGTGGCTAGTTGTTGCCGGCTTAGAACACGTTCAGTAAACTCTTCCCATCTTTGGCTTTAGAACTTACACAAGCATTTGAGTTCCTTTGTGTGGACCACTCTCTGAGGCTTGATTCGGTTAACAAAATCCTTATGAAATGTTTGTTCGTGATATTTTTCTCGTTTCTTACGCAGATAAAAAGTGAGCGGAGGACCCTAGGAGACCATTTCCCTGTGGTGGACGCCGCGAGGGTAAACTTGACCAGATTTATCAAATACAAAATGAAGGGCCACTAGCAATGTCGCACGGACAGTCCGCTTGTTCGTTAAGGGAAACCAGCTTAAGGCAGGTGATATTCAGCTGCCCTATTCCATTACTATTGTGCGGCGGTACTGTGTTGAAGTAATCCCGCTGACGACTGCTCTCAAACCGGTTAAGCCTGTATCGATTACTTGTTAAACCTGTATGAAAAGTGAGACAAGTGCAGGAGTCCGTCTTGTTTAGCCTACATGAAAATTGAGACAAGTGCAGTAGTCCGCCTTGTCTAACCTGTATGAAAAGTGAGAAAAGTGCAGGAGTC
>CM042746.1:18642021-18644450 GCA_022496165.2 Catalaphyllia jardinei | reverse complement strand
TCTACACTCTTTTCTGACCAGTGGCAGATCTAGCCCCCCCCCTGAGGTGGGGGGGAAAAAGAGGAATGAAAGAAAGGAAAACCGGCCGGCAGGTAAATAAACCCCCCCCCCCCCCCCCCCCCCCCCCCCCCCTTAGCTCAAGGTCTGGATCTGCCACTGATGCAGTCACTTGGTTGAGTCTTCACATTGCAAATAGTCCAATCCGACCATCAATCAGTCAGTTGAAAGACAGGCGTTCCAAAGATTACCTGTCGAAAGAAAGTAATAGGTGGCTGTCCCATCCCCTGAGGATTTCCAAAGTGTAAGACAACTTCAGAAAATGGCTTGACATCTCCCTAATAAACAGAAAACATTTACAATTTTGTAAAACAAATAGCATAAATTATGACAGCCCAAGGGGAAATGACATCTTTAAATTCCAACAACATAGTTCGCATATACAGTAAAATCCTGCATAAAAGAACACAGGTTTCAGGGTTCAGGCTGATTTTGTTCTAATATATTAGGCGTTTTCTGCAAAATCAGACTGTAAATTTCTTAAAATTGTTTCTAAAAATTAAATACTGCATAGACTATGTGCAAGCACAACATTTTAATAAATGGAATTCATGTCAGCATGTTGTGAATGTGATTGACAGAAGGTAACAGTCATTTAGTTATATACATTAGCCAAGTCAATTACTAAATGTATACCCTGGTAATTCCCGTACCTGCTGCGAAACTCTGTGCAGTGGTCTATTATACTGATCGACTTAGTACAGTACCCTAGTACACTCTTTTTTTTAAATAAGAACATTGAGGCTGAGATCGCTCGAAAAATAAGAACAATTTAAGAACAATTTTCAAAAATTTAAGGTGGCTCTGAACCCCATGTACAGAATTTTTTTAAACTTTGCCAAAAGTTGCATCTTAATTCCTGCTTATCAAAATTCTATCATAAGAAAAAAATTTCACCATGCCGTTTTTGAAATAAAAGCACTTAAAGCTGAAATTAAGGGTGTTTTTAGCAGGTCATAGTGTTGCTATGGTAACCTATTGTGTCACGAAAATAATACCAACATGTTCACCAGTGATTGGACAGTTTTTTGATACCATGATTGTAGCATCAATTGATAAAGTGTTAATTATGACCCATCAAAATCTAAGTCTAGGAAAGTCCTGGAAACTGTTTTGAGCCACCTTAATCCACTTACTCTTTTATGCAGGTTTTTACTGTATTGGATCCCACCATAGAGTGGAATCGATGGGGAAGGCAGATAACCATATAAACTGCTATCACGTCAACCATCTCATTCAGGGTGAGAAGCACATGGCCCAATGAATCAGGATTTGTTCAAATTCAATGACTGCAGTGGACGAATCTTTATTGTGAGATATCAATTGTTTGCAATTGATGTCATCGCCGCCATGTTGGATGACAAAAACAGCATTCTAACTGGGTGTATACAAAACCTGGGCTAGGCCATGGCCCTGGCCATGGCCCACCCTGTGGCCTACCCTATGGCCTACCCTATGGCCCACCCTATGGCCCACCCCATATTTTGTAATTTTACTGATTATAAAGAAAAAACTAGTTACGCGTCCAAGGTCGAGGGATGGCCGCCATGTTGTGCAGTAGAGTTGGTCCCAGGTCTTTTTGGCAAGGATACACATATTCGGTCAGTACAAAATGCAGACAGCAGACTGCAGACCGGGTACAAAATGCAGACTAGGTACAAAATGCAGACTGCAGACTGCAGACTGAGTACAAAATGCAGACTGACAAGAAAAACATTTTTTTATGTCAGAAACGTGTCAACATTCGATTTTATAACTTACCTACTGGTAGTGAAGTGCTGCGAGGTTTATGTGGGAGATGTTTTAATGTCATTTAAGAGGTATTGTAAAACTGTGAAAGTGAAGTGCTGCGAGTGAAGTTTATGTGGAAGATGTTTTTATGTCATTTAGGAAGTATTGTAGAGGGATGAGCCAACATGAGCTACCAGATTAGAGTATTTTGCCAAAGGCTAATAAGCTTAAAAACTTTTCTGTTTTAAAAAACGTACTGAGGTCGACACAATAAACTGTTCACCCATGCGAATACCTTTCATCGAGTATTCACGGCCGTAATTGACCGCGACCGCATCACACCACGATTAATTTTTGACAACAAGATATTTTGTACCACGCTGTTTTGATGTTCACTGAAACGCCCCTCCGTTAAACTGAAGAAACTGCTTGTTAGATGTTTGAATGCTCCTTGAAAGTCATTTTACGCTTTACGTTAACTTAACGTTCGAACGACTTGCGTTTTTGGCATTCCGAAAGCTCATCCGCAGTCACGCTGTTACTCCAGGCTGATTGGATGATGGTAAAGAATCCCTCCAATCAGCGGGGAGCAAACAGCGTGATTGTTACTCTTAGCACACGAAATCCCGGCCGCAGATGCT
>CM042746.1:18614521-18632021 GCA_022496165.2 Catalaphyllia jardinei | reverse complement strand
TGAATGAATGCATGCATGCTTGAATGAATGAATAAATGAATAAGTAAGTGTGTGAGTGAGTGAGTTTGTAAGTGTATGAATGATTGAAAAAATGAAATGTAAAGAAAGAAAGAATGGCTAGTACGTAATTTTCCTTAAAAAACAGATGCTGCCGCTTTAGCCAAGTTGAAAATTTAAGTCGAAAGTTGTGCAAACATCCATCTTCAATATTTGACGTCAAAAGCGAGGAAAGTAATGTTTCAATGATATTGCGCGCGATCTACCTCGTTATTGAAAATTCATGTAGTCTTCAGAAAAGTATAGGACTGCATGAAATAAATATGACTCTACGGAACGCTACACTAAACAGTTCTTGTACCCTAAGTCTCACATACATACACGAGAACCACAGCTATTTCGAATAGCGTCTTCGAAAACTTCGATTACGTCAAACATACAATGTTTTTCTATAATCTCATGCCACCGGAAGTAGTATTGGCTACCGCTTCCATTCATGTCAAAGGCGCAACCTGGAGCCATGTAGCTTCCAGTTTTCTCCAACACCTGCCAACACTAGAACTCGTCTGGCGGTATACCATTGTTCTTAAAAGAAAACATCAAAATCAATTGTGGAAACAGTTAGATTATCAACCCAATACTAGACAAAAAACTGGGCAGAAACATGTGAGTGAGAGGGTTTGATATATATTAATTCTACGGCTAACATCTTAAAGGAAAAGCCATTACGTAAACTAGTGAGTTATCAGTAATCAATGTTACCCATGTAAAACAAAGTGTTAGTATCATTATCATTGTTGTTTTTATTGTTAGTGTTATTGCTATTGCCATTGCTATTGTTATTGCTATTGCTATTATTGCTATTGCTATTGCCATTGCCATTGCAATTACTATGTTTATTGTTATTGCTATTGCTATTGCTGTTGCTTTTGCTATTGTTATTGTTACTATTAGAAATAGTAATTGGACCGAGTGGAGTACAATTCAGGGAGTAATCGCGAGTAATTTAAAAATGCGATTCAAAATTACGAGCACGATTACTCCCTGAATTGTACGACGCGAGGTTCAATTAGTGATATGCTTCTGTTAGTAATTAATCGTATCTATGACAAATTTCTGAATTAAAAATGCCTTGTGAGAACTTCTTTTGAGCGAAAACGGCTGTTTTGAAAACTGAACGAAACATTGCGAAGGAAGCCATTCCGAAAAGTGCACGTAATTGACGTGCAAATCACGTGGGTATCCAATTAGAGATATCCAGTTGCTAAAAGTTCAAATCAGACAGCTGTAATTGGACACCTTCGTGATTGCGCGCCGATTTCGTGACAAATAGTCGCGCGGAGAACCAATCACGTTCGAGAATTTTGTTTTAGATACGATTCTTCTTGTTCTTCTTGTTTGTCGCCGTCGACGCCTCCCCCTTTTTCGTCTTCGTCGTCTCCTTCGTCGTCTTCTTTTTCCTCTTCTTAAGGGACTAGCTAAGGAAAGTATTAAGCAGCAAAAGAAACCAGATTTACGCCTTAAAATTGCTATGAAATGGGTAAACTCGTTACGGCCTAATCCTCTTCAACCGCGACGGAGTCATGGGTGGAGGGACTGTGACCTTTGCTTCTTCCATAGCTCGTTGTGGTATTGTTATCCTCGGAAACGCGTACATTGCACCTTGTACTTACACTTGACACCTTCCATTGAGTTGAGAACTTCTGTGGTTAACTTTGCTCTCTTCTTGTAGGAATCTTGTATGGCCCTTCTCTCCTGTAAGACAAAGAGATAGTTCGTCTAGAGTTTTCATCTGAGTTGAGGGCAATTCCGAAAGAACTGGTGTTGCTGACTGACGCTGTGACAACGAAAGCGGAAGCCATCTTCACAGTCAAATGAAAAGGTGCCAGTTTGCCAGTCGATGGCGTTATAAGTCTCTGTTTCGTGAATTTAGCCCTAATGGTGTTGGATGTTGGACTCGTGTAAAGTTTGTAACGGAGCTCCGGCGGCCCGAAGGGCCGCCAAGCGGAGCCCCATACTCATATAGGAAAGAAAAGGAAACCCATGAGTTGATTTTCTCATGATGATCATGGCCAGCGGCATTGCTCGTGGGCGCGTACGCACGACAGCGACGGCGACGACGGAGTCACGCAACATGGCGGCCATATTCCAAAAATTAGGTTGACAGAGACATGTCTTGCATACGGCGGCTGAGCTCGCAGTACGACCGCCAGTCAAAACTTAGCTGTCCTACCGAAACGACACGATAATAGCCTTTTTCTTCGCAGGTAATAAAAATAAAGACAATGCTAAAGTTGCTTTGGCCTCTTATAATAGTTAACATGAGAATTCCGGGTTTAATTTGACGAAGAAAGATATATTTTGTTCAAAGTAAGAGAACTTTTACCCTACCTGGCACTCGACGAACTACGAGAGAGTTGCCATGCCGGACGCCGGCGACCCATTTTTGGCGCCAAATTAGAAGCTTGGAAACACAAAATTCTTCATATTTTTCACCTTTTGCGAACTGATAGGGTTTTGGGGATTGTAAATTCCTTTTTTGTGAATATTAAATGAATCTCCAACAAGAAAAGTTGCCTGATTTCAATGCCTTACCTTATTAACTTACATTGAAGTCAGGACAGTAAAGTTTTTCCCGCCTGCTTGATCCTGATTGGTCAATTCCAATTTCCCGAGCTCCCACCGTATGCAAGGTGGTTTACCGTGTACTTTTTTAATATTGGACATCCATGTGACACAATGATCAATTGACACCTGTCAAAACAAGGTATCTGCTGACCAGTATCACGTGACCATATCGCGGGCTCAAGTGTACAGCTCATCGAGGTGACGTGTTTTTTAAAGGTGACCGCTGACCAAGTGCTGGTTTTGATTGGATTGCGGGCTCATATCAGGTTAACTTGTTGAAAACAGGGCAGGATTGTTCAGAAGCCTGTTAATGCTAACCCGGGATTAAAATTTATTCGAATTATACCTTTTCTTCTATACAATTGCTTTTTGCTGCTCTGTTTTGAGTATATGATGATTATAAAACTCAAAACAAGAAAATCAATCAGTAAACAGAAAACCTCACCGCAAGGTTACAAAACTCAAATCAACGTTCTACCTTCTCCTGGGTTAGCTTAATCGGGCACTGAACAACCCGGCCAAGGAGCTAGGCTTTTAGGCTGGCCTAAATCTATATATTAACAGTAACAGTGCCTGTACCTGTAACAGTATCATGGATTCAAGCCAAACAAACAAATGGGAAAAGGCATAACGACTAAGTAGAAAGAATTGCCTCAAACATTGTCTCTAATTTGTTCAATCGCCTCTTTAAGAACAAGTCCAATCGACTCCTGTCCCTATTGCCATGGCGCCACAACAGTCAAAATAATGGCCCTTTTAAGACTGTTCCTGATTGCCCAGAATCGTAACCTAGAACAGCAAAGAATGAAAGAATGGTCAATAGTCAGTTTGATTGGTGGGATTTAATAACATTGATATACATTTTTGGACAGGTGCGAAAACGTTCTCAGAATCCATGAGCTCACCTTTGAAAAACGTTCGTAGGATTCCTCTCGTGGACTAGGAGGATTGCAAACGAGTCCCATGATTACAAGGAAGGAGAAGGTACGACTGAAAGAACGAAGAAACAAAGAAATAGAGAAAGAGGACAGAGTAAAAGGTAAATAGGCAGAGGAAAGGAATGAAAGAAGAGAGGAATATGAAAAACGTTAGAAAGGAAGAAGGAAAGAAACCAAGATCTCAGCGATACCTCCTTCCCATCCAGCCCCCCACCCCTACGCCCCCCAAAAAACTCTGTGATAGTAGCGAATACCGCTCTTGCCCTCCTTACTGAGAAAACAACAAGAACTGAAATACAAACTGATAAAGAATTCTTAAAAAATAAACAAACATACATCAGGTAAGAAATAAGTTTACCCTTAAAGAAAGAAACGGTAGTTTTTGAAAGTATTCAGATAAGCGTTTGTGTTGTTTTCATTTCTCAAATAGCGCGAATACAACAAGAAGAACAAGACGTCGAGCTGCCCTATAACATTATCCAACACTGATCCGACAGTGACCCTGAATTCTCCTTAGCACATATACAGACAGAAGAAACGTGACCTTTGGTTATAACATACGCTGAAACACTAGCTACATTTTTCGTTCCTGCAAAGTATGTAATCACCCGTGTAATTTGAGCTTTGTTTTCGTACCTGACCTACTGTCGAACAGCAGTTTCTTGCGCTAAGGTACATTTGGATGCGAGACTTGACTTGATCACTCAGTCCCACAAGCTCAATATATCCACCTCTAAGACCACATCTACAAAACAACAACAACAACAACAACAACAGCAACATTGTCTGAAAACAACAGAGTAAAAGCTTGGTGGACCTCAGGGCAGTAAATAAGATTTTTAAAAGTAGTATTTATGTTGACGGAAATTATGTTGCAAGATTTGGCTTGATGAATCCACTTCCTAAATACATTTGTTTTTACACATTGTGAAAAACCCCAGGCGCACTCAGTCGATAAAAGTTCAGAGTAAACTGAGCTTAGCGACGTCTTGGATTCATTTTCCAAATAAGGTCAAATTCAGGCGCCAGTAGATAACTGAGATTTAGTTAACAAATCAGAAAGCTGGAATACAGTATCAGAGTTTGATAATTTCATAACTACATATATCTTCCGCCTTACTCTCCAGTATATCCTTTTGCACCAGAAGGAAGCAACATAAGCTGGAAGTCTTGGTACTCCGCTCCCAGGTCCCTCAAGACTTTCTTACACGAGTGAAACTGGGCTCCATTAGAGTACACATTTTCTTGATAAACCTCATCAGCGATCAGTATCAGTTTCTCTCGAGCGCAAAACTTGATGACTTCTCGAATGTTGCCGCACGTCAGAACCTGGCCTGGAAATATTCAAGCGTGTATTGCGTATTTTACAAATTGACTTCGGCTAATATTACGTATATTGCGCACATTGCGTTGCTTATATTGCGCAATATTGCGTTGCGTTGCGTTGTGTATTTTACAACAAGCATGTTGACAGTAGGTTTTAATTTATGACACATGGCAAAGGGAGACCTGGTAACTGGTGAAGGATGCTATTGCACAATGTGTCTTAGAAAAGAACATTCTTGATGATACTTTACTTATGGTGTGTCCTGGGATGCCATTTAGGATCCGTTTGGCTCTGTTTTTGGCATCCTAAGGGAAAATTGGATCATCTAGAAAGTCAGGACACAAAAGAAGTCCCAGGACCTGTGTATGACATGGAACACTTGAGTTGTTTTGATTGTAACAACCGATAATGTGATAACTCCCTCAAACTGCCCTATCACTCATTAAAAAGGGAAAGCATAGTCTTGTATCTACATTTCAATTTGTTTATTGACCTCTTATCAGACCAATCGAGTAACCAAGCAACCACTTGATTAATTTATCAATTTGTATAAGATAATCATATAAATGTGAGTAAAATTAAAGATTTACACTATGAGTGAATTTGCAAATTCTCTCATGGAAATTGCATGGGCCTTTAGGCGAGTGCAATTTGAAAGAATTTTCCACCATGACAAGAAGTGTAGATCTTTAATTACTTGAGTTCGAATTTCTGAGAAAGTTGTGAAAGCACATACAATAATTTTCACTGCAGTACAAATTAAGAATAGATGATAAATTTCCCTACTCTCAGCCAATCACAAAGAAGTAATTTTCTTACTCAATAATCAAAGAAAACAATCAAGCAATCAGCCATTAGTTGCTTCGTCATTTTGTCATTCAGATCAAATCAAAATGAATTAATCAGTCAATCTATTGAAAGACAAGGCTGTACAGGTCACCTGTCGAAAAACTGTGATTGGTGGCTGTCCCATTCTCTGGGGATTTCCAATGTGTTCTAAAACTTCAGAAAATGGCTTGGCTTCTTCCTAATAAAAATAGAGCAGTGGAGGTTTTATAAAACAACATTAGAGGCCAAATAAACAAACAATAAAAACAGACAAAAGGAAATTAAATCCATGACTGTCAATGACGACACAGTGGCCAAATTTATATCTTCCCCCCCCCCCCCCGCCTCCTTCCGGGGATCTCACAATCTCACGGAGAGAATTGGCCATTGTTCATATAAAGTAGAACCAATCAAAATACAAGAATATACTGACGAACTAAACGTATATTGAGCACTGTTGTTAAAATTGCTGTAAAAAAGAAAATAGTCTGACTTCTCGAGTCCAGGAAAGATCTACCGCTTTCCTCACCGAGAATGCTTTGTTATTCAAAATGTAAAAATTTCATAATGTACCGGTCAATTCCAAAACCGCCCATGCCCCCCCGGCAAACCCCGGGGCATTTGACTTATTTGAAAAATTTTGGTCAATCAAATCCGCCACCCTCCAGGCATGTTGAAGCAACTATGGAAACAAGTTCAGCAAAGTTTTCAGCCAATACGAATTTCTTGTTCAGCTTGTCTTCGCTCCACACTTTAAACAAAGGCATATTCCACGATATAACTATATAAAACGACAACAACAGAAAAATCTGCGTGGAATCGACAAGAGTAATGACCCGTGAACGCGGCTCACGTGCTGAATCAAAGAATTGCGAAATCCTCTTGCTTCCGACCGCTGACAGATGTTTTGACACGAAAGTCAAATGCCCCACCGGGTGGCCTCATTTTGGGTCAAATTCCCCACTGCACGGGGCTTAACGCGAGTCAAATGCCCAGGGATTGCCCGGGGGGGTATGGGCGGTTTTAGAATTGACTGGTACATAGCGACTAGCAGTATTTCTACTCCCTCCTGGATGGGATGCTAGTCCATCGCAGGGTTACCCCCAGCATTAAATTCGCCGGTACCCATTTTTTACACCTGGGTGGAGAGAGGCACCGTGAGAGTTAAGTGTCTTGCCCAAGAACACAACACAGTGAATCCGGACCGCTCGCTCCGGAGTTGAGCGCACTAACCATGAGGCAACCGCGCCTCCCACACTCACGCGAGCAAGCTCTTGTCTAATTTCAATCGCCCGGCGAAATAGCCATCCTCGCAAACTGTAGTTTGCGCTTATGAAAGCTGGATTAATGTTTTCTTCAGCAAGAATTTCCATTATTGAACAGACACGTACAGCAATATGAATCAGATCAGCAACGCAGTTATTTGTAGTTTTGTCACGCGCAGGTGATTGGTGAAAGCGTTACGCGAGTTGGTATACACCACTGACTATTAGGAGCGGGAGCGAAGCATGTCCTATTTCAGTTTTAGAAGTTGAGTGGCTTGTACCTCGGGGCTGTAGAATCATTAGCCTGTTCCAGGCTCTCTGCCAGTGGAGGATTGAAAAAGCGGGTGGGCGACGAGTGGGGTCTGGTAGGGAAAAAGGAAAGGTCCCGCCCTCTCCTTTTCTCTCCCGGATCCAGCTCGCCGTTGATCCTGCTTGTCGCCTGCTCACTTTTTCGATCGTCCTCACGAAACGCTACTCGGGCCGGGAGCGAAGAGGGACGGCTGTTTTCGCAAGCTAGAAGGGTCCGCTCCTTTTTCTCGAGAATCCCGCATCCCGCACCTTTTTCATCACTATCCCGAATCCCGTTTTTCTCTCCCAGAAAAATACTTTTAAGTCTAATTTCTACAACAGCTAATAAATGTAAGATGTAGATTCGCCCTTTCGATTGATATTTTAAATTTACGCGTGTTTTTAAAGGTTCCTGCAAAAAAGAAATAACCTTGTGTACCTCTATGATGAAAGAGCACGATATGACAATTGTGACCTCGAGTTTTCTCGTGAAGGGTTTTAAAGTGCCCTAATCCCTAAATTTTTTCTTAGCCGCCAAAAAGGTCCTTTTTGTTCTGATCACATTGGTGAAAAAAAAGTAGTCGTGCGATTTTTCTCGATTTTCTGTGAATTGTTAAAATTCGAAAAATACGCGCCAATGTGATTCACGGCCGAGTTAAACAGGTCGTTGTGTTCGTCGCCGCTTAGTCACTTGAATTTCTCTTTGTGGATCTCCAAGGTTCTGGCGCTAGACGTAAAAGTATGGTCGGTGGGCACAAGATAAAACGAGAGCAAAACGCTGTAAACTGGAGCAGAGCTGGCAGCACTGTTTGCCATAATTTATCTAGGGCCATGCATCTAGCAGTTAAACTGTTGAAAAATTCCCTAAAGATTACAATAAATGTGAACCTGTGAAGAGACTGAAGAGCCTAAGCAATTGAGTCAATTGAGCATCAAGTCAATAACTTGTATGCTGTTACACCACGTGGACTTTTTTGGCATCTGGTTGAAACCGTAAAATACTCTCTGACAGTTTCAATTAGATAACTATTAACCGGGCATGCTCTATAGTTTAATTTAAAAGGAGACACCAGCGACTTTGGCCGCTAGAACGTTTGTTTGGGTCGTGATTACTTCCCGAATTCCCGACAGACAGGCGAAAACAAAAATCCCGCATTCTATGTCCAAATTTTGGCGAGTCCAGCTTCCCGAGGAGCAGTCAAATCCTGGATCCCGTCAAGATACTAATCGTTTTCCCGATTCCTGCACCGTATTTCGGTCAAATTCCGGAACCCGAGAATACCATTCCAGACCCTCTGCATGGTACAACGACCCCTTTTTCTATCTTTTCAATCTTATTTCAACCTCCCTGCAACGGCTACCTCTCCACAGCGACAACACCCACTAACTTGGCTACTCTTTTCTCGGAAGTTGTAATTCTTACGATAAATTGACAATAAGACTTCTTGTCGTCCAATTCAGTCTGTAATCATACTTGTGACAAACAAATCGGACTCTTGCTGCGCGGTCGTCCGATTTTGTTAATCACTCGTATTACTAACCTGCGATCAGGCGTCCCTATTTTTTTCGCGGCGGGAAGGAAAGCCTGCTTTAATTACTTGTCTATTCCTCTGCCGCCCCCTAATTAAAATATCTGTCAGCGAGAATGTCGGCGATGCCATATCCAGATAAAAACGAACCAAGCGGAATTACCGGAAGTGGCTTCGAGGGTGGGAATTACACAAGGCACGAACAGCGTGAATTTGTACAGTACGGCCGAGAAAAATATGAGATTCGGAAGCTAGCTTCCGAATCTCTTTACGGTGGCCAATTCACATTATCAACTCAGTTGATAAAACCAAATTATCTTGTAATACTCCCACCGACGCAGCACCACAGTTTCTTTAGAAACTTACCCCCTTTACTCGAGAAAAATATGGTTTATTTTGTAAAACGCGCCCTCCTGTTTCGTTCGCAACGAGTAAGTTTCAGAAGCAGAACAAGAAATGCTACCTTTGTACGACTAACGTGTCACTTTGGGAAGGTACCATTCCACTATGTAAGCCAATAAAAAAACAAGGAGTTCTGCGGTGATTTTTGATGTGGCGTTGGCCGTACGGGCCATACGAAACAATACTTTTGTAATTAGCTGAAATATAGCGCTCTTGCCTAATCCCGTCGGTAGCACGGCCAAAACATCTCTCCCATGGCGTACGATTCTATGCTTTCTTCGCTCGCCTCATCAGACGTCATGATGGAATTCATCAGCTCGCGGGATTTCTTTGGCCGGAAGCCACACTGCCACACAGGAAACCAATCATGACTAAGTTCTAAAGTACCTTTTGTTTCTTGACCAATCAGAGAAAAGTCCAGATTCTGGACTAGCAACAGACAAATAGTCCAGTAATTGTATCAGGCGTTCCTTCCCGCCGCGAAAAAAAATAGGGACGCTTGATCGCATGTTACCCTATTACTATTACTCAAGGTCGAAGTAATCTAATAACCCCAACCGCTACTCCCTGAATCGTACGACACGAGGTCCAATTACTAATTAAACGTGCCTATAACAAATTTCTGAATTAAAAATATCTTTTGAGAACTTCTTTTGAGCGAAAACGTCTGTAACGCTTTTCATAAGTTTTGAAAACTTTGGAAAACAGTGCGAAGGAAGCCATTGACGTGCGAATAACGCAGGTGTACGTGTCTAATCATAACAATTTCCTCAAATGTGATTGGCGCATAAACTTCTGTATTTTGCTTTAAGGTGGTTGGAAACAGTTTCCAGTACCAATACTTACGGTTTGATGGGTCATTATAACAAATCTTTATTGGTTGATGCCAAAATCATGGTATCAACAAAGCGCCCAATCATTCGTAAATAAGTTGCTGTCAATTTTGTGGCACAATAGGTTGCCATAGCAACAATATGACCTGCTAAAAACACCCTTAATTTTAGCTTTAAAGGCTTATAACCCAAAACCAAGCTCGGCGACCCCCCATTTTTTATTATCGAATTGTAATCAGCATGATAAAATGCAACTTTTTGCAAAGTTCAAAAAAAATTCTGCGAAGGGAGTTCAGAGTTCAAAATACTGAAAACTGTTTTCAGCCACCTTGTAAAGCAACTTTTTGCAAAGTTTAAAAAAATTCTGCGAAGGGGGTTCAGAGTTCAAAATACTGAAAACTGTTTTCAGCCACCTTGTAATGCAACTTTTTGCAAAGTTTAAAAAAATTCTGCGAAGGGGGTTCAGAGTTCAAAATACTGAAAACTTTTTTCAGCCACCTTGTAATCGGACAGTTGGCTGTAATCGGACACCTGTAATCGAACAGTTAAATGAGCCAATCATCTTAAGTCCTTTCCACTAAATCAACCAATTACAACATTGATTACAATCACTCCCCTGGTTCGTTATTTTTCTTACGTGTTCGAAGTCGGCCGATCACCACACGGAAGCAAAATTGTCGTAAATTAATACCTGAAGCGTTTTAGCGAGATTCTGAGATAATAAATTAGAGCTAGGGAAAGATTTTGTAAAACCTTTTTTGTCAAACAACTCGTATCGAAGAGTGAGGGGAGCGCGAGCGCGCGCTGGATGACGTGTTTGGGATTTAAGTAACGGTACGATCATAGTGCGAAAAGCGAATTGAGACAAAACTTTGCAAAACTCGCTAAAATTCTCCGACTGTTGCAAAAGTATTCGAAAACAAATTCGGCCAAGTTGTAGAAAAACCTTCCGACATCATTTTGGCATGTGTTTGTTTGGTTTCATGAAAGCAACGAAATTTAGAGATTCGAGTGAATATCATCCGCAGTGCGTTCAAAATGTTTTGGCAAAGAGTTGCTTCCCTTGTCAAATTTTATACAAACAAAAAAAAAATTTGCTGAGCGCGGAAAGGCTTAGGTACAAGTTTAGGGATTTGAAAGCAGCGTTTTTCCCCGTAAAATCGCGTAAGATAAAAGAGACGACAAGAGGAGACAAAGTTAAACTGTTCATTCTTTTCGTTCCTATGTTTACTCTCTCCCTACTCAGCAAGAGTAGACACTCGACGGCTCACTGTAACAACCTGGTTATTAAACGCGTACATAATACTCGATGCTCTGCAGTCTACTCATTGTCGGCTCCATAACAACACAGTGAGTTAAATGAAAAATAATTATTATTCGACTAGGCGGCGGCATGTCACCTGACTCAGTCATTGTAACGTCCCTTCCACGCTGCGCCGGAAGAATCTTAACACGGAGCATTATTTCTCCAGAAAGGCCTTCCGTCCACAGATATGTCCAGGATTGAACGCTAATGAGATTCAAATTCCTTATGATAAGCATCACAAAGTGCCCTCATTGGTAAAAAGTGACCTAAACACACACAATTCAGTCAAATATGAAGTAGTATCAAAATTTCATATAACCCCGTCAAATATGAAGAACTAATTACAATACCTGCGTTCAATCCTGGACAAAAGTGTCCTTCCACACTAATCCGTCACGAAAACGTAGCTTTTCGGAAACGCTTTTCAAGCCGGAATAATCTGAAAACGTCAGCTCTACGTTTTAGTGTGCAGGAAAAAAAACCCGAAACTTTTCAAAAAAAACAATGTTACAATAATCATATTCGGCTGTCCGAATTTTCTTCAGCCACAAGTTTTCAAATTTCTTCCGCGTAGTGTGGCGGAAAACATTTAATGCGTTTTCAGAGTGAAGTCTCCGTTTCCTCCTGGGCGTAGTACATGTATGGACGAGGCCTTAATGGAGCAGTGTCACGAGGATTTTGCTGTTTTAGGTCAATTCTGTGCTAAAATCATTACTTCGAGGCTTTAATCATAAACAAAATGCTCCTGTAAAGCTACGACGAAGATATCAAATGAGAGGGCTAATCATAATGAATTTCTTGAGGATTCTTGGAACACGTAGCATCCAAAATTGAAAAAATTGGCAAATTGTTTTAAGTTTCAATCCATTTCCATCCATGCCATCCGTAGCGACAGGCGACAGGAAACAGTTTCAGTACATTCAAATTGTCTTTAATAACAAAACTAAATCATTAGTTTTGAAATTCTGGCTTTTTATAACGTTGCCAAGTAGCGTGACAATGCCTCTTTAAGAGGTACGAAAACTGCTTCTTTAATCCCTAAAATGTGCGATTGTTTGTCGTTCGGTAACATGTTCTTAAATAACCGTTTTATTAAGCCGATTCAAATAAATACCTACTATCGGATACGCGCGTGACAATGCTATATAATGCAATTAAGGTGCAAGTGCATATGATTAAATACCAAGGTGCAAGTGAATGTGCAAATAATTATCACATAGTATAACACCTTTCCCCTTTTGGAAGACGAAATCCTTAACGGAGTGTCCATTCTCAACTTATTATTGTAAACTTAAATGAAGTGTTCATTGTTAAGTGTCCATAAGAAAGTCACTTAAGTGATTTAAAAATCACGGCGATTAAAGTGTTCAGTTTATAAGAAAGTCTTTGAATCTTGAAGGAAGTCTACGTTCTCTTGTTGAATGGCGAAGTGGCGGTGTAGATTCTTGTTCCACTAGCTGATCCGTTCCCTCTATTGGCTCACTTTCAGATGGTAGGGATGCTGTTTCAAATCGGTCCAATCTTCCATCATTGTTGTCGACTGGTTCTGCCTTTGTCTGTCTGATTTGTGCGTGGTTTCGCGGGACTGGCCCCATTGCTGTGCTCACAAGGCAGGACCTTGGGGCGGGTCTTCCAATTAAATCCCCATAGATCCAGGGTTGGTGTTTGATCGAAGGCCCAGGTTTCAAGTAAACTTTGTCTCCTTTTGGGAACTCAGTAAGCGGCGCCGACACCCTCTTGTCGTATTGGGCCTTAGATCTCCATCTCCTTTCCGCGATGCTTTCTTGTACTACACTTGGGGACACTACCTGTGGAACAAGTTGACGCGGAGCTGTGGGGATGATGTCCCGTAGTCTCCTAGACATAAGGCGTTGTGCTGGCGAGTAATCGTATCCCCTCTGGGGTGTGTTTCGGTAAGCTAGGAGGGCCAGATAGGGGTCCTCATGGCGAGACTTTTTCAGAATGTTCTTTACAATTTTGACTGCTGACTCCGCCTTTCCGTTTCCTCGGCTGTGGTATGGTGATGATTTACGTATGATGAAACCATACTCTCGAGCAAAAAGTGAATATTCATGGGTTTCAAACTGTGGGCCGCTATCGGTTATGCACTCATCTGGAATTCCATGCCGAGCAAATTGTCTTTTCATGACTCGAATAACTGTACGTGTTAGCTGATGTGTTCCCGCTGAGGGGGTCTAGTTCAAAGAAGTCACTGTAATGTACCAGTCAATTTCAAAACCGCCCATCCCCCCGAGCAATCACCGGGCATTTGACTCGCGTTAAGCTCCGTACAGTGGGGAATTTGACCCAAAATGAGGCCCGCCCGGTGGGGCATTTGACTTTCGTGTCAAAACATCTGTCAGCGGTCGGAAGCAAAAGGATTTCGCAATTCTTCAATTCAGCACGCGAGCCGTGTTCACGGGTCATTGCTCTTGTCGATTCCACGTGGACTTTTCTGTTGCTGTCGTTTTGTATGGTTATATCGTGGAATATGCCTTTTTTTAAAGTGTGGAGCGAAGAGAAGCTGAACAAGAAATTCGTACTGGCTGAAAATTTTGCAGAACTTGTTTCCACAGTTGCTTTAACGTGCCTGGAGGGTGGGGATTTGACCCTCTTGAAGCTCTAACTAGTGGGGCATTTGACCGTCTAAACTGGCAACATAGCGGGGAATTTGACCAAATTTTAAAAAAAAGTCAAATGCCCCGGGGTTTGCCCGGAGGGGGGGGGGCATGGGCGATTTTGGAACGGTACATAATGGTCGACCATAACGAGGTAGTTGCTTCCATCCAGTTGAAAAAGGTCGGCACTTATTTTGGACCACGGTCTAGTGGGTATATCGTGAGATTTCATTGGTTCTTGCGGTCGCTCGCTTAGGTACTGGGCACAACGTCCACATGATAAACATTTCTCCCGGATTGCTGCTTGCATTCCTGGTCAGAACAGAGACTCGCGTGCTCGCCTTATACTGCTGTCAGCTCCCTGGTGTGCTTTGTGTACTTTCTGTAACATCTCGTCTCGTAGAACGGCTGGGACAATTACTTGATGGGACCTGTATAGAACATCATCGTAAACTGAAATTTCATCTCTGAAATTCCAGTACAGCCCAAGTAGCTCTGGGGTTTCCTTTCTTTCTGAATGCCATCCATTCATTATTACCCTGTGCAGGGATGCTAGAACCGGGTCTTTGGTGGTTTCTCGTCTTATTCGTTTCAGTGTGTCAGGTGTAACTTGGTTTGGCTCAAGACCCATTTCAGCTATTTCCAGGCGGAATACTTCGCATTCCTCCTTTGCAATGGAGGAGGGCTGGCCAGTGACGGCTGCACGAGATAAAGTGTTCGCAACGGAAAGTTCCTTTCCTTTCTTGTATCGGACAGTGAACCGATATCTTTGCAACTTCAGCATCATTCTTTGCAGTCTGCGGGGGGCTTTGCTGAGAGGCTTCTTGAATATTGTCTCGAGCGGCTGGTGATCTGTATGTACCGTTATGTCGTGTTTTCTGTATAGTACTGGTGCCACTTATCCATGCAAGAGACGATTGCTAGGCACTCTTTCTCAATTTGGGCGTAGTTTTTATCCGTGCTGTTGAGGGTATGTGATGTGAAGCAAACAGGTTGCTCATGCTGCAACAATACTCCATCGATGGCATCTTCAGATGCATCCACTTGTAGCGTCACAGGAAGGGCTGCGTCATAGAAGCGTAAAGCAGGCGATGAGTTTGAATGCATTTTCACGCTTGTTTGACCACAGGAATGCATAGTCCTCCCTGGTCAAGTCCCTCAATGGAAGAACTGTTTCCGACAAGTTATGGCAGAACTTGCTTAAGTATTGGCACATTCCAAGAAAACGCTGTACCCCAGACTTGTCAGTGGGCGCTGGCATCTCTGTAATTGCAGCTACTTTAGCTGGATCGGGCTCTACACCTCTGTCAGTACGCTTGTGCCCCATGAAGGTGACAGAGGGAGATTTTAACTGTAATTTTTTCCCCGAAGTCGAAGGCCAGGGCTGTTGCACTTTTTTAACAGGCTTGTGAGATTTCTGTCGTGATCAATGTCAGCTTCCTCTCTAAAATCTCCGCATCCAAAAACGCAGATATCGTCAGCAATGTTTATTACGCCGTGTAAGCCTTCTAAGAATTCATGCTGGCGCCGTTGATACTCCTCCGGTCCCGAGGCGATCCCAAATGGCATGCGAGTGTAATAGTAGCGACCGTTTAGGCCCTGGAACGTAGTCAGTAGAGAGGACTCTTCATCCATCACGATGGTGTGGAAAGCTTCAGATACATCAACAATGGTAAACACTTTAGCCTTAGTTGTGGAAGCTTTTCTTCATATAGTCGGTATTGTGTACTTGGGTCTTCTAAGGGCCTTGTTAATTGTTTGACTTGGATCAATGCATATTCGAAGTTTTCCATTAGGTTTCTTTTTTACCAGGATGTTTGAGAGCCAATCTATAGGCTGTGTGACCAGCCTTATGATGCCTTCATCACAGAATCTCCTTAACTCGTCATTTACTTTATCCAACTTTGCCACGGGAACTCGACGCGTTGGGGCGTGTACTGGAGTGACATTAGGATCAAGCTCGATGTGCAGGGGAGTTCCAAGAGGATTTCCGCGGCCTGGCTTAAATACATTTGAGTAGTGGTGTAGCACGTCTTCCTTTGTCAGTTTTCCTAGTGGTGGAGGTGACTACGCATTGCGCGGAATCACTTCTTCGACTGCGTTTGTTTCATAAGCATACATCTTCAAGTAATCTAGGGCTTGAGCATCTCTTCCGCTGAGAAGTGGCGGTTTCTGATTAGGCACGTTGACCACAAGAAAATCTATGGTGTGAATCTTGCCCCTTCTGTCACAACACAAGGTTACTTGGCCTTCAGGGCGGATAGTTTCGCTTCCATATGTGTTAATCTTGCTTCTGGTTCACGGGATCTTTACGTCAGGAGACAACTTGCTTAGTGGACTGATTGGAATCGTGTTGCATGTGGATGCCGAGTCGATTTGCGCTTTCACGACTTTTGTTTTCCCTCCATGCACGAGATGTAGATGAGCAAAGAATTTCCTTGCCGGCTGCGAGGGTATCTCGCACTCCGCCACAAACGCTTCTTCACCGTTGTCTTCATCGACAAAATTTAATTGCTGCTGGCGTCCTTGTCGTCTTGCTCCACTTCTACAAACGCGCGCGAATGACCAGGGATCCCACACTTTCCACACCTTTTGCCAAACGCGGGGGAGTGCTGTTGACGGGGCTGTTGATGGTTGCCGCCACACCAGAAACATTGTATTGATTGCTGTGCTGGATTCAGATTTTGTCGCTGATTTGTGCATGTTGATTTACTCGTAAAATTGACCTGTTCCTGCTGTGTGTCCCTGGCAGTTTTCATGAGTTGATTCGCGAACACAGTCGCTTCGAACGTTTTAGCCACTTCGACAACTTCTCGTAGCGTAACTTTTGTTTGTGCGGCGTTTCTGTGTCTGTGTCCTTTTCCGATTAGTTTCACTCGAAGCGTATCAGACGTTAAGCCAGCGATAAATTGGTCCCTCATAAGCTCGTCAGCGAAGCCTTCATATTCACACTGTGCTGCCTGATTCCGTACACGCGTCTCCCAGGAGGCGATCGATTCGTTTTCGTTTTGCAGAAGGCGAAGAAACTTTTGTCGTTCCCCTGAAACTCGATGCTACCACCGTAATATTCTCTTAGTGCGGCGACAACACAATGGGGTTTCTTCTGATCGGCTTCTTCTAAGCTTAAACTGTATTTATAGACCGTTATCGCTGCTGGAGATAAAGATGCCCGGTCCATTTCTGTGCGTCAGTTTCTTTCGATGGATCAAACCAATTTTGCATGATGCAGTAATCTGTCAAATCTTCGATGTACGTTTCCAAGTCATGTTTGTCATCTCCTGTTTGCTTGAACTCGGGAAACGGGGTGTTCGAAGCCATCGCCGTAGGCCGAAGGATCGTTGAGTCGGTAACTAAGCTAGAGCCGTTAAATTATTGCTAATAAACCACGTCGCTCCCACCATGTTTGTCGTTCGATAACATGTTAAAAAAAACCCGTTTTATTAAGCCGATGCAAATAAATACATACTATCGGATACGCGCGTGACAATGCTATATAATGCAATTAAGGTGCAAGTGCATATGATTAAATACCAAGGTGCAA
>CM042746.1:18599164-18614511 GCA_022496165.2 Catalaphyllia jardinei | reverse complement strand
GAAACTAAAACATATAAAATGACGTTCCCGCCATTTCTTCTCAGGTAGTTTCGAGAAAGTCGCCTCGGCTGTCCACGCGAGTAACATCCTCGGAAGAACTGGGTACCATGTCTAAAAATAACTTAAGAGGGATTACCTTAGTTAGAGGACCTATATGGGAGATTACCTGGATAAACCCTTGGCAGCAGTTAATCACCATCACCCACAATACCGTTCGACATTGTCGCGTTCGCCTACACGCTTTTGTGGGAGAACCTCTCACAGTTGACACAGTTTGGAAGGGCCTCAGCGCCAAGAGACTAAGATCATGGCTACACTACATATACAGAGAGGGAAACAGTGAAAATAAATCTCACTATATCCACTATAATATTTATAATTTCTCATATACCATGATGGCTAAGCCAATAAAAACTCTTGAATATCCAGTTTTTAATAACTTATTAGAGTTATAATAAAATATAGAATAACAAGGAAATAAAACCACACTCGCTAATGCCTTATGTTTTACTTCTTTGGCAAAGTGCACTGAGTTCTTTCAACTGGCGAATTCACCACTCGGATAGATAACTATTACTTTTTTTTGTAAAAAACCGTTTACTTGTGCTACAACAAAATAAAGACCACTTCCCCACCTCCTCCTTTTAAACTTCAAGGAAAAAGCCTTAGGTGACGAGGTTGATTTAGCTAGTATTTTTCTCTCAAAAAACGAAACTCGCTCGTGTCTAGACACAGTGCTTACCCTGGAGAATGTTCGAGCCAAAAGTACAAAACACTTGAAGCAATAACTGCACATTATGATATAGCTAAAATAGTACGCGCGCTCTGATTGGCTACTGAGTGGGCAAGATATTCTTGTAATGACCGGGCATTCAATATGAAAGTATTCTCGTCTCGACGGCTCTTTTGAGTTGTGAGTAAAAGCGACGAGCGCGTGGGCGAAGACAAGAAAAAATATGGACAAGGTACAACTATATTTTCAATAACTAAAAGAAAGACTAGCATACAGATACTTCTTTAGTATGAGTGACGAAGAGAACCATAGCGCATGCAGATGTGGAAAATAACTTCCGGTGTTTTTATTGTGTTCTTTTTAAGAATAGCGGTAAAAAGGCCATATAATAAATAACTTATTTACCTCGTCCGTTCGGTTATTACAGGAAAATATCAGATCTCGGCCTTGATGTATTGACCGAGCGATAGGTCTCAGTCTGAGATTTCCCTGTAATGACCTCACTCTCGGTTAAAAAGTGGTATGTAAAATGATATCATTGTTTGTCATCAGCGTCGTCCCTGTATTTATCCATGAATTCCTTGTGAAACTTGCTTATTCTGTCGAACATGGGCCCGACTTTGTCATCAGAAGTTAAAATGGTAAGTCTGTAGTAAAAGAAAACAAGGTAACATCACCGTGTTGATGAAAATGCCCTTTCAAACGTCCCAACCTTGCCTGTTTTTAAACATCCATGCATTTTAAGACACCGGGGTTTTATCAATGAGTCAATCAATCCCTTTACAAAAGGAGCTCTTTAGAGCCAATCACGAAGCTGCTCATTGTCTAGTTATTTTAGGTTTTTGCATCATGTCTTACACAGTAAACTGATTAGTCCAATACGGGGCCTTTGGACCCTCGTTCGTGACTATCTCTCCTAAGAGAATTTAGAGCAAGCGAGGATATCTAAATCGTGGACTACATGCAGATATGCAACTGACCTAAAATGATGTGTTCCTGGTTTCTGTCCATAATTAGACCCAGGAACGGGAGTTATTCCAGTAGTCTCTAACATCTGCCAACAGTAGAACTCGTCTGGTTTGCAGTTCTTGAGCTAAGTGAAAACAAAGAAATGGTTTAAGTCACCATTTAAGTCACCAATAGTCGTTTAAAATTTCAATACTCGTTTTATATTTCCTTCCCCGCCGGGTTTCCTCACGCTTTATCCTGAAATCACACACGGCTTCATGATTGTCATTGAAACTGTATTCGGCCCGAGGTGAGACACGTAAAGCCTTTAAAAACGCACGGGCTTGAAGACGCCCAGTTTGGCCAAGAAAGCATGTGCTTATTACCACTAAGTATAAATTTTGAAAAGCCACTATCTCCTCTTAACATCCAAAGAGTCATAAATTTCATTACGAAGTTTCACAAGCTCTTTAAAGGTTAGAATATCTGCGTCTTTTGTAATTACTTTGGATTTTGCTTTAGGATAGTCAATTGAAAACCGCTCTATACTTAAGTGAAATACCGTTACAACGCTTCCTTTGCGTTAGATCGATTTTTAATTGAGTTTCGTAATTCCAAACCAAAATTGCCCCTCTGGCCAATCACAAATAACACAGGTAGTCCAGTGGACCAGTCAAACCTCAAAGCAAATACACGATGTAAAGCGCGGGAATGAACGCGTGCGAGCAAGTCACTACTGGGTTTAGCGTTAGTCCTGATTGGGTGACAAAGTGGCGCGACTTTTTTCAGCCAATAGCGCACCACAGAAATGCAAAATCACAGCAACTCTAAACGAATGTTTCCGACTGCACGTCGAAAAACAGGGTTTATTATTTTAATACCCTGACTGACATACGCAACTGATGTTCTCACCTTGGCCTCTTCTATAGCTTTCCGTGGAATATCAACTCTGGGAAATGCGTACAAGGATCCAGTTACTTCATTACATGTCATTCCTTCAAGGGAATTCAATATTGACGTGGTGATCTTGGCTTTTCTTTGATACGAGTCCAAAATGGCCATCTTCTCCTATGAAATGAAGGCAGAAATGCTCATTTTGATGTCCGCAGTAACGAATATACGATTGTTTTTACAATTATCATGCGATGACCACTAGGAAAAGTGTACAGGACCGAAATGTCAGCTGTTAACACTCAATGGAGCGACTGAAATCACCCAAAACTCTAACGGGAGACCGACCAGGCACTGCCTGCGACCAAAAGAGAATTTTTTTCAGTCTTTGTAAAACGCATACCGTCAGTAGATAAAGCAGCTTCTCAAATGTTTACGGCGATTTTCATGAAATTAATCTTTGGTTTAAGAAATTGACGTCAGATTTTAATGCGTCTGTCCTCTTATTGATGGTAAATTGCGTCATAACATTGTCAGAGTGGCCGTGGAACCACGAGCCGCAGGCGAGTGGTTCCGCAGTAAGCTTTGACAATGTTATGACGCAATTTATCGTCAATAAGCGAACAGATGCATCAAAAAACTGACGTCAACTTGTTTTCTACAATTAAAAGACCCCAAAATGGTCAAATACCGGAATAAATGAGGGGAAAAGACGCTGTAAACTTGCTGTAAACAAAGATAAGCGAATTTTAATCAAAATGACGCGAACGTTAACTTGCAAAAATTAAAATTTTATCCGTCTGAGTCCGTCTGTACTCTTATTGATAATGAAAATTAACCAATCAGCCCGCGAGAAAGTGATGAGACAGTTATTGTAAAAAGTATATTTAAAACAATTTTGGTACGTACCTTCATAAAAGTCTTGTACGACTCGTCACCAGGTTGAGGCGGAGTACAAATTGCACTGACTGCGGCCTTTAAGACCCAAAAAAGAGTCGGACCATTTTACTACAAACACTTGCTAAGGCGACATGCGCATGTTTTACAATTCCACTTCGTCCACTTTGCTCCGTCCTTATGCTCTGATATTTTAGATTAATAAAGCTCACAGACAGACCCTTGGCAGAACCAATATATTAAAAAATGTAAAACCAAGTCAATGAATAACACCTATTCTATATTTCCTCGTTTTAAATTTTTTCCCTGCCTGGAAAACATTTGGAAAACTTACCTGTCCAATCGTGGTAGCGGATACACTTGGTGACATAAAATTCCTAAACTGGTGGTTTACTTCTTTGCTGAATCCAACGAACTCCAGATACGCTCCCCTTAAGCCACATCTATAATGAATAAGGACTTCTTGTTCTCCGTGGTGCTGCTGTTAGCACCATGGAGAACGAACCCAGTCTCACACACCATGAACAGTTGGTTGTTTCATTTCTTATTGTAAACAGTTACATGCAATAAGCGTCTGCTAAGATTCTGTTGAGCAAATAACTACTTTCACAGCATCAAACGACGTAACACTGATGGAAAATTGTCCCGTCGTGGGGCCCGTTTCTCGAATTTTCGCAGCTGAAAGTCATAGCAAAATCTGGGATTACTGAGCTGTTTTATTCGCACATTCTTAATGTAAACAGAACTTCTCTTCTTACAAGAAGTTCCGCCTATACACCTCTCTGTAGATACAGACTGACTGACAATGGTTTTCGGCCCGAAAAGTATCCGGGACTTTCGAGAAACGGGACCCAGGGTCAAACGATTGTAACATTATTGGGAGCAACATGTTGCGTGCGTTCGGCCACCTTGTCGCAACAGGTCGCAACAAGGTGGCCAAACGTTCGCAACATATTGCGTCCAACAAAGTTGGAATATACTGCGTTCAAATGTTGCGATCGTTTGGCAGGAGCTTGCAAATGCTGGACCAGCAATGTTGGGATATGTTGCGTTGAGATGTAGCGATCGTTTGGTCGGGGATTTATACTGGGGAAACTGACATCACTCCCCGGAGATGGTGACGATATACATGTGTAACCCTGTAAAACAAAAATGCTTGTCGTCTCTTTTAGGGATGAGATGAAATTCAGAGGTTTCACGGTTTTCAGGAGGAAACGCCAATGTTTTTCTTTTTGTTCTTTCATATATTCACTTGAATTCTTCACCATCTACGGGTAAATTACAAACTCACAGTGACTAACTTGCAGTTGGCTTGGCAGCTCAGTTGGTAGAGCACTGCTCTGGCATTGCAGAGGTCATGGCTCTAATCCCGTTCAAGTCAGAATTGTTTTCAATTTGTAAAGTTGTGTGCATTACTGGGATAATCAGTCATGTCTTCATGTCTTCCTCCGAAGTTCAAATATATCATCTTTTATATATTCACTTGAAATTTCAGGGGGTTCATTAAGGGCCGGGTACCGGGCAAATTAACCGACTGTGAACGAGTCTTAGCCATCAATTTGCCCGGCTGTTTTCGTCTTTTCTTTTTTACTTTCTTTCATAAGAAAAACTAAAGCTGTCTGGCTGAAAAACCCTACTGACCTCCTGCACAAGAACTCAATGAGACCCCTGAAAATTTTTTTTTCTTATCTAGGTATTTTTTCTTTTAGGATTGCACGCAAAGACGTAAAAGCAAGCTTTCATAATCCGAGTGTTCTGATCCTTTGGTCAATCAGACGTGAAATTTACTATCATTGGTCACCTCACCACAGGGTTTATTCATACGAGTGCCAGTTAGCTTTAAGGGAGGGAGAGTGGGTAAAGTTGAGCCACTCCTTTAACATGGGAGCCCCCCTGCGAATATCCTCCGTCACTCCCAAGTGTAGAGAGAATATTCAACTGTTCTAGCGGTATTTACCACTCATTCACAAAGAGATATCTACATGTACACGTTATTTGGTCAGTAAAATCGTTATCATATCACACAAGCTATATAAAACTTAAAGCTTACTCGCCATAAAATCCCTTGGAGGCGGAATTTAGTGACATCAGTTGAAAATTATTGTATTCGGGTCCAAGGTCCCTTAGAACCTTTTTGCATGAGTGGAACTGGGCTTCTTTGGTAAACACTGTTTCCTGATACACTTCATCAGCAAATAAAACCAATCTCTCACTAGCGCAAAACTTGATAACGTCCCTGATGTTGTCATATGTCAAGATTTGTCCTGTGCATTGTATAACATAGACAAAAGGACAAATCCCATTATCAATTTGACAAGAATAATAAAAACTCTAAGAGTGGTCTCAATAGTTCAATATGACTTGTTTTCGTCTCCCTTCAAGTTAATTTTTATTTAAACTCACACAATTAATACAAATTAGTGCTTTAAAACATAAAATCGAGAGATTGGGAAGGGAAAGAAAATGTCAGTTGTAGGTTCATTTGCAGAGTCTGGGAGACCTAAATAGTTTGTGGAACTAACTGAGTGGGTGACCCAAAACAGAAATGAGTAGAAGGAATTTAGATGCAAGATAGTAGTTTTTTAAGATAAAAATAGTAGTCCAGATAACATAATCGTAAAACGTTAGGAATCAATAACAGTATTATAACCATTAATCGCAAAATGGAGACAAAAACTGGAAAACGGCTTGATTTTCTTAACATCAATAGACAAAGAATTCCAAAGTTTTGGACCAGTGTAACTGAGGGAACAAATTCCATATTGCATGGTATGAACAGATTATCAAACTGTGATTGATGTGTATTATAAAAATGAATTGAAGATACTGAGTTAAACTGGGTTAAAATACATGTAATTAACAAAACAAGAAGGGCTTTAAGTTTATGGTACCACCGATAAACCAAAAAAAGAATTTCAAGATGAATTATATCAGAGAATTTTAGGAGTCTGAGAGACTTCAGTAATTGCTCAGAATGAGATCTAGGGTTGGAAAAAGTCATTATTCTGACGACTCGTTTCCTTCATTAGATCAGAACAGTTATTGCCCGTAATTTTTATCAACAAAGGAACATTTTCAAAACACTTCTAGGCAAGCAGGGTACAAGCAGCCATGTCTCTGATCATGGCTCTACATCATACCTGTGGGATTTCCAGGATTAATAAGTACGAGTCCCCTTGGTTTACAGAACGGCTTTGCTTCATCTAAAGTTCTCTTCATTTCACTGATGTTTAAACTCCAGTTGTCTTCTTCATCCAAGTAGTAATTGATCTGGTCCACAAAACAAATAAACAGCCTGAAACATTAGAATCCTGTTCAGTTAGATCTGTTTGTTTGTCTGTTGCTTGGTTTTTCTGAACAATTTATATTTGATCCACATAACTTTTACTGCATGTTTTGCATGTTAAATGGTTGATATTAATTTACATGTTGCAGTTCTGATATTAATAGCTACTTTTAATATACAGTGTGTGGGTATCACAAGAAAAAGGTAGATCACTTGCAGTAATAGTCATTAAACAACTAACATAAGAAATTATCAATATGTTACATAAAGTACAATTATTATGCATCATTAGTACAAGATTCGTGAGAAGGAGTACAAAACAAATGATCGTTAGTTCACTGAGAACCAGCAACTCTCACAAGCTGCCAATATTTAGACAAATTATTATGAGATAACAATAATAAAATTTATATAAATAAATTTCACAGAATGATAAAACTCTCAACATAACTCTTGGTCTAATCATCCTTAGTATGAATTCTACTGATATACTAATTGTGAATTCTGGAATCTGATTGGTTGAGCTACTTGAACACTATTTCACAATTAGACTACGAGCCCAAGTTTTCTACGAGCAGATAGGGGCACAGCCGAGTTGACTAGCGCTCGTAGAAAACAAGGGCGAGTAGTTATTGTTTTAGTATAAATTCACCGTAGTCTCATTGCATAAAAAGAAAAATGTCAAGTATCGCATAGAAAAGAACTCTCGTTACATCAAGTTCAAACGTGATACGCGATGTGCGCTGATATGTAACTGTTGACTATCAGCAGACAGAAAACGGTAATTTAGCTAATCAAATTCACGGATTCACAATAGACTACAGTAAATTAATACTAATAGCCATTAGAGTGCAGTGGCTGTTGGTTGTCTATGAAATGATGATGTTTGTTTTGTTTTCTAAACGTTTTAGAGGAACATTTAGATGGGGGGGTGGGGGTGGGGGCACTTCACAAGGTTTAATACGGGGAGGCTCCGTCTCAAGGTCCAACCCCTTACCCTCTTATATAACATTTTGGCAGAAAAGGTTCCCCTTTTATAAACAGTTTATTTATTTATTTAAAAAAGGTACCCCTGTCACATATTACCTAACCTTGTTCTCCTTTCCATGTAGTGCTTAATAAACTAATGCAGCCTTTAGAGGTGTCTCTTCAAAATAAATAATTAAAGGCCCTTTCAAATACCTAAATAACTGATTTCGATACCCTTTTATATACCTCAACTTGAGAAATTCCTACCCTTTTATATACCTGAAGCCTAAAACGTATCTCTTACGGGCGAAGCCTCTCCATATAGGCCATTATAGGCAGTACCCCCAAGCATTTAGATGAATATGCATAATTTATTAATTTCCTAAGACTAAAGAGTCATAAACAAGGTTTTTTTGAAAATAAAACTGCAAATGCATATAAATCAGTTAGAATGCTACTAAAACAATTAGATTATTGGATCTCTGCAGATGCAAATAATAACATGGACTTTATTTTCTTTTGTCTCCAATCAAGTCATGATCACCGGAGAGAGCTACACAGTCATTAAGTAAAGATATTGTCAAATTATCGCCAAATTTGCACAATAAACATATGTCTGGCATGACACTCACTTGCATAAATTAATGATGGCTCAGGGCAGTCAACACTACATGTAATTAAATCTTACTCAGTGTTGAACCGTTAAAAAAATACGTTTTTCCTGATGGAAATTGTATTCTTAGATACTTCAATGTATTGAGGAAATACAGGCATTGGAATTATGATCCCTGTCCTGCCCTTGCCCCCTAGTGGGAGGCATGGTGGTCTCATGGTTACCTGGAGCCAGCCATCCGGGTTTGAGCCCTGGCCAGGGACATTATGGCCAGGACAATACACTTTGCTCTCACAGTGCTTCTTTCGACCCAGATGTTTAAATGGGTACCGGCGAATTTAATGCTGTGGGTTACCCTGGGATGGACTAGCATCCCATCAAGGCTGGAGTAGAAATACTTCTAGACACTTCATGCCATAGTGAAACTGGGATAAGCTCTGACCTGATGGGCCACGTGGCTCTTATTCAGACTTTACCTTTGAACCATTAAAAAGATAAGTTTTACCTGATGAAAGTTGTATTCTATGATCCTTGCAGTGTATTGAGGAAATACAGGTATTGGAATCATAAGCCCTGCCCTGCCCTTGCCATCTTGTGAACTAGTTTTGAGTGATGCTAAACCAACCTAATTAAAAAGTGAGAAGTACACATTAATAAAGGTACATGTATAAATGATAATTACATAGATTTTTGTTGAGTGCAAAATGTTTCCCTGTGAAGGGTCAATGGTTTTTAGGAAGCTTAGAATGGGATTTACGGTATAGAAATCAGACAGGTTTGGTTTAGAATAGGGTATAAACAGCTACTGGAAAACCACTTTCTGAAATTTGAGAATTGAATTAAGGTAAGTCACAACAAAGTTCAACCTGTATTCCTGTTGCTCCTCCATTTATTAGTATGACATCATCTGCATCAGCAGGATAACTATCTCTTTTTGAAATATATTTGGCTACATCTTCACGAATAATTCTTAATCCAAAGGTATCTGTGTAAGAACCTACAAAAAACACAATTACAATCTAAGCTGCAGATGGTGTTTAAATGCATTTGATTTGGGAGACAAATTAACATGTGTCATTCACATCAAAAAACAGGAAATTATCTAGAAATACTAGGGGTGTAAATGATAGTGATTAAGTAATGATATTGATAGTGACAGTGGTGGTTACCATAGTAATATTAAAACCCTTCTTGGTTAGCCAAGGAAATCAGGATTGTGTGTACTGATACCCTTGAGCGACCTTCAATCAACACTTGATCAATGTCTTGATCAACAATTGATCAACATCTCAATACCCGGTTATTACACTAGGTTGATACTCGATAAACATCTTGATGATTTGACACCCTATGTCGATAGATGGCAATTAAGTGTTGACTAACTTCATACTAATATATATAATGATTAAAACTAGATGAAGTGTCTGTGAAAATTAGTTGACTCTCAACTGGTGCTCAACCGAGATGTTCAGCAAATGTCAATCAATGTGTCAATGTGTCGATTGAGGGTCAATCAAGGGTATTGATTAAAGCTATCATTTGACACCCGACTGTGGATGCCTAATTAGCACACGATCTGCAAATCAGGAAACCTGGAACTTAAGAAAAACTGTGATTGTGATTGTTGCAGTCTTTGTAACTGAGTATATATAAGTGTTACACAAAAAATAGCCAAGGTTATGCCTAATTCCAGGAAGTTTCCTAAAAACAATTATCTAGTTGTACTAACTACAAACTTGGTAAAATGGCTCAGTGTAATAGCTAGTTCCTGCACATGTAGGTTTATCAACAAGGCAACAAAAAACAAGCAAAAATTGATCATAATGAACACAATATGCCAAAAATCGTTTTTACACACTTATAGCAAATCCTGGTGTATTCTTGAGAATTCTGTGAGCTTTTTCTTTGATATCCTGTGGGTAGCTTGGGTTGTCAAGAAAATTAGGACATAGTAGACATGTCAGAAACTGTGAACAAGAGTTGCAGAAACAAAACCTAATTAGCACATGTTTTCTTAAAGGGTACTACAATACATTTATATCACAGTTCAAAAACCGCTGCACCGAAAAGGTCACTAGCAAACTAATGTTGAGCCAATCTTGCCTTTTAATGCTGTGTATGTAAAGACACCATGCCAGTAGACACATGCTGCAACTAATAAATTATAAAACAGTTTCTCTATTTTTGTTTTATAAGTTACAACTTGCAGTCAAACTAAGTCATCTAAGAGCATTAGCATTTCAAAATATATCATAATTTGTGAATTTTTGACTGGTATTCAGCTTACCACTTATATCTGAGGTCATGACTCTTACACACATACTTAGACATAATGTCATAGATAAGAAGAGTCTGTGGCGTAATGGAAAGTAACCCTTGGGTTAAGGTTGGAGGCGGGGGTGTGGGGGGGGGGGGGGGGAGAATGGTTGAGGACTTGCTTCACAAATCTAAGCAGTACAATACACTGTAGTACATTTCTTACCTGCCTCAGTGATGTAATTGGACGCTGTCCAAATGCATGAGGGTCGCCATAGTGTCTTATTACTTCCTCAAATGGTTTAAGCTCACCCTAAATATTGAAAGAATTCCAGAGTTCGCTACAAACGTTCTTTTTACTTTTCAACAGGGTCAGTTTCAAACAACTTCCGACCTCGACTCTAAAAATCAAGCGGGCCGGAGTCACGCAACATTTGCTTAACCCCGTAGAGACAACCCAGAACGAAGCTGCATGTACGTCGTGACTTGATGAGCTTAAATTAGAAATGCAAGCCCTAAAGAACGAAGCTGTATATATGTGTATAAATAAAGGTACCCTACCCTGCCCTACCCTAACTCTTTCTTTTCCTTTGGAGCAATGAGAGCTGATGGCAGCTGATGTAAGACTCAGAAAAAACTGATTTTTCGTGTGGCTCGATGAACTTTTAGCTCATGCTGGATCATGCTGCAATAATTACCGAAGTCTTTACATGGTGCAGTCTTTTTACGCAATATTACGAAGAACTAACCCGTGCCAATTCTTGTTGGATCTCGAAGGCTCGATAATCAACCCATCCTCTTGCGTTGATTGCTCGTTGGAACACAGGACTGATAGTCTTTTCTGTAATAATTTCTGCTTCCATCGCGATTTTATACTTGCCAACTTTTTTTTCAGTAAAATGCGAATTTCCGAAGATGTACCGACGTCTTCCAAAGATTTCCGAAAATTTCTCGATGACTTCCGAAGATTGCCGAAGATTTTCCTACGACTTCCGAAGATAACCGAAGGCGTAGAAAGATTTCCAAGGGATTTCCAACCAATCTCGAACATTATTAAAGAGGTCGGAAGATGTTCTGAAACTTCTCGAACGTCAAAAGCAAATTGAATTTTTATTTAATCGGCTTTTAAGCAATTACACTCGTTATTGTCAGTTACGCGTGAAAAATTGGTGTGATCGTGAATGCGCTTGAGACCGCAATTTTAGATCCGCAGGCATAAGACTCAGCACAATGCGTGAAAGTTGACAGTTATACGACCTATATCAATCAGGTTCCGGTGAGCAGTGCAGTGGAACGGACAGACCGCTCCAATGTGTGTTGCGGAGAAGGACTGGCGCGAGCGCTCCTTCCGCGCTTTGGGCTATGCTGACCTAATACTATTTTTTCTGTTGGAATATCACTTACTTATTTTCATCATAACACAGGTAACCCAAGCTCTCTCCTGATGAACTACACAAGCAACACAATATGGCATCGAATTATAAGGGTTTATATGGGATTTTGTACAAGACATCCATGGAGGCAGTTACAAGTAAAAATTCTTAATAAAAATAGCTTACCTTATTTCATACGGATGTTGTTTGCTCCTGGTGTGGTTATTTTATCGATTTAACTTGATTTAAATGACTTTTTTAAATCCCGGTTAAAAAAGTCGCTTAAATCAAATAAAGTCCTCACCTCATTCTTCTGGCCGGCTTCCCCGGCTCTCGGTTGCGGCTCCGCCGCCTTTGCGCGCCATACCCTACCCAAACAAGTAAGCCTGCTCGCAGGCTAAATTGTTTCGCTTGTTTTGTTCATAGAGAGAGCTTGGGCTGCCTGTGATCATAAGCAAGACAGTGTCGAATGCAGGTATGTCCCGCTTATCATTATCAATTTGTGTTCCGCTTCTTTTTTAGGACAACTCCAGATTATTATATTCCACTCTAAATTTTACATATGTTTGAGATCAACAGTTTTTCCATAACATAGTAAAAAATTAACTGGATATATAGCGATTATTCCATGATCCCGCGTTGGATATGAAGTGATAAAATATCCAACAAGCGCGTAGCACGAGTTGGTTATAATCACTTCATATTCAACAAGGGCGAATGGAATAATTGTTTTAGTAAATTCTCAAACCGGGTTTTGCCGCCGATTTTTATTTCCACAATTTTACAAAGCAAAAAGTTTTAAACTTGGTGCACTATTTTCCAGATGACGTAAAACTCCGACTATTGGCTCATAGTCGGAGTTTTTTAGCCAATCAAAAAGCTAGAAATGCAATAGTCGGAGCTGAGAATTTACTAAATAAACAATAGCCTCCGTTTGGCGCGAAAATATGCTAAGATATTTGTCCGCGGACATTATCTGTTCCGAGAAGAGAACAGTTTTCCGAGAGGATAGGTGTGAGATTCGAGGACCACATGGTGTCCAAGGACAAATATTGGAGCATATTTTCGCCCCAAATGGAGGCTATTGTATTTATTATCCTTCAATATTTTTCGCAACGCGTGCAGTTTTGAAAACTGGGGTATGTTTAACAGTTATTCACCGAAGTGGAGGTGAATAGTACTTGACTAATCACCTCCGAGCTAGCCAAACAGCGGTCGCGAAAAGTACTATTCACTTGTTTGGTTTATACTAATCTCGGATATTTCCCAGTTTTAGCTGACGAATTTAAACCAATCTCGCGCGAGAAACAATATATTTGATGGATATAGCAGCGTTTATGAACTCTTACTTCAAAGTTTCCCTCCTCTTGCTACACGCTTGCAAGGATTGGCGCCATAGAGTCTACCCCGAACAAAAGTAGTACAATTTTGTGAGTTTGAGTTTCTTTCGGAATAGCAAAGCAACAAGTGCTGCCTCATCAAGGCATAAGAACTTTTGTCTGTAATACTGCTCAGTTTTGTTTGGCTAAAAATCCAATAAATCACTGGTTGTCGATGTTGTAGCTAACATGGCAAATTGAACTTCAATTATGCTCTTTCGTGGAGAGATATTAAATCACCAAAGTTGTGGTAGCGCTTTCAATTCTTTAATCAACCCGAAAAACAAATTGTTTGACTTTTCAAAACTCCTTTCCCAGTATTTCATTTCGCAGTGTAGAATTTAACCATGTCGAAGAAACACACAATATTGATAGCCTCTTAGCCTTGGCAAAAATTGTCGCATCATCTCAGCACTAAAGATGGCGGAAAAAAAATACTTTGTCAAGACTTTATGGCAAAGCTCCAGCGGACGAGTAAAGCCCCATATCTTAGAAAATTCCTTAACCTAACGATCTCAGAAATTGTGGTTATCACGTGCCTGTCCACGTACGTCCGCCCGTCCGTACGTCTGTACGCCAAGCCCCATACCTTGAGAAATAAGAGAGTAGCACTCTTACCATAGGCACATCTTTGTTATCCGCTGACTAGTATCACACGACCACATCACGGGCTCAGGTCAAGAGTTCGTTAAGGTCGCGTGAAGAATTTGACCCATGATCAGGTACTTGGATTTGGATTGGATCGCGGGATGAAGCCAGGTTATTTCTCTGGAGGAGAGGGAAGGAGTACATGTAAAGGTAAAATGTCGGCGCGTTGTTGACTTTTCCTCCGACATATTCCTTACACAAGCGTCTCTTGGAAAGTCCCTGATATATATTTTTTAATTTCTTTAATCTTGGAGTCACTCATTACGTATGATTTGTTAAAATGTAACTAGACCAAATGGTGAAACCACACACTGAATAATCATATGCTCACAACTGATCATTTGTGGTGTTTCTGATCCAGGGAAAGTTATCCTCTTTTCAAGTCTTTTATGGTTAATTATTTAATCGGGAGCTCCGCGTTTAGGCTTGCCTAAATCTATTGTTGGTTTTCGGCCATTCAAAATAGATATATACTAAAAATCAACCTCGTTCCCAGGAACGAAGTTGACTAAAAATCAAAATCGGTCAATAGATAAAGTCCAAAATCTGGAAAAAGACAAGAAGGTTGAAATGCCAAGACTTTCATCAAGATTCAGATTACAGCAATTTTTCTTATGCAAGATATGCAGAGAAATTTTTTACCCAAATTTATAGAGATTTGTGTGAGGACGCAATGCTGGTGCCCATCCAGATGGGCACCAACATGGCGGCCAGAAACCAGCAGAAACGTCAGTCAATGAGTTTTGCTACAAAAGCATGAATTTATCTCTCAAGGAAATGTAAAACATTTAAAGATCACTTTTTTAATGAAAGAATTGTTCAGATAGCCACATTTCCCAAAGAAAGCCTCCCTTTTTAACCAACATCATAGCAGCTCTTTCGGGCCTCATAATAATGCCACGTCACTCAAAAGCTTAGAAATTCAAGGGTAATCAATCAAAAATCCAAGACCCATTTGGAACGAACATTTACATGAATAGTACTTTACAGCTGCCCTTATACATAATAAAAGTAAAATCTTAGGAGGATCAGTAGTTTGTAATTTGAATTTTAGTGACGTCATTTGAAAACCACGGATTTATTCTTTTCCAAGAGGGCACAGTAATGAATCCTGTAATCTGATTGCTTCTTAGCGCGGTCCTGATTTTCCTATCTCTGACCTCGGTCACGGTAACGGCGAGAAACAGCGCGGGTGAAAAAATTGTCATGTTCAGCTAATTCTCGTGAGTGAACTAGTGGTGATTGTCAAAGGCACCGAAGAATCAACTTCTAGAGTGGATTCGAAGTGGATTCTTCGATTCCTTTAAAAAAATGATCCGAAAGACCCTGGATTAATCTGGTTAGAAAAGAAACG
>CM042746.1:18580061-18587561 GCA_022496165.2 Catalaphyllia jardinei | reverse complement strand
TCTGGCCATCTCCATTCATGCTCTCCTTAAACAACATCTGTGATAAACAAAAGAGTTGAGATGACACATTTCCTCATGAAACCCTGTATGTTACAATCTTGGAGAACATACCCTAATTGCCCGCTAACAGTGGAATGTGCCATTCATCATCAATGAGAGTGACTTGCAAAATAATATGAGCAACTAGCTGCCATGAAATTACTCCTTTAAAGGTAGAATTAAATAGACTAGCATCAATGGGAATTCGATCCCCTCCAGGGCCGAGTCCCTTCAAACTAGGGAAACCAACTGAGATGACCCTTAGCTGTGCAGAATTCCGATGTTAAAAAAGTGGAATTATCATTGTCTTATTAAGGATGTACATGTACCTGTAAATTGAGGGTTTTGGTCACATTTAGGGTTTCAGAACACAACACATATCCTTTTACCTGCAAAGTTTCTTTGGTTTTGCACAACCCCTTTATTTTTTGGCAAGCATTATCAAGTGAAAATACCATTCAAGTTCACTTATTAAATGATGTTCTGGGTCCTCACTGTTTATGTCTTCTGCACAATGATTGGGGGGGGGGGGGGGTGGAAGGAGGAGGGGATTTCCAGAGGATGAAGTGGGGATTAATCACACACTGTCAGTCTTCTTTGTTCCACCAGCATGAATAGGGGTTACTGGGGTGTTGTCCAACAAATGGGAAACCAAGGGTCCGCACAGTGTACTACTGTGTCTCTCTGGGTTGGGTCAGGGTGTGAGAGGAGGGAGGAGGGGAGGGTGATGATGATCACTGACCTGCCAGACAAATCTACCAAAAGTACTCTGACATTGTTTACCTGCCTCGTAGAAGTAATCAGAGGACGGCGACCGATGCATGAGGGTCACCGTGGTGTTTGATAACTTCTCCAAATGGTTTGTATTCACCCTCCCCATCGTCTTTTCGTTGGCGGTAGTTGAGCTTTGCAATGGGAAGAAGTTCACAGATTGTTGATTTTCATGAATCTTACGTAGTACGAACTCCGGAATCAACCGCAGAAACAAGCTTACTTATATTGCGACTTTGTACGCTTATATAGTTAGCAACTAGTACTGAATATATAAAGTCATGTTGTCTTGGAGCGGCCAGATCTTGTTCTGACTACTTTCAGGGGTCTCGGTGATGGTTCTGTCACTTCCTGTGCTCTTGGTGATTTCTCTGTCACTTTTCGGACTCGGGATGGTGCCTATGTTAATTTTCGGAGTCTTGATGATGTCTCTCCTGTTTCGTCTTGTCTTTAGAGAGTTCCACTTCTGGTTACAATTACTGATCGACGGGTGTGAGCAGGTTTTGTTACTGTGGCAGGTTTCCAGCCATTCTTTGTTTTCATTCCAACAGCGAATGATCACTCTTCACTCTTCACTTTCATCTACAACCGCGGTACAAATATAAATTATTTCATATATACTTCACATCATTTCGCTCCCCATGTGTGGCTTCATAGTTCAGTTGGTAGAGCATCGCACCGGTATCGCGGAGGTCACGGTTTTGAATCCCTGATTTTTTTTCAGGCTTCTTTCCAATTGCTTAAATTGAAATTTACTGTCATGATCACTCTTCACTTTCGTCTACAACCGCAGTACAGACATGAATTATTTCATATATACTTCACAGCGTCACCGTTGAGCTAAGATCTGGGGTTTACCATGTATTGGAATTCTTGCCCCAAGCAATTGTGTAGTAGTTAGAAGTTTGGTTTTCAGCCTTCTGTTAAAAAAAATTTGAGCCGGAGAATAGCTCAGTCCAGTGATCAGAGTATTTCTGTTTTCAAGCAAGGCGGATCGGTAACATCTTCATAAGCTTTCTTTAGAACATTCTTGGTTGTTCCAATTAATGGTTTTTTCTTCTTGTCCATTAGCTTGTGGATACTTGGGACTTGTAGTGGTCTGTTCCCATGAATCAGCAAACTGTTCAAATTCCCGGCTTGAAAACTGTGGACCATTGGCGGAATTGACATCAAGTATTCCATAGCGTGCAAAGGTGATTTAAGTTGGGTGATGTCTTCAGAACTCATTGTGCTGTTTCAGCAAACCAATCTTTTGAAGATTGAAGATAGTCCTTTCCATCAGGGGTGAATAGATCACAGACAACCTTTAGCCAAGGTCTACCGTAATTATTCGAATATGCGGCGTTCATTCGAGGGAGGCGTTTATTGCAAACCTTGTGAGTGAAGTGACTGAAGTGAATACTTTATTTACCCTCGGATTGTAGAGTAGCTCTATATGAGCTAATATCTCCGAGCATTTCACAGTGTCACAACAAAGGCCAGACCACAATACCGGGAACTCATGTGAATTTATTGTGTTATTTAAACGTCAATTTAACCAATAGAATCAAAACGAAAAAACTAAGAATAAAAGTTATATGTCTTTTTAGTTTATATGATTATATATGAAAATTGAACTGTCCACTGTCTTTTATATAATGGCTAGACTAGTAACGGTTTCAGTCTTTCAGTCTATTTCAATGTCTATTTCTTCTTCGTCCGAGTCTAACTGCTGAATAATCGGGCATGGCTCTTCGACATCAGACGACGTGTATTCTTCAGTGTCGAAAGGATTCGTTTCTGGCTCGTCGAGAATATCCAGTTGTGACTTGAGGACGGCTTAGTTCTGGTACAACCATTTTGTGATTGTTGAAGAGAATTCCGTCCGCTTCACGGATTTCTTGGTTTAATCTCCAGTATGGTCTTGTATGGCACTTTTTCCTTGGGTTTTCTCAAGTATATTTCTGAGTACTTTGTCATGGATCTCTTCATCTTTGCCCCATACAAGAAGATAATCATATATTACTTCTGCTTCTTCCATTCCTTCAAAAGCAAGATGCACTTTCCTCTGGAATACTTCGTTGAGGAATTCAGGCCAAATGGTGTCTTAATATGTTGTGAGTAGAGAACTAGGGTGGTATAGCTTTACCTGCCAGAAGCCATCTTTGGAAGCAAATTGACTGAACAGCGGCTGTTGGAAGTTATACGTTTTCTCTCTTCACTGCTCGGTTTAAATCTTTTGGACCAAGACATATTCTCAGATTCCTTCTGGCTTTTCCACCATCACAATGGAGTTAACCCAATCTGTTGGCTCATCAACTTTTGCTATGGCACCTAGCTCCTCCATTCTCTCTAGCTCTTTCTTTAGCTTGGGTAAAAGGGTGAATGAAACTTTTCTTGTGGGATGGTTGACAGGTTTAACTTCTGGTTTAAATTCAAAATGATCCTTACGTTAAAGCTCTCCAAGGCCCTAAAATAGGACGCTAAATTCTTTAAGGATCGCACTCTCTGAAGTGACGTCAGCTTTGTCAACAGTTCTGACAAACTCAGTTAAGCTCAGTTCCTGACAGCCGGGCTCTTAATCCAAGAAGAGGGGTTGACCCTCAGCCTCGACAACAAAGAAATCAGAGTTAATCTGTTTGTCTTTGTACTTAGGCATCATCCTTGCAACTCCTAGCACAGGTATCTCAGATCCACTGAAGCCAGTGAGTTTTGCTTTGGTTGTCGTCAGGTTACGGTGTTCCTTCAAAGAAGTTAAATGCATCTGATGGAATTATATTTGCTTGTGCTCCAATATGCAATTCTACAATGTTATTGTTCACTTGAAGAGATGTTTTCCTTTCTTGCCCATGTTCATCTTTTTGTACTCGAGCGATGAATAATTTTTCTAATTGCTCGTCTTCAACAACAAGTTGGGCGGCGTGATAGCTTTCCACGATATGAACATTCTTCGAGAGTCACTGAGATGCGAAGTGGTTTCCATTTTTTTGCATTTTTGACGGATTTTTTCAAAAGCTGGGCATTTTCTTCTTACATGCCTTTGAGAGTCCACTGTTTTTCTTCGGATGGAATTTTCCTTTCTGTCCTCTGGCGGGCATTTATCATTCGGTGTAGCTTTCATTTTACAAAATCTACACTCTTTGATTCTTCGGTGATCGATTTCGTTTAGCGTTTTGAAAACTCCGACGCTCTGCACATACCAGTGGCTTTTGGAAGAGTTAAGTCGGCTTCTTGCAATAACTTTTCTCTCGTAGTGTCGCAAACTATTCTACAGACGATTCTATCTCGAACTAAGCTCTCACATAGCTCTCCAAATTCACACGTGCTTGCTTCGATACGCAGCTCGGCTACCTACTGATCGATGCTCCCTCTCAGTCGGTTCTTGAACACAGGTGAAGAAGTTGTGCCGTTCAAATGTGATATTCGCCTCAGATTACAATAGTCCTCGAATTTCTTGAATAGGACGTCGAGCTTTCGCTCCGTGGTCGATAATAGAATAGAACTTTATTTAAGTGTCAAAAGCCATATATCTAGGGAAAAAAGAATCCCTGGAGAAAAATTTACACTGGACTAAAAACTATATACAGTAATCTGTAAAAAAATCTACAGTTATCTACATACAAGATTTGTAATAAGAATATGTAGAAGTCAAGAGGATCAGAGGCTACAGCCTGCGCAGCCATAACGAAAATGTTTTGTGTTGGTCCTTCTTCTCCCAGGAGAAGAAGAACTATGGCGGCTCGTTGCTTCTCGGGTTTCTTCATTGATCCTGAAGCTTCCATGTACAGTTGAAATCGACGTTTCCACTTACTCCAGTTGTCAGCAACATTTCTCTCTAGACTTAGCGTTGAGGGCTGCTTAAATACACTCATTTTGAGCTGGATATCGTAGTTTAACCTGTGTTTGAGATCTACTACTTCTGACACCATTCCATGTTTTAAGCATCCCACGTGATTTAGTGACGTAATACATCTGAGAATATTTCTTTTGCGTTACGCACGACGGACTAAGCGAAAGAGGGACTACTCGTATTCTACCCTAAGGAAAGGTTAGTTTGTGTGTGACTTAAGGATATCTAAGAAAAAAGACTAATAAAGGTACAGTTGGATCCCCCTAGTTCAAACTCGGATATTTCGAATTCCCCGTTATTTCGAACTGATTGTTTTTCAGTCAATCACTATCGCCTATTTTGAACTGAGTTCCCTTAAGTTGCGGGATTTAATAGCACCGACGTTTTGATTTGGTTTGATATTGGTTAGCACCATGCCAGCACATTTTATCGCAGATTTTTCTTTTTGCTAAATCGGATTTTTATGGGAAGGTCGGGAAGGGAACAAAGAAAAGTGGAATTTCAGCTGATAAGTTCAGCACGGTATGGAAGGGATCATAGGAACAAGAAAAACTCAAGTGGGGCGATAAATGTATTGAGCACTTCACGTCTGATGAAACACGCGATACCGCACATTGGCTTCATAGCTCAGTTGATAGAGCATCGCACCGGTATCGCGGAGGTCACGGGTTCGAATCCCGTTGAAGCCCTGATTTTTTCAGGCTTCTTCTTTCCAATTGCTTAAATTGGAAATTTACTGCGATGATCACTCTTCACATTCAATGTCAGCGGGTTGGGTTTTTTTTTATATTCATTTCAAATTTTTTCATGTTGACAATGCCTAGGAAAACTTTCATATATGTTTTGCAAATGTATAACGTAGTTCACCAACTGTATGGTGGATGTCATAAGAGCCGTTTGAATAAAAATAGAGTTTCCTAGTCTCGTTCCTTGTAACTGCTTACGCTACTGGACAGGCAGAAGTCGTACCATTTAATATGTTATTTTATTTTATTCAACTTTTTCATTGTTGGCTTGTCAAGTCACTACAGCTTTTCATTATCATTATCATCTCTGTAGTTATCCATGAATTCCTTGTGAAACTTGCTAATTCTCTCGAACATGGGCACTAGTTTGTCTTCTGGAGGTAGAATTGTAAGTCTGCAAGGAAGAGAACGAGACAAATGAACTCCCTTACTTAGCACGACCGACAATGAGCGATCTTTCCTGTTAGGATACGCCTTGTTATCTAGCATCCTACCTTGAATCACGCCAGTTGAAACTAGTCTCTTCAAATAGTCTCAGCTTTGTTAAAATGCGTAATGTGTAACAGAAATTCGCACCTAAAATGATGGGTTCCTTCCTTCTGTCCAAATAAATACCCACATACGGGAGTTATTCCAGTGGCCTCGAGCATCTGCCAGCAGTAGAACTCGTCTGGTCCACAATTCGCTACCTGAAGAGAACATAAAAACAGCTACTTATAGAGACAGTCATGCTTCTGAGTTTTGCATTTTTCCTCAAACGATCGGACAACCTCGTTCCCAGGGTCCTCTTTCTACCTCGAGAAAGTACCCTGGTTACGGCTGGTCACGTGTCTGCTAGTTTTTAGCAGATTCTAGAGATGTGATTGAAGGGAGGGGCAGGAAAGTAAAAGTTTGGCTCCACTGAGCTCCCCTACTGAGCCCAGTAGGGAGTGGAATTTGTAAAACTCCAGTGGTTATTCGGGAAAATTCTCACATTCGATATTGGAATCCAATGGGTTCATTGCTGAATGTTTCCCATCGACAGTTGGCGTTCATCGCTGAATGTTTCCCATCGACAGTTGGACGGTCTTTGGAATTTGTGGTGGTGAAAACATTTGGCAAAGAACTTAGAAATGAAAACCACTACAATAAATGCGTCGCGCGGTGAACTTAAGCTTAATTTTAGTTTTCATTCGGCGAACTCACAACTCATTCATTTAGTGTCAAATACGTCGTATATTCGCCTACAAAGGTAGTTTTGGATTTAATTTAATTATTTCCATTGGCATTTTGACGGTCATTCCCTTCTCTTACAGCGAAAAAATCTACGAACAATTTGACATCCGCCGACAACGTCTCCTTGCTAAATAAGCTTGATTAAGCAGCTTATGTTTTTCGATCGGCAAAATGATAACGGAGGCATTGATTCATTCGTTTGGAGTTTGATACGTCCAGTGTTTGGCAGAGACTAGCTCTGAATTTGATTCAACTCATTCAATCGAAAGTTTGACGGTCATTCGATTCTCTTGCTGTGAAAAAGTTGATTTTATAAACAACTTGACAACAACGACATCGGTCGCGCGTTTGCAAAATGTAGCGGCTTTTGTTTTAATTAAAACTGTTAAGGGGCAAATCCAATTTTTGGTCAAGAAAGTAGCTCCAAGTTGAATGTATCCCATCGATAATTCCACGGTTATTTAATTCTTTTGGTGTGAAAAACTGATTAAAGTAATCCGAAGCAGGTTGTTGACGTAATGGTTCGTGAAATATAAGCAAATTTCCCTGGCAAAGTTCCCTGTCAATCAGCATCTCATACTCATAGAAGTTCAGGCAAAGTCGAAGCACCGGCCAGGCAGGAGCTCTGGCAAATAACTTTTCAAATTTCCTTTTCAAAATAACTTTTCAAAATAACGTATGTAGCAGCACAACATTCACCTTCCTAGAGAGTGCTGACAAAATTACGTTGTGGACCCACCCTCTGTGCGGCTTGGGTTGGCAAGCAAAGACACGTGACCAGCCGTAACCAGCGTACTTTCTCAAGGTTGAGAGAGGATCCTGGGTACGAGGTTGACGATCGGAGGAACAGAATTCATTGCGTGGACGACCTGCATCCACCGCTCACCAATAGCTGATATA
>CM042746.1:18555061-18577561 GCA_022496165.2 Catalaphyllia jardinei | reverse complement strand
GTAAGTTCAATAATTGGTGTATTAAAAACGACCCTAAATTATAGAAAACTACAATAAAATAAAAATAAAAATGCCCCAAAATCGCGTGCACGCGTACTATATTTGTAGAAGATGGTATAACTGCTCATAACTCATGATGGCTAAGCCAATGAAAACTCTTCAATTACATCATCTAATGATACTGTGTTTAATATGGGGACATTCTTAGCTTTCAAACACTGCAAAAGTTTTGATAATTTGGTCGTATCATCTCGGTTAATAATATGAATTGGCCACCGTAAAGAGATTCGGATGCTGACGTTTCGAGCGTTAGCCCCTCACCGGAGCGAATGGCGAAGGCCTAAACGCTCGAAACGCCAGCTTCCAAATCTCTTGACGGTGGCCAATTCACATTATCAACCCAGTTGATAAAGCCAAATTATCTTGTAATGGTCCCCACCGATGCAGCACCACAGTTAGAAACTTACCCCCTTTTTACAAACTTTTTGGGTGATTATAGCTAATGCATTTTTTGTAAATTTTTTACTTTTTCTAAACCGCGTCGCACAAACAGTCAATACATTGGGCTCAAATTAATTGGCAGAGTTAATCATTCCATGACCTTTCACTATTCAGCACTCATTGTGTTTTTGTGGCTGCATTAGAAACTGAATCGCTTATGCTGAGGTAAATATACAGACTCGATGACTAGTTTAAAATTATTAAAACAAAGCTGGAAATACTTCTCTTACTCTCCATAAATTCCTTTAGAGACTGAGTGCATTGACATCAGCTGAAACCTAAGGTACTCGGATCCAAGGTCCCTCAGAACCTTCTTGCACGAGTGAAACTGGACCTCATTGGAAAACAGTGTTTCCTGATATACTTCGTCGGCAAATAAAACTAGTCTCTCTCTGGCGCAAAACTTGATAACGTCTCTAATGGTGTTGTAGGTCAGTACCTGGCCTATGGAAGAAAAGAAGACGGAAAATGAATAACGAAGGAACGCTCGAACGAACGAACGAGCGAACGAATAAACGAACAAAAGAACGGTCGAAGCCCCTAAGTTAAAACAATGAGACATTGTACCACGCTGACTTGGCCTCAGCGGCCGGACGAAATCCCATTGACGAGACTTTTAAAAAGGGAACCGCCTTCGTTGGACCTCCTTCGTTGGTCCGTATCTCGAAACCCCTTCTCTGAAATCCCGTTTCCATCCGAGGGATCCTGGATTGCTGGTTTTCAGCGTCACGCCATTCAAAATAGATCAAAATAAAAAGTCAAAATCGATAAGATTAAGTCCAGAATCTGGGAAAAGAAAGAAGATCGATATGCAAAGATTCTCCCCAAGATTCAGGTCACCCATCTAATGGGCACCAACATGGCGGTCGGAAACCAACAGAAACATCATCCAGTAAGTTTTGCTACAAAAGCGTAAATTTATCTCTCGAAGGACTCAAAAAGTAACAATAATATCGTTTTATTCTAATACAAGAACTGTTCGGATAGCCAAATTCCCCGAAATAAGTCACTTTTAAAACCAACATAACAGCCCCCTCGGCCGCCATGTAAATGCAACGTCACGCAAAAGCTTAGAAATTCAAGCGTAGTCTATCACTAAACCAAGAAGCCATTCGGAGTAAAAATTTGCATGAATATTTGATAATTATTAGACGAGGTTGAGCAAAATATCGTGATTTGTCAGTGGCGAGGAGATCAATTATTTGCCGCAAATAATTGATCTCCTCGCCACTGAGAAGCCGAAGGCTGAGGCAAATAACTGATCTGCGAGACGCTGACAAGTCACGATATTTTGTGATAAGCGAGTTCAATAGTTGTTTTATCATTCGATCACCAAGCTTGTTTTTATATGTTAATCACTTCCTGGCAGCTTAGGGAAGCGATTTGGCATTTTTCTCTCGAGAACGTGAACAGGATATTATTTGGAGCAAATCACGTTTAGACGGTACTACGCATGAGCAGACCATTATTTGTAGGCAGTTATTTGCAGGTCACGTGGTGGGCTCTCGGCCAATGGAAAGGAAGGAAAAAATGTATCGAATGATAATAGTTTTTAGCTGCTCTTATACGTCATGAAAGTTAAGTCTCAGGAAGATCAATAGTTCTGAAGTTTGAATGTTAGTGATGTCATGTGAAAACCAGCAATTGATTTCAAAGTGTGTTCATAAACTTTGCCTGCACTTGATACCTGTTGGATTTCCTGGATTAACAAGTACCAGTCCCCTCGGTGTACAGTGTGGCCTAGCTTCGTCTAATGCTCTCTTCAGTTCACTAGTGTTAAAATTCCAGTTGTTTTCTTCATCTAAATAGTACGGAATCTGCCCAGTAAAAATACGTTATTGAAAGAAAAATGAAAATCAAGTGTTAGTAAAGGCCCGTTTACACAGGCGATTTTTGTCGCGGCAACTCGATGCAATTTTTGTCCCAGCAAAATTGCATCGAGTTTCAAACATGTTCGAAACGCCTGGGATATCGCGGCGACAAATCGCACTGAAAATCGCACCTGGTTTAATTACACGTGCGATTTTGAAGTTGCAACCTTAGCGCGAGAAAAATTGCGTCGAGTGTCCGCGACAAAAATCGCCTGTGTTAAACGGGCCTTAACAATTGCTTTTCAAGCTTGAGCATTTAACCCGAAATACTGAAGGGGGTAAGTTTCTAAAGAAACTGTGGTGCTGCGTCGGTGGGGAGTATTATAAGATTATTTGGTTTTATCAACTGGGCTAACGCTCGAAACGTCAGCTTCCGAATCTCTTTACGGTGGCCAATTCACATTATCAACCCAGTTGATAAAACCAAATTATCTCATTGAACCCAAGCTTGCATTTCTGTTAGCGTCCCCTGGGCTTTATCGCCATGTTTGGGCTGACGTTTACAGCGACAACTCTACAGCAAATGTAATTAACCCAATTAACTGATCAATAAGAGGTATATGTTTTTTGATGATCTTAGTTAGGGACTTCATTAGTTCGTGTCGAATGCGAACAATTTTTTCTGAAAAGAAGAAAGCGGGAAGATTGTGAACTGACGAAATTAAAGAAGTGAAGACCCGCTGTCGTACAATCCCCGTTCGGGTTTAACGTTGAGTTGTTTTTAAAAAGGGCTTCACTCTAGTAACTATAGCTGTCTAGAATACGTAAAGACAAACGTCACTTTGTAAAATTTGAAATCTATGGTCCTTGCAGTGTAGTGAAAAAAGCCCGGAACCGGAATCATGAGTCCTGCCCTTCCTCTATCGTCGAGAGCACTTGTGTCGAGCGCTTCCACACCAATCTGAAAACAAAAGGCAGTTAAGGAGTGAGGGACTTAATATGTTATTTTTGAGGCGAATCATCGAGTGCGCTAAGCCGGCTCGCTTGCATGTTGTGAAAATTTTTCTAGCTTGTTTCTTCTTGTGGAAACTGAAATCTTGCTGTTGTACAGAGTGGAACGAGCCATTTTCTTACTGGCTGGAGACTGCAGTAGCAGGGACTGCCTAGGATGGTACATGAGTACTAACTCGGGAAGATCATCATACTTAAACATTCCTATAGTTAACTACGGGAAAATACTTGACCGTGCTCTGTTTTGTTAAAAAGCAGGAAAGGAACTGGCGGCTTTAATACTTTGGTCTATGATATAACTTACGGTGAGTTACATTTGTAGAGGAATTGGCTTCAAACAAGTTTTATTCTTAGACTTTTACCCTGCGATCTTCTCTATGCCGAGCACGGATTCCGTTAAAAGCACGTTGCATTAAATATATCATAATTGCACGCCTTGTGTAGCATTGTCGGTTGTTTTGAAAGAGACTAGAGGCTTTAAAATTAGGAATTAGCCATAAGAGTGCTAACTACAAAACTAGGCCGAACAAATTATATCACCAGCCTGTATGGCTATTGATCCTCCATTTGTTAGGATGATGTCATCTGGATCAGCAGGATATCCATCTCTTCTTGAGATAAATTTGGCTACATCTTCACGAACAAGTCGTAATCCAACAACATCAGTGTAAGAACCTACACGAAAACAAAGATATTATTATATTGTTTATTGTAAGAACGGAATGTGACCAGGCCCGGGTTGTTCGAAAGGTGGATAACATCATCTGACCCGAGAAATCACTGTCCAGAGGATAGTGTGGTTGTTTTGTTAACACATCCACTGGATAGAGATTTATCCGCTGGATAGTGTTTATTCAGCCTTTGAACAATTGGGTCCGGGAGGGCTGATCTAATCACTCTTAAAGCCCATGGTGTAGGGAGAATCTGGTTTGAAATCAGAAAAGCTGTGCAGCCGCTGAGGCGCCACGCACCTCTCGTAAGGTCTAACAGGATTGGCCGAGAAAACAATAGAATAAACAACAGAAACAATGGCCCTAGTCCTGAAAACAATAGAGGTGGATGATTCCGGGAGCAAATAAAATTAGAGGTTCCGAAGAGGTGCGTGACTACTGCAGCCGCTCAGTGATTTCATTGACCAGTTTACCCAGCTTTTCCCAGCCACTAGTTTCACAGTCAGTCCCAGAATTAAGTTTCTTTATACGTTAACAATACACATATGCCCTACATTCTGACTCTAGCCTGAGAAATCGACCCTCGGCGGTGGGCGATGAGAGGCGGCTGGATTCGCAGGCTAGCCAAACTCTAGAGCAATGAGAGACGACTGCAATTTCAATGGCTGACTAAGCTCGATTTTCTCCCTTAGTAACAAGACTCAGAGCAAATAGACACATTTAAGAAGCAGAAGGTAGGCCTTACTTATGGTGCATCCTCGTTTTGCCTTAAGGATTCTGCGAGCTTTTTCTTTTACATCTTCCGGGTAGCTTGGGTCGTCAAGACAATTGGAACAAAGGAGGCATGCTAGAAACTGTTGAACAAGATATCAAAAATACAGTACTTAATTAAAACCAAGAGAAAATGAGAAAATTTCTGTTAAAACTCTCTCCTAGATTCCTACGCAGACAGTAAAGGGAATTTCAAAGGTGGGGAGGGGGCCATATCCTCTTCAGGTTGTGCATAATATTTTTGCTTGTTCCGTAAATCTCCTTTTTACACAACTAGTTTTGCAAGATTTTGTTTTTCTTCGCTGACTTGAACTTTACAACGGGTACAGGGAACTTTTTTTTGGTACTCGCTGGCTGGGGGGGGCCGCGCTCCCCCGTCGTCGTATTTTACAAGATTTCGTGACTAACGGCTGCTTATTTTGTGGCTATTTTTGTCGCGTCTGAGCGAATCTGTATACATACTAAACTGCGTGCAGTCTCTTCTTTTCATAGCGTGTTCCTTGCGTTTGTTAATGCTATTTGTTAGAGCTATCGGGTAGCAAGCGGCGAGAAAAGGGAAAAAGAAAGAGACGATCTTTTTCTCGATTTGCCGCCTTTGACAGCTGTTTGATTGGTGGTTCTGCACAGTTTGCAATCTGAGATGTAAGTGTAAAAATTGATGTAAGTGTAAAGTGGGGTTGACTAGCCTATACGACTTCTACGGTTCGTGACATTGTACATTTGCCGTTCTCCGTTGGGTCACTCGACATTTTGGTCGCTTCACTCGTGTTTATGAAGGTCACTTCATGTTCAATTCATGTGGTGTCATAAGGAGGAATTTTAAGTAGAGTAAAGCAGTTAGATCGTGCTATGGCAAATTTTTTGAGGTCATAGGTCTGCATGATTTCTGTTGTTATCTGCATGTCGCTTCATCGAGTGTGACACCTCGGTAATTTGCCATGTTTTAGGGCATTGTTTTGGCTCATTTCTATTGCAATATATGTTTTTAGGTCTCCAAGTATTTGACAGCGTGCTGCTTACTTGGATTTTATACTGTGACGCCGGGCTCGGCTGTGATTAGAACTGTGAATCTTCACGGGTATCATATTTGCCCTCGTACGTTTTTCTTCGGAGACGCCGTAGCTAGCACTTTACTTCGGAAAAGCTATACGCTTGTCTAGAGAAATTCTTATGTTTCTTGAAGCTATCTGATCGAACTTATGTTTCTGGAGCTCGATGATTAGGTTTATTCCTCCTTTGACTTTTACCACAGGATTTACACGCAAGTCTGTTGACTGTGTTGCGTGTTGTATATGCCATTGTTCGACAATTACTGCTGGCGAATGTCCCTCGATGATTTCTTTACCAAAGACAGAGCTTTGTCAAAACCAGCTGGTAGCACGGCAAAAACGTCCGTTCCATTTGAAAGAGATATTATTGCTTCTTTTTGTTCGGGCTCGAGAATTTTCCCGCTTAGCTTTTCCTAGCCTGCGTCGCAGACGCTAACTACCGCCGGTTACGGTTATTTACGAGTAAATTTCCGTCTGCAACTCAGGCTTAGCTTTTCCTTGCAAACCCGCGATAGACCTTCTTCGTAATCCGCCATTTTCAACTGAAACGTTTTCCTGCGAGAGCTTTGACACTAAATACGCACAAGCGAATTTGATGGATTTGTTAACAGATTGACAGGTAGTTATCCAATCGGTATTTTGCGTTTCTCAGGAACGGGGATTTGAATAACAAAGAAACCTCCGTAGTCGGTTTTTTTCCTGCCTCTCCCCCATCCCTCCTCGTTTGTTTCCCTAATTTGCATAATATTAACTGCGTTTCGCGCGCAGAGGATTTCAGAAAAGGGTAAAGACTGACTACTCGTAGTATATATACATACATAACCTTTATTAGTGTCTAAGGCTTAGCGTTTTGGCGCCTCTCAGAACACTACCTATCGAGTTCTATTTGTGACGCTCGCCGTTTGCGTGCTTATTGCCAACTAATGTTAAGGAACGAATTATGCCGAGCTGCCTTTTTACGGTTTGTGGCCGGACAATTTCTCTTTTTTTTTTCAGTTTCTTGGAGGATACAATGCGAAACATGAACTGATTTACATAAATTGGCAGTTCAGTATTACAGATCAAGGTCAACCGGGCACTGAAATGTTGCCGTTTGTCTGTGAAATGAAGCTTCTAATTTGATCTGAAGCAGTTAAGCATTACTGAGAATTCAACAGAAAGCATTCAGAATGCTGGAAGCCTTTATAACTTTTCTGGCCTACATTGTTGAAGGTTTTACCGGAAGCGTTATCGAAAACTACTCAAGAACAACATGTCGCCAAGCGATTTCCGACGACAGCGACGGTACGGAAGTAGAAGTTCTGGTTCAAGAAGAAGCACTGAGTGATTTCACAAAATTTGATCCAAACGACACTGTTTTTCAAGAATTCAATCCACCACTTGGAAGCTGTGGCAAAATGGCGTGGAAACTTTCGCGTCCACGACTTGGAAATCTATGCTTATGTGTTTTAAGACAGTGTTAACAATGCAGTTCGTGTTCGGTTCTAGCATTGGTTTGCTGGCAGTCGCAGTCATCTTATTAGACCTTAACACGGCTGATCTTTGCTATGAAAAGACGTTTACATGGGATAGCATCCCGCCCTTAATTCAGAGTATCCGAGTTACGGGGCAGTGCGTCGAATGAAATTTGGCATTTCTCGATAATGCTATGCATGTTTGGCTGTCTGGTTATGAAAGAACTCAACCTTTTAACAATAAATCTCCTGGCTGCCTTTACAGATACTTGCTATCGCCTTTTTCTACAGATGTATGGCTTCTACAAACGTCCCTGGATGACATACCCTCTGAATGTTTTGTCAGCTTCTCTGGTAATCGGTAACAGCTTGATCATCGCCAAACGGATCATACCTGTACAAATGTACAGCAGGAAGAGACTGTGCAAGGTCGCAGCGTTGTTATCTCTGCAGTTTTTATTTGGCTTTCCTATCGCCTGGTTACTGGCTTATAAGATCTTTCCGTGGTATACCGAGAAAACGGAGCTCCAGAGAGTGGTTATCGCAGCACTAAGCCCATTAATAGTGTGTATCCCTAAAGCCGTCGCTCGCACAGCAGTACCGAAGCTCAAATTAGTTCACCCCGGTGTCCTGCACCTCCTAGTGAGTACTCTGTACACTGCGTCAGCGGTAGTCTTCCGTGTCATGCAAGCAGAATTGACAAGCTTTCCGTTTTTTGTTGCTTTAGGAGTTGGCCACGCTGTAATCGATCTTTTGGAACGCATAACGGTCATGATGCGAGACCACATCTGGGAGTACATGTATAAACTCATGTCTCGCTGTGATAGATCACAAACGAGGAATTTCCGCGCAGGACAAGCCCGCACCCCTAGAAGCATGCGTTTCGTAGCAGATGTCAGCATTCAGCTTCTTCTCACAGAACCCACTGCTTTGGTTTCAGCGGTTGGATTCATTCAACTCTACCAGTTTATGTACCCAGATAATTTGCACGCGCCTAAAGATTACTTTACCGGTCTTTTCTGGGAGTTTCTTTCACGTTGTCTTACCGGTCTTGCCATAGATGTGATTTTCAATACCATTTCTGTGTGGTTGCAAGTCATGCTGTTCAACGTTGCCGTGTTAAGAGAGTGGAACAGTAAAAACTGGCGAGCCCACGTTGCAGCTAATGCGGTATGCACAGTTATGGTGGCCTTGTACTTCACGGAGTACCTCTTTGCTATAGTAAGAGGCAAACATGACGGTAAAACGGCAAAAAGATTTGCTTTTAACTGTTCTTTACCCTTTTCTAAGTTCTAATCTATAGAGCTCGCGACGTCACATCTACATTAGGTCCCACATTTCTTTTCGCGCGGCCGTGAACCAGAATATCGCAACTTCAAACCTTCGTATATAAGCGAGGATTTGATGGATAAAGTCGATTTTTTTTAAAATCCTTTCCAAAGTATATATTCTAGTATACCTCGATTGGTCTTCAATAACCTGTATTTTACTGCGATACTGTAGAGATATTACCAACCTGCCTCATAGATGTGATTGGCGGCTGGCCAAATCCTTGAGGGTCACCCAAATGTAGAACAAGTTCATCAAAAGGTTTACTCTCACCCTTGTAAAGTACAAAAAAATAAAGCAGTTTTGTCAGTAAGCTTCGTAGCAGACTGCAGACCAGGGATAAAATGCAGAATACAGACTTTTTAGGTATAAAAAGGTTTGTAGTCTGCCTCATGTTACCTCTGGTCTGCAGTTCGCAGTCTGCGTTTTACACTGACCGTATATCCCTTACTTGATTCCTCTGTGATCTTATCTTGTTCAACGTTATGATTTCAATAAGTTTATTAATTAGATGTTCTTTTACATGTAATAATTGTGTAAAGAACTTGTTACTTTCTCATTTGTCTTCAGGAATATTGTGCTGCTTTGGCTTTTCCGTCCATTTACGTTAAATTAAAATGTGATATTAACAAGTATACCTGGTTTTCTGAAAACTGGGTCAGCAAAGATAACGACTCATTTTACTACTTAGCTCTTATTAACTGAGCAGGAGGTCTGTATGGGAGGATCTTGACCGAGGTCGTAAGTACAGAGCGAGGTCAAGATTCTCCCATACAGACCGACTTAGTTTATTATATGACAAAAACAAAAGCAATTTTTAAATTCCTTGAATGTCACTGGTTTGTACTAACTGGCATTTTGCTTGCGAACAGTGATGAGCCGAATCTAATTATTCCAAAGTTTGCTCGTTCTGTTTACTTTTTTTCCTCGTCAGCTTTTCGGCACTTACATAAATAAATATTGTTAGATGAAAATAGTTAATGATTTTGCATTTTAGTTTGCAACTTTTTCACTGCAAAACATTTCGAGTCTCTGCTTTATTGATTTATATTTAATGTATGTGGTTGACAAGTTTTCACGTCTTAATTTGTACGTTACTACAAACTGGCGCGTATCCGCTAATATTTTATTTTTTCCCAAGAGGGCACGGTAACCAACCCTGCAATCTGATTGGTTCTTAGCACATGTTCTATCTCTTACAACGGTCACGGTCAGTGCGGGTGAAATTGTCATGTTGGTCAATTTTCGTTAGTGAACCAGCGGTAATCGTCACCCTTTTCCATCGACCATTATCAACACAAATTATCTCTACTTACTTTTAAATGGCAAGGATAGTAACTAAGTAAATTCAATTGAGTATTTTGAAGTTGTTAGAGTTTGTTGGGTTGTAGCTGGGCGCCGTAATGGCGCGAGTTTACCTCTCTGATCGTTGCTGTATTTGATGTAATTTCTGTGGAATGCACGTAACGAATTTCCACGCTTTTTGCTACTCAATTTACAATGAAAAGTCTGGTCCGATTTCGAGTGATTCGCAACGAGTGATAGAAATTGTTTTTGTAGTAAGCCTACAACTTCAAACTTTGCACGAAATTCTACACCGGGAAAACAACTTTGGAGAACTTAACCTGTGAACTAGATGCAGCTATGTTTTCTAAGAGATCTTTCCTTGTCTAGTATCAGAGCTAGTCGATCCTTCGCTCGTTAAGCGATTTTTTTGGGATAGTTTGCAGACGGCACGTAAGCCAATTCAATGACAAAGTTGCGTAAACAAACCCACTTGTAAGCCAATTTACCGCAGAGAAAAAATAAAAATGTTATTTGCTGGCTTAGGGTCGGTCCGTATGGTGATTGAAAATCTGTGATCCCCGAGGCCGCAGGCTGAGAGCAGCATTTTCAAGACCTCGGTCACAGATTTTCACTACGGATCGACCCTAAGTTGGCAATAAGCATTTATTCGATTTTATATAATAACCAAATCAATGCGAGCGCTCTGATTGGTCAATCAGCTATGGTTTTATTGTGCCAGTAAAGTCATGGAAAAATCGCGTGTCTTCTGAATTATTATATTATTATAAAAGCATAAGACTCGAAGAACTCGTAAATCACTCGCCTGCAGCTCGTGATTTACGAATTCTTCTCGTATTCTACCAACATCTCGCGTGGTTTATCAGCCTATAAACCCAAGAAACTTTTGGTCTATTGCTTAATTATTACTCTCAGGCAGGAGTCACGCGATGCACCCCACCGAGCCTTAAGGACTTCGACACGAATGGCTTCATTATATTGTGTTGGTATTTAAAGAAGACCACAGTTAGCTAAAATTTGCATCTACAGAGCAATTTCAAAACGATTTTAAGTTAAGTGGTGAAACATTTACAAACTAACGACAGAGCAGTTGCCTATACTTTAGAGAGGTATTTTTCCTAAGACGGAAGTATATGAGGTATACATCTATATATTCTATAAAGTGTGTTATCGATTGGTGACATTCAACCTGTTATGGCAAAGCAGAACTTACGTGTCATCAATAATAATCATGATACAAACTGATTAATATGCTGGTTTCATGCATTTAGAAACATTTCTAGTCGTCTTTTCCCGGCATATCATTATTTATACCGCCGTGCTATTCAGACAATTCAAATTGCATTTTTCTATCAGAACTATCCTCTCGTTTTTATAGATAGAGCTAACCCGTGCTAATTCTTGCTGGATCTCGACTGCCCGTGTGGTCACCCATCCTGTCTGGTAGACTGCTCTTTGGAAGGTAGGACCGATAGTCTTGTCCGTAATAATTTCGTCTGCCACTGTTTCCATCTGAGATTAAAGAGAAGCAATGAAAATCAACGAATCCTTTACAAATTACTTACAACTGTCTTTCAACTCAACCGACCATTAAGATGTAACCCTCCGGGGTTTTCGTTGTTAGTTGTCACGCAAACCAAGCCTCGTTCCCAGGGTCACATACCTCACGAAGTTGAACAGGGACTCGCACGCGCATAAGGTAGTCTGAAATGCCGTGGAATAAGCCGTGGACGGGAGATGATTGACATTTCAGGCAAAGTTGAAGTAGCAGTAGATATATATCTTATTAACCAAGCACAAGGGGCATACAAGGGTCATATTTAGAAAAAATGTGGCTCAATCACGGAGAGAACCCCTCCCTTCTTAGCTAAACAACATCGTTCCCAGGGCCTTTACCCTGGCTGAAGCCCCTGGGCCGGGTTGTTCAAAGCCAGATTAAGCTAACCCAAGATTAGCGAGAATTTTGATTCCATTGTTGTCACTTTTCAGTAAGGTTTTCTATGTATATTTTTTTGTCCTTCAGTTTTGAGCTTCAGTAATGCCAAGCTTCACAAAACGTCAGCAGTGGAAGACATTTTTATAGAAGAAAAATCGCCGGTACTCCGGTTAACTTTTAATCCTGGCTTAGCGTTAACCACCTTTCGAACAACCCATCCCTGGGAACGAGGATGCGTATCGCATCGAGGCTGGTGGCTATAAACAATTCGTAAATTTTGCCTTGTCCTACCTTTTGATTTCAAAGTCGAAATTTTGTGTTCTTCCACATGCACTTAACATGCATTCCGTGGCCCTGTTCTTCAAGTGCATTCGCAACAAGCAGCATCAAGTCGACCATAATCTGTTTTTTTTTTTGAGGTCATTGACAGACCTTGATGGTCTGAGGACATTTCTCCTTATCCTGGTCCCCCTTGGCCCTTGCATTGTAGTACACGTGTCGAAAGCTTGCTCAAACTAAAGATAACGCGCTGAAACACAAATAAAGAAAATAAGTATTCACAATTGCGTATCGCTAATATAAATTAGCACATATTCTGAACGAAAATGGAAATATGCAAGGATTTATGTTTTAGAATGTGTGTGTTTTCCAGCACTGGATGAAAATCTCGCTTTAAATTTCCAGGGCAAATTAATGAATGGAACAACATTTCCTGCATGGTCTGGAAGTTTTGTTCGAATAAAAAGTGTTCAAAGATAAAATTTTAACCAGTCTTTTAATTACAGGTTTCGGCTACGAAACTGAAATTTAGAAGTCGTTGAACACCGGTTTAGGACTGACAAAAAGATGAAAAGTCACTAAGAATGAAAAGTAAGAATGAACTGAGTGAGATGTAGGCTTTACAATGTAAACATTTCGTGATCACATTAACCTGAGTATCCAGTGGCGGATCTAGGGGAGGGGCCCGGGGGTCCCCCCCTCCTTATTTTGGGTAAAAAAAGAAGAAATAACAGAAGGGGAAAAGGCCAGCAGGGCAAGTAAATCAAGACCGCAGTCGAGTGTTCAAACGGCAGAGTAAAGCCTCACTGGATATTGTTAATATTGGGGGAACACAACAATTCATCGCTGTCAGCGGAAAATAACACAAGATTCGTAAATCAAGGTTTCGATTTGATCACAATATCTTCGGAATATACATGTAGCGGCGGACATACGACAAATAATTACTTTATTTACCTGTGATAACGAGTACACTGTTATTTATTGTACGCGAAAGATATGTCCACTGAAAGTGTTTTATTAACTTTTATTTATTTTGGTTTCTGGCAATATCACAAAATAAATTACAAACTTGTGTCAGAGTGCTGTGTTTTATCCTTGCAAGACTCTTTTGCAGATGCCTTAAAAATGACGAGTGACATTATTTTGGGAGCACACCGAGAAATTGATGTGGAACACCGCCACCACTGAGTAGCATTTGTTTTATAATTTATAGCGGGAATTTGCAGTTCCCATCCTGGTGGTACAGCAACCTCAAATAAGCACGCGTACTATGTGAGTGCCTCAGTTGAAAGAGGTAGAGTATATAGTGTGTAGTGACTGTAAGTATCTGAAAATTTCCTGTTTTCGGAGCAACCCGAAGTTAAAACTCTCGGCTTACCCAACACGAAGTTATCAGTTACTTACGACATACAGTATACTAGACTTCGTACAAGTGAGACACTCACCTAGTACGCATGCGTATTAAGGTTTACGGTACCACAAGGATGAGAGTTTCAAATTCCTGCTATAAAGTATATAAGAAATGCTTAAAACGAGGTGGCGAGGTGGCGCTGTCCCACATCAATTTTCTCCTTCCTTCCAGGGTTAAAGATTTTTCGTTTGCCACTTCTTAAAACTGGTTATTTTTGAAGGCCTATGAATGAGAGAGAGCGCCAGTGAACTTTGTACGTACGTACAAAAGTTCCCCGCCAAAGAACTTATTTAAAAGTTTATTGAAAGTATGATACTTAACGCGCATGCGTTATTGCTAAGTTGTACCACAAAGACGGGAACTGAAAACTGTCGTCAGGTATAACGTATAAAATAAATGCTAGCTTATTGGTTAACTGGTGCTTTTCTACATCAATTTTCCATGTTTGAAAATTTTTCTTTGACCACTTCTTAAAACTGGTTACTTTTGAAGGCCTTTGAATTGCGGGAGCGCCAGTCAGTGAACTTGGCGGTGGTGGCTGGCGGGGAGGTGTGGTTTTCTACATCAGTTTTTTTCTTCCCTTTCAAGACTAGCTTTTATCTTTGACCTTTCTTCAAATTGGTCATCTCCAAGACATCTGAAAAAGAACTGAACGACGACTATTTATACCATGCCATAGGAAATACAGCCAATCAGGATGCAGGAAAACCGTTGTATATTCCTCAGTAGTCCACCGAAAATTGAACGTCATATCCATTAGTGCAATTCAACTGTATCACACCCAACCTTCCCATCTGGCCACTGTATTTTCTATGCCATGGTAGAAAATATTTATGCAACCCTTTCTAGAGGTATAACTGAATACCACTCGAAAGCGTTGCACAACACATATATTTGACGACCCAAAACTGTTCCCAGGAAATGTATCCAAGAAAATTGTTCCAAAGCCCATTACTGTAACAACTTAATAGACTCCTACAATACCTTCGAATTGTGCAAAGTCGTCGATGTCGCGGAACTGATTAAACAATATTTTTCTTTTACACGTCTAGTTTTGCCAAAACTAGCACAAGAACCAATCAGGACGCGAAATTGCTTCTCAGGTTACGTTACTGCCTGAACATCTTTTCATCCATGTTCATATTTATTGACGTGAACTGGCCATTTTTGAGTTTCATTGTGCCTCTGTTTCAAAGAGACAACAATTATATCTAAGAGAAGTTGTTTTTGTGTTTAAATGTATGACGGTTTGCGCCCCTGATTACCTTAGATCTAAACTAGTTACCAGAGGGCAGAGGCCAAGCTTCAGGTCGCGAGACACGAAATTCACAACAGTTAAATATCCCTTTTATTTAGAACAGCCACCGGTCAGCGGTCCTTCCAGTACAGAGCTGTCAACACATGGAATAGATTTTTAGATAAAGATCTTAAATTAAGTAAAAATCAAGGAGTTTTTAAACGTAAACTTAAGCACATGTTATGGGACATTTAGGTATTTGATTCCTAGTTATTATTTTTTTCTAGTTATGAATTTTTTTTATACATTAATTTACTTTCGTAGGTTTTTAATATCATGTATTGATCACCGAAAAGCCCGTCAGGGGAGTGTTCAATAAAATCTTATCCTATCCTTATCCTTATAATTATATAGAGCTGTGTCCGCTATTTTCGATGCTCTTTAACATACTTTGTAACACAGAGATACCTTGAGCATAACAAGATACCGCTACCAACTCTTATAAGAAGGGTTAGAAGGGGAAAAACAAGTTTTCAAACTTCACCTGGACATAAGCCGCCATGGCGAGGAGTGAGAGTCTAGTTCCCAGATCTCCGAACTTGCGCAGTCCAAGGAGGAAACTTTTAAGGACGTTCGCGCCCAAAATCTTCCCACGTACAGCTTTTATTAAAACTTTGACTGCAGGTAGAAAATGATAAGATTAGATTAAAAACGTAAAAAAAATCGGGGGTCACCGAACTCGTTTTGAAGATAAGGCGTAGCACAGACCATAGCATTTCTAGGATTTCCAGTCATTCGAGGCGATTCTGGCTGGATTCATTACTATCGGCATATATTTAAGTTGAAGAATCGTATCTAAGTTATGTGTGTTTAACACAGCATATATAGGCGTATTTGATAGATCTTTGCTACATTTGTCATTAAATCAGCTAAAATTAGCCTTAAAAACTCCAACTTCTATGTCACGCACACCTGTATCCATGTACCAATTCGACCCTATTGGAATAGTATATGAGAAATAATTAAAACTTCCCACGTACAGATTTTTTTTTGTTTTTTAGTATAATGGAGGGAATCAGAAAAAGGAAGTGATCTGCCGAAAAAAAAAAAGTGGGGGTCATCGAGTATCCAACAAAAATATTCGCACACAAAGTTAACACAAAGGTCATCAGCTCTTATATTTTGTTGAGTTTTCGACTCGGTGCGCGCGCTTGAAAATGACGTGGCACGCGCGTGCCCAATGAATAGCGTGCGCACTAGAGAGGGTGCGTACGTCCTTAAGGTAATTCCCCTGAAATATAACTGACAATAGATTTTCGTTCAAACTTTGTCCACTGAATATTTATCATATGAGAAATTCAATTTTGAAATAAAAAACCGGGGTGCCCATGCTCATTAAGGAGCACTGAGGCATTGAAAATGTTCCATTTTGGCATTATTTAATTCCTCTAGAAGAACGTATTCCTAGTAATAATTCTAGAATCTTTGTGACCGAGACTCTTGAGAACACGCACTACACTACAGTCAATACATTTTGTCGGACACAAATAAACATTTTAAGTTTGATTTATACAGAAATCTGAAGTCTTGATTAAAATTTGAACCAAATTTCTTGACATATGGTTACCAAACGGCAAACTAGAAAACACCACAATGTATCTGCTGTTTTTCTTATTTATTCAACTTTTAGCAATAGAAATCAAATAAGTCTTTTCTCAGGCAAAGCTTGTGATAAGTTCATTACAATGACTGGAAAAAAAGGTGGGGTGCCCATGCTCGTTGGTGAGCTGTAGCCATTTTCCAACTGGCAGAACTCAATATTAAGGCAAATTCGCCATGTTTTCAGTATGCGCGTGCACGAGGCCGCGCTAAATGACGACATAAATTATGCGCAGTAGGGATGCGCAATGCAATACTGGGGAATTACCTTAAGGCGCGTGAAATTTGAAGTATTATTAAGAGGGAATTGGTAGGATTAAAATGGGTTGGATACACTACCAGACAGTCGACCACCCCAAATGAGAGCCCCAGGTTGGTAGGGGACTGTTCAATGGTATCCATCTACTAATTTGTCACTTCAAATTTCAATTTTCCAAATCCAATATTTATGATTTATCTCCAGTATTTATGATTATTGATTTATTCGGCGTATTTAATAAATGCAATATTAGTGTACTACATGGACAGTGCCAGGAGCATGGGCTCCTGACAGTGCTTGATACAGTATTTGCCAACCTCGTTCCCAAGGCTTAGTGGGAAAAGACAGGGAAAATACCCTGGGAACGAGGTTAAGTATTTGCTACTTGTTACTTTTCATTTTATTAATAGATAGAACTGCGTTTTCATTCTCAACCTCGTGCCAGTACGCACCTAGTAGGACAGACGGGAATGGGCCAAAGCAAGGCCACACAAACCTTTAAGAAGGGCTTGCCTTCCGTTGTTGTTTTAGCCCGACTAGCGTAAACAACAGAAGATACTGAATAAATTACAAGAAACATAATAACACAAAAATAACGACAAAATACCGGCTATTTTTTGGGTCATTTTGTCTTCTAATGTAGTTATGTCGCTATTACAAATAAAGTTTACTGATATACCTGGCAAAGCAAATGAAAATTTGGCCCAGGCAATAGGAAAACTTCATGAACTCAGTAAAACAAGGAAATTTATTTAATGGTTAAACAATAGTAACAACAGATTAGATTAAGAAAGGTCCTTAATATTACCAGCTGCAAGCTGTAAGCTTAAAATATACATATATAGAGAGTTGTTTTCTTGAATGTCCATCCAACGCAACCTCGTTCCCAGGGTCTCTCATCTTACCGCCCCCTGGGCCGGTTGAACTACTCAAAGCTCTGATAAAGGAATCGAAAGAAAAACCCCATCGATAGTTATGACTCTTCCACCATGTAGTCCCAGCCCCCCCCCCCAGAAAAAATAGTTGTGATTGAAATTCTCTAAAACATAGCAACTTCCCCAACAACGGCGATCTCAAAGTTAATTTGACTTGCTATCCGGAGTAATCTCGTGAGAGGCTGAGTTAGGTTGTTCTGAGGTGTAACTTTTTGTCACGTCAGAGCCGCGTTAGAGGCTAACGGCTACCCATCGTCTATTATTTCTACCATCCTTAATAAAAAGCCACCGTCACCTACAGTCCCCCCGCCAGAAGAATTGGTTTCTATGTTTTTCAAATGGGCTGATCCATGTGATACTCAGAAGGGTTTTGCATGCCTCCCCTACATCAGCGGCCTAACTGAGCCTCTCACGAGATTACTCCGTAAAAATGAAATCCGCGTTGTCAACAAACCATTCAAAACCCTTCAACAAGAATTCCCGTCTCCGAAGTTCAGACAACCATCACATCTCCAATCCAATGTTGTTTATAAAATCCCATGCAAAGACTGTCCATGGAACTACATAGGAGAAACCGGAAGATGTTTTCAAACCCGAAAAAAGGAACACCAACGAAATTTGAAGAACTATGCAAAGGGCTCAAACGTTGCAAACCATGCGTGGCAAAACAATCACTCCATTGACTTCAATAATGCTTGTGTCATTGACAAAGGCAATTACTGCGTTCGAAAAACACTAGAATCATGGCATACAGCAAAAACTTTCGACGCGGAAAATAACTCCAAGCCGTTGCCTAGGCAATACTCCATTTTTTTGTAATTAGACTCCCTTTTTACATTATTTTTCACCCCTTTCACACCTCTTTTGTATTACACTTTTACAAATTTTTTCGCACCCCTTTTCGTATATATTTCGTCCTCGCGCTTACATTTTTTCATTCGTTAAAGGCTGTAGACTGATAGCCGAAAGCTTATGATTGTTTTTAATCTTTTTTAGCCAGAGAACGTTTTTATAATTTTAATATGTCTTATCCTGGCTACAGTTCTATTTTTATTTTAAAAGTTGTTTAGCTAAACAAGACTAAAGAGTAAAAAAAGGGCTAAATTTTGCTTATATGTGGTATTTTTAGAGACGTCTTGGGAAAAACCCCTTCATCGGTCGTAACGCTTCATTTACGACTAAAACCGAAAAGTCTCTAAAATTACTGCATCATAAGCACTTTTTGTTAACTTAAACGAATGCAAATCATTTCAAAGTGCAGTGCTACACAGCAACAACTTGTTTTTATTTCTAAAGGTTAAAAATTAGTTGCTCATACCCCATACAAAATTGACCAATAATTTACTGAAATATTGGTCACTATTTTGTTGTATCAACCCATATAAGCTCATACAAAGGTATTCATTTGAACTGTCCAAAACTAAATAGCAATCCCCTGAAAGCAACAAAAATTAATTACATTGATGTCCCAGCTATAATCAATCAAACAGTTATCATTTCACATGCGGTTTTCTTCCAACATAAATCGCGAAACTTCATTGTACATCCTGGAAAGCAAGGGCGTATCCAGGGGGGTCCTGAGGTGCCCGTGACCCCCCTCTTTGTAAGCCTTTTTGTAAGCAAACAACGTAGAATACTCAGGTGACAATCTACTGGGTACCCTCTGTATGACTCAGTGTGGCCCCCCCCCCCCCTTTGTGAAATCCTGGCTACGCCCATGCTGGAAAGTATTTTGCTGACCGACTTGATTCCAAACATAACCGATAACATAACAGAAGTCAGCTAAACGTTTTTAGCTTAACATTTACTGACAATGAAAAAAATCATCTGTTCACTTATGAGTCAACTTTAAATGTAACCTTCCCAATAACTTTGGCTTTTGGTATATCTTGAACTTTTTTCGATTCCTCACGACGCCACATGTACGGGCTAGATGTGGATGGTGGACTAGCAAGCGTCACGGGATGGGTGGGAATGGATTTCTGGAGAGAAAGAAATTGTGCTTTCTCACAAGCAGGAGATTCTTGTATATCTTGACCTGTTTTCGATTCCTCACGAGGCGACATGTACGGGCTAGTTGAGGATAGTGCACCAGCAAGCATCACGGGATGGGTTGGAATTGATGTCGGGAGATAAGGAAATTGTGCTTTCTCCCAAGCACGATTAGCTTTAACTTGATCCATTTGAATCTCCAGACTCTTCATTCCTGATGTCATCTTCCATTGAATGCCTTCCATCGTTGTGTTTTGTCGAGTATTTTGCATTTCAAGATTTTTAATCGCCAATTTCAAATCTCGAACCTCTTTACGAAAATCTAGATCAGATTCTGTCGGCCTTTCTTTTGCCATCTTCCTTGCCATGTCTTCCATCGATTTCTTTTGTTGAACATTTTGCATTTCGATATTTTGCATCGTCACTTTCAAAAGTAGAACCTCTTTTCGAGTATCGGCCATAGACTCTGTCAGAATTCCACTTGCCATCTTCCTTGTCATGTCCTCCGTCCACTTCTTTAGCTGGATATTTTGTATTTCGAGACTTTTCACTGTCAATGTCAAATCTCGAACCTCTTCTCGAGAAGCAGCCATGGACTCTGTCAGCGTTTGATTAACTTCCTGAATTTCATGGAATTTTTGCCGCAGATCTTTCATGTTGTCAAGCTCTTGTTTCGCAACAACCAGTGAGGACCATGTCAGTTCCAAATGGTCATCTACGCTTGCCTCTATGTGGTCATTAAGATGAGCTCTTTTGTCCTGTATAAACATACACAGCACGTGACTAACACAACAGCTCAGTGCCGCCTGATAAGACAGCTGCATAAGAACATAATATTAAACAAGTCCTCTTGCCATGGCTCCTTGTCAAATTGTTTCAGCCTTACATCATTAAGAATGTCAGTCTGTAGAAACCAACTCCTTTAGTTGTTTTAAGACAAAAACAAGAGCATGTTTTCCAAGAGCGACATTCGTGTGATCGAAGTCTATCAAAGATCACTATAAATATTTAGAAAACAGTCCCAAGAAAGCACGCACGCTGATTGGTTAAAAAACCTGTTTGTATAACTCGATGGAGACACAGAACTAAGCTCGCGCTGTTGACGTAGTGATGGCGCGAGCAAAGAGAATTTACATTTTGATAATCAAAATTTACAAGTTGTTTTCCTTTTTCTCGTCGCGGTGTTTTCTAAAAGAAATAGAAAACATGTACTCCGTGTTTGTATCGAGTTATACAAACACTCGTGAAAGCTTGGGAGAACTCGAAAAAGCTGTGGAAACACTCGCCTGCGGCTCGTGTTCCCACAGCATTTCTCGTTCTCCCAAACTTCCACTCGTGTTTGTATAACTCGATACAAACACGGTACATGTTTTCTATTTCTTAAATACAGAATCATTTCATAACCTCTAAATGTGTCTGGTTTTTAGAATCAGTTATAGACGAGCGAGCACACTCCATGAACTGGGCTAAAATAGATAACAATTTATTACATTGATTATATTCAGTACGAACCTGAAATGGACAGCCAGCTTTGGCATAAGGACAGGTTACGTCTGTCATTGGACATTTATAAGACAGATGCCATTCCATCTGCAAAAAAAGGAAAACTGAGCTAAAAGAGCACATTTATAAAACAAGAATACTTAAAATGAGTATATGATTTCACTTAAACTCCTTCGATGCAATCGATATCGCACTTTTTGTAGCAAACGATAGGACATTATATAACAACCCAAGTTATTCTCGCATTTTGATTGGTTCTCGCCTATGATCTATTAGAGGACAGATGCACGATTGACGTCATCATTACAAAGTTTTCCCTCTGCCGTTTTAAAATGGCGGAAATTTTTGAGAATTAGGATAATATTTTACGTGACTGGGCAAAAGATAAGGTACAAAAAAGTCTTGCCGGGGAATTGAACAGACTCGAGAAGCCACAAAACGAAAGATAAAGCCGTTTCTTTTAGAAAATGATACAGAAATAATTTCTAGCAGCCTCAGTCGGCAGTCGAGCGAGACTAAACCACGCACAAACTTGGTCTTGGTAAGCCGAGAACCATTGCTTTATCTCGAATTCAACAAACCCAATAAACAAAATGTTTCTGAGATTAATTTATTTAAAAAATTCAACTTTTCCCAGTGTCAAAACAACTGTTGACACACTGACTGATGTTAGGAAGGAAACATCAAAACATCACTTCTTAAACTCTTGGTCTTCGGCCATCCTAGCTTGATTAAAAATATAAAACAAACAGCTGTGATAAACATATTTAAAACTTTCATTTTACAACCTTGACGTTTCGCATGCTAGTCAAGATACATTTTCAAAAGTATAACCGTTACAATTTTTTTGAAAAGCTATTTATATTGTATAAAATTCCAATGTGTTATAGGTGTACTTTTTTTTGCTATTCATCTGAAAATGGAACGACAATTATGTTACTAAATCCCAGTATCTGTTCATAAACAAAACCCAATTGCAAACCAACATAACAAATTGTGATAATTGTACACCAAAAACTCAGCAAAAATGGTCATACACAACCCCATGGGGCATTACATACCTACATATATTTCATAAATGATTAAAGATATGTCTCAAATATATCTTGAAGTGTAACAAAAACTAAACATAGTTTTGGTTCAATTAAAATGTAAATCCTAATTTATATTATCCAAAGTCATTTACAAAGCTAGTTGCTGGGAATGCAACGATTTTTACATCGGGAAAACGAAGCGAAGACTTCACGACCGGAAAACGGAACATTTCAAGGCCCTTTCGAAACACGATCACTCTTCTGCAATTGCTGATCACGTTAAAACAACTGGTCACAACATCAACTGGGACCATTTTGACATTTTGGCATCCAGCAAGACTGATTTCCAT
>CM042746.1:18536417-18546594 GCA_022496165.2 Catalaphyllia jardinei | reverse complement strand
CACAAGTGTGATTAATTAAATATTGAAGAAACTAATGAACTTGAATTTCATTTAAATTCGTAGGTATCCTTTATTGGGAATTACAGCATTTCCAATCAAGCTGGTCTTTTGGAAAAAAACAAACGGTAATGACCTTGTTTATTTAATTAAGTCTTAAGTAAATCGTAGCAGAGTATTCTTCCTACCAGCCACAGAATCAAATGTAGATTGCATTTGTATTGAAATTAGCTTTAAGGACTTGCAAGTGACATACAGTAAGTAACTAATCAATGCAAGCTAAAACTATTCAATCATTATTGAAAAATTTTGTGGTCTAAAGATTAGTCCATGATGACTAATTAACATATCAGCAATAATCAAAGGGTTACAATCCAGTGACCTCAAATAATACCAATTACTTAACAATTAGACTATGTAGGCAATTTCAAACTTGTGAAACCAAAACCAGATTAATTTCAACACTCACCTAAAAACTGCCCTAATGATCATTCAGCCTATTAATAATTATTATACATCAACTAATCATTCCTAGCCCATTGCAATCACTGAGTTATCACTGATTTTGTTTTGACTCAGACCTTCTAACTGCCATGATTTCATCATTAAACTCATGGTTTCTGGGCTCCTCTAACCTGGAAATCTCATAATTTTAAGGGTTAAATATTTTAATGTTAGTGTTTCTTCTCACTGGGAATCTGGACTGAGCTGGGAATCTGGACCAATGGAAATCGCCGCATTATTTGGGATAAATTTTCTAGACTTCAAGATTTGAGGGTTTTAGTTCTTGCTAGGTCTGTGACTAGTACAGTGCATTTATTATAAATTCCTTTTATTGTTACATGTAGATGATGAAGAACAGAGTAATGTTAAAGACAGTGTAAAAGAAACTGGAGGTAATATTTAATTGAACATGGAGACTTGTTAGTGATTACAATGTTAACAATGATTTTGGTATTTGAAGCAAGCAAGACAGTAATATATTTGCTTGAAAACTAACACACATATTGCAAACCAATCAAACATCACAAAAATGTACTCAACAAAACCAAATGACAGCACACAAAAAGTTTTGAAAATGAAACTATTCATCAGTGCAACAATATTGTTTTCCATTAATTGTGTATATATAGCAATTGAGTTCAAAAATACTCATTCATTGAAAATCGAGATGGGAAGTCTTAATCTTTTACGTACTGAAAGAGTAACAAAGCAAAACCAAATTTTAAATTATTGTGTTAAAGCCAACAATTAACATTAAAAATCAATAATTGAAACTGCTTGGACAAACAGTAACACCATTTAACTACACTTTAATAATTAACTTAACTCATATTTTATTACAGCTGTTTTTCTTAGAAACATTTTCAGACAGACAGTTTGAGCCTTTCAATTTCTATCACATGATTCAATTGCCTTAAATAGAACACTTTCCGTTTGTACCAACAGAGCAAGAAACAAAAAAGAAAAGAAGAAAGAGAAGAAAGAGAAACAAAATCTTTCAGCAAACACAAGATGAGGAAAACGAAAAAGAAGAAGCAGCAGCATCAAAAGATGAAAAAGAAAAAGAAGAAACAGCAGCATCAAAAGATGAAAAAGGAAAAGAAGCAACAACATCAAAAGATAAAACAGTGTTAGAAACAGCCCCATCAAAAGATAAAAAAGAAACAAAATTAGGTTGTTAAATTAATTAATAATTAACAATTATTTGACAATATTGACAGAGACTGAGGTAAATAATTTTAATTTCTAGACAATATAATTTCAGAGCTGAACAAGAGAGGATAGAGACTAAAACATAAAAACAGAGACCCAATGGTTCCTTTGTACACACCTATGCAGCCAGATAGTTTTAATATGAAGGGTCTAAATACAGGTCACATTCCACAGGTCAAAAGTACAGGTTAATGTGCTACAGATAAAGCACTATAGATAAAGCACTAAGGTTCACTCTCCTAGCCCATATATATAATCTCTCTGCAAAAACTTTTCAGAAAATTTTGTTGCTTTTGCAATAGTTAGTTATCAATAGAGTGTGAATTTGTGCTCAATCTGTGGAATGGGACCTCGTAGATTAGAACCTCGAAACCTTACTTGTAACTTAAAACAATTGTGAATCAGCTCACTCGTCACATTTGGCAGTAAAACAAAAAAGCAAAACACTATGAGAAATTTAGTACCTTTTTTATCATTGTTGACTTCATCCATAGCAATCGACTAGACCACAGCATTTACAATTCTTGACTACCTTGAACACAAGTTCTTAAAAGGATTTCTGGTCCAAAGAAGACAGCAGTCATTTTGAACATTCTCCATCCTTTCAAATATCCCATATTTAAGTGATGTCCTCCAAATAGTTAAAAAAAATTCATAAACCAACTGTCTGTAATGTTGACTTGCTGAGATGGCGAAGGTGGCTAGCTTAGTAGCCAGGCCTTGAAAATTTTATATAAACTACATCATATAAGGGTTCGCTGAACCAATCAGATTGCTTGAAACTCTTTGTTCAGCATTGAAATTATACTAACTTTGTTTATACTTGTAAAATTCGTTCAGCACACTTTAAACCATTTTCACAAAGTGTGAAGGAACCTTCAGTTTCAAATGTTGAAGGAACAGCCATCTTTTTTGGGGAGATACACAGTACAAGTGCAAATGACGATTCAATTAGACTTCTATGGGATAATCTATTTTTTTACTGGAAATGTCATGTAGATATCACTGAGGCAAAAATACTACATATCCAAATTTTCATGAATTAGCAAGGGAATAACTTAGATTCAATAGCATGGAAATATTTATCCTGATACTATGGGTTAAACGGCTATTTGACCTGTCATTTCATATGCTTTATTAAACATAAATTTAGAACCATATTATTTTACATTCTGCAGAGAAAGAGGAGTCTTTTGTCTTGTTTTAATAAGTCAGGCGAGGGGTCTGCTTCGAGTGCTGGTCTTTGCTTTGTTGTTGTTCTTATATTATTCAAGATCAGGAAATAAACATTAATGTGGGGTTCAAAATGGTTACTTTTAGAGTTTTTAATACATTTTGTATCAAGTGAGTGAATGATTATTATGGTTATAAAAACTTTTCATAAATTAGCAAGAGAATAACTGAGATTTAATTGAATGGAAAAATTTCTACTCATACCAAGGGTAAGACCAAGGTCAAATGCCGTTCTTCACATGAGCCGAACCCAATTCAACCACTTAGGCTAATGCGAGGTTCGAAATAAGACCCAATTAAGTCTGCCTGATTTTATTTGGAGCGCTTGAGGGATTCTTCACGCCTGGCCAGCCATGAATAATGCCTGAAGATCGACTTTGGGCCAGACACCGATCCCACAAACCAAACGCATAATCAAAGTTATTCACTTTACCTTGAAGAACCGCTGACCAATTAGAGCAATTTTGCTATTGGTTTTAAGTAGCAGTTCATTTAATATTTGGGTGACAAAAATAAATTTATAGACATGTTAAGTTAAGTTTTGCAAAGAAAGAGGTGTCCTTTGTCCTGTTTACAAAGTCAGGCGAGGGTCTTTGTTTCGAGTGATGGTCTTTGCTTTGTTGATGTTTTTACATTTTTACAGTTCACGAAATAAACATTTATATGCAGTTCAAAATGGTTTCTTTAGTTGTGTATAGTGTGTGAATGATTATTATTGAAATTGTGCCGCGAATAATTCAATAGCTCACCTCAATAATATTTCCATACACTTCCAGCTTTAATACCCTTTGATTCTTTGCTGCATGATTCCCGTGCTTTTGTTTTTGTTGTTTGGATGTACGGTCGGCGTCAACGACATTTTAAGACTATAACCTGAGCAATATTGCCTCTTTTTTGGAAAAAAAAACGAGACTCGAAATGAGTTTCGGTCACCGTGGTTTTCCATGAAGGAGCCTTTTCTTATTCGAGTCTAGTTTCGAAATCGAGTCTCGTCCAGTCAAGAAGAAGAATCATCGTGTCTCGTCATCGTCGAGTCTCGTTTCGAAATCGAGACTCGAAGAAAAAATCGTCGGGGTCATCGTTCATCGTATCTTGTACAATTTATGGCGTATCGTATAATTTCATTGTGTCTTGAAAAATTTCATCGTGTCTCGTACAATTTCATCGTATCTAGTACAAATTCATGGAGATTGGTTCAATTTTTTTCGTGACACGATGAAACACCATACGTTTCCCAGAAACGGTGAGAGATCCTGTTCTTGTGCGGCCAGCTCCAACCGAGGCATGCGCGCAGTGAGGCGTATCGTATACACCAAGGAAACGTATTGTTTTGTATCATCTCTCTGCAGGGACGCTTGTCCTGTTTGTCCAAACGATCGACGAGAAATTCAAAAGGAAGGAGGTGTAAGTAGAAAAATACATATGATATGGAAGTGAACTTATAAAATGTTCATATCAGTTCATTATATTATTTCACATAATTTTTTAAAAAATGGTTGGTTTCCACGCGCGCTCTTAATTAATTTACTTAATTTAACTTGTGTTCTCCTCTTTTTGTTGTTTAATTGTGTTCCGCATTAGAATGTCTTTTTTTCCCACATGCAGGTAAGATTGCTTCCGTGAGTTTCGACAAGTATGATGGCTACGTCCAAACCGAATTTAACAGAATCGCCAGTGTTGCATGTGGAACAGTGTTGTGGAGTCAGGTCATTTTTGCAACCTTCTGTTCCCAGATACTTTTGCTTGATGTGAGAAAGCTTGAATAATGAACATGCCTATACAATGTATCTGGATTCCAGACTGAGATATTAACAGCCATTTAAAGACATAAGTTTTCTCCTTCACATTCCTGATATTATTTACTTCTCAGTGCTTTCCTGGCAAAGCCTGGGCCAGAGATATTTTGTGTCTCTGTTTAATATAAAATGCAAGCGGAGTAACAGAGGTTGTGACTGGATTGGTGAACTGGGACATGCAGAGGTATGTAATATTTTGTTTTCTTTGTTTTCTTGTCTTGCATGGATGAAATGACTTCTACAGTTAGTACGTTATTAGTTTCAAACACCAGATTATCAAGTTACTTACCTTCTCTGATTAATAATCTCTTGTTTCATTTCGAAGCTTGCAATTGTATTTCTTGAGCAAGGTATGTTTTATATTTGCAGGACATATTTATAATTGTATGATTTCAACTTTCTGTGGAAAGCATGGCCAAAAAAGTGTTATTTTTCTTAGGACCACAAGGGTGAATGTGATTATGAGGACGAAAAGTGTCTCGCCTGTGATGTCGACATTCAAAGGCGACTGAAGGAGACTCATCACAATGAGGAATGTCCAAAGAGAATCATGGAGTGCGTCCACTGTCTAGATGAGTTCACCTTTATTCAAAAGCAGGTAAGTACAGGAGTAGCATGACGAAACGTCCTTTAAAGACTGTTAATCAAAAAAGGGCACTGTTGAGAAACCATGCTGTCACGACATAGCTAAAGAAAACTAGGTCTTTACAATGCAGTCCTCGATGTGAGTCTCTTTTAAAGTGTCCAGGTGTCAGTTAAGCTATGTAAAAACTAACTGACAACTGTCACTTTAATTTATGCATCAGGAACATGACGACAGTTATTGCAGACGCTTCCCTCTCGTCTGCACCAACAACTGTGGACATAAAGAAATACCCAGAGAAGAGGTACATTACATAGTCAAGCGTAGTAACTTATAATAGAATTTATTGTATGTGAAAGGAACTCTTCCAGCCCCACTCTCTGGAAGTTAATTCTGCCGATAGAGGTGACGTAAATCGTAGTTTGGTAATCAATTTTGCCATAATTTTCCTCAAATAATCCCTTCTTCAGTAATCAGCACAAATATTTACCAAATCAGTCTCAGTTTATTTTTTTTTATACGTTTGCTGCAAAAAGTGCGATATCAATTGCATCGAAGGAGTGTTAGTGTAAATCATATACTAATTTTAAGTTATTCTTGTTTTATAAATGTTATCTTCCCTTTATTCAGTTTTTCTTTTTCGTAGATGGAATGGCATCTGTCTTTTAAATGCCCAATGTCAGAGGTGACCTGTCCTTATGCCAAAGCTGGCTGTCCATTTCAGGTTCGTGCCTAATATAATGGAGTTCGCTCGCTCATCTATAACAAAAAACCAGGCACATTTAAGAGTTGAGAATGACTCTATAGACGGATTTTTTTATAGTGATCTTAGTTTGATAGACTTCGATTGAACTAATGTCGCTCTTGGAAAACTTGATATTAATTTTTGGCCTAAAAATCGATAAAAACACCTTAAGGAGTAGGTTTCATCAGAGTGTCATTCTTGATGGTTTAAGGCTGAAACAAATTGACCAGGAGCCATGGCAAGAGGACGTGTTCGAAATTGTGTTCTTATGCAGCTGTCTTATCAGCACGTGCTGTGTATGTTTTTACAGGACAAGAGAGCTTATCTTAATGACCACATAGAGGCAAGCGTAGATGACCATTTGGAACTGACATGGTCCTCACTGGTTGTTGCGAAACAAGAGCTTGACAACATGAAAGATCTGCGGCTACAAGAACTTGACAACATGAAAGATCTGCGGCAAAAGTTCCATGAAATTCAGGAGGTTAACCAAAAGCTGACAGAGTCTATGGCTGATTCTCGAGACCAGATCCGAGATTTGACGCTAGCAGGTAAAAGTCTCGAAATTCAAAATATCCAGCTAAAGAAGAGGATGGAAGACATGGAAAGGAAGACGGCAAAAGGAATGCTGACAGAGTCTATGGCCGATACTCGTAAAGAGGTTCGTTGTTTGAAATTGGCGATGCAAAATCTCGAAATGCTGAATGTTCAACAAAAGAAATCGATGGAAGACATGGCTAGGAAGATGGCAAAAGAAAGGCCAATAGAGTGTATGGCTGATCTACATAATTTTAACGAGATTCGAGATTTGAAATTGGCGGTGCAAAATCTCGAGATACAAAATACTCGAAAGAAATTGATGAAAGACACAGAAAAGCAGCCTATGGCTGCTTCTTATAAAAGTCGTCTAGATTTGAAATCGAAATTGAAGTTGCAATATCTCGAAATAGAAAATTTGCAAAGCAAGTTTGTGGCTACCGGGTGTCAGTCTCCTTAACCAGACTCATTCTGCTTAGAAAATCTGGCTGAAAAAAAAAAAGCAAAAACAAACAAAACAATAACGTCTATCTGACTTCTGTTATGTTATCGGATATGTTAGGAATCAAGTCGATTAGCAAAATACTTTCCAGGATGTACTATGTAGTTTCGCGATTTATGTTGCAAGAAAACCGCATGTGAAATGAAAACTGCTTGACTGATTATAGCCGGGACATAATAGGTACCAGTTTTGGAAATGACAGTCTCTCTTTCGTATCATGCTTTCTGGAGATCCCTACTTAGTTTAGCACAGTTCAAATGAATACCTTTATATAGGCTGATACAACAAAATGGTGACCAACTTTCAAAAAAACTGTTGCTAAATTTCGTAAAACTGTTTTTGAAATAATATAGTAAGGGTTGTCTTATGATCTCGGGCGGGCTTACACGCCATTCACACCACATGTTTTTGTATGTTTTTCCAATTTGTCGATTGCGCTTTAATCTGTAGTCATACAAGTACTTTTTGAAATTCTAGCTTCGGAAGACTGTTATATTGATCTTCCAGTAATCTATTGAAAGTATGGACGATGGACGGGCGAATTTATGTTAAGACCTCGCCAGAAGGAAGGCCAATCAAAATAGTGGAACTGGATGATCTAAAATCTCTATAAAACCATTTCAAATATCCTAGGGGACGGAAGAAAATAGAATAGATAGCTTAAGTTGATTGGGGCAGGGATCGAGAGAGAGAGAAATTTTCTCGGAAAGTAGAAATCTCTTATAACATTGTATTTTAGCTTATATTTTTTTGTTTCTGTGTTTGTTTGGTTAGTTTTTTTTTTCTGTTCTTTATTCGCGTTGTAGCGGCTTTTTCTCAGCGACTAATTTGCATTTCTAAGGACCTTACGTGCGAACAATGCATAAGAACACGATGTTCGATATTTTATCTTTAAATGTGAGGGGAATTAGAGACCAACTAAAAAGGAGGAGCATCTTTGCATATCTTAAAGATCATTCACCAAAAATTATCTTTCTGCAAGAAACGTACTCCGAACCAAGCGATGAAATGATATGGAAGAGCGAATGGGGAGGCGAAATATTTTTTTCGCATGGGACTAAACACAGTAAAGGGGTATGCATTCTTATACACCCTTCGATGCAGAGTAAAATCGATTGTATTTTCAAAAGCAATACGGGACGAATGGTGTTAATTGCAATAGAATTCAATTCACTAAAGTTGTCACTCTGTAATGTTTATGCTCCTAACAACCAATCCGAGCAACTGAATTTTCTACAAGAGCTAAAAAATGTGCTCATGGATAAATCAGAACTTTCCACACTTATAGTAGGTGGCGATTGGAACTGCACTCTCACAAAAAAGGATAAAGTGGGCGGCACTGATTGGAAACCATCAAATTATAGGAATCTGCTTCTGACAACAATGGAGGCTTTTGACTTAATTGATATTCAAAGAGTACGCCATCCGCAACTACGAAAGTACTCTTATGTATCTAAAGCTTTGAAACTTAAATCGAGAATTGACTTTTTCCTAGTTGCCCAAAATTTGACACGGTTTGTTAAAAAGAGTGATATTTACCCGTCTGTGGCACCGGATCATCAATCAATTTACATGTCTTTGTTGTGGAGAAACGAAACACCTCGCGGACCAGGGCTTTGGAAATTTAACAATACCTTACTAGACGATGAACAATACCTTGCTAATATTCGTGAAACGTATGCTTCTGCTAGCGACAAGCATTCAGCCGTAAATGACAAACGTTTGTTTTGGGAGATGTTAAAAATGGAGTTAAGATCAACAACCATCTCCTATAGTAAAAACAAAAGTAAATCAACACACGTTAGAGAAGAAGAAGTTAAGAGTCGACTCGAAGAACTGGACGGTATTATCTGCAATAATTTTAACTCTCCTGGTATAGATCCTGTTTTAAATGAATATGATCATCTTAAAACAGAGCTACAATCAATTTATGAGAAGAAAGGAAGATCTGCTATATTTAGATCGAAATGCCGTTGGGTAGAAAAAGGTGAACGCCCAACAAAATATTTCTTTAATTTAGAAAAGAAAAATTACAATAAAAAAACTATCACTGAACTTCATGGGGAAGATGGAACAACAATTAATAATGAGAAACAGATACTAGATAGCATTGAAAAGTACTATAGCCAGTTATATAAAACAGTAAATAGTCTCGAACGAAAGGATTTTGATAGTTTCATGGAACCGCTAAGAATCTCTAAACTGAAGACTGAAGACAGAGAGGAAATGGAAGGTCCTCCCTCCGTAGAGGAATGTAAAAAGGCCTTAGACACATTTATATATAAAACACCAGGAGAAGACGGTTTTACTGTTGAATTTTACAAAACCTTCTTTGACTTGATAGGACAGGATCTGGTTGCGAGCTTCAATGCTGCTTACGAAGTAAATGAACTTTCAATATCACAACGAAGAGGAGTTGTCACTCTTATACCAAAAGAAGACGGTTCATTACTAGAATTACAAAATTGGCGACCAATAACCTTACTTAATGTTGATTGTAAAATTGCAACTAAAGCGATCGCCAAAAGAATAGAACCATATCTACCAACCTTAATTCATAGTGATCAAACTGGTTTTATCAAAGGAAGATATATTGGAGAGAATATTCGTCTAATTGAGGATGTGATGGAATACACAAAGGTGCATAATATACCCGGGATTTTAATGTCACTGGATTTCAAAAAAGCTTTCGATTCACTAGAATGGGGATATATAATGAATACACTAGACGTTTTCAATTTTGGGACCAGCATTAAGCGTTGGATTAGCACATTTTATACAAATATCGAAAGTGCAGTTATAAACAATGGATTTTTAACAAACTGGTTTAAGCCATCGCGAGGTGTAAGACAAGGATGTCCTCTTTCTCCCTTCTTATTTATTCTATCAGTTGAACTAATAGCAAACAAGATAAGACAAGACCCAAAAATAGAGGGTATTAAAATCCTAGAAAATGAAATTAAATTAAGTCAATTTGCAGATGACACAAATTTGTTTTGTGCAGATTTGGAAACAGTTAAAGAATCCTTGAAATTAGTCGATGAATTTGGAAGGTCGTCAGGGCTAAC
>CM042746.1:18531417-18533917 GCA_022496165.2 Catalaphyllia jardinei | reverse complement strand
ACTAATATCATATTACTGTATTTCTAGTTCTTCGTCGTAACAGTTGTCAATTACTATTTGTAATACCGTTAGTTAATTAGTGGTCTCTGTAGTCTCTCTTTAGAATTGATTTTAATTATTATTTGTAGCACCGTTACTTTATTACTGGTTTCTAGTCATTGTTGCTGATGTAATGTATACAATTATGTATACAATTATATATACAATGTGTCCTCTCGAATGCTATCATGATGGCTTTATGGCAACTCCTGAACTTGGGCACAGGATGTACGGTTACACATTGTTAGATTGCATTGTGGAGTCACAAGAGTGCTCGAACAGCAAAGCAGTGAGCGAAGTAATATGCCAATAGTGAACACCTCTTACAATGCTCTCCACCCAATCCAAAGAGTGCTCAAACTGTATGAACAGTGAGCATAATATACTATAATGTATACAATGTGCCCTCCCGGTTGCTACCATGATGGCTTTATGGCAACTCCTGAACTTGGGCACATGATGTACGGTTACACATTGTTAGATTGCATTGTGGAGTCACAAGAGTGCTCAAACTGCAAGCAGTGAGCGAAGCAATATGCCAATAGTGAAAAACCTCTTACAAGGCTCTCCAACCAATCCAAAGAGTGCTCAAACTGTATGTATGTATTTTGAGGCGCGAGGCAAATTTGAAAACACTTAATTCATATATTTTACTCAAACATGTTTTAGCTTCACTTAAGTTGTGAAGTGACTGAACGGTATGATCAACTAATTTTTAACCTTTAGAAATAAGAAAAAGTTGTTGCTGTGTAGCACTGCACTTTGAAATGATTTGCATTCATTTAAGATAACAAAAAAGTTCTTATGATGAGGTATTTTAAGGGAAGTTTCAGGGAAAAACAGCCTAGTCCCCAGGCGTTCCCGGCTCGATCAAAAACAACTGCCAGTGGTGGCGTCGCCGAGAGAGACTCGGTCTCCACCACTCCTTCCAAGACTTCGCGCGGAGAAGGGGGCAAGAGAGAACGCCTAGGGACTAGGCTGGGGGAAAAGCAAATGAAGCGTTACGATCGATGAAAGGGTTTGTCCCACATACGAGGAAAAGTAAGCACTTTTTACGTGGGACAGTAAGCATTTTTTGTTATTTTTTTTGCCTTGTTTAGTTAAGCCACTTTCAGTTTCAACAGGTTTAACATGTTGGTAACTGTACATAGTGGTAACTGCTTCTGTATGCTATCTAATCCCCTCTTTGATAGTGTTGTAATTACATGCACTGACGAGAGGCACTGGAGGTTTTAATTCAGATCGCTCAGCAAATTTATTCTGCCTTGGAAGTAGGGATCACCAAGACTAACTGACGTGATCATCTGTTATATGGCATCTCCGTCCATTATTGCTTAATAGTAAGTCAAATTCACTTTGAGATCACCGTTGTTGGGGAATTTGCTATGTTTTAGAGAAATTCAATCACTCCTTTTTTCCGGGAGAGGGATGGGACTACATGGTAGAGGAGTCATAACTATCGGTGTGGTCTTTCTTTCGAATCCTACTTTAGAGCTTTAAGTAGCTCAACCTGCCAAAACTAAAATTGGAAAAAATTGATCTTTTAAAAAGCGAATGCTGTGTATTTTGAGTTAGAAGCCTCGTTGGATGCAACCTCGTTCCCAGGGTCTCTCATCTTACCGCCCCCTGGGGCGAGCCAGGGGGTGGTAAGATGAGAGACCCTGGGAACGAGGTTGCGTTGGATGAACATTAAAGAAAACAACTCTCTCTATGAGTATTTTAAGTTTACAGCCGGTAATTTTAAGGACCTTTCTAAATCTTTATATCTGTTATCACCATTGTTTATCCATATAATAAATGTCATTGTTTTACTAAGTTCATGGAGCTTTCCTATTGCCTGGGCCAAATTTTCATTTGCTTTGCTAGGTATATCAGTAAACGTTGTTTATAACAGCGACATAACTACAGTGGAACCCCGTTTATACGGCCACCTTTAGGCCATGGAAAATTGGTCGTATTAACGGGGTGGTCGTATTAAAGGGGTTCTTTAAATAAGAAAAAAACAGATTAAGCGTTTTTTTCTGGTCAGAATAAACTGGCCGTAATAACGAGCTGGTCGTATTAACGGAGCGGTCGTAAGGCGGGGTTCCACTGTACTTCAGAAGACAAAATGATTGAAAAAACAGCCAGTTTTTTGTCGTTATTCTTGTGTCATTATGTTCCCGGTATGTTATTATGTTGTGTTGTTTACGCTAGTGGTTAAAACAACGAAAGGCGGGCCTGTCTTAAGGGTTTGTGTGACCTCGCTTTGGCCCATTCCAGTCTGTCCTACTCAGTGCGTACTGACAAGAACAGGTTAAGAATCAAAACGCAGATCTAATGCAACGTAACAAGTAGCAAATACTGTATCAAGCACTATCAATGAAGTACACTAATATTTTAAAGTTCTGTTTTTGCCGACCACTCACGACTAACAGCAATGGACCCCTTACATCAGCACTGGACCCCTTACATCAGCAAT
>CM042746.1:18529478-18531017 GCA_022496165.2 Catalaphyllia jardinei | reverse complement strand
TAAAGAGGCGTAAAACTGGGGATGGCGGTGGGAAGAAAAACGAAAAAGGTAACATTCTTGAGAGACAAGAATTAGTAGTGCAGAGACTGAGCTCAGAAGTATCCGGGAAAGCCCAAAAATATACTCGTGAGTTCGTGCGGTACGATGAGGAGGAACTCTCCATTGAAGGGATCAAAGCAGCTTGCGAAAAACATTTTTCATCTTCATTAGAATTCAAGGGATTGTCATGTGATATTCTGGCTGGTGAGCAGGGACCAGGGACCACATTTGTCTTATGACATTTCCAATTCACAACTCCTGGTGGTTGACCTACAAGGTAGTGGGCACATGTTGTATGACCCTGAAATTGCGACTGCAAAAATGCTTGGCAGTGACGAAGAATTCCTCTTTTGTGCAGGAAACCTGAATGTTCTTGCAATAGCTACCTTTGTTAAGGCACATGTTTGTAATAAATTTTGTCATTTACTTGGTTTGAAGCAACGTGAGCAAGAATCTAAAACTTAAAGGACTTGGTAAAGCAAGATCTTAGAACTTAATTTAAGTTCTAGGCTTCCATTTCAGTGTGCATATCCATTTTTAATGTTGTTGTTGTTAATGGCTATTCTTGCCAAATGTTATAGTTTATTATAGTATATATAAAGGTTTTTGCTTTTAGCGTTGTAAGGTCTTGTGAGAGGTTGTCAATAGAGGCAGGCTTGTGCTTTCTTTTATTGTGTTCATACAATTTAAGTTCTTCGTTAATACACTGTTCATGAAATGCAACCACCTCTGAGTTTTAACATTACATATGATGTTGGGACAGTATCAAAGTTGAATGTTGTCTCTGAGGTAACGAAATGCATGAGCACAGTCATTGACATCCAATGCCAGGGGGTCAGGAATTATCTGCTCACATTTGACCCTAAAATCAGGTGATAAAAAGTCATCATTACAAGCAAGTACATCAGACAGCTGGGCAACCTCCTCAAGCTGCTCTTCTGTTACTTTCCATCCTGTACAGACAAATCAAGACATCATTTTCATTATGGCACATTCGTGTTTTCTTCTCAATACCACCTCTGATATCTGTCATTACATAGGTGAGGCATAACTACCTTAGGTGATTTTTTTTACTTTGGAAAACCATACAAGAAACTGTGTAGCTTTTTGTGTCTGAAATACAAATCTGTTATTTTCAAGTGATTTTATGGCATTTTCCCCAGAAAAATCTCAGAAGTAAAAATAAATTGACCCCCAAAGTCACATATGGTGGTTATGCTCCCTTCCTTTAGATGTTTGGTTGGTAAAGCTTGTAAACGATTCCCCCAAATTTTAACTTTTGTCAGCCTATTTATTGCAAACACACCCCTCTCCCCCCATCCCCCTTCTTCGCTCAAACATTATGGTGCATATGGACAGTAGGGCTCATACTACATTCCTCTAGACTAAATTGATCTGGAAAATTATAGATATGGTTTGGAACTCCATCTGGCAGGAACGTGTCTTTCTGCGCCCTAATGCGATGGCTGTTCCACACCATGTGAACAAAAGTGTCTATTT
>CM042746.1:18521978-18524478 GCA_022496165.2 Catalaphyllia jardinei | reverse complement strand
CCATTAACCCAGATCCTCTCAGGACTCCAGTTGTTCTCTGTTCTTAGCGGGTGGTTATTCCAGGATGACGCAAAACGTGATAGTGCCCTGTTCAAACGTGGCAAATACACGTAATGAAGAGCAAACTTGTGGATTGGGTTATCTATCTCGAGTACACCACTTTCTTCCATGGCTTGGAATGTGCAGTAGAAAATTAAATGTGTGCTACACATCTAAAGACATCTCGCCAAAGGCGCTCAATTCGTTGATTATGAGTAGAAGAACCAACTAAGAAGCTTCCCCTTTTGGGTCCTCTTCTATCTTCCATTAACTGCCAAACTTGCGTGTTCTCTCCTCCGTGATCGGTTCGCACCCTTAATGGCCAGCCGCACTCCTTGGTTACATTTAGAAACAAGTCCGCCACTGTACCACTTCTATTGTTTGTCGAACAATGCAAGAAGGTTACCAACCGTGAAAACCCATCAATTGCCCCGTGGATTACAAATCCCCATGAATAAGACTGTGATGGCCGTGTAGGTGCCAAAGGCTGTTTGGCCCAGCTACCGAGTATGCTCGTCGTGAAACTGTTATCGCCCAACGTATCCTGACATTACCAGGGTCTATACGTGCAAGACATTCACGAACCCGCTCTCGCTGTATATTTAACCCCTCAGATCTCAAATGGCCCAAAACCACTGAAGTTCCGACTAAGCGGCAAGTTCATTTACAAAAGCACTGACTTTGCTGTCCAATTGTTCTTCAGTGATGTCACCGAAACGGGACAGGTGGTTAAGGCCAAACTCTGACACCCTGCGGTGAATAGTCCAGCGCGAGACGAGTAACATTCGAGAGATGCCCTCCCAGCTAAACCCCAGAGAACGGAGCTCGACCAATGTCTCTTCCTTTATGTCAAATTTTGGCCTTCCAACCTGCCTGGTATCTACTCTATTTGGTGAACTTTGTGACAAAACGGCAACTTGTGAGCATCTTGTTCGACTTGGAAATTGACACCTACGATGGCAGTCCCAAAACATCAGCTGGAAATTCCTGGTCATTTCCAGAACTGCTTCCCGGTTAGTCTGTGATACAAAGCGAGATACATTTTGCAAAGCATGCACTACATTTTCCAAACGAAAAGTCAAGTTTTCCATTATTGCGATGTCATTTGTTGACCGATGTTGCTCATATTCACTCAATAACTCATCTAAATCTGTAAAAAATTGGCTATTTATATCGTTTTGATCAGCTTGTGTCACCTCACGATCACTGCCATCCGCCATCTTGCTGGGCGACAAATTTAGTTCTCCTCAGACTCTCCCGGTAGATATGGGCCAGCTCGGATCCAATTTGTTGACACGAATTTTGAGTTGTTGACGCGAAATTTTGAGTTGTTGATCTTGACAGGTTTTAGGTCGTTGAAAATTGGATATGATTAAGTGTTTATCTTGCAGCAAAGAAATTTTCATTGAGTTATTTTTTCCTGTTGATTTTAAGACTGATTACAATGTTGAAGTTGACAAGTTGATGGAGTTGATGTTGAGCGGAAATATGTTGAATTAATAATAGAGTTGTTGAAGTTGACAGGTAAACAGTATTGACGTTGAGATAGATTTGTTGAGTTAGGTATCAAGTTGTTGGTTTTGATACGAATTTCTAATGCTGAATTTTGCTACAATTTGGCTGCCATAGACAAATCTCTGATGTGCCATGGTTTGGCACTATTCCAATGAGGGAATCTGGTGGAAAAAGAAGAACCTATCGGCCGCGGATCGTTTGGTTTGGTTTTTGTCGCTAGGAACGGGCTTGGTGTGACAAAAATGCTACTGAGTGAGGACGATCAGGAGAACCGTCTTTTTATTAAAGAAGCAAAAATTCTCAATGGCATTACCAGTGAAGAAAACGTCAAATTTAAAGCTGCATGCATGGAACCATATACAATGATGCTTGAATATTTGTTTTTCGACATCCCTCCTTTCTGTGGCGCAGCAATTGTTAGCAGTTCGGACAGACTTCTACAACATCTTCACATGCACGAGGCAATCGACCAATTTCCTTTTTCAGAAAAGGTCGCCCTGGAAACGGCAGCCGGGCTTGCACATTTGCATGACCTTAGAATAGTTCATCGAGATATTAAGCCTGTCAATGTGAATATTCTTTTACTTTGGCCATCGTAGCTTAATAAGAAATAGCATACAAACTGTGGTGACAAACATGCGTTTTATTGTCATGTTTGTCATTGCAGTTTGTCTGCCAATGTACTTGTCTCTAACCAGCACTACTGTACTTCAGACGACAGACGGGAACTTGAGCATGCGTTTACAGTATTGCCATTTCCCTCTTTTGGGTTACTGGATGATTTTCCACCATTCAGTCTTTTAGGATTTCGGAGGGTTTTCCGCCGTTTAGCGGTTCCGCGATTCCATCTTTTAGGATTTCAGGGATTTTCTGTCATTCCGTCTTTTAGGATTTCGGGGATTTTCCGCCATTCAGCCGTTCCGCGATTCCGTCTTGGATTTGGGGT
>CM042746.1:18492881-18504328 GCA_022496165.2 Catalaphyllia jardinei | reverse complement strand
GATTCGACTGCATGATAAACACACTCGTTCAGTTCTGTTCGGTAACATTGCCGAGTGAACCTTCAGTTCGATATCGGATATGCTTTTTTTTAACACTGGATTTGCTCTAGTGGTTCGACTGGTGAACACACTCTTTCCAAACAACGCTGCCCGATGGAACTTTCAGTTCGATATAGGTAAACAGAGAAGGAATACATTGTTTCGATTCATGAAAACGCTCGTTCAATTATGTGGTGAACCGGGTTTCGTGTCGATTTTGAGTCTTGGATTTGCTCTTGTATAACAGTTTTCCTCAATATTCGAATTAGAAGAAGAGTTTTGTAAAGGGCACGCTGCCCAATTGAACTTTCAGTTTCGATAAAGTGACAGAGGAAACACGCTAGTTCGATATGTTTTGAGACTATGAAATTGTTCGCAGTTGGATGGACACAACAGCAGAGGAAACAATCACCTTCAACGAGACCAGACTAGATGTAACGCACCTCCTGATTGGCTAAAAACTACAATGGTTCGAATAGTTTCGTCCTTGCAATCGGCTTAAACTAAGCCATTGTTACACCTTACACTTACACTTACACTTTCCAAGGCCGATCGGGAATTTTTTTACATAAGCCATTCTTCGCGCGGCACTATTCTCTGCCGCCTCGCCAGCCAAGCGTCTTCGCTCGGCTGGCTCGTTGGCAATTACTTTCACTTTCACAACCAGTTGTTTAGAATAGCTTACACCTTTGTAGAATGTGTGATATGTGATGTCAGTACTTCCTGGCACCTAATACAGATTTAGCTCGCCTAATGTAGGACATTTTCACCTGAGAGCGAAAACAAAAAATAATGCTGACGTAATCAAAAATGACCAAACGGCGACATGGCCAAGTTTCTGTATAACGTTTACTGAATTTTCACTTCTTTAACAGATTTGAAACTGTGTTATGTTTGGCATTATCTACCTTAGAATCCTTTGCAAGCAATCTTTACAGAATCGATGGCCACACTCCAAAGTTTGCACGGCATCTCGCATTGGTAGAAGACACACAGGGCATTTCTGACTGTCTGCCACCTCGTCGACAAATTCGTACTCATAGCCACCGAAACGGGGTTGAGTATCTTCCTCGTCACTGGTTTGACCGTCATTAGCAATAATAAAATCTACTTCAAATCCATCCTCGAGTTCTTCCTCGTCGCTAGTTGAACTTTCCGAAGAATCTGAGAAGTATAAAACTGATGCATCGTTTGCCACTTCCATCTTGTACAAAGCCAATAGCGGAAATAAAGGAACAAAGGTTGCGAACGCGCGTGACGGCTAACCACTGAAATCACGCGAGGTGTACGTGGACTTATTGATCTGTGATAGGTTGACTTCCAGAACGAGAATATTATTACGACTCGTATTGACTGACAGCTACCAAATGGAAAACCAATCATATTGATGAAACCTAAGTAGCCCAGCTTCTCTAAACAACAAACAATGTTTAAAAAGCATTTTACTTTCTATTTCCGCTATTAACTCTACACCGTGTTACCACCGACTATGGAGGAAGAATTCGAAGATGAACCCAGAATTGGTGGCTATGATGTTGTGTTTGTAGATGAGTTGTGCCCACGCCAAACCTGCCCTGTATGCCTTCTTGCCATGCGTAACCCTGTACAGACCGTATGTGGCCATCGATTCTGTGAAAGCTGCCTGTTTGAAACATTCAGGTACAGAATAATATGTTTGTTTGTACGAGCTGCACATCTCGCCACACAAACGATTCCAAACTGCTCACATGCCAATAAGTACTCTAGCGGGGGGTTCATTTCCCGTACAGTATATAGAATACTTGTCTGATGCTAACTGTATCAGCCGCTAGCTAATTTTTGATTCACAATCTCCAGGGGAGATCAAGATCCTCCGATTTGTCCAGAAGACAGGAATCCTTTCCCAGGAGATGGAGGCGTAAGTTTACTGAAAAGTACAAATTTCTATACATCGTAATCATCAATATTCCAATAGGCCTCGGCTATCAATATTCTGTTCAATTTACAATATTTGTTTGCCTGTTTAAGTGTCTTCAATTAGTACAGGAATGCTAAATTTTAAAGGAGGTGATTTATTTTTTTAATTACTAATGCGGAAGCAATAAAATTGCGCTTTTGTGTCATGGAGCCATGACAGATGAATATAATACGATCACGTTCAACAAATGCAGTGTTGTTTCATTGGTTGAAAGAAAGCAACATTAGACAAAAATAAAACAGAAAATCATGTTGATGGAACAGGAAACCCTCAGCGGATTGAGGAGGCCGCATGCACGAGTCCATGACCAGGTTCAGCACTACAGGAAGAGCTTAGATTCCATCTAAGACTCGTGTGGTTTTAATATCCTTTCTAGGGCTTTCTATTACCGGGTCACTTATTTACAACAAATTAAACTACCTTTGGTCCCTTAGGGTTTATTTTCTGTTCGGCATTTGAGCTCATTTTCCTGTATGTTCGGCATTCCGGTCCTGCATGGCGCAACTTTGGTTTCCTGAAGGTAGCCCGACAACCAAAATATGAGCGGAGTATAAAGATTTTTTCAAATAAGACTTTTGGGTTCTTCATTAGGCTCTATTTCCGCGGCTGATATCACTTATCTCTTAAGTCCGGTCTTTGAGAGCAAAGGCTACTTTCTTGGTAATCGTGTAACATAGTGTTACATGTATTTTTCGCCTTTCACACAGAACAAAATAAACAAACAAAACTTTCTTAATCGCGGAAGAACGAGAGCGAGCCCGCGGACTAATCTTACAGCAGTCAGCGGCAGGTACAGGCCGCTGTGTTTGTTGCACGCTATACAGGCAAGCTAAGCGTTTGCAACAAATTTTAAATATGTTACGTATGAATCAAACGATGTGGTATAACAAATTCTGTCGAATTTTGCAATAGGCTAAATTACATTCGACAAGTCGAAAAGCATCATGGATGAAATAAAATGAATGTGTTTTACTGAACGCGATAAATTATCATAATTAGCCTAATGTGACAATATGACAACAACCTGCGTATAAACCATTGAAGTGACTTTGCTTTCCGTAAGTGAAACTTCCGTTAATTATAATAAACCGACGAGGAGCGAAACAATTTTCATTTAACATTTTCTCATGAAAATGAGTTCGTCTGTCAAAAAAGGAGTAGAAAAAAAAAACGCTGGTTTTGGCTCAATGGTTTCCCAATACGTGTATAAGCAAATATATAAACATGATAAATAAATTTTAAAAAAGGAAAAAAGAAGGGGAAAAATTGGGTCTGAATATAATGGAAATCGTTCTCTGGACCTCCTCGCTGCAAACCTATAACGATATCCGTGGCGCCACATCAACACTATTCTATCCACAGACCCTCAACATTGTCTTGCGTTCGTGACGCCTTCTTCGGAAATAAGGAAACGGTTGAGAATGCATGCAATCGTGAAGGAAAACCAACAAGGGCTAAGCCGCCTCGGATTCCGTAAAATTATGTTATTTATTTCATGTTCGTTTTTTCATATTGAGTGGACTTTTCAAAATACATTATCAGTTTGAACAGGTTGGAACTGTATCCGAGAAAAAATGATCTCTTTGTTTATTTAAATCTCATTAGGGAGCTTAAGCACGCGCGTTTTTCAGGCGCGGACGGCAACCGGAAGTGAGTTATTTTCACTTTTAACTTGCCCTCACACAATCACATTAACATTGCTAAGTATCTTTTCTCCATTAACGATTAGTAGTATAAAAATTTGGGAGACAATACGGTCCTGGCATGCGAAATGTTCTCTTCCGGTTGCCGTCCGCGTCTCTAAATCGCCCGTGCTTAAGCTCCCTATTAACTAATCGTGCACCACACTTTGCTGCCGATTGATACGTAATCAGTTGCGAAGAGTATTAAATTAGAGCTACATCTATACAAAGTGCTGACTCTCTCTCCTCCGCAAATTTCCTATGGGAAATAATGAATGATATTGCGAGTGAGAGGGCGCGCGGGGAACGATGGGAAGAGGGAAAGGACCAACCGCACAAAATCTCTTCTTCCTTTTCTCTTCCCGGCATTCCCCGCGAGCTTTGGTTTGGCAGCAAATAATAGTAACTGACAATTTTCTCTCGCTGATGACTCTTCAATATAGACATTCAATGGACCATTCAATGTTTTCGATTTATCTGTATGATAAAGGTTTTTCGTGATGTGGCCTGGGAGAGGGAGATACTTTCTCTTCGTGTCAAATGCAACAAGAGCGAAAGAGGATGCGAGTGGATTGGACAACTACGATACTACGAGGTACAGTATAGCTTGCTACTTGTAATTTACCTCACATTAGATGAGGGTTTGTTTGTTTTGTATATTAGGTGTAATGCTGATCTGATTTTCGAGCAAAGTCTTTTAGCGTTTTGTTGCGAGGACTGTTAGACAATAAACATTAGCCACTCCAAATCACAACAGATAAACATCAATTAGATCATCTTGTGTGACCGGTGGGTGAGAGTAGCTTACTCATTTCTTACTGCGTGAAATGAGTAATTTCGTGGAATTTTCGGGACCGTGATATTTCACGATACGCGACGAGATGCAGATCAGAACGCGACGTGTCAGGAAGCGCAGTGTGTCGGAGAGTTTCATGTTCCTGACACCTGTGACACGGCGTGTCATGACAAGTCGTGCCCTGGGTACGTTAATCGCGGCGTGTCAAAGAATTTCAAGGGTCTGATAGGTGGAACGACACGGATATACAGTTAAACCTCTATTAAGCGGTCACCCTCGGGAATGAGCCATCTGACCGCTTAATAGAGGTTGACCGCTTAATAGAGGTTTCCCAAATTGTAGTATAAAATATGGTTAAAATGGAACTGTAACATGCATGTAGTGTATTGTACCGGTCCACAACAACAGCAACACAAAATATTAGAAAAACATCAAGTAATTCAAAGTACTAATGTTGTTTGAAAGGCAATCGCCTTTGATGTAAACCACATTAATAAAGCTTTGCGGTAGGCCCTCGAAGGCCTATTAGCCCAGACAAAACCACTCTTAATTTTATTACTGTACTATGTATCCCATGTTGTGTTTGATGAGCTGTTGAAAGAAACTGGACATGGTGCGTGTATCATCGTGCCAAAATATCCTAAAATAACGCATTGTAATTAACTACGTGACCGCTTAAAAGAGGTGAAATACAATAAAATTAGTCAATTGGGAATTCTAAATGGTGACTGCGTCTGCCTAATAGAGGTGACTGCTTATAGAGGTCAAATTTTTGTCGTAGAGTGAATCTACTTTGAGTACCACACGTAAAACTTGTTTGTCCTTGCACGTTACATTAATTGTAAATCACAGACGCTTGTTCTCTTCTGTCACTTCAGAATTTTAAAGTTTAAAAGGCGCGGAGAACATACGGCCGACTGTCCAGTTGTACATCTCTAGCGATCTCTTACTATCAGTTCATTATCCTTCGGTAATTCGTGTCATCAGTCGTGGGTCTCAAAACCCTTGTCCTTTTTCAAGTACGAAGGCTTTTTAAAAAATCTACATTATGGAGATCATCAATTTATGCAAATGCATCTTCACCCTCCTTTGCTTATCCGGGCTTATCGCTTTCGCGTGAACGTATTTTTTTCAGTATCTTCTCGCACCTTTACTTATGGCTTAAGGCGGGGTACCTTTACGCGCCATTACTGTTGCGCTTTCACATTCAGTGTTAAAACTTAAGTTAATTAAGTATAGCTTCTGTTTTTAAAAAGTTTCCTTTTGCACGGAATTACCGTCTTTGTGCCAGTCGATACGATTTGGTAATACTAAACTTATTGTGTTTTTCAGTCTTTCCGGTTTTTTAACGTTTTGAACATTAAAGTTTGAAAATAATTCGCAACAGTTGCTTTGCTGATAGCGATTTATCACTCAAGGCATATGACATATGACAAGAGCCAACAACCCAGAAGTTTTAGCACAACCAAGTGAGTCATCTATTACACATAGCATATTAAAAATACGTAATTACTACTGAAAAATGTCTGGGAATGATTGGATTCAATCATGTGCAGATGTTTAATGAGAAAGTACCAACAACAAATTCACTTTCTGCAATCTGTTTTCCTAATTAAAGCTCCATAATGCTAGACTATAACTCAATTTGGTAATGGAATTACATGAACTTTTTCTTGCTGATGACGCAGAAGTGGAACTTGATATTTAACAGACACACAGTTAGACTGGAATCTTCCCACCGGCACATAAAAGGCATGTTCCGGAATAACTGACTCGAAATGATTCGCCCAAATCTCTACAGGTTTTGAATACCTGTTACACTGTGTATGCCTAGCATACCATTCAACTAATGTTAGAAGGTGGGTAATCTTTTGAGATTTTCCATTCTCCATTTTGATAACCACATCATGTTGCAGAAATTCCCTGATGATAGCAGGTCTACTGGAGTCATCAAACCACTCAGTGTGTGATAACTGTTGAAACCTGTTGGTTACAAGCTGAGTCTGCTGTATAATGGTATCCTTTGTATAAAAGGTGCTTGAACTCATTACAGAAGCTGGAAACATGGAGGATTCTACCACCAGCATACATGACCTCGTAAGTCTTCTGTAGTCTCCGCACATCATCACTTTCAATGGCATCCCTTTTGATTAGTGGTAGTGGCACTTGAGTCTCAGTTTTGCTAAGGTTCACATTAACTGGACTGCCAGTTTCAGATTCAACCATGTTGCAGAACTGCTGGACACGGACACTTGCTTCTAGTAAAGTTCCCTTTTGTTTGCCTTCACAATCCAAAAGCTGCTGGAACTCTTCTATACCTAGTGGAAATATTGCTCTCTTCAACTCTTTTTCTGTGATACATTTTCTCATAATTTGAACTCCTGGGGATAATAAAATAAAAACAATTTAACATATGGCTCATAATGTATTCTGATAGGTCTAGGCTTACACAAAGCAAAATACCACAAACAGGGTATCAGGACTCTGGCAGGTGCAAGGTTAAATTAAATTTAAAGTCCAGCATAAAATTGTGAGACCAAAATTATTTGGTATAGCAAGAAAGGGCTCTCCATCCACATACAGTAACTGAAACTCTTTCCAAACTCTTCCTTCAAAACAGTCTCCAAGAACATCGTCTGGTAAGCGAGTAGAACGCTTTCTCCACTTTTCACAGTTTTCCATGAAGTTTGGCTTGTTAACAAGGTCTTGTAATGATTCAGTAACCTTTTTAAAGCCGTAAACCTGCTTAGGATACAGGAATGTCTTCCTTGCTCTTGACCTCATAGTTTTCATCAGAACAGAACCACATGGCCTCCTTCGAGCTTGGTGTGGGTGGCGTGGATAATTCAGATGACTGCATTTTGCTGATACAACCTCACCATTTGGCCTTTGGCGAACACAGTCATCAAAATTATAGAGTTTTACACTTAGGGCAAACTGCATATTAAATAAAACTGTCCTTCTGAAGACCAAGATTTTTGTGAATCATGTACAATGTTTCTGGGATGATCTTGGCAAAGTTAATAAGAACTTCTACTTACATCATCTTACCAATGCCAGATAAGAATAGCTTGAAAAACTTTAACAGTACAACAATGGCCCTGTCTGTAACTTTGAGCATTGCCTGCCACAGAATTAAGAATAAAAGCAAAGCCCTCAGTTCTGTACAATCACTTTCTGGTTCCTTCTGTTTACCACAAATGGTTGCACTGTCTTCCATTTCATCAGAATACTCAAAGCTCTGCATATTGTTCTCTACATCATCCTCATGAAATGAAATAACAGCTCATCAGAATTAAACAATGGCAATCGTACTTACATGTACATCTGCATGTATTTACATCACTTAAGAATATAATGAATATCAAACTACTTCACTTTTAAAAAGAAATTTACATTTAAAAGCAGGGCCATAGCCACCCTGTGGCATGAGGCAAGATGAGGCACTTGCCTCATCTAAAATTTTATCCAAGATAAAACAATAAACCTAACTTTTGGTGGAAAATTAATCCCCAGGAAACATTTTTCTGTTGTTTTTTGAGAGATTAAGCTACCTAAGAAGTTAGAGTGATTTAAGGGCAAAAGCCATTTTATAAGTGTAATTAAGAGAGATGGAATTATGTTATGATCTGCTCTTTTAACTTGTACAGTATTAGTTAATATCAGTTTTATTTTATATTTATTTAATTAAAAGTTAAGCTCAAAATTAGTGTTCCCTAAGAGGTCTCCTGCTGAGTTATCTACGTGTACAGGGAAAACAAGCAATGCATGTCACCTGCTCTCAAGAATTCATTGTTCATGTTTTTTGTATGTAAGTCAAAGCCTCTCTTGGTACTTGGGGCATGATCTAAAAGGTGGATGATCGAGGGTGAGCAAAAAAAAACAGCTGAAGTTCCTCCCCTGCTGCCACTTTTTTCCCCTCCAGTTGTTTTTTTGCTCACTGTTGCTCTCCCACTTTTTCGACTGTGCCCATATAGACCAGCATGGCAAAGGCTATACTAGCCACCATCTTTTTCTTACAAAATATACTTTCTAAGTATTTATAATTCAGTTTTCCCTTGCTTTCTAATTAGAAAGAAGAAAACTGACAACAGCAAGGCCATTAATTTGATACCTGAGTATCAGTGGGCCTAATATCTGAAAGGCAGTAACAAAGTGCCATTTATACTGTCTTGAACAATATGGATTTTCCAAAGAAGTATCTTACTGAAAATACTGAAACTACCATTTCAGAACTTCTAGAGTTTAAAATTTTCTCGGGAACAAATGCCCCCAAATCTGCACCTTCGGCGACCACAGATCTTGCCTTGTCTATGCCAAGAGCCTGACTATCACCTCTATGACCCTGAAAGCCCTTTCTGAATCAGTAATATTCTGTAAACTAACCAAGAGTTGCTGTTCTGGTTACATGGAGCTTTCATGTGTTTCCACTGACGACTCCTCTGGTAACATTTCATCATCAACATCATTGTCATCACTACTAGAATCTCCTTTTGAAAGGAACTGTCTGTCTTCATCATCCCAACAAGGAACAGTACCTTCATTTTCTGAATCAGAGTCCATGTCTAACTCAAGCTCCACATTTTGATTAGAGAACCCAGATGCATTATCACCATATAGTGTCTGATGCTCGTAGAAGGTACTTTTGCTCACTGTTTTCTTGCAGTGGTTACAGTAGAACTTGTCACCAATTCTAGAAGTGACTTAACAACACAAGTTAAATGTTAGATTGATCAGTATCAATGGACTAATATACACTGAGGCCCCTTTTACAGAGTAACATGCATTACCATTGCTACAGGTGTATTTCCTGGGGGTACAATGTAGTAACCTGTACACACAAACTGATGTGTGTACCTAAGAGTCAAAAGTAAAAGAGAAGCAAATAAAGAAAAATGATTCTTATTAAAAAGAACAATTTACATCAAGCCATTTAAATGTAACTTCTTTGAAATATTATTTTGTTAATTATTCCCGGCAAATCTGGAAGTATAAGGAAATTTTCAGGTCTCCACACGCCGCGTTTTGATGACGTATACTGACATCGGATTATCCATGTCACGGGTCTGAATCGGAACGGTGGACACGTCGCGTGTCTTGAAACACGGTACGTCCTGGTATGTCTGTATTCTCGAAGAATACGGGTCCGTATCGTGTGATTTCAGCACCACGATACTCCTCATTTCACACAGTGTATTGTTGATGACAACCTGAGCGGACTGGTCAAATGAATAGTGTTGGTCAGTCGGTGATGCTGTAACTCCGTTGAAAGGCCAGACTTACAACATCATCGACTGACATCAGCGACTGAATAACACTATTCACTTGACGCCGCTCAGGTTGACGAAACGTCAGTCACCAACAGGAGTTAAGTTCTTTTCAGAACTACCCTCACCCGGACGATCACCTATACCAACTACTGATACTACTAGGCTCAAACTACTTACCGCGAAACAACAATTAGTTTCACGATAAGAATTAACCCTCAGATCTCTCAGCCAGGATAATCGATGAAACCATTAGAAAGGCATTTTGGTTGTTTTTACGACGACCGTCATGGATTTCAACAAAATGGAAATAGACAGCTTCTAAAACTGCGATCTTAAGACACGAAATTGCTGGGGTTTATTTTCCATTTGCAGGAACACTTTGTCTTCTGCAAATATGAAGACGTAAAGTGTAATGCGTGTGAAGAAGAGATGCAAAGAGGACTGCTGCAGAAACACACTACATCAGAATGTCCAAACAGGATGGTGCAATGTGAATATTGTGAACGAATGTTCGCCCTCTGCGATACAAAGGTGAGGGCGCTCAAATATCAAGGCCAATCTTACACTGATCCGGATTGGTCGCATGAATATTACTAGTATTCATCAAGTGATGCTACAATTTTGGTATCGAGTGATAACCAAAATTGTAGCATTACTTGTTAAAAAGTGATAGTATATATTGATCTGTCAAAGACTGCTCAAAACTTTTACCAGCCACGTTAACTCCCAAAATAACACAAGAATTAAAGTTTACTACACTAGTTCTAAGAAAACAATCAGAAATTCAGGCATTTGTTCATCTTAGGTGATGCCGTTTCTACGGTTACGATCAACATTAAGGCATTATGATTGAGCAGCGGACAGATTAGTGATCTCTGTAGTCATGACCAAATTGAAGCCACCAAAGCTATTCTAAACTTACTATGTCATTTCAATTTTGGGAAAACTTTGAGAAACTTTGCCCAGAATAGCGTCACATACACGTTTTAGTAATGCGAAGCATAAAAAGAGCTTTTGCGACAAAACTTAAATGTTCTAAAAATTAAATTTTAGTAGAACAAGTATTTTTTAGTCTTTTTGTCCCATATATTAAGTGTTCATACATCTTTGCAGTGTCACGAGGATATTGAATGCACACGTTTCCCTGTCAATTGCCCTCAAGAATGTGGCGAAGAAGAAATTCCCCGAGAAGAGGTAAATATCTAGTGCTATATGATCAATTGATAATTCCAAATGAGCAGCAAATTTCATTTTAACGGTAAGCATTCTTCTTTTTGATTGAATCGTAATAAAAATGTCATAGCGGCTATTTCTGATAATTAAAAACTGGATCATTGCAATTCGATGCGATTCGATTCAATTGGCTTAGCCATCACGGGTTATGGGCCATTATACCATGCTTTGCATAAATGATAAACGATCATAAGCGTATGCGTGTTTTAGGGGAGTTTTCATTCTATTTTAACTTTCTAGATTTGGGGGCGTTTTTAATAAAGCAATTTTTCCACTCGCACTTTTGGGATATGGGGTGATCATCGACAGTTGGCCGTATACGCCTCGTTAGCTATCTACCATCTCACATCCAACAAGGCCTTCGGTCTCTGTGGATAAGGCACCCTCCGAGATCTGCAGTATTTTTCATATCCTACGAAAGCCGAATTCGATAATTGCTTTATTATTCAATAGAAATATTTCCCCTTCTT
>CM042746.1:18466294-18486294 GCA_022496165.2 Catalaphyllia jardinei | reverse complement strand
GAATTTTTTCGGCCGCTGTCGGATTACGAACGGGTGCTGGAAAAATTTGGAGGAAACATGCAAAAAGTAAGTTTAAATTGTAAAAACGTTCTCTGGTTAAAAAAGGTTAAAAACAATCATAAGCTTTCGGCTATCAGTCTACAGCCATTAACGAATGAAAAAATGTAAGCGCGTGGACGGAATGTATACGAAAAGAAGTGCGAAAGAAATTGTAAAAGTGTAATACAAAAAGAGGTGTGAAAGGAGTGAAAAATAATGTAAAAAAGGGAGTCTAATTACAATAAAATGAAGTATTGCCTAGGAAACGGCTTGGAGTTATTTTCCGCGTCGAAAGTTTTTGCTGTATGCCATGATTCTAGTGTTTTTCGAACGCGGTAATTGCCTTTGTCAATAACACAAGCATTATCGAAGTCAATGGAGTGATTGCTTTGCCACGCATGGTTTGCAACGTTTGAGCCCTTTGCATAGTTCTTCAAATTTCGTTGGTGTTCCTTTTTTCGGGTTTGAAAACATCTTCTGGTTTCTCCTGTGTAGTTCCATGGACAGTATTTGCATGGGATTTTATAAACAGCATTGGATTGGAGGTCTGATGGTTGTCTGAACTTCGGAGACGGGAATTCTTGTTGAAGGGTTTTGAATGGTTTGTTGACAACGCGGATTTCATTTTTACGGAGTTGTCAACAAACCATTCAAAACCCTTTAACAAGAATTCCCGTCTCCGAAGTTCAGATTTCATTTTTACGGAGATTGCAATGAAAAAATCCTAATCTTGTTTTTGTCTGGTTTATCAACAGAACATGTTGACTATGTTGACTATGACGATTCTGAGGACGAGCATGAGATACAATGGTCACATGACATGTATTACTCTTCGGAAGAAGAAGATGTGCCGGTAGATCTTGCGGATTCTTGCGAGTCATCTTAATATTTGATCAACTTATTGGATGCTTCGATGACCTATCAAAGCCGAGCATTCGAGGAGGCACTCTATAGCCATACAGGGGTGAAAGTTTTTCAGAATGGCCAAAGATGAAGAAACGAGTACCACAAGGCAGTGTCCTTGGATTGATGTTTTTAAATATATTCATAAACAGTTTGTACCTATACTACAAGTAGAATCGGAAGACCGGCAAACAGATACAGACTATAACCTGACAACTCTAAATACTGCTTGTACCTGACCCATGCGATCAAGACATACCTGCATCTAGGTAATTTGGCTACCTATGACTTTTGCCTTCCGCCCTTTGTTCCACGACGAACCCAATGGTCTAACTACTATGAATTTTGCCTAGCAATGGCTGCTATGGACATATACGCTTGAGCAAAGACGTATCCTGCAACCAATTACAATTTACGAGGCTGTGGCTTAAATGTTGTTCCGACTTTATATAACAGCTTTGTCGCATGCACAAGTCTTATTTGCCGAACTTATTTTTACATGATTGCCCACATATGGAAACGCTTACTACATGTCGCCAAATCCTCGACCACTTAAGCGCAATTTTAGCGCAATGCTCGCCTGAATAGTTAAATTCACAGGGTGGCAGTGTATAAACTCTTATATCATTTTTATCTACTTTTACATTTTTATTTTCGTTTGAATGGTGTCGAGTTTGCAGGGTGCCAGTGTATGAACTGCATTTTCCAAAAAAATTTTTAATATTAGGACTAGTTTCCCTCAGGAATATTTTATATTTTATTCTGAATTTATCTTGGCGAATATAGTAATTCTAGGTAGTAATGTTAATTGTAAAATTGTATTGTAAATAGTCGTTCTAAATAGTCGTTCTAAATAGTATTGTAAATAGTGGTGGGTTTTTGTCATGAGCCCCTGACTTGGGAGATTGGGCAACCACCCTCTACGTTTACGACTCTAAATTACCTAACATTACCTACCTGTTGTCTCTGGAGGAAGAAACTAGGGTGAAGTAAGCATAGCTAATGCTTGGTATGAAATCAATGGAATGATTGTAAATTCCAGCAAACATCAAGGTATAATGTGAAGTAGGACTGACCATCCCATTCCCTTTTCAGGCGGGAGGTATAGAGGGGAGGAAAAACTGTCAAAAAAGGATCTAAGAGGGGCTTTCAAAATATCTCGTACAGGCATATTTAGTGAGGTGAGAAGGCCTCTTAGGGGTTTGAAATTTGCGATTGGGGGATAAATTTTCTGGTGGCCTTTCTTGAGTAGTTGAAACATTCTGCAGGAGTCTTTGAAAGGTCAGTTCAAGCGTACTGCAAATATGTAAAAAGAGCAGTATTTTTTACTAAAAAGAACCAAACAGAACAAAAGATAATACAGAACATTAAAATCAACAAGCTAGTTTTTGTATAATAACAAGTGTAGAAAATAAAGATGACATTAATTTCGAAACACTTCCTTTGGAATCAAGCACATACTTAAGATTCTTGGCAGCATTTTCCACTTCAAACATTTTGCTGCCGCTCACAGTGGTTCAACAGTCCAGTTTAGATCAGTTGAGTCTTCCCAGTCGATCCCAGGACTCAACAATCCTGGATTCCTGTCACGTGCTGAACAGATAGGAGTACTGTTACCCCTAAATTCGCCGGCGTTTCACTCGGATTCCCTCTTGCCAATCGCAAACAACTCCAAGAACTAAACATCAATGATTGAATGCGGGTCTCAAAAATAAATGCAGATAACCCGTTTTTCGCGTTGTTCTAGGGTCTTAGGTAAATGAAATGCCACTCGACAGTGCCTTTTAGGTCCTGTGACGTATAAACTGTGAAACAGCTGTGGTGTACAATGTGGTGTACCAAACGCGAATTTTCGCGTAAACTTTAGTCTAAAGACTCGAAGCTAGGACACTAAGCGAATGTCAAAAAATTGCGATCAGTTTTTTGATAGTATTTTAACGTAATAGTAAATAAAGGAAAATAGCGTTTTTCATTTCTCTCCCGTTTACCGTCCTTTTAGAAGACCCACTTCCCCACTTCCTTCTCTCTCGGGCTTCCACAACCCTCAGCAATGCTCCAAGAGGTATTTCTTTAATTTTCTAACAGAAAACCGTCCATCCTATCCTTTTGTTTACTACCGGGATAGGCTAGATTTTCTTAGGTACATTTGACATCTTTGGCACGCAAATTGTCGTAATCTGCTTTCTTAAAGTCCGGGCCAAGCGATCGCAACATTGTTGGGTGCAACATATTTTACGCCGCGCAAAGGGGGTAAGTTTCTAATAGAAACCGTGGTGCTGCGTCGGTGGGAGTATTACAAGATAATTTGGTTTAATCAACTGAGTTGATAATGTGAATTGGCCACCGTAAAGAGATTCGGAAGCCGACGTTTCGAGCGCCAGCCCTTCGTCGAAGCGAATCGAAGAATTGTGGGTTGTGTGTGGTTTATATACAGAAATTTGGAACTACGCTATTGGTTGGTGCCTGGCAACGTGAGCAACGGAAACAACAGAATAAATTAGTTGAATGAAAAGCGTTCGTTGATACCGTGAGGATTAAGAGTGCCGATTTGAAAAATAAATTTTTGTTCTAGAGTTTTGCGGCTTTCTGTGCTTCCTTGATGTAAGGAGAGGCCGCAGACTGTCATATGTTGGCCAGAATGATAAGGCAGATTAAAGTGTCTACCGACCGCTTTAGATGCGTTTTTGTCGTCTTTCTCTACGTCGCGAAGATGTTCTCGGAATCGGTCGCCTAGTCGTTTACCTGTTTCACCGATATATAACTTTTTGCAAAGAGTGCAAGTTATAAAGTAGATCACATTGGCTGAGGGACAGGTAAAATGATCAGTGATCTTAATGGATCGCTCGGCTCCCGACAATTTCTCAACGTTACAAATGAAAGGACATGTTTTGCATCGTGCGCGTGCACATTTAAAGTACCGGGTTGTTCACTCGTTTGAAAAGCACTTCTGACTTAAAAGTTACCTATGTTTTTGTCGCATTTGAATGAAGTTAATGGCGGTTGCGAAAAGATTCTGCCAATTTTGGGATTATTTTGAAGTAATTTAAAGTTTTTTAGAATGATGGATTTAACTGCGTGGTTGTGAGGGTGAAATGTGAGGAAAATACAGTAATAATGGCTTCCCTCGCTACCTTTGTGTATTCAGTTCTTTACCGTGGGGTTTAGGCCATCTTAAAACGATTTCAGTGAACTTCATCTTCATGTTTGCCTCCCTTTGTATTTGCTTCAATAAAACGTTGCCACTTCACTTTCTGAACGCAAAAACAAATATGGAACCTGTTACGCGATGAATACAAATACTAATACTGTACATGGCAGATATTTTTATTTGCTCGATAAAATCTCCCTAATGTACTGATAAGTATAGCAAAAAAATTATCGATAGGGATTTTCCTGGCCCGTGTTTCGACGTAAAAAATCGTGAAATTTCACTTCCGGTGGGGTACAAAACCGCGAGATCAAAAACAGACTGGGAATAACTGTGACGTCATTTCAGGACTTTAAGTTTCGCGGAAAACAGATTTCTCAGTCATTTTCTTATTGTCAGCTCGTAAATTCCCCTGGTAAGTCGCATTTGTCACGCAGAAGCGGTCGCCAATGTTGTTTAAAGCTGTGCCGTAGTATGTTGAATGGTCACTAGGTTCGTCGGAAAAAAAATCGTTCGGATTGGAGCGGAAGGTTTGAAGATTTTTCCAAGCCGACCGGAAAAGGGGACCAATGGACTACCCTTCTCTGAGTTGGAGGGAAAATCGGGGTGCCAAAAATCGAGCAGTGGATTTTTTATTTCGGCGAGAAAACGGCCTCGCGGTGGAGGTAATGTAATGTACCGTCGATCTTTCGAAACAGCAGTGTCAAGGCTTGACTTCGTCTATAGAAAGCAGAAAGTGCTATATCTATTTTTAACAACTACTGCCCCGCGCTCACAAGTAGAAATTTTGTCCTGATAAACGAAGCGAAGTACCCGCTCGTTTAGCCTGTTTTTCGAGTTTTTATGTTAAGCGATTACTACAGAAATGCCAAAACTCGGCACAATAATTAAAATGTGAAGCATGATGAACGCTCTATAAAGATTTTCCCGTACCTTTAAAGGAGGCAACTTCTTCATCCTTTTCAAAACTGCGATTTGCTGGCTCACTTTGCGACATATTTTCTTAACTTGACCTTCAAATTTCAATTTATTATCGACCGTAACACCCATAAGCTCCACCTCTTCTACAAGAAGAATACTTGTACCTTCGCACTTGAAAACAGGGTCTCGTGACGTCTTTCCCAAGCTTTATATCGTGATTTCTTCTCATTTCATTTTCCTCATGCCATTTATCAATTTTACCCGCTCCACGTTACATTTTGCGGTAGCTGGAAGCATAGTTTATTAAAGTAATACTTGGGAAAAAACTTGACAGGGAGAAAGTCTAGAGCATATGGAATATCATATATATATAAGGAAAGTCTTATATATATAAAAGGAAAGTCAGTCTTTTTTCTCCTTCTCCACCCGTTTATCTTGCTTTTCTTGCCGTCCTTTCCATTTTTTTCCCCTTTACGTAGCTCTTATTAGGCCTAAAAGAGCAGTCAAAAATGGTGCTAAAGAATTGAAATCGCTCGCCAAGCAAACGTTTTTTTCTCGCCAGAAACAAAGTCGACGATATAAAAATTAAAAGGAAAGTCAGTCTTTTTTCTCCGTCTCCACCCGTTTATCTTGCTTTTCTTGCCGTCCTTTCCATTTTTTCCCCTTCACGTAGCTCTTATTAGGCCTAAAAGAGCAGTCAAAATAAGGTGAAATCGAGCTCTTTAGCACTGTTTTTTTTTCATAAAGGTCGCACCATTTAAAATTAAACGACTTAGACGAAAAGCGTCCGCCGAGCCGTTGCTTTTGGTGGTCATAATTTGCATCCTAGAGTAACGTTTATCGTGCACGCTTCCAGCTATATCTTTTTGTTTCTTCAGATAAATTTTGTAATTTTTTTTAATTAAAGAGTATAACATTTACACTATTATTATGCAATAAAAAGTATAGGTCACTGCGGTAAGCCTTGTGTTTTCGACAGTCTGTCAGTATGACACACTGTGATACAATCCGCAGCGTATAAGAGGACGTTAATTTATTCTGCCGTCGTATGCCAAACCTTTACCTGAATCGAACGTGGCTTTTTGTTGTGTTTCAATTTTTGTTGGCTATTCAGTTTGCCTACTTAGAAATTAATGAAAGACAGTATACTGCATGACAAGTACTCGACACGGTATATACCACTAGCTCTTTTGCATCAGAAATCTCACTGCACCTTTAAAAAAATAAGAAAGATAAGATATTTGTGACTAAAAGTTGGGGAAAAGACTAAAAAGCTATGAGCGAGGTAACCAGAGTAGCCAAAAGCTTTCGAACTGGGAAATGCGGTAGTAACAAAAGTACATTGGAGAAAAATAGTTTTGAAACTAAATACATTACAGAAAAGTATTTATACAGCTGCAAAGCTACAAGTGACTATTATTTACTGAATCAAGAAGTGCTGCTTATACTACCTCTTAATTAATTTGAAAGAGTTATTTCGTACACTGTCAGTTGATTAGTTTTCGAAAGCCAGTTGGTTCTGCATCCATATCTCTCTGTAGTGCACGTGAAAAAACCGCCGGTCGCTTGATCCGGATACCCCGCTCAGTCAGTATGTCTTGACGGCTTACGCTGGTTGGCGATCTAGAATGTACACGGCGTATACATGTTTCCTCATCGTAAGGAGTAGCTTTTACTTCAACCATTTTGTTTTCCAGACTCTTCATTTCCCTTGCCATCTTCCTTACCATGTCTTCCATCCACTTCTTTTGTTGGATATTTTGCATTTCGAGGTTTTTCATAGCCAATGTCAAATTTTGAACCTCCTCACGAGAATCAGCCATAGACTCTGTCAGCTTTTGATTAATTTCTTGCATTTGTTGCAATGTTTGCCGCAAATCTTTCATGCTGTCAAGCTCTTGTTTCGTAGCAGCCAGTGAGGACCATGTCAGTTCCAAATGTTCTTCCACGCTTGCCTCTATGTGGTCATTAAGATGAGCTCTCTTGTCCTACATATAGAGAAACAGCACATGACCGTCACAACCGGTGGCTGAAAAGATAGCTGCAGATCAACGGCTAGAAATTTTTTCAGCAGGCTCTCTTAGTATATAACAATCTGCAGAAACCTGCTCTTCAATTAATTGAGGTGCTTTTATACCTAAATTCAAGAGCCTAAAGGAAAATGGAAGTTCGCGATCGTGGTCTATCAAAGACGGCTGAGCAGCATAATAAAATTTGTCTATCGACGGCAGTTTGTTTTCACGGGATTTAAATCCGCGAAATTCGCGAAAATTAGAACTCACGAAAATGTCATGCCAGACGATAAACAACAATTTATTATATTCTGTTCAGTACAAACCTGAAATGGACAGCCAGCTTTGGCATAGGGACAGGTTACCTCTATCATTGGGCATTTATTCGACAAATGCCGTTCCATCTACAAAAAAAAAGAAAACTGAATAAAAAGAGCATAACATTTATATATTCCAAAAATAGTTTTAAATAAGTGACACTACAATCGATATCCCACCGTTTGTATGTAACAATAAGACAGTTAACTAAGATTTTACCTTTTGCTGATTTCAAAGTATTCGCAGTAGTGCTTACCGAATCAAAGAAAATTGTCACGAAATAGACAACAAAACTATGATTCACGTCACCTCTATCTGAGTTAACTTTTAAATGAGCAGGGACCACCGAGAGGGGGAGAGAGGGTGCCATGGGCAAATTTTCTACCATAAGACATCACCAGGAGCCCAGTTTGTATAATAACTTTCTACACTATGTATGTACCTCTTCTCTGGGTATTTCTTCATGTCCACAGCTGTCGCAAACGAGAGGAAAGCGTCTGCAATAAGTGCCTTCATGTTCCTGATGCATTAAGTGCAAAAATGAATTAATGAATAAAAAAACTAAATCAAGTTTTGCCAGTTAGGTTTAGCATAGCTAAACACCCTGACACTTCATAAGTGATCACATTGAGGGCTGCCTTGAAACGTCCTCTGTTTGCATCTGGTTTCCCAGAGAGACCTTTTTTTCCATTACTCCTTTTTAGTGCAGAGTGTACTAATGGGATGGTTATGGGGGCGGCTGGCCGCTAAGACTTTAAGTCGCTATCTCTATGGCGCTAAGGTGTAAATTTTAATGGTTGTTTAATTAATTAATTTCAATTAATTACTTAGTCTAGAGGCAAAGAAGTGGTGGGGGTGAGGTGGGGAAGATATATAGATTACTTCATAGAAAGTGCGACGTACGGATTTTTATTGACGAGTTGTAAAACTTTGGAAAACGAACGAGTGAGCGCAGCGAACGAGTGAGTTTTTCAAAGTTTTGCAACGAGTTAATAAAAATCCGTACGAAGCACTTTCTATGCTGTAATTTGTTTATTGTATATATAGCGAAAATAAAACTTCTCCTTTAAATCAGTTTTATTTTTTCCCGATAACATAAGCCTACATGTAGAACGGGAAAAAAATAATGACTGATGTAAATGACCGAACGTAATAAAAAACAAATCCGTTTTCCCGTCCAGCAACAAGCGGACAAAGAGCCAGCACAAGCTTAAATACAATACGGGGAATTCGTATTTAAAACACAAAGTGTGAAATCTTTTCGCCTATTCATGACGGCGGCTTCGCGCTGTACAAAGACAAATTCAGACTGTTGACTTGCGCTGTTTATAGAAATGTTGAAAGGAACATTCAGGGAATGACTTTTGTGTAGACACATTTTGCTTATATATATATATATGTATGGTTTTTTTTTGTTTCTTTTTGTAGATTCTAGTCTCTTCAATGTGTGTAACTCATTTTGTATGTATGTATGTTGAACGTTCCTCCTTCAATGTTCGCCCTTGAGACAGAGATAAGACTTGCTGAGGTGACTGTTGGCTGAAGCTGAAGTGCTAACGCTAAAGATGTTGGATATATTCCGCTGCTGTTTCCAAAAGTGAACTAAAAAGGAAGCCGAAGCCATGTTTTCAAAACACAAACTTCAAGCGGGCTACGCTTCTGGGAAGCCATTTGAATGCTTTGCTCTGATTGGCTAAGCGATTCTACTTTGGGCGATGATTGGTTATATTTTCACATGTGAAGAATGCTATACGCGAAGTTGATTGGACGTATCACTTTTTCACATGTGAAAATATAGCACATATAGAATTCTATTTGCAGGGTTTATTACCTAAAATTCTCGTTATATATACAATAAACATGTGCACCCTACGTAAAACGTGCTCAATCTACGTCACTTAGGTGTGAACATCGCAAGGCTCCTTATTTGGTACAAGTTACTATTCTCTTAAGAATAAAACCAATTTGCTCTAAACGCATGCGCGATTAGTTAGCGTTCGTGTCTTCTATATATTAAGCGGAGAATACATGATTGCATACGGGATCGGGATCAGAAATGTTGAGTGGTTTTCCTTATGGTAGACCCCAACATGTCTCAAAGTATCCAACGCTACCTCTGAGATCGAGAACACATGGAAAGAAAGTACAAAGTCCACATGGCCTGCTCACGTGCTCACATGTTCGTCACATGAAGGTTATCAAATGTCTCAGTTACGGTACTAGTTTACTGGCGTGACCATAGTTAATAACTCTGCCGTGACATAGTTAATTAAGTAAATTAAGCGGGGTGGCCATTTTTTTGTTCTTACAGGAATGTGCATGGGCTTTCCAGAATATAACCTCACACAGGACAACCAAGTCGGCAGAGTCATAGGCCAAAATTAGGATTGCCAATATAATCTTACACAGGGAATCAACTCTGTACAGTCACAGCCCAAAATTAGGATTGCGTTCCACTTCGTCGAACGCAATAAGCGCTTTTCCTAACACTTTAACTTCTGAAAAGGCTAAAAATCCCGAGATAAGTATATAGTTTTCGTTAAACACTTTCATAGCTTTATGTCACCCAAAATGTGCCTGTTTTTAGACGAAGCATGTTCTTGAGCTGAAAAGTTGTTAATAGATATAAATTTACCCCCTCTTATACCTGATGAAGATAATAACTTTGCTAGCTCTTTAGTTTTGGATAATTATGTTTGGTATATTTGTCAGTGTTTAAATAAGAAGGGAAATGCATAGCTTCTCCTTAGAGGCTTTTTTAGCGAGGAAAACGGAAGTATAAAGTTACAAATTTGGCGCGAACAGCTGAACTGTCACATTTGTTCAACGTATTATTAGATTCACGATGAGCGAAAATCATCGTAAAACACCAGAGTAAAACTTTAAAGCTGTCATGACAAACTGTAATTGTTCGTACTTTTTAGATCTTGAATGAAAGTATACAACCTTGGAACATACACACTGCTAATGGGAAAAGCCCTAGGAGACTACCAAGGCTGGCAAGGTATTCAACCCGAAGTGAACCGAAGCAGGGATGAGCACATACGCAGAGCGCTCAATTGCACTCTGCATTATCTAAGAAAGTCTCACTAGTTTTTTAACCGAAAAAACGTCTTGCTACATCCCTTACTTACTTGCTTTTGAATAAAGATGAATTCATCTTGACAGTGGACGCACTCTATGATTCTCTTCGGGCATTCCTCATTGTGATGAGTCTCCATAAGTCGCCTTTGAATGTCGACATCGCAGGCCAGACACTTTTCGTCTTCAAAATCGCATTCATCGTTGTGGTCCTAAGAACAACACTACAGTATTGCCTATGTTTACCCCAGGAAGTTCAAATTATACATGTTTACACTAGACTGCATGGCAGGCCGTAGAATGGGAGCTCAAGCTCGTCTTTCCCCTTTCCCTCCTCTTCAGACGCCTGCCACGCAGGCTATGTATACACAGATGACCCGAACACTACATCAGCAAATAAAATGTAAGTGCTGTTATTTACTTGTGTTCCTGTGTCTTTTACAGTCGTTTAGAAAGGATGTGAATGAAGCGAAGGACTCATTTCGAATATTATCTTGTCTGCCGCTTTGTAATTTTTGACGCTACGTCTCGAGTTTCCACTATCGTCGGTGCGTCCGCTCCCCTGATGACAATGGAAACTTGAGACGTAATCGGAGTTTCTCCATTTACAAAAGCGGCAGGCAAGATAATATTCCAAATGTAAACTGCCTGCACTTCATTCTGATCGCTTTTAAACGACCAAAAAGACAAGGGAACACAGTTAAATAACAGTACATTTATTTTTACTGCTGATGTCTATTCCGGAAGTAAATCTGAAACATGCCTTGCTTGGTAAAGAAGACTGCAAGTAAGCAACAATACGCGACAAAGAAGTGAAGACACTTTTAGGAAATGATTGCGTTCGTAGAATGAAGTTCATAATCTTGGGGTTCCTGTGGACTTAAGGGTGACTTCTTTTCAGACTTTTTCGTCCAACGTCTGCATTTTCTGCGCAATTCTGAATGACGTTATATGTCATACATCATATGCGTCAACTCTATCGCGTACCTCATGGTTTTTTTCTGAGCAAGTCTGAGCATTGTAAAAGCCGATTTCTAAGGCTATAGATTTCCTCCCGTGGTTTATAGTTTATTGTGTGTGCGAAGCTCGCACTAAATTAGCAGCATTGAAACTTTGTCTGTTTACGAGAATCACGTGATCGAAAGGAATTCTGCTGAGATGACTGGGCACTAGTTCTTCTAGATGAAAAGATCGAGTGCTAGTAGTTGACTGATGTGAGTGGACTTTTTACTTTCTTCGTCTTGACCACTTCGCTTTGGTGTACCATTTATCAGTTTTTAGATACTTTTTTATTTTCCCAGCTTCCAGATGTCAAGGTAGGATTTTTTTCTTGTATAGCTTATTTTGAGTTGCGTGCGTATATATCATGTATATTGCATGTATCGAAAACGTTTACCGTGTTTTCATAGCCTGATACAAACACGAGACGGTGTGGGAAAATTCGAGACAGTTATGCAAACGCTAGACGAAATTTCATAACTGTCGAGAATTCCCCCAACCCATTTAGTGTTTATATCAGACTATGCACGGGGTCTGATATAAACACAATATCTGATATGGGACAGGAAAAAAACGCTTTAAAAAATTCTTCCATTGCTTTTATAAAATATTTCTCAAAATTAATTCGACAAATGAAGGGAAATTTTATTTATTAATTTCTTGATCCAAAAAGATTTTCTCAATACACGCTCTAGACAATCATCTTTCCTACTAACCAATCGAAACACGCATCTGATAACGCACGAGCCAATGAAATTTCGCGTTACAAAAGTCAAAATCAAAGTTCAAATTTGTGGAAATCGCCAGCGAGCAAGCTTGGAAAAGTTTTCTTCATTTGAATTCCTTGATATTTATGCTTGAGAGTTAAACTAACCGCTTTGAAATGGTTTCAAATTGTGCCGGGGAAACACCGAAAGCTTGACGTCACAACCGTGTTTGCATACTCTCATCTAAACACATCTAGCGACCAATGAGAATGCGCGTACTGTCTTAAATAAATTATAAATTCGTATCCTTCGTAATTTCGTTTTTTTAGCTTATGCTTTATGCATGTCTGTTTTCATTTATCGAAACAAGGGCTTCCTAATTTCGTGTAGGCTTTGAAAATATTGATTGCAGTTGTATTGTTTATTGAAAGCTTTCGTCATTCGTCATTCCTTTAGGTGTCCATAACGGGAGTCATTTTGCTTACCCAAGCAAACATATCAAGACTCGGCTTGTGGTTAGTGCGGGTTGGACAGGGGCTGGTGCGCTTTCGCAAGCTAAAATTTATCGACCTGAAAGTTCGGCGCAGGTTGCCCGAGACAGCAAAAAGAATCACTGTACTACTTTCGCCAATATCTCGCTGGCCAACATTTATATCGGCTTTAATTCTAATTTTCAGATTCACAAGGTATCCTCGGATCCGAATGGACGCTTTATGATATGTGATATCGTTGCTGATAGTAAGCGTCTGACTGTAGCTAACATCTACTCTCCGAATGAAGACAATCCAAACTTATTTCAGTATTTTTTTTCGATCACTTATGATTGATCACTTGAAGATTTCAGCAAAGCCTCAGACTCAATGATAAGAAAACAGATGCTCTATGGATCGGTGCAAGTATTAAAAATGATAAAATACTATCATCGAGAAAAGAATTAAAATGGCCAAAAGACAAGGTAAAATCCCCAGGGCTAGGGATTTCAACAGATGGCAAACTATCTGCATCTCTAAACTACAATGAGAAAGTTGAAAAAGTTAAAGAAATCCTAAGAGGCTGGAAATACCGCCGACTCGCACTGGGAAAATCACTGTTATCAAGTCATTAGTGGTCTCCCAATTAGTTTATCTACCCTCGCCTCTCTGCTAAAACTGCAAGGTTTTAAACGAAATAAATGATTTCTTCTACACTTTTCTATGGAATGGTAAACGCGACAAGATAAAACGGGAGGTAATGATCATTGATTTCGGTGTTGGTGGCCTAAAAATGATTGATATTAGCTACTTTAATAAATCTTTCAAAACCACATGGATTAAAAAATATTTAAAAAACAATAACAAGGGGGAATGGAAAATCAAAGTCTTTTTTTTTCCTACAACCTCAACGTTAAAGAGACCTTATCGACAATAACAACTTCCGACGCCTTTTTAAAAGAACTATTAGGATCTGGGCAGAAGTTAACTTTAAACCTGAAATAATATCAAGAGGACACTTTCTGGATCAACAACTTTGGCATAACTCCCTAATAAAGATAGCTAACGACACAGTTTTTTTTTAACTGGTTTACAAAGGGAATAACAAATATAATTTCTGCCGTTTGAGGGACGAATTAGTCGGAAATTATTATTCTGACGGCGCGTTGGAGAGACTCGCGGTGCATCTTGGGTTGCTTAAGGACTATTTAAGGTTTTTGGAGCGAGATCTAAGTCATTCTAGGTTGGTCAGTCGGATTGTTCGCCCGCTTTAATTATTTTTTTTATTTTTTAGGATTACGTTTCGATTTGATCAACTAGTGTAAATGAAATGTAGAATACCCTTTCCTCGGGGTCTCGTGCTGCTGCATATTTTTTGGCCACATCTAAAGGGTGGATGTTTCCAAGACTCTCGAAATCGAATTTTACTGCCAAGTGTCTCAACACTTTTGTCACTCAGTGAAGTTGTAGATTTCAGACTAATACTTTACTCTAATGTACGAGTCAATTCATCTATGTGAGACAAGAAAACAAAAAAGCTAAAATATTGCATACCTCTGCATGTCCCAGTTCACCAATCCAGTCACAACCTCTGTCATTCCGCTTGCATTTAACACGCAGACACAAGATATCTCTGGCCCAGGCTTTGTCAGGAAAGTACTGCGAAGTAAACAATACCGGGAATGTGTAGGAGAAAACTTAGTGACATCTGTCTTTGAATAACTATTAATGCTTCTGGCATCGATGTACATGTATATATTCCTGGCGGCAAACATTTATTTTTTACTAACTTTTCACAACTTCTCCTGTCTAATAGTTTGCTTACTGCGTTGTTTGCTTGGTTAGGGAATAGTGTAGAAGTGGACGTTGACGCTTACTATATTACTCCTCTTACTACACAACAAAACGTCTAATAAGATCTAACAAGATATATATATATATCGTTTTCTCTTGTCTCGTTTCATTTGGCTAAACGGATCCATGCCCCTGATCCGGGCTAAGACAGAAAGGTACGATATTGTTGGCTTTTCTCAGGTGACCACTAAGTCTTTGGCCTCGGAAACAGGCTCTTAGGAGTCAAATGAACTTTTGACTTTTGACGTTTTTTCTGGTGTGAAAACAAGGCTAATGTGGTCTCCACCGAGCTAGTGACTCTAGCTACATCCAGGAAATTGCATAAGACGAGTGTAAGAGAAAAGTTCAGAAGTGTTTATTTGCAAATAGGCTGAGTTTTTCCGAGTTATTCGACGATATTTCGCTTATGTTGAACGTGAGAAGAATATGCGAGATTGTGGATAGACTTACCAGTGCTGCGAAAGTGTGTGATTCATGGTGTGATTTCGAATTCCGCATGGTGTTAACAGGAATGTGATCGCTTGTTTAGCTCCGGTTTCGCCAAAATAGTCTCTGCCAGGCATTAATATTGTTTCGTCGGTGTTTAGCTTAGCTGAAAGTACCTTAGAAAAGCAACCCTAGACTCAGGGAAATTGGATCTAGGTCTAGTTTCAGCGGGCTCTAATGGTATTGAACCATGGGCCAGTCCTTGTACAGATAAGAAGGTGACAATTTGGGCACCATGTTTCATTCAGTTTGTTGTCTATTCTATGCAAAATCCTGTTTTTTTATCGGAACGCGAAAAAAGTAGTGTTTTACTGACTATTGGAGTTGCTATGTAAGCCTTAACCAGGCACTCTTTCGCTGAAGCTCACTCAACTTAAAAATTTCTAGACTGAAGTGACACCGCTTTGACTTCGCCGCCGGAAGACAGGTTACTGAATAAATGTTCTAAAATTTGCGTCATTTTAAATTTCGACTCGTTGGAATGCCTTTAGGGGCCATTAACTTACTGCCCGGCATTATTCTTTTATTTCCCCACTGAAAGGCTCCTCCTATAATGCCACATTTTTCCACTAAAATGCTCGGTTTCCTCAAAGAAGTCACTAAAAACCTTGGTTAATACTCATGCGTAGCTTGACAAAAATGTATACTTAGTATAACAAGTTAATAACGTAACTATGTAAAAGTTTTCAGTAATGCACCAGAGGATAATTCTGTTGTTTTGTTAATCTTTTGTCCCCTTTCAGTGATACTGTGAAGAGGTTGTCTTCATTTTCTCGTAAAAAAAATTATTTCTATATTCTGTGGAAAAAATATAAATTTTCTGGGAAAATGGCACTAAAATGCTTGAATAATGCTCGATGCTTTTGCTTCACTAAAATGCTTGAAAAAATGCTAGTATAGTGTACAAAAGCCTGCCTTTGGACGAGTTTTATTGCTTTTAATTGCCAAGAAGTAGAATGAGTCGTTATCTTTGATAACCCGCTTTTCAAAAATCCAGCAATATATGCAATTTGTTAATTCATAAGTTAACGAAATGTGTTATACCACGAGAGTATTCTCTTTTAATTAAACAACAAAAAGACGAGAACACGAGATAAATTAAGTAAATTAATTAAAAGCGTTCGTGGAAACCGTCTGTTAGAAAAAATAGATTATTGAAAAAGTATAATGAACTCATATGAACATTTCATAAATTCACTTCCACATCATAATAATTGTTCTACTTACACCTCCTTCCTTTTGAATTTCTTGTCGATCGTTTGGACAGACAGGACTGGCGTCCCTGCAAAGAGATGACACAAAATATGTAAAACAATACGTTTCCTTGGTTTATAAGATACGCCTCACTGCGCGGAAGCCTCGTTTGGAGCTGGCAGCACAAGAACAAAGGTGTCTACTCGATTCATTGCAAAGATCAGACTGATTACCATATCATTTTTACTCGACATAAATTGGGAATTGAAGATTGAAGCGCTTACTTCCTTTTATTGGCTTCTACTCTATAGTCTTTATAGTACCGGCCAATGACTGGGTAAATTGAGTCCAAAAGGACGCATTTGAATGATTAGTTTCCAGGCTAGTCATATGAAGCAATATCGTCGACAAATTTTAATTAATTTGTTCCGATTTTCGTTTAGACAAATAATTAATTCCCTGCAACTCAAAAACAAAGGGTAAATAGACTCGCAGTCTTAAAAGAGCTTACTCGAAGTAAAAGTTAAGATGCACTTCATTAAATAAAATCGCTTTCTGGATCTCAGGGAGCAAGAGAAAAAAAACAAATAGTTTTCCACATCAGTAGGTATCTCAATTATGTGTAAAAATTACTTTCACTTTCACAACCAGTTACCAATGGAACACAGAAACAAATACAGAACCTGTTGCTTACACGAATGAAAATATTGTGCTTACCGAATACAGAAAGATGAAAAGCAACGAGCTGAGAATCACTGAAAATGAATTATAATTTTGAAGGTTCAATTACCTTTGAGCTATGGATGAGACAGAAATAATCAATTTTGTTTTTTTGCGCCAAATCTCAAGCCGGTCTGATGGCATCGTGGCGTGTAATATTAGCTTTCATCTCAGTTAGTTGTTAGAATAGCTTACACCTTTGTAAAATGTGTGATGTGTGATGTACTTCCTAGCACCTAATACAGATTTAGCTCACCCAATGTAGGACATTTTCACCTGAGAGGGAAAACAAAAAATAACGCTGACGTAATCAAAAACGACCAGACGGCGACATGGCCAAGTTTCTGCATAACGTTTACTGAATTTTCTGACTTCTTTAACAGGCTTGAAACTGTGTTATGTTTGGCATTATCTACCTTAGAATCCTTTGCAAGCAATCTTTACAGAATCGATGGCCACACTCCACAGTTTGCACGGCATCTCGCATCGGCAGAAGACACACTGGACATTTCTGATTGTCTGCCACCTCGTCGACAAATTCGTTCTCATAGCCACCGAAACGGGGTTGAGTATCTTCCTCGTCACTGGTTTGACCGTCATAAGCAATAATAAAATCTATTTCAAATCCATTTTCGAGTTCTTCCTCGTCGCTAGATTGAGTTTCCCAACCACCTGAGAAATCTGATACATCGTCTACCACTTCCATCTTGTACAAAGCCAATAGCGGAAATAAAGGAACAAAGATTGCGCATGCGCGTGACGGCTAACCTTTGAAATCAAGCGAGGTGCACGTGGGCTTTTTGATCTGCGATTGGTTGACTTCGAGAACGAGAATATTACGACTCGTATTGACTGACAGCTACCAAAACGAAAAACAATCATATTGATGAAACCTAAGTAGCCCAGCTTCTCTAAACAACAAACAATCTTTAATAAGCATTTTACTTTCTATTTCCGCAATTAACTCTACACCGTATTACCACCGACTATGGAGGAAGAATTCGAAGATGAACCCAGAATTGGTGGCTATGATGTTGTGTTTGTAGATGAGTTGTCTCCACCCCAAACCTTCCTTGTATGCCTTCTTGCCATGCGTAACCCTGTACAGACCGTATGTGGCCATCGATTCTGTGAATCCTGCCTGTTAGAAACATTAAGGTACAGAATAATATGTTTTGTTTGTGTAAGCTGCACATCTCGCCACACAAACGATTCCAAACTGTTCGCATACCAATAAGTACTCTAGCCGAGGGTTCATTTCCCGTACAATATACAGAATACTTGTCTGATGCTAACCGTATCACCGAATCTCCAGGGGAGATCATGATCCTCCGATTTGTCCAGAAGACAGGAATCCTTTCCCAGAAGATGTAGGGGTGACTTTAATGAAAAGTGCAAATTTCTATACATCGTAATCATCAATATTCCAAACAAGCCTCGGCTATTAATATTCTGTTCAATTGACAATATTTATTTGTCTGTTTAAGTGTCTTCAATTAGTACAGGAATGCTAAATTTTAAAGAAGGTGATTAATTTTTTTACTTACTAGACACTTTTTCCGAGAAAGTGAATGTGTCATGGAGCCATGGCACTAGGTGAATATAATACGATCACGTTCAACAAATTCAGTGTTGTTTCATTGGTTGAAAGAAAGTAACAAAAGACTGAGACATAAAAACATAAAATCATGTTGATGAAACAGGAAACCCTCAGCAGATTGATTGGGTCGTATGCACGGGTCCACGGCCAGGCTCAGTACTACAGGAAGAGCTTAAATTCCATCTAAGACTCGTGTGGTTGCAACATCCTTCCTAGGGCTTTCTATGATCAGAGGAGAAATTACCGGGTCAGTTATTTACAACAAATTAAACTACCTTTGGTCCCTTAGGGTTTATTTTCTGTTCTGCATTTGAGCTCATTTTCCTGTATGTTCGGCATCCCGGTCCTGCATGGCACAACTTTGGTTTCATGAAGGTAGCCCGACGACCACGATTTTTTCAAGTAGGAGTTTTTGGTTCTTCATTAGGCTCTATTTCCGCGGCTGATATCACCTATCTCTCCGGTTCGGTCTTTAGGAGCAAAGGCTACTTTCACGAACACCGGTTGGTAATCGTGTTACATTTATTCTTCGCCTTCGAACACACAAAAAAATAGACAAATCTTAATCGCGGAAGAACGAGAGCGAGCCCGCGGACTAATCGTACATCAGTCAGCAGCAGGTACTGGCCGCTGTGTTTGTTGCACGCGACAGGCAAGCTAAACGCTTGCAGCAAATTAAAGTATGTTTCGTATGAATCAAACGATGTGGTATAACACAAGTTCTGTCGAATTTTTCAATAGGCTAAATCACATTCGACAAGTCGAAAAGTATCATGGATGAAATAAAAGCAGCACGAAAGAAGCATCTGCAGAGGAGAGAGGTGCGGACTACAGATCTCCTATGTCTCCTATGACACAAAGGGTAGTGAGAATTACAATCCAGAAAAAGCAAGAGTGAATTTCTTAGAAATTATCACAATAGCAAATAATAGTAATTGAAAATTCTCTCTCCTTGATGACTCTCCTGATAAAAGTCTTTCGTGATGTGGCCTGGGAGCGGGAGATACTTTCCCTTCGTGTCAAATGCAACAAGAGTGACAGAAGATGCGAGTGGATTGGACAACTACGATACTACGAGGTGCAGTATAGCTTGCTACTTGTAGTTTGTCTCACAAATCAAACGAAGGTTTGTTTGTTTTTTTTATATTAGGCGTAATGCTGATCTTATCGTTGAGCATAGTCTTTCAGCGTTTTGTTGCGAGGACTGTAAGACTATAAACATTAGCCACTCCAAATCACAACAGGTAAACATCAATTAGTTTATCTTATGTGATCATCCGGGTAAGAGTAGTTCTGAAAAAAACTATTGTTGATGACTGACGTTTTGAAGTCAAGTGAATAGTGTTGGTCAGTCGGTGATGCTGTAACTCTGGTCCGTTGAAAGGCCAGACTTACAACGTCATCGACTGACATCAACGACTGAATAACACTATTCACTTGACTCTGCTCAGGTTGACGAAACGTCAGTCACCAATTCAGGCCCGGTTTGTTCGAAAGTTGGATAACCCTATCCACCGGATAAATCACTATCCAGCGGATAGCGTAGTT
>CM042746.1:18438794-18463794 GCA_022496165.2 Catalaphyllia jardinei | reverse complement strand
ATTTTTATTTTAAGTTTCTAGATTTGGGGGCGTTTTTAATAAAGCAATTTTTCCACTTGCACGTTTGGAATATGAGGCGACCATAGCCAGTCGGCTCTATACGCCTCGTTAGCTATATACCATATCACATCCAACAAGGCCTTCGGTCTCGGTGGAAAAGGCACCCTCTGAGATCTGCAGAATTTTTCATACCCTACGAAAGCCGAATTCGATAATTGCTTTATTATTCATTGAAAATATTTCCCCGTTCTTAACGGAGTTTCGCCATTTTAAAATAACACAAACCTCGTCCCCAAGTTTTGTCGGTCAACGGTTCGATAACTTGCAGCGGGCTGCACTTTTGACGTCATGTTGACGTCATTGGTTCAATATGACAAACCTTTTGACGTCATCGGTTCATCGTGTCAAAGTTCTTTCCAAATTTGGTCAACAGCAGCTGGTTATGGTGAATTAGGCGTGTGGTTGTAACCAATCAGAAACGGGGAAATATATTTGAATGAATAATAATTGTTAACCCTTTACACCCTAAGACTTGACCCTGTTTAACGCCAGACGATTTTACTCATCAAAGGGAGACCCCTTAGGACTTAAAGGGTTAAAAACTATCTCCCTTAACCCTTTACTTGTGACTTATAGATTTCTCTCTGTCTAACCCCGGACGATTTTACGCTTGAAAGGGACAGCCCTTAGGGCTTTAATAAGGTTTTAATATATGATAGCGAGGTAACAATAATTTTTTTATAGTACGTCCTCTAAGTACGTCAGAATCAGTAAATCGAACATAAATGTTGCTGTTTTTTCAGGTGGAGTCCCATGTGAAGGACGATTGTGCGATGACCATGGTGAACTGTCCTTATGAGGGAGCTGAATGTCCGTTCTATGTAAGTTCAATAATGATAGAGCGGTTTGGTAATTACTTTGTCGTTGAAATAACCAATCTGACCTGTACAGTTATAAAGAGAATACTTCTATTTGATGATAAGTATCTGGCATCGTAGCAACGTCTTTAAGTCATACTCGTTTTAACGTACCTAAAACCTAGGTAAGCACGGATAAAAAGATCTGCGTAGTTAAACGTTCTCATCATGAGTTAAGCGAGTTAGGTGTTGGCAGTCGCATTCACTGAGCAACATTTCGATTGAAGAAGGCCTCGGCATTGAAAGTCATTGAAACAAAGTTTTGCAATTTTAGCAGCGTTAATTTTTTAAAGTACTCTTTTTATGGTTTTCCTGAGGGCGACGTTTACCGAGTTTTGTAAAGGCACCTGATTTCAATGCACGATTAGTTCAACAGGTTCAATTAAATATTCACAGGACAAAAGGAGAAATTTAAAATCTCACCTTGAGGCGTCGATTGAGGAACACCTGTCCAAAACATGGTCTAAGCGCTAGCTGTCAAAGACAACACAGCGCTTGGACGGGCTGGAAGGACTGCTACTCGATAAAGAATACATGGAACACACAAATAATGAAGAAATAAGCGACCTGAGGCAGTCGCAAAAGCTTGAACTGGAAAACAAGAGACTGCGAGATGACATCAAGGGACTGCGAAGTGACATGGTAGTACTGCGACAAGTATATATGATGAACAAGAACGAGGTCGATGCACTCAGACGGCTTGTTCAAACCAAGGAGAGCAAGGTCAAGGCTAACGAGGAAAAACCCCGCGAAAAACCACTACCACCAAAGCCGAGTAAAAACTACACGGGAAGAGAGATGGATGATTCAAAGAGCCCTGCATACAGGTATGTGCACGATATTTTCTCCAATATTAGAATTTTTTCGCAAAGCAAGAAGCAAACTCTTCTATTCCATCATTTGTTACTGTCGTTTCGTGCTAATAATGATCTTATAATTAACAATTAGACCCTTCACCCTCAAGGGCCATGGGTCAATAGCCCATGAGGCAAAGCCGAATGGGCTATTGACCCGTAGCCCGCAAGAGCTATGCTTCTAATTGTTAATTGTAGTTTGTTGCCTATATGGCGTTGCGAACAAAAGCATGTATCGATGAAAAAAATATTAAAAAGAAAACTTAATATGTAAGCCGAAAACTGAAAAAATACTTCGAAGATAATAAAAACAGTACTAGATTTGCAAAACAACGATATAATACTAAACAGATGTCGTGCCAAAAAAAATGAGAACCGAGAAAACAAAAACGTGATTCGAGAACAAAAGAACGTTTACCAGTTGTCTTGCAGTGCCGAGATTTTGAGATTGGAGTTGGCCAAATAAAAGTGATATAACAGAGAATTAACTCTGAAATGTAAATTTTAGTGCTAATTTAACCCATGAAGAACCCACTGGGCGTTAGCCCTAATAAAGGGAATCAGGGACCTACACGAGGTAAAGAAAAATCTTTTGACCTCGGTGGGAATCGAACCCACGACCTCCGGATTAGATCTACCGTTACTCTGCCGACTGAGCTACGAGGTCGGACAGAGAAAGTCGGGGTCGATTTAGATGGTGAATCACCGAGGTCAAAGATTTTTTCTTTACCTCGTGTGGTTCCCTGATTCCCTTTACTAGGGGTAACGCCCAGTGGGTTCTTCATGGGTTAAATTAGCACTAAAATTTACACTTCAGAGTTAATTCTATGTTACATCATTTGTGTTCATAGTGCTACGCGGCATAACATTCAAATAAAAGTGAGCCGAGAAAAAGAGAACGCTGGCCAGTTGAACAGTTGATGCACATCGAGAAACATGGTCCGTTAAAATGGAGTTGACGGACCTACACAACTCTTAGGATTCGTTACATTTGCATATTTTCCGTTCTCTTCTTTGTCTCTCAACCTTTAGTCCCTGCACACGTGTTTATAAAGATCACTTTATGTTGTGTTATTGGGAGGAATTTTCAGTAGAGTAAAGCTCGCCTGCGGACAGGTTTCTGGTGAGTCCGAACGAAGCGAGGGAGGCTCCCACGTCATGTCCCGATCGCTACGCTCTCCGAATTCTTCCGTTTCGCGCTCGTCCGCTCGCCTCGTTGGCCGAGAGCCTGTTGGCAGGCTAGAGTGGGGCCGTTAGACTGTGCTATATAGAGCCTATTTTAAGAGATTAATCGCTTCGAAGAGTTTGCCACCTGTGTGATTTACCATATGTTTATACTTTGGTTAGGCTCATTCTTATTGCAAGATATGTTTTGAGTCTCTAAGGGTTGGCTTTCGAGAGACAAAATTTGAAATATTCCGCGAACTTGTTGCTTACCTGTATTCTATATTGTGGTAGGCGAATGGTCCCTAAAAACTCTGAGTTTCATAACATTTTAGTCGAATTTCACGAGTCTCGTAATCTCGTTTCTTAGCAGTTATGTGGGTCTCGCAGTCTCGATATTTGTACGAAGCCCACTCGGATTCTCGATTTTTCACCAGGCTAAAGATCTCAGAGTACTGATTCGTCTATCTGTTTATATAAATGACGTCTTCCCGTCACTTAATATTGACTTTCAATAAAGTAACTTTCAAATTCCGAGCAAAAACTAATCCTAACTTATAATCGAATTTCTAGTTCCAGCCAGTACGAAGACGCTGGCTAAAGGGTTGCACACATTTCTAATTCTCAACTAATAAACTGGGGCTCGAATTTTGGCTGAACGTCTCACGCTCGCACTCAAACGTTTTGAAGGCCCCGTCCACATACGCCGCGTCCACATACGCCGGAGGAATTTGAAAACGAAGCTTTATTTCTCCGGTTAGGCCTTCCGTCCACACTAATCCGGTGAAATTGTCCACCGAAAACGGAGCTTTTCGAAAACGCTCTTGAAAACGGAGCTTGCGTTTTAGTGTGGACGGAAAACATTCTGAAAACGGAGCATGTCGAAAACGATGACGTCACGATAAACAGGTGACTAGTCTGCCCGAGTCTTCCTCAAACACAAATCCAAAATGGCGGCCGAAATTAAAAGATCGCGGGAACAACAAAGCGGTTAGCCAGGTGGGTTCAACTAAAACCTTCCTATGCGCATGCTCACGGGTGCTCTCAAGCCTTTTTGCCGCCTGTGATTGTTGCGTGTTCAAATTTCTCCGTCGTAGTGTGGACAGAATTCATTTTATCCGTTTTCGAGTGTGGACGAAAAACATTTAATGCGTTTTCAGAGTGAAACCTCTGTTTTCAAATTCCACCAGCGTAGTGTGAACGTGGCCGGTCGAAGTCTCACTGTCGCAATCTAAAATGTGTCTCGGTCTCGCAGAGAAAACCGCTTGTCTCGCCATCTCGCAAAGTCTTGCATTTACCATTCGCCAACCCTTGTATTGTGACGCTGGGCTCAGCTGTTTCATTACTGAGAACTGTTTGCAAATATGGTGCTTCTTACCAGAGAAATCATACAAGTTTCTCATCGTCGTCCGGTTTCAGTTTTGTTCATACTGCCGTAGCTTTATTTCGAGAAAGCTATACGTTTTGTATAAGACGTTCGTTTGTTTTTTTGTATCAATGTGGTCTAGCTTACGTCTCTTGAGCTTGATGTTTAGAATCATGTTTAGGTTTACAGCTCCTTAGCTCGTTCTTGCACCAGATGCCTTCAAATATATAGCTGCTTAAGCATAAGTCTGGAGACTGTTAAGTTTGTTTTAAATGCCATTGTTTGGCTTAGCTCAGTTATGTGATCGCAGAAAAGTAACACGAAAGCATATATTTTAAGTATGTGAAGGTATTTTGATGTGAAGGTTGACGCCCATAACTCTCAGCGAACAGTTGAAATCAAAGTTAAAAGCAGGCTCTCGTACTCGCCAAGGCACCGAAACAAAAATTCTAACTGTCATGGGACGCTGAGCTAACTTGCCTTTCCAAGTGCTCCGATAGCCCAGCAAGAGAGACAAAAAATTCTGCAAGATCATGCAGCCAACGTACCACCATTTTAAATCTCTATGCCCACTCTCTCCATACCTGTATTAAATAGAGTATTTTTTTTGCTTGACTTTTTTTGGTCGGCTTGAACTTCAAACTCTCCGTATTGGTAAGACAATGTCAGCATTCTCTCGTTCTCGACTCGCGTTTTTTGTTTTCTCACTCGCATTTTTTCACTCCACCCGTGCTTTTCTGATGAATTTTGTAATTTTCAACTTACGTATAATGTTTTTCGATATGTTTTTGTCTGCAACGGAACGCCATATAAAGTCTGACGCCAGCCGTTTTAAATTCTATTTTGAACAATGCCGTGGATTAAAAAATATAAACGTTTTTCCTTGCGTTGATTTACAGAATTTTTTCGGCCGCTGTCGGATTACGAACGGGTGCTGGAAAAATTTGGAGGAAACATGCAAATAGTAAATTGTCGATTCTTGTCTTACCCAATTACTTTCCTCAGTGAAAAATCCTAATCTTGTTTTTGTCTGGTTTATCAACAGAACATGTTGACTATGTTGACTCTGACGACTCTGACGACGAGCACGGGATACAATGGTCACATGGCAGGTATCACTCTTCGGAAGAAGAGGACGTGCTAGATCTAGCGGATTCTTGCTAGTCACTTTTGATCACCTTATTGGATGCTTCGATGACCTATCAAAGCCGGACATTCGACGCGGCACTCTATAGCCGGGCTGATAGAACGGTCGAAGTTTTTCAGAATGGCCAAAGATGAAGAAGCGAGTACCATAAGGCAATGTCCTTGGATTTATCGTTTTAAATATATTCATAAACGGTTTATACTTATACTACAAGTAGAATCGGAAGACCTGCAAACAGATGCAGACTATAACCTGACAACTCTAAATACTGCTTGTACTGAGCCTCGGAAAATAACATGCATGAGTCACGACATTACTGCATCTAGGTAATTTCGCTACCTAGCAATGGCTGCTATGAGCAAAGACGTATCCTGCAGGTATTTCAAATTAGATGGCTTAATTTATATCTCTCGATTTTTTACACATCGATTAACTAAATACAATTTACGAGGCTGTGGCTTAAATGTTGTTCCGACTTCATATAACAGTCTTGGCGGCCATGCACAAGTCCTGTTTGTACATGATTTCCCACATATAGAAACACTTACCAGATGTCGCCAAATCTTCCACCACTTAGCGCACTTTTAGCGCAATGCTTGCCTGAATAGTGTTAAATTCACAGGGTGCCAGTGTATAAACTGTACATAATTTCATCTATTTTTACATTTTTATTTTCGTTTGAATGGTGTCGAGTTTGCAGGGTGCCAGTGTATGAACTGCATTTTCCAAATTGAATTTTTAATATTAGGACTAGTTTCCCTCAGGAATATTTTATATTTTATTCTTAATTTATCTTGGCGAATTAAGTATTTCTAAGTAGTAATGTTGTAAAATAGTATTGTAAAATAGTACTGTAAATAGTCGTGCTTAATAGTATTGTCAAATAGTCGTGCGTTTTTGTCATGAGCCCCTGGTTCGGGAGATTAGGCAACCATAGCCTGTTCCAGGCTCTCGGACTCAGTGAGGACGATCGAAAGAGCGAGCGGGCGACGGGCGACAAGCAGGATCAGCGACGAGCGGGATCCGGGAGAGAGAGGGCGGGAGAGCCTGTAAGCATTCTTTTAAAAACCCCATTTCGCCCACTTGAAAAAAGAAACCGTTCTTGTGTCAAAATGTCAAATGTTAAAATCTCCGTATGTTAGGTACAGAGTTACTCGCGCGAGTTTTACGAGGCCAAGCTGATCTTCACAGTGTGTTGCGTTCTTCTTCGATCGTTCATGTCTGCTGTGTCTCAGAGAATCTCTATGGTGGAAGTCTCTGCGTAGGTGTACAGAAAATTAACTATCGGCAAAGAACAGACCGAACTGGAAAATATACCAGGCATTCTCGTCCAGCTCGACTTTCGCAAAGCCTTTGACACAATCGAGTGGCCAATGATTCAACAAGTCCTGTCAATTTTCAATTTTGGTGTTTCTATTAAGCGTTGGATAGAAACTTTCTACTGTAATGCAGAGAGTTCTGTTATTAATAATGGCTTCACTACTAGACAGCTCAAGTTGTCGCGAGGAGTAAGGCAAGGTTGTATACTATCACCCTATCTGTTTATTTTAACTGTGGAGATACTTGCGTCTAAAATACGGCAGGATAATTCGATTTGTGGCGTTTTTATCTTTCATAAGGAATTTAAAATTTGCAATTCGCGGACGACACCTCTCTCATCTTCAGCGACCTAATATCGGTCCAAAACGCCTTGCTCATACTAAACGAGTTCGGGATTTTATCTGGCTTAAAACTCAAAACTCAACGAATCTAAAACCAAAGCTCTTTGGCTAGGTCCATGGAAACAACGTACCGAAAACCCCCTCAACTTCATATGGATGAAAGAACTGCTTAAAGTCTTGGGGATTTACATCTCTTACGATAAGGCCGGAAACGAGAGACAAAATGTCAGCAAAAAAATTGAAACCCTTAATGCAAAGCTGGGTACCTGGAGATCTCGCCAACTTTCGGTCTTCGGGCGGTATTTAATCGTTAAGTTACTGGGGATTTCACAGATCATTCACTCTGCTGCCGTGCTAGACATTCACAAGGATTACATTGTAAAAATTCAATCTTCAATTTTTAAATTTATTTGGAAGGAAAAGCAGGACAAGATTAAAAGGGAAGTCAGTCTATATCAAGATTATGAAAGAGGTGGTCTGCATGTAACACACGTTGAAACTCTGTGTAAGGCTTTACGTTTAGCATGGATTCAAAGATTCCTAAAAAGTGACAACTGGGAATTGGAAAATTGGAAAGTCATTCCAAGTTCCTTCTTTAAGAAATATGGGGGCTTATACTTCTTGCTTCACTGTAACTTTGATGAAAAATTTCTAAAGTCGATTGAAATGCCATCCTTCTACAAGCAAATTCTGAGTTTCCTTTTGGAACTGAAGAATGTCTATGACACGAATGGAGATCAGGAATTAATTATTTTTAACAACAAAGAAATACAAATAGGTAGTAAAACTGTGTTTTATCAGGATTGGTTTGACCAAGGAGTCTACTCAATTTGTGACATTCTCGATTCTAATGGAATGTACTTGAATTTTGCAGATTTTTGTCGGAAATTTTCAGTTAAGTCAAATTTTCTCACCTATTTTCAAATTCTGTCGGCTATTCCTAAACGACTGCTGAAAAAGGCAAGAGACTCTCTTGGCACCGATTCAATTTTTACTCCAGGGAATTCTACTTTTCAGCTGTCACCGTCGCTGTTGATCGACCCATCCAAATTAACATGCAAAGATTACTATTGGCTTTTTTTGAACAGGAAGGAACCTTGCGCAACTGGTCCTAACAAGTGGAAACGCGACCTTCCACAGTTCATTTTCTCTTAGAGCACAATTTTTAAGGGGATAAAGTCTATTAGTAAGCAAAATAAATTAAAGGATTTTTTCTATAAACTTGCTCATCGAATTGTCACCACAAAGAAAAAATTACATTTATACGGAATTGAAGACAACAAGAGCTGTCATTACTGCGGGGATGACGACTCTTTACTACACTCTTTCTTAGATTGTCAAATTGCAGTCGACTTTTTCCGGAAAGTGCTATGCTGGTTTAATGAAAAGGAAAACTCTGCCATCACATTAAAATCAAAAGAAATACTCATCGGAGCAGCTACGGATAACGATGATAAAATTAAACAACTAAATTTCAGCCTCCTCTATGCCAAATTCTACTTTCATTTTCAGAAAATCAACCAACGTGCCTGTAAATGGGATGCTTTTGTCCGGAAACTAAATTTTACGTTGAAAATAGAAGGTTTCGTTTAGTTTCAATTTGTCCTCTACATCACGCAATCACAACAAACAAACAAACAAACAAAAATTTCCATCTCAGCAGTTTAGGTAAATTATATAGAATACATCCTGTAGAAATCACTTGTAAATAAATAGCTTCAGTATAAGTATTGTAGTTACCCGTAAGTGTTGTATGTAGCGTATTGTTTGTTTGAAAAAAAAGAAACGTATTGTAGGCTAGTCTAGTGTAAAGATTGTATTGTAAGTAGTTTAGTGTAAATAGCGTGCTCTAGGTAAATTCTTTGTAAGTATTGTATTAAAAGTAGTTTAATTGTAATAAAAGCCGCTGTTCCACAAAAAAAAAACTATCGGCAAAGGATTAGACCCATATGGAGGATCGAAACCATCGTCTTCAAAGAACAGAGCCAAGTCAAAACAATGGCATATACAACACGCAAAACGGGTTAACAGACTTGCACGCAAACAGCCACATTTGAATCATGTGGTGCCAGAGCGAACAAAGGAGTTACAGACCTAAACATTGAGCTTGAGATACAAAAGCTCGATCATACTGATGCAAGAAACAGAAGAACGTCTCTAACTCGTTTCCCCCGTCGTAACATTACAGCAGCCTCAGACGTGACTCGCGAACACCGACAGCTTTTTTTTCACGCCGCCGAAAAATATGAAGCCGACAAAGATAAATATGATATCCGTGTATTTGCAACAGTACACAAGATTTCTTTTTCCCTAGCCACTTTGTAGTTGGTTTCTCAAATTTGGCGCCCATTCATCTTAACAGTTTCATAAAGATTATGAATGCACACGTTTTCCTCTGGATTGTCCTCGTGAATGTGGAGCGCAAGAGATTCCAAGAGATGAGGTATTAACAGAAGTATATGATTAGTTAGCAGTTCCAAAAGTCTTTGATAGCAGTCCCTAATGTCATCTTCACTTAGGTAATTAATAATTATCATGGGGAAATATTAGCTGTGCTGGAATTACAGCATTAAATAACTGAGAAGTTATATGCATGTTATTGCATCAATTGGACCAAAAACATACTCTAATACCTGTTTGAACAGTCGCAAGAAATCGAACCTTAAACTGGTAGTAATCGATTCTCTCTAAAACCGAGCAAAATATGTTAACCCAATCTATTTCTATAGAACATTTCAGGTCTTTCCACACGCCTTTTACAAGTTTTTTACCACAGTACGACATCCTTGGAGCAATTTGGTGTCGTGTCAGAGAAGCTAGTTTCAAGCCTCACTTTCAAAGTGTAAATTTGTAAAACAACGAACGAATCCCCAATTAACTGCAGCAAGATAAACGACAAGACCCACGTGAAAGCAGTTTGAAAGTGGCAGTGGCTTGAATAGAATTTTTCAAAAAAAACCCTGAGGATTTTGAACAAAATAGGGCATTTTTGGTATATCAATATTCTAACATAGCTGCGAGGCTTTCAGGACAAACTTCTATATTTAGTGGTGTTTTCTTTGGATTCAAGTCTCTTTTGGGAATAGAGGGACAAAAGAATCTTAAAAAATTCGCTATTTTATTTTAAAAGCTTCGGAGCCATGTTAATATAATTGATATATCGAACGTGAAGTATCTCAGCAACTTACGTAACACGGGCAAAACCTTCTCTCTGGCTTAGAGAAGCTCGAGCGATTATTAGCGCTCAACATTCCATTGTGTCAAAGTTGTCGTGGCGAGACTTATTTCTAATAATTATGACGCCTATGTAGCTGAGCGACGATCACTGCATTTCCAATCGCTCTTGCGAGACCATAGTCAGAGGCATTCATGTTCTTTTTCAGGTAGAGTCCCATGTGAGAGATGACTGTGTGACGTAATATGTCAAAAACGAGTGCGAGTGTTTCATCAGGTTTCCAAACACCGAGAAAGTCATGAAAGCACGAGGCCGAGGCCGACTGCTTTTATTGTTTCGAGGTGTTTGGAACCCCTGATGAAGCACGAAGCACGAGTTTTTGATATGGCTTCTCAAATGAAACAATAGGAAATTATGCAGTGACATGTTTTCGTAAACAAAACAATAAGAAATTATGCAGTGTTAAATATTTCCCTTTTTCCGAAAGGACGCGTTTGTATGCCTGATTCGTTAGCGTCCAACCACGAGCGAGGAAGGAGCTGTACGGTGTAGGAGCCAAACATTTGTGAAGAAGAGAATTAAGTCAAGAAAGTCGTATTCCCCGTCATCAAGGTATAAAACAAATACGCATAAACTATTTTAACGAATAGCGATTTACTCGGGTAAAGAAAATATCCATTCCTTCGGGAGGCTCGTTCAGATATTACCTGATTTACATTAGGTTTCGAAGCACTGGACTTATACATATTAAGGAAATCGTTATGCTTGAGTCTGCATTGTTGGCAAAGCAGATTTGTCATTGAATTGGAGCAAAACGTAAGTAAAGAGATATTCACCGGCAGCTGTTTATGGAACAGTAATTAGTATCGGACGCTATGTGTATTTAAAACAGATTTAATTTCTAATTTCATGACTTTTATTGTTAAAATTGTTAAAAATGCAAGTTCCCAAGGATGCTAATTTTTTAAAATTCTTTTCTTAAGTTTAATTTCTTTTATTTTGATGCGTGAATCTTGATATCCAGTGAGGAATCCGATGAAAACACGTGTGGTTTGGATCACGTGTGGTTTTCATCTAGGTTTTCACTGCGTATTAAAACTCATGCACGTGACGAATTTAGCCATTTTTTATTGGCTATCAAAGTTATGAATAATTAATGAGTTTGAGGAGACCGTGGTGCACTGTCCTTATGAGGCAGCTGGATGTACGTTTCATGCAGTGGCGGATCTAGGGGGCTCGCCCCCTTCCCCCAGACAGAAGGGAAAAAGGGCAGCAGGGCAAGTAAATCAAGTTCGCCCCCCCCCCCCCCGCGTTTTGAGCTCAAGGTCTGGATCCGCCACTGCCATGTAAGTTAGGTATATAATGATATTGGGGTTTGGTATTCACTTTGCCGTTGATATGATTTAAGTAGCTAATCACAAAGAAAAGAGACTAAATCGAGTAAAAGCACAAACTAAATATATCCATGAAGTCGACGCGAATCGTCTTTAAGACCGGGTTACCGTTGGTTTTGGTTTAAGCTCTGATTGATTGAGAAAGTGGCGGGAGTCTTGAGGAACCCAAAGCAATTACTCTGGGTAATCACAAAGGACACACACAATCCAGTGAACTAATCAAAACTTGAAGGAAATACATGTTGCTTACGCGAAGCGCGGAAAAACGTGATCGAGCGAATCACAATTGGTCAGTTTGGTTTTAGTTTTGATTGGTTAAGAAAGTAACCGAGCTTTTTTTCAGCCAATTGCTTAGCGCCGAAATGCAAGACCAAACCAAATGCGCATTACTTTCCACACTCAGGTGAAAATTACTCAAAGTGTAGTAAAACAGAATAAAACTAGCAGTAGTCAAAGATTATCAGAGTGCGTTCGACGCCGTATAGACTTTTATACAGATACCTTAAATGCTTTCAACCTCTAAAACCCAACCTTTTTGATCAACAATCGGTGACAAATTCCATGCCATTCTGATTGAACAGGTCTCGGTACAAACTACGTTGCGTGACGGCGCCAGGTTCTGACTCACAAGTTTAATAGGACTAAAATATTTACATCAGCATTCAGATTTCGTGCTAAATATTCTCACATTATTAACTTGTAATTTGTAGAAAGGATATTTTTTACGAACATTATTCTAAGCAGGAAGCTCAAAGATAAGTACACATTTGCAATCGCGTGCTCGTTCATCGTAAACAAACTCCATGCGACTGATTCGAGTATTTCCGCTGGCCTGATACAAAGTATCCAGTATTTAGATTTCCGTTCCCTGGCTCAGGTTCACTCTTATGCATCTTATAAAATAAACAAGTTCCTCGTGAGCCCGAATGAACGTTTAAATAGCATCATACTATTGAATATAATACTACTCAGCCTCAAAATCCCACGGCAAAAGTATCCAACGCTACCTCTGTGATCGATGGCGCATGGAAAGAAAGTCCAAAGTCTACATTACATGGCCTGCTCACGTGCTCACATGTTCGTGACATGTATTATCACATGTCTCAGTTACTGTACCAGTTTACTGGCCGTGACCATAGTTAATAACTATGCCGTGACAAAGTTAGTATGTCGTGACATGCCCCTGGAAAAATTAACCGGGGTGGCCATTTTTGTGCCCTAACAGGAATGTTGGTTTTCCAGACAATAACCTTACACAGGATGATAATAATAATAATTTACCAATTTAAATAGCGCGTATTTACATGTGCTGATCAATAGCGCTTTACAATCATGTGTTAAAAAAAAAACGAAAATACATTACCGTGAGAATAAAATAAACTATAAAAAATACTTCTTAAAAAGATAGGTTATAAGTCGAGATTTAAAACTGTTAAGTGATGCTGTTTGACGAAGCTCCACAGGTAGCTCATTCCAGAGTTTCGGAGCTGCTGCTGAGAATGATCTTGCTCCCAATGTTGTAAGCATCTTTCCCTTGGGATGGTCCAATAAGAGCGTACCAGTAGACCGTACCGAGTTCCCCGTCAGGACAACCAACTCTGCTGAGTCACAGGCCAAAATTAGGATTGCGTTCCACTTCGTCGAACGCAAAAAGTAGGTGTAACTCGCACGATTGCTAACGTTATACGTATTTTTCCCGTAGATTTAATTATTAAGTTTACAATAAAATAATGTAAGTAATTAAGCGCTAAACAGTGATTGGGTACTTCCAATATAGCGGGTCCGTCTTTTTAAGTCAAAGTTTAGTAATTCTTCATTTTTAATGGAATTGATACAAGAGACTGTAGTTTTTTGATTTAATTTCTAATGCACGTTCTCTCTGTAAACCGACTTTCCAGCGTAAACCACAGATCTTTTAAATTCAGTTCGCTTTAAAGGGAACCTCGGCTGTTGGCGTGAGTTGGCGCTAAGTTGCTCTAAATAATGTCTAAATTACAAATTTTACAAGACAAGGGAAACGTAACATTTAAAAATAATAATAAACGAAAGAGATTTCGGCTTTTAAAATTCCCGCGCGAAACCATCTTGGATTTCATGACATCAATGCGTTGCCTCTATTGTTTCAAACAAAAGAACCTCAGCTTCCAACAATAGAGACAACGCAGTGACGTCATGAAATCCAAGATGGCGGCGCGCGGGAAATTTAAAAGCCGAAATCTCATTCGTTTACTATTATTGTTAAATGCTACGTTTCCCTTGTCTTGTAGAATTTGTAATTTAGACATTATTTGGAGCAACTTGGCGTCAACTCGCGCCAATAGCCGAGGTTCCCTTTAAGGTGGCTAAATTTTCGAAAATTTAAGGTGGCCCTGAACCACCTTCGCTGAATTTTTTTAAACCTGGCAAAAAGTTGCATCTTATCATGCTGAATACAATTCGATGAAAAAATGGGGGCACCGCGCTCGTTTTTGAGTTATAAGCGCTTAAAGCTAAAATTAAGTGTGTTTTTAGCAGGTCATACTGTTGCTGTGGTAACCTATTGTGCCACAAAATTAACAGCAACTTGTTCCCCGACAGGAGCCCATCACTGGGAGCCTGCAACTACCCCTTATTCCTGTCACGGAGTTTTCACAGACCGACTATTTTTAGTTTGAATTTATCTCGAATTCAGATCCCCACAGGAACCTCAGTGACCAATTGCAATCATATGGACGGACTAATGTCTACATGTCGAAATGATGTCGACATGTTTACGTGAGGTCGCATTGTTTTATCCTTACCAAAGCGTGCTCATGTAGACTGGAACTGGCCTATTTCACTGGAAAAATATCTAAAAATAGACTGGTCTGTAAAAATGCTGTTGCATTGGCTTGCTGCTAGTAATCCTGTCCCCGTCTCCTGGCTCCTGTCCCCGATGATTGGGCAGTTTGTTGATACATCAACCGGTATAGAGTGGTTACAATGACCCATCAAACTGTCTTGGAAAGTATTGGAAACTGTATTCAGCCACCTTAAGTTGTTTTACACACAAATTAATTCGACTCGCGAATGCCGGCCATAGAGACCAACCCAGGTCCCGCTGTTGTTGATAGTATTGATAGCATGCAGTAAAACTAATTTGCGCTCCTTATTCAAGTTCAAATTTACTTAGCAGTCTTAGTAGTCTTAGCAATCGTCAATTCATTTTAAAAAGCTGTGGCTGACTGCTGAAGAAAATCATGTTTCGTGACACAAACTAGACGAGTATGAAACCAAACAGAATACCTCATCTTCCCTTAAACGAGTTCCTTTTAAAAATTGACGCCTCATTGGACTGTTGTTTTGGCGAAGCCGACTTGATAATGATTCGTTTCGGCTCTCTCGAAAGAGATTATTCGCTCTCCAATTTCAATCTCACCAGTCTTGCTCATGACCCACTATTTTGTTAATTCTTATTGTTGTTATAGCTTAGTTCTATGATACACTTTTTCGATTCACCTTTTCTCCAAGTAGCCTGCGTAGCTTGGCGGTTTTTAAGCAAGTCGAGCGCGCTAAGAAAGCGGGAAAGCCACGATAACAAACCCCAAAGCCGGAGAAGCCTGGGAGAGAGACAACTGACCAGAGGTCGCGATTCTTGGTGCTGACCAAAAGGAGCGAGGCCTCTGGGGACGAGAATGCTCGGCGGGCTACAAAAGAGAACGAAACGAAAAACAGCAGGACAGCTCACAAGAAGCCGATAATTTACTGCGATATATGATTATTCACCGCGTGGAGTTCGACACGAAAACGAAAATAAAGCTTATCCCCGAAAGATTTTGCCCAATGTTTTAAGCAGATAAAAATTTCTCCGCGAGAGGACGCCATTAACCATGTACGCCGGTTTTCTGTCACGCTTTCAAGTTACCCGACGGTCAAAATCGGCAGAGTTCGTTGTGGGCTCGGATTCTATTGTTACACTCACTCACTAACTGACTAGCAGATCACTCACTCAGAAGGACAGCATAGTAGCTTATGCCTGTTTAGGCAGTAAGCTACAAAATCGGAATTGAATTGTTTTGTGACATCTGTTTACTGCGCAAAAATTCATTTGCACTGTCCTTGTTGTGAAACATGGTGAACGTGCCATCAACGTACTGATTCCAAAAACAAGTACTAATTTTGGCATTCGTCAACCACTTTTCTTCGAAATCACACATAGAAACAGGGCCCAGTGGCGAACCCATGGATTGTGATGGTTTTTACGTTGGTAAAAATAAACGACGGCTTCACGATAGGAAACCCGAACACTTTAAGGCCCTCTCTAAAAATGACAACACTTCACTGACCACGTCGAGGCCACTGGACATAACATCAAGTGGGATCATTTTGAAATTTTAGCGAAGGGCAAAACACACTACCATTGCAAAATCAAAGAGACCTTATTTATTGAAGAACTTGAGGCAGCTTTCATCATCAACGTGGGAAGTGAAAAGCTGATGCTTTATTAATCTGTTCTAGTTTTGTAGTTTACTGTTAACCTTGCATACGGTGGCTGAGCCCGCAGTACGTGCGGCAGTCAAAACTTAGATATCCTACTGAAACGACACGAAAATAGCCTTTTTCTTCGCCGCAAGCTAAAATGAAGACAATGCTAAAGTTGCTTTGGCCTCTTTTAATAATTAGCAGAGAATTCCGGGTTTAATTTGACGACGAACAGCACAATTTGTTCAAAATAGGTCTCCTAAATGGCGACGCTCGAGGTACTACTATTTTTTGCAATGTGATATGGTTTTGGGAATTGTAAATCTCCTTTAGTGAATATTTAATGCAATCTCCAATGAAAAAAGGTGCTTGATTTGAATGCTTTTCCTGTCAACTTACATTAACGTGAGGACACTAAAATTTTTCCCACCTGCTGAATCCTGATTGGTCAATTCAAATTTCCCGGGCGCCAGCCGTTTGTAAGGAAGTATTTGCTTTATGTAGGTTCCAGTCCCCTCGCATTTGTTGTATATAAATAGCTGTTTTAAATTTCAACGGATACTTTTAATAATGTATGTAGAGCACATTCGAAACGTCAAGTCTTAATCAAAATGTGCAAGTTCAATAGGTTGATCACTGCTGTGTCTTACTTTTGATAAAACATCGACAATTGTGTCCGCGTACAGTCGGCGTGCCGTGTTACTTAGACTCGCCCCCAACTCCCGACCCCCTACTACTTACTCACAAAATGATGATAACTTGAGATAACTGATAGCTGGAACGAATTGTAACGAAATTAGAACGTGCTGAGACTACAAGGAAGCTAAAGAACACAGAAGCTAACAAACAAGAAAGCTGAAGAGAGTCTCTTCGTAACGGATAAACAAGACAACACAGTTATATAAAGATCAAACTTAGAGTCAGGTTTCATGGAAGCTAAGACGCTGAGAGCGTACGGTGTATTTCACAAGATTACTGGTCTAAGTATGGAAAATTGCACTGATTTCTACATTTCCTTGTCTAATCGCTACCCTTTATGAACAAAATAGCGTTTGTGAAACGAGCGAAAGATGCGCGTAAAACCGTCGCTGTCATCGACAATGCCAGTTTCGTATCTGCTCTTCCTCTTCGATAATAAAATGGAGGAACAATGTGCTGTTGTGTATTTTTGTAATTATTTTAACTATTTTATTGTAATGTGATGCTCACAAACGCTGGCAGACAAAAACATTTTTGAAACCGAGCCATGCGTGACAGCAAACTTTAAAGAAAGCGGTTTCACTTTCTACTTCCGTCCTTGTCTCTGAAAGCACCGACTATGGAGGGAGAATTCGAAGGTGAACCCAGAATTGGTGGCCATGATTTTGTGTTTGTAGATGAGTTGTCTCCAGGCCAAACCTGCTCCATATGCCTTGTTGCTATGCGGAGCCCCGTACAGACTGTGTGTGGTCATCGATTCTGTGAAAGCTGCTTGTTAGAAACATTCAGGTACTACTGACAAGATGTACTGTTTGTTTGGTTGAATGATATGTCCAGCTGTCGAGCATACTCGTCACGGTCTGACACAAACACTGATGGAAATCGTATCAACAGCTATCTAATTTTGGATTTGCATTTCTCAGGGAACGCCATGATCAAGTTTGTCCACAAGATAGGAATCCTATTCCTGACGGAGGGGTGAGTTTACTGAGACAAATAAACTCTGAGCAGTCACTTGTAATTGAATTACCTTCAGGTTTATGGTAGGCTCGATTGCCAGTCGCTGTTCCGGAAAGGAGCTTGAACACTAGACACGAGAGGGCGGTGGAAATCGAGCCGAGTTTAGGGTGACTCACGAATACTCTATCTTAAGTTTGTGCTCTATTCGTCATCAGTAATGATCACCGGGGTCTGCAACTACGACCGATTGCTAGTATCAATGTGGGCATTCAATATTATGTATATACATCCCTGTTTGTTTCAGTTCTTTCGAGACGTAGCCTGGGAAAGGGAGATACTTTCTCTTCGTGTCAAATGCAAGAGGAGTGAAAGAGGATGTGACTGGACTGAACCTCTACGTCATTATGAGGTAGTTTGTTGCAATTGATTAGCTTAATTTTCGATCGGATAAAGCTTTATATAGCAAATCTGATGCAGATTTGACTATCGAGCAAAGACTTATAGTATGATAGACTCCGTTAAAAGACAATCAACAACAGCCACATCAATATGGTGAACTAAGTTAATTCTCCAGCAATTTTGTAGTAATCGTACGGATAATGGATTTGTGAAGATCAGTGAACAATAAAGAGCAATATGCATGAATGGCTACACAAATAAATGAAACATACAGCTTTAGTAACAGACATAAAAATACGAAAGTTGAGAAAAGGAACTGTCATTTTTCACAGCAACACTTTAACGTATGCGAATATGAAGAGGTACCTTGCGATGACTGTAAACTAGAGATACAGAGAAGACTCCTGAACAAACACACCACATCAGAATGTCCAAACAGGATCGTCCAATGTGAATACTGTGAAATAGAGTTCGCCTTTGGGTCAGAGAGGTGAGGCTACTTAACTTTGATAAACTTTAATGCGAATCTTAGGTCACCGTTGCTACTAAGGTACCTTCCCTTAATCTGATCGATGTGTAAATTACACCAGTTGTTGGAAAAAAGATTAAAGTTTGGTTAAACGTGTTTTTTAAGGTAAACGATATTTCCATGGAAACGATATACTAAAAAAAATGAAAATCGATAAAGCATAAATTTTGTACGAGCCAGATCTGTTATAGAAGCTCATAGAATATCTAATTCAAATTTCTGAAACTACGATGTATGGCAAGGGAAATCACAAAAATGGCCGTTTTTATAATAGAGGACGCATTATTCGTCCAGACGGATAATGCGTCTCTCGTGTTATGCGTCTAGTGTAAAGACGGGACGAATAACAAGACGAACTTCGACAGATAAGCAATGCGAACTATTACGCGTGGCGAAATAAAAAGGAATGGGGACTAGAATGTTTTTGGCGGTAAAATTAAAGATGCCGGCCTTGTTGCAACTTGAAAAATTGTTTTCCTGTAAAAGAAGAGCAGAAGAGTCTTTAAGTCTCCAATATAAAATTATACCTGCCAACCTTTTCTGAGATATAGGCGTGAGATTTTTATCCTGGGAGTGCTGAGATTTTTGAAGACGACACAATAATTTCCGAAGATTCCCGAAGAAGTCCGAAGTCTTCCGAATACGTCCGAAGTTTTCCGAAGACGTTCGAAGTCTACCGAAGTTGAAGTTATCGAGAAAACGCTTAGCCACCAGGACCGACGTTAGCTGATAACATCAGCGCTATAGTTCTATAGTCGCAGTCGTTGGACTGACATGGTCATTTTTTTAAGGCAGTTGTGATGTTGGTGTTCCCAGAAACGGCCACATGTACGAAAACGCGGAAGTTAGCACATACATTTTCCCGCCTTATGAGTGACCTACCAAATTTGCATACTGTGACGAAAGCGGAAACAGCCCTCGCATTTCCCAGTCTTAGGACGCGCATAAACGCGAGCTCGCTCCCAATGCTTTTCACCTCAAAAATCAGAGATCGCGAGGTAAGGTATTGTCATTTATTCATTTTACACATGGTTTTCGTTCCTTACATGCGTCTGAGTTAACATATTTTTGGAAATTGTGTCAAGCAAGACGGCAACAACTCACATTTTTCAATCAGGCATGAGAAATTGGTCCGCAGGCGTGAGACTCGTGAGTTTTCAACCCGCAGGCGTGGGACTCACGCCTAAGGCGTGAGAGTTGGCAGGTATATAAAATAAACAAGGAAGTGGCAAGGGAACGTTTCGTCAGAGAAACGGATTTCGAAACTGAAGCTTCAGAACCCGCTGTTATGTCAGCAATCGTGATTACAAAAAACAACAGAAACGAACGAGGTCCGGATGAATCAAGAAACGGAGATTGGTGGACGAACCGATACCAAAACTGGGACGAAGCCTCTTTCAAGAAAAGGCTGAGGGTGTCTCGAGAAACGTTTGAATTTATTCTGGGCGAAATTAAAGACATTATCAAGGAGGAGCCCACTGGCATGAAACCTCACCCTACTCCACCTGCTACCCAGTTGGCCTCATGTCTTTCAGACTGGCACATGGGTGTACGTTTTTGATGCTTTCCTCGGCGGCCTTCTTTATATCCTCGAAGACAGTTTTATTTGCGGCCTTCTTGAACGCAAGCGTGTCCAGTTTGTAACCAAACTCGTGTTTCTCGTCTGCCAGGACTAAGGCAAAGTACTTGAGCTCTGTTTGTGTCCATGGTCGATTTCGGGGTTTTGCACTTGCCTTATCACTTGCATCCGCCATGTTGTTTTATTTGCATACAACCGCTGGCTTTTTCATAACACGGTGTATTTTTTTTACGTTCTTCGTCTGACGCCCGTCTTTACACACACAGACGAATTATGCGTCCAGTCGAACTTTCTTTCGTAATGCGTCGCTCACGACGCATAACCAAGGATAGTTCGTCTAGACGCATAGTTCGTCTTGTGCCCGTCTTTATACTGGAGATGCATAACCAGACAAGCTACAAATGTTTGCCCAAGTTCGTCCAGACGGATAATGCGTCTCTAGTATAAAAACGGCCAATGAAAAAATTTTGCATGTTTGCTTTCGAATAAATAGCGAAAATATTTCGAGCCATGCATGCTTTTTGCTTAATGAAATTAAATGGACTGAAAGAAGAACACCATTTTAATGAAATTGCTTAAAAAAAAACACCAAAATGAGCATCCGAGTTATATTTTGAAGCGATAAAGTTTTCTTGGTTTGTTTTTTCTTGATCTCGAGAACGAGACTTTTCTCAACATTCCATAATAAATTTAGAACAATTTTCGATTTTGAGCGCGTTTTCGAAAATCTTAGAAACTCTCGATAGATTTTTCAAAACGTTGACCGTGTATGCCAGATAATATTAACAATTTTATTCCAAAGTTTCATCATCATTGATACCCTGAACACTTTTAAATTTGTCGATGAAGTACGCACTCGAACCCACAAAAAAAGTTGTGTTACAAAATATCCCGGTATAAAAACATATCCTAAAATAGTCAGATCGCCATGTGTGCAGCATACTTATTACTTATTCTTACTCCGGTATGATAAAGGTCTTAAAGGTCAATTAAACGCAGCCTAAATAAGTAGGAACAGAAGCATTTTTCGATTTCTCGATTTTAGGAGCTGCATTTCCACGGTTAAGGCTGGTTTTCACTCAGTAGTGACGCAAGCACAAGTGCAATCACCAGCGCAAACACATGTGCAAGCAATAGGGATGACCCAAGTGAAATTCGCACGCAAACACAACTACAAGCAAAATTAACCGAACATTCCGAGCTGTTTAGACGCGAGGTAATCTGCATGCAGAGTTTTCACAGGGCCAAACATATCCACGTTTGGTGTTTTTACTTGTTGCAGCGAAAACGCAAGCATAAGCGCGAGCACAAGAAAAAAAAGATTGATCCTTGTGCATATGCCTGCGTCGAGGCCGTTTTCAAGGTGAAATACATTAAGAATTGTTGTGCTTGCACTTGCGTCGCTAGTAAAAACCAGGCTTTAGAGAAGTTTAGTTTATTGAGAACTCTCTTGCAAATTACAAAAGGAAAACTTAACTAACGAGATAGAATTTACAAGTGTAAAACTAATAACAAGAAATTAATAACTAATAATTACAATAATAATAATAATAATAATAATAATAATAGAATCTTCACATCACTTAATAATACTAATTGAAATATCTTAACGTGAAAAAGTTCTCCGCTCTTTTCGTCCTACAAGCTCTTTTGTTAAGGACTGGCAAAACAAGGAAACATGTTTCCAGAAACGTGCGTAGCGCGCGCATGCCGGTTTCTCATTTTTACCATACAAGAAACACTTTCCAGCGTCTAATTTTTCTTACAAGTAGTAACAAAATATGTTTCTGCTACATGGAAAAACGTCGTGTTTCTGGGCGGCATCGGTGAACTAAGTTTCTTGATGTTTCCTGGTTGTGCCACAACCCGCAACATTTGTTACGTAGCAACTAAAAGCTCGCTCATTTCCTTGGGTTTCCCGAAGGTAACGACAGCATGGCTGACACAGTCAGCTTTCGGACCGCGCTGTCGTGGACACTAGTTTTCCCACTTTGAAAAGAGTTCACCTCAACCTAAAATCAAAGATACGCGTCGATTACATCTAGAACTGATCTGCTTCAATCTTCCCAGTGTTTTGCTTGATTTCCAATCCAATTGTTTGTGCTTTTGCTCATCCTATGATATTATTTAAGAAAACAGTCCCAAGGAAGCACGCGTGCTGATTGGTTAAAAAGCCTGTTTGTATAACTCGATGGAGACACAGAACTAAGCGCGCGCTGCTGACGTAGTGATGGCGCGAGCAAAGAGAATTTACATTTTGATAATCAAAGTTGACAAGTTGTTTTCCTTTTTCTCGTCGTGGTGTTTTCTAAAAGAAATAGAAAACATGTACTCCGTGTTTGTATCGACTTATAAACACTCGTGAAAGTTTGGGAGAACTCGAAAAAGCTGTGGAAACACTCGCCTGCGGCTCGTGTTCCCTCAGCATTTCTCGTTCTCCCAAACTTCCACTCGTGTTTGTATAACTCGATACAAACACGGTACATGTTTTTTATTTCTTAAATACCATATTTGTTTAAAAATGCAGATTATAAACAATTGTTGGATGAGGTTTTTGTGATATCCAGAATAAATAAATCAAGGGCGAGGTAAGGGTTACCGAGACCTTGATTATTCTGGATATCGACAAAAAGCCGATGATAATTGTATAATCTGCAGTTGTGACGTCACGGGCGCTGATTTCGAAAATTCACTGTATGCTTTCAGCCAATCAGGAAAGAGTTAGAGAATTGAATGTACAATAATCTATAAAATGGCATATAATGCAGATGTGCGGCAGCTGACTGTGTCCCTTTAAGGTGATTCTCGAGTAAAAGAACCCGCCATAGATTTCCGATGAAACTTGGTATGGTGTCATTACAGTACAAGGAGATGTTAAAAACGTAATAAAAAGAAGGGGTCACCGTGCTTGTTTTCATGCCACGATGCTGACAAATATGGTTATTTAGGTGACGTTTGGTTATCTCAGTGCGCAACAAATAAGCTCCATTAGTTTTGAATGCGGTTTGTTATATCACAGAGTTCGACTTTCTTTAATTGCTTATTCATCTACGTCCCAGAAAAAATGGCTTCAAACGTGCGCAGTAGGAATGCGCAATGCAAAACTCGAGAATCACCTTAAGGGAAAACACGAGCGAAGCTTCTGCTTCGAGTAAGAAAAAGAAAAATCGAAAGGTTATGGCCAAACGAGGAAATAGAGTAGCTGCTTACTGACTACAAAGAAAAGAAATGTTTATGGCTTCACCGGCACAGAATACAGCGGCCGAGACCAAATTGCATTGGCATTTAACAGTACTGTTGATGAGGAGATGAGCCAATTTCACATATCAGGAGAAGGTTAAAACAATGTTTCCTAATGTTCCCACTGGGAGAATCTTCCAGGTCATGTTCAAAGTGCGCATATCCCGTGCGCATGCACCTATGATTTTTTCGGGTTTAGCCAGTTCGGTGAGCGACATGTTTTCTCGTGCTTCCTACCAGTTTTTCCACCCGGGAAACATTAATAGAAACAAGTTTGTTTAACTTGTAAATTATTTTCTTCACTTATCGTTTGTTTTAGTATTTATAGAACCTAGTTTTTATACTTTTTTGACTTGCTAATGACGTTACGGTAACGTCGATACGTCGTCGATTCTAATTCAGCTTTTCAGCTCTTTTAAATCTTAGAATGCAATTATCGTCAAATGTTTCATAAAACATGCTTGTTTCTTCGTTTTGCCAAGTCTTTGACCGCGAAAACGATTATTGATCAAAGGCCAACAAGACTGCTTTTGTAGCCGCGTATTATAGGACTTATAAACAGATTGAAGTGACGAAATAGACGGACTAGCCGAAACATGCATTTTACTCTCTAGACACTTTGTGGATGGTTTAACTGTTTCTCACATTCACTGCTCATTCATCTTAACAGTCCCATAAAGCGAAATACTGTCAACGTTTTCCTCTGGATTGCCCTCAAGGATGTGGAGTGAAAGAGATTCCAAGAGAGGAGGTACAGATCTAGGAGTATTAATTGATTGATTGATTGATTTATTTATTTATTTAGACCAAACGACAAACTGAATTGCATTAGTTCAAAACTTCGATTAAAAACATACACCAATTCACTTTGAAACAGTCGTCCGATATCGAACCTTAAACCGATATCAATCGACTCTCTAAAACCGAGCAAAAGTAGATGTTAGCCTAATAACTCTATTTCTAGAGCATTTCAGTTCTTTCCATACGCCTTAGTTTTACATTTTTTTAACCACAGTACAACGTCCATGGAATAATTTCTTGTTGCGCCCTGACTGGCCAGCTAGCTTCATCCAAGCCTGACTCTCTAAGTATAAATTTGTTAAATCACGAACGAATCCCCCAACTGCAGCAAAGATGAACAGCATTACCCATGTGAAAACAGCATGAAGGAGGCAGTGGCTTGAAAAGAATTTTGCAAAAAAACCGAGGATTTGCGAGAAACAGGCCACGTTCGATAAATCATATCAGTTCTAATATTGCTTCGAGGCTTCCAGAACTAAGTTCAATATTCAGTGATGTTTTCTTTTTACTCAAGTCTCGTTTGGGAATTGAGAGACAGGAGAAACTTAAAAGATTCGCAATTTTCTCCTGTAAGCCTCAGAGCCATGTTAGCACATTGATAAATCAAACGAAACCTATCTCAGCAACTTAGGGTACGCACAAGACCTTCTCTCTGGCTTAGAGAAGCTCGAGCGA
>CM042746.1:18423794-18436294 GCA_022496165.2 Catalaphyllia jardinei | reverse complement strand
CGAGTTCTCCCAAACTTTCACGAGTGTTTATATAACTTTATAGAAACACGGAGAACATGTTTTCTATTTCTTTTAGAAACACCGCGAAGGGAAAAAGGAAAACAACTTGTTAACTTTGATTATCAAAATGTAAATTCTCTTTGCTCGCGTCATCATTAATCATCATTAACAGCTCGCGTCATCATTAACAGCTCGTGCTAGTTGTGTCTCCATCGAGTTATGGACCCTATGCAAAAATGGCTACCTTTAAATTATTCTTTTGTTCGTATTTAAAATAGCCTCACTAACCTCGTTCGGGATAACAAATTCTTTACGATTTTTGTCTCAAAAACGAGGTTAGTGAGGCTATAATTTAAATACAAACAAAAGAATAGTTTAAAGCAGCTATTCTTGCATATGGTCTATAGAAACACGATTTCTAACCAATCAACGCGCGTATTTTCCTAGGACTAGCTGAGCGACGATCACAACGTTTTCAGACCTTCTTACAGGACAACAGTCAGAAACTTGTATGTTTGTTGTTTTCAGGTGGAGTTCCACGTGAGGGAGGATTGTATGATGACCATGTTGCACTGTCCCTATGAAGGAGCTGGATGCACGTTCCATGTAAGTTATGTAATTGGCATTCACTTTGTCGTTGACATAATGGATCCAGTAGTCAATCACAATGGAAAGAGACTAAATCAAGTAAAAGCACAAACTAAATATACATGAAGCCAACGCGAATCGCCTTTGATACCGAGTTACCGTTGGTTTTGGTTTACGCTCTGATTGGTTGAGAAAGTGGCGGGAGCCTTAAGGAACCCAAAGCAATTACTCTGTGCAATCACAAAGGACACACACAATCCAGTAAACCAATCAAAACTTGAAGGAAATACATGTTGCTTACGCGAAGCGCGGAATAACGTGAGCGAGGAAGACACGATTGGTAAGCCTTACCAAAGTTTGGTTTTAGTTTTGATTGGTTATGCGCATTTCCTCTGGTTTTGCATTACCGGGCTAAGCGATTGCCTAAAAATGCTCGGTAACTTTCTTAACTTAAGAAAGTGACAGAGCTTTTTTAGGCAATCGCTTAGCGCGGTAATGCAAAACCAGAGCAAATGCTAATTACTTTCGACACTCAAGTGAAAATCACTCAAAGCGTAGTAAAACAGAATCAAAATAGTAGGTTTAACTAACAAGATTCCTAACGTTGTACGTTGTAAAGTTTAATAATTCTTCATTTTAAAAGAATTGATACAAGAGACTGTGGTCTCTTGGTTTAATTTCTAACGCTGTTCTCTTTTAACCGACTTTACAGCGTAAACCACAGATCTTTTAAATTTAGTTCGCTTAAGAATTGCCGACCTCCAATGACGGTATGTGCAAGCGATATGAGGCTGTAGTAATACGGTGGGAGGCAATCCAGGCACCAAAATTTGGACCAGTAATTTTCCATAAGCAGCATGTCCCGACTAAAGAAAGGGAGTTTTCACCTCAAAAACGACTTTACAATTTTAATTTCTTAAGCTAAAGTTTCTTGCCTACGAAGTTTCAACAGATTTTTGGAAGCTGACGAATTGTCAAGGCTTTGCTCGCAGATGAGATCAAGTCAAGTTAAGAAGGGATGGCTTTTTAGATCACAAAGTACAGTGGACCCTGTATAAGGAGAACACCCTTTATTAATTAAAGTGTTACTGAAACGAAATTTTCGCATGTGAGATTTTCGCTTAATAATTAAGTCTGAACCTGACTTGGAAACACTGCCAACGTTTTTTCGCATATGGTAAGCGAAAACGGCTTTTCCAGCCGTTCAAAGTTGACCGGTTGAGCCTACAAAAAGTAGATTTCGGCAGCTAAAAACAGCACTTTCCATTAGGATTTGACAAAAATAAAATTTACCATGATTTTAAGCACGTTTGAAACTAAAGATTGGTCGAATGAAAGAGGATACGAAAATTTCGTTTCAGTAGCACTTTAAGTCAGTGGATACCAGCTTGAGTCCCTTAATTTTCTTCCCATATTTACGGTAATATAAACCTGCAGTCAGTGGACACCTCTGTTAAGCGGTCGCGGACACCAATCTAAGCCATTCTGTTGCACAAAACCTACATTAAGAAGACACTTCGAGGGCTTTTTACTTCTAAAACCTTAGCTTGGATTCCGCATTGTTCAGCGACATCGTTTTAAAGCTTAGTAGTTTTATTTCAAAAGAGTTAATAATGAACTAGAATTGCACAATATACGTGAAAAACAGTGCGTGTCCCAAGGGTGTCCGCTTATTAAATGTAGGCTTCACTACACACCTGAACAATAACAAAGCCAGGCTGATACAAAATGTGAACGAAAAGAGTTAGCTGATTGAAACAAATCTGTAATAGAGTCAAACGTTTTTGAATCAGTGACCCGTTTCAGCGAGTTGGGTTGTTGATGAGCACATTCACTGGCCAGCATTGACTGAAGATACGTCTTTTTCAATTTTCAGCGTGCGGCTTTCGAAACACTCAAGTACTTTCCGGGGGTATATTACCTAAGGTTGTCTAAAATACTTGATTACACCTAGAAAGGTATTAGAAAATTTTCTTTTAATGCTTCATAGGACAAAAGAAGTAATTTGAATGTTCATCTTGAGACCTCGAATGAGGAGCATCTGAGAAAAACATGGTCTAAGCTCTTAAAGACAACGGAGCGATTGAACCAGTTGGAGGCGGTGGAAGGTCAAATTGAAGAATTGAAAACCGATAAAGAATCTATGAAAAGGTTACTGGATGGTAATAGCGAAGAAATAAACGATCTACAACTGTCGGCGAAAAAGCTTGAAGTGGAAAATATGGAACTGAAGAAAGACCTGGCAGCGTTGCAAAAACAACTTGAAGAAGTGAAACTTATCGCTGCTGATGACAAGGAGGAGGTACGGTTTCTGAAAGCGGAATATAAAGCATGGAAGAAGGAAATGGAGGAGTTGCGATGTAAAAAGGCGTACCCCCGTAGTGAAGAAGTAAAGGTCGAGAAGAATAAGGGTGTGGATTCCAATTCAGTGCCACATGTCCATTTGGAGCCAACTGTGCAATGGTGGGCGAAGAGGTAGGTAGAAAGGAATTTCACCAACAAAATCGTTTTAAATATCCAGTTAAATCATAAAAATTACAATTTCCTCGATTGTGATCAGTTTAAAAAACTCCTATTTTCTACTAATTCACGTGCCAAGTTGTCATCGGACAGTCTGTTATCGGACAGATCGATAAGCCAATTACATTCAAAGATGTAGTTTAAATCAACCAGTCACATTCAAAGTTTTGGCGCCCAATTGCAGGTAGGAGGCGTGGTGACAGAATGTCTCCTTTGTCAGTCTTTTAATGCAAATTTTTTTTTCTTTTTTCATAACTAGCTATTCTTCTTTTCTCGGAAATTGTAGTTTTTATAATCAATTGGTAATAAAACATCGTGTCGTTCAATTTTTGTGTGGCTTACACGAGGTGTAATGCCACATTATGGCGTCATCCGATTTATTTGTTTGTCCACGAGAGTCGAGCGCCTGTCACGTGGTCTAGTGCCGTAGCCATTTTGCTTGTGAGCGTGGCCTCTAGTAGTTTTTTTCAGGTGATCGTTTCGCGAGTAAGTTCTCCTCCCAGAAGCCTACACACCCAGACCCGGGTTGTGTTTTTAAGTGTAGCTCGTGGAAGAGCTTTTACATTCTCAAAAGACAACATTTAAGTACTTGAATCTTCGGTACATGTTGTACAACACTGGAAGGAGTCATTGCGCTCTCGCAAGCTAACAACTATCAGGTTGATCTATCGATGCGGCCCGAGTTGCACCACTGAGAGTTTGAAAGTGTTTGAAAGTACCTGAAGCCACCTGAAAGTTTCATAAGGTGAAATAGACTGTATTGTACTTGCATCCTCCTTTCACTGTTGAGAATTCACGGAAGCATATTTGAAGGGTTTCTTGCTTGCCCAAGATCAAAGCGACAAAAGGAAGTATGGGGATCTCGATTGAACATTACCGGTCAAGGATTAGCTCTCATGACAATTTCGTAAAAACAAGGGCTATCTTGTCGCGTTTTAAGCATCATTTTTGGATTGTAATGCTTATGATGTTCCATTTAAATGTATCTTACTTGCCCGTACTGAAATAAGTTGTTGGACAAATTTATACAAAATGTGGAATGATGTGATGTTTTGGTTTTCACAAATGATTTTCTACAAGCAACAAGAACAGTATGTGTTAACTACAATCAAGGAAATCAAGTACTCTTTGGTGAAAATGCTGGTGAGCAATGTGTACTGAAGAATGTCACTTACTTTTGTTATTTACCAACACATAGAAGAGATCAATTTTTGGTCTTCTTCCACTTTGAATAATATATATTCTAACCATTGCAAATAATATGTACATGTACATTTCTATAAGATGTTCTGTCCAGACATTTGCATTTACAGATATTTGCTTTTAACTGATGTTTCATGTATCATTTCAATTTCCAATAAATTTTACACATACGAATAGACATTAACAGGAAGTTTGAAAAGTTCATGACATCAAATAATCATATAATGGGCCATACATATCTATTCAAAATTCTCTGACAGAAGTGCTTTGACAATTTTCTACTTAACTAAAGTTGTTGTTTGATAACCATTGGAATTAATACATTTGCAGTGATTAAGAATCCAGAACAAAGCTTTAACATTATTGATGTTCACTCCAGTGATTTGCACGGGATGCCCTATTCATTTGGGAACTTCACTTGCTTACCATTGAAGGAACTGAAAACCTTGTATCATTGGTCTGCTTATAAATACGGGTTGTTCCTTTGAAATTAATGGTGTCTTTGTCGGAGATAATGAACTTGTTTTGCAAAATGTCCATGAGAGTCAAAAAATGAAGCATTTGCCTTTCAGTGATAAAAGAAACCAAACACAACCTATTAAAAGGAAGCGATAGTCTGACTGAACTTTAGAAGAAAAAGGAAAACTATTGATTCCTAGATGTGAATATGAGAAAAGGAGAAGGGCAAATGAAAGTGAAAAATCTATTTAAGGAAAAGAAAAAAGTGCAAATGAATCTTCTGAATTTAGAACAAAGAGACTGGCAACCCAATCTCAGTATCAAAGACAAAAAAAATGTCCATTGAGCCAGTAATGCACAATGTCTGGTTTGAACGTGTTTCAAGCTCTCTTTGTCTGGCATTTCTACATGTGCATGTGTTTATACCCAAAACATAGCTTTCAACGCAAACATTTTGCTTGGTTGAAGGTATATAAATATAAATCAAAGTAGGGTCCTGGAAAATCCTCAACCATATGTACAATTGTCAATAGAGGTAATTCATGAGGATTTCAATTCTGACTTTTTTTATTGACCATCATGTGAAAAAGTGTTTATCTCTGGAGAGATGTTGTCAATCCATACTTTCCCTCTGACTGAAACATCCAGAAAGTTACTTCTTCTATTGTCCAGTATTAAATTTTCAATGTAAGTTATGGTCAATTTAATCCAAATGTTACAACTGACTTATTACCACCTAATTCCAGCTCATAATCTTCCCTTCAGTATTACTACAATTACATGTTACCAGCAAGACGACTCGTAAGCCACACACGTATATATACATTGCGGACCTATTTTGTTATCACTCTTATGACAACAGACTGGTTTGGGCTCCCCTCAGTCCTACTATCATTCCTCATCACTGGGTTACTGTGAACTTAATCTTCAATATCTGACGTGATCTAGCTGACCGGTAAGACTACTAAGAACAAACGGCAGAGGGGTCAAATTTAATTTTTGCCTCTTAGCACGAACTCGCTTCCAGCCTTCATTTTCTATTATTCTTATTAGAAAACTGACCAACATAACACGAGATAATAATTACTATCTCTAGGAATAGTTTGTCTACGAGAGGTACCTCTTTCGCTCTGTTCGTCTAGCGTGACATTAACTAAACCGTAATAAGAAAAAATGGCAGCTAGAAATCCTGTGGGCGAGAACCGCTCGAACGGAGGGACAACTGACACAAATCATGTGTTGCTTTCATAACGCAAAAATATCGTTGGATTTTGCTAGGGATGTCGCCAACGGTTGTCAACATTCGAGATACGTTGGAATCGCGTCTCGCAGGCTGTGATGTTCTTGCGATTCTCCCAACAAGTTAAGTTTTTCATTTCCCGAATCTGTCCACCTAAATTTTACAGAATCAGTTCTAAATGTGTCAGTCCTAAATCGTTCCGACTTTTACTGACGCATTTGCAGGTACGTACTCAGTTTGATTCAGACACGTTTTAGTGTCGCAAGAAAAAAAATAATTCTCATCCTCATTAGTGACGACACGCGATAATGAGACGTCAAGATAATTCTATTACATACGGTTAATTAGATTGGAAATTCACACCGAAAAATCACTTTCCATTGGCACGAGTAGTCCCTCTTTTGCTTAGGCCGCCATAGTTTATAATTAGTTGACCAAAGTATTATAGCTGCCCCTCTTTTCCATCCCTTATCGTGACGAATCAATAGGCTAGAGTGTTCTTTTCATAAGCTTTCCTGGCGATCTTTACTGACAGCTGATAAGGTCTGAGCCAATTCGGAGTGCGCCTCGCAAACCCTTTTGGAGCCTATTTCCATTCAAGAGCGTCTTATGAATGTATGCACACTTTCGTAACAACAGCCAGATTAGTGCGTATTCCGACATTCTGCTGTTTGTTTGGAAACAAAGTTGGGTTGTAGTGGGACCTTTCCTAATTCCTACGTTTTTTGTGCGTTTATTTTTTTCTGCAATAGAGTTTTATAGCTTGCTTGATTAATGTCGGTGTACATTCGCTAATGACTCTAACTTGCTGATCTGTATTTCACAGCTTACCAGACGTAAGACGTAACACACCCAGGAATTCTGCACAACATGGGGCGGAGGGGAATATGGAAGACGGGAAACGGGAGGTATGTATACAGGAAAACTTTCCTACGAAACCTTTTTCCCCAAGAAGCCGGCTCCTGTTAATTTCCAGAACAAAGGTTTTGGCTATGGCAGTAACACAGGCTATGGTAACACAGGCTATGGTCTCCCCATTTCTACTGACAGGTAAAGTATTACAAAGCCCGCGATTTTAAAAGGAAGTGACGTCATTACGGAATTTTTTTCTCCGGTATGGTACTTTCTTGAGCAGAATGCTTGAAAAGGGTTAGTGACTAAATCAAACGGAAATTTGTTGCACAAAAGTTAAAAAACCTAAAATTTGTTATTTGGTTTATCACCAGAAATCTTCACAGACAGACAGGTCCAAAAGTCCGCCCTGTTACTTTGCAGCAAGAAGGTCAATTAAAAAGTAGGCCGCGAATGTTTAGCATGGTTTGGGACAGTTGGAGGTATAATTTTTACCCTTATACCGAATGCCAACTAGATTAACGGAAATACCACTTTTAAAGCTCCCTTTTTTTCCCACTAATCAATTTTGTTTAGTCAGCAAAATACTCAACATTTGGTAACCAGGGTATAAAGCGCTACTTCATGTCCGGTTCATAAGGGTGACGGTGTCTAGATATCTGATCTTTACTAGCATACAGTACATTTTTACGATTTTTTGCCCAGTTTCCTGCTTAGATTTAGTTTTGATTTTTACGAAGATACAGCGGAAGGTCTCGCAAACGGACTCCCTCAGGAAGCGAAAAAAGGTGTCCGGCCACAACGGAATGTTCTAAATCTGGTCTCACTGCAACAACTGATGCAATGATACAGTTTACAAATGTGTTTGCACTGTAAAATCGTTGTGGTCAACAGCATTAAGAGGCTAGTGGGATTTCCTTTACGGTGTTCACTTACCGGGAGCTTCTTAACAAAGGAAAGTCAGTATAGATCGCAAGTCCCGAAGGTGTCCGCGACCTCTTAGAGAATGTCCGCTTAAGGGAGTGAGTAAAAAAATTTTATATGGGAAAAAGTGGGCCTTGTGAAGGTTGTCGTAAGAAGAGCTGTTCGCTTAGGAGTGTCCATTAAGAGGGCATCTACTGTATATCAAACACCTGAGACAATGTATCACCACAGTTCGAAACTCGTCGAACTTTGTCAACTGTGTTCTCTGTTTCTGTAAAAAGTGATAGAACACAGCCTGACTTGTTTGAAAAATTAACAAATTTTCACAGGTTTTGTTTTACGCTTTAATTAGGTTTTATTAGGACCCTTTATGTAGTATCGCTAATATTACGAAGTTGATTCGACTGTTCGATTTTTAGCAAACGCAGTATAGCCTGCAGCATACTTTAATAATGAGAATTAAGGTCTAGGGTCTGTTGTCATTTTTATACTTTCCGTAGATAAATAAACACCAAATGGAATTGTCAAATGACGACTCTTGCATTAGTCTGTCCACATCCGTTTCTTTTTTCTTGCTATTTATGGAATGCACCACGAGCTCGGAGACCGAGAGTGAGCTATTTCCCACCCTCTATCGTTTCGTGTTCGCCCAGTCCCCCGCAGTTTTTATCATAGTATGATATAATGCCCTCAACAACGTTAAAAGAAAATGAAAGGCCTTGTGTCATAGAGCTATTATCCTAGTAACTAATAATAGTTTTGTTCGCTCATTATGGAGGGGATATGGTTATGAAACTCGACAAAATTCTTTGTATGTTTTCTGTTCTCTTTTTTGGCCTTGACCGTGCACAAAACACAGTAGTTGCTTACTATACTACTGACCGAGGAACCAACAAATAGAAACGGTTTGATTACGCAACTTAAGCATAGTGTGTGAACCCAAAACAAAAGATTGCGCACGGTCGTGGACCTTCCAACGTAAATCTTGGCATCTTTGTTTGCTCATTTGATGTTGCCGAGCTTCATGGCCATTCCCCTTTATTAACTATGTTCACTTTGCAATATAGTTTTGAGCGAAAATATACCTAGCTTATTACACAGAGGTCCGTGCCGTCACCACTGTGTTGGTTTAAATAGTCTTTTCCCTGAAAACCAAGTGGTGTACCTTCACATTGTTCAGTAATCTCTGTACTAAACACTATATTAAACTAGTAATGGCAGGAGCTCATCACTTGGAGCCTGCAACTACTCCATATTCCCGTCAGGGCGTTTTCACAGACCGATCTATTTTTAGTTTGAATTTATCTCAAATTCAGATCCCCACCTCACCGAAGCTTGCTCATGTAGACTGGAACTGGCCTATTTCGCGGGAAAAAATATCTAAAAATAGACTGGTCTGTAAAAATGCCGTTGCCGTTGGTCTGTGAAAATGCCGTTGCAAGGGCTTAGGTTCCTGCTAATAGGCTCCTGGTAATGGTTATCACTAAAGCTGCCCCGCTTTCTTTTATTTCTTCTGATTGAAAACAATTTAACATGATGGCATAAACTGAAACTTCTATATCTTTTTTTGTTAACTATGTCACTCATAACGGCCGTTTTTATGCTAGAGACGTTTAAGTAGTGTAAACAACAATAACGTCTAAGGCGTTAAAGGCGTGTGGTATATAAACGAGACGCATTTCACGACCTAACAAAGAAAAAATACTTTTTTATAGAAAAGACTGGGTTCTACACTCGGACGACACTGGAAACAAGCAACTTTTAACCCATCGACATACGAACACATCTTCTAGATGGTAACATGGTAGGCAGTTAAGGGCGTCACCTTTTTATACCAGACAGATTTAACGTCCCGAACGTTAAAGGCGACTGATAAGAGCGTCGTTTAGACGCTCTTAATAGAAGACGTTAAGGTAGACAGACGTTAAAAGCGTCTTCCTTATTTTTCTTTTTTATACTAGACGTTAAAGTCGTCTCGAGACAGCTTTAACGTCCGTGACGACATTAACGTCTCTAGCATAAAAACGGCCAATGTTCCTTATCATGGTTATTATTCAAACATTCAACAAAGTAAACTAAACTAACCCTTTCTATTTTCAGAAAGTAGCTTTTGTATCCTTTCAAATGAAAACTCACGGCAGTCTGGAATGGAATGAGTTGTCGTTTGAAAGGATACAAAAACTACTTTCTGACAAAAAAGGTTTCCTTCATGGGAACTAATATTTCTGTTTGAAACTTTTAACTCAGTAAAACTTAAGAAAAAAAATTACTGAGAACCAAAATATGTCTCTTATTACGAAAGGCCTGATACTCAGGTTATTACAGAAATATCGGCTTACTGTCACTTCTATAAATGCAAATTAGAGTCAAGTTCTTCGTCTTCAACGCTGCACAACATTTACATTTGGATTCCTGCCAAGTCACCACCCAGCCTTGACATGAGCCCTGCGCCACGTAAGATTGGCCGATTTTATGCTAGAGACGTTAATGTCGTCTCGGACGTTAAAGCTGTCTCGAGACGACTTTAACGGCTAGTATAAAAAAGAAAAATAAGGAAGACGCTTTTAACGTCTGTCTACTTTAACGCCTTCTTTTAAGAGCGTCTAAACGACGCTCTAATCAGTCGCCTTTAACGTTCGGGACGTTAAATCTGTCTGGTATAAAAAGATGACGCCCAGAACTGCCTACCATGTTACCATCTAGAAGATGTGTTCGTATGTCGATGGGTTAAAAGTTGCTTGTTTCCAGTGTCGTCCGAGTGTAGAATCCAGTCTTTTCTATAAAAAAAAGTATTTTTTCTTTGTTAGGTCGTGTACTTAAATGCGTCTCGTTTATATACCACACGCCTTTAACGCCTTAGACGTTTATGTTGTCTAGACGACTTGAACGTCTCTAGCATAAAAACGGCCATTATTCAACACAAATAAGCGATCCGAAGCAATAAACGACATGCCAAAGGAATAAATGGCGATCGAAAGGGTATTTTTAATTGGAACGAACGAAGCGACACTCGTCTTAGTCTGCCAGCAGTCTACACTCGCCGCAAACATTGACATTTACCGGTAGTACTGAATTACTTACGGGATCAATATCAGTATCCGCCGGCAACAGCGCACCTACCCCTCCCCTAACCCAACATGTTAAACTAATCGAGATTTTTCCTATTACGACGAAATTTTCCTCCCTATACGCGGGGGCTTCTTGGATGCCTCCTCGGGTTTCGGCCGTCAAGGCAAAACCCTGCGGAGGCGATGATTTCTTTTAGCTAATTGTGCGTCATTTTACTCATCAGCAGCATTTTGCCCGCTCAAGTAACCAAAAAAATAAGATAAGAACTTTAGTAGTGTGTCGAAGTCGCTAGCATACAATATACACTAATTGGGGGCAATAGCCCTTTTTACAGTTCCCGGCGCCATATTGGATTTGTAACCGCGCAAACACGATAGCGAGGCTCCCGGTGACCCGATGTAGGCGTCGTAAAGAATTTTGGTTGATTTCTTAAGTGTGTTGTCAGTTTCTCGAGTATTTTTAGAAATGAATGAAAGTTTAAGCACCGAGGAAACGTCCCCTGTTACTCGAAAGAGAAGAGGAAAGTATTGTGCAGCTTTTGACTGTAATAATAGCGCCTACGACATTAACGGAACGCGAACACGTTACCATTTCTTCGAGTTTCCTAAGGACGCTCAGCGAAGAAAACGGTGGTGTTCCCTCATCAAGCGGCGACATGGACAGGATGGATTTGTCGTTTCCACTTCCACCGTTCTTTGCCATGAACATTTTCGAACCGAAGATATTTCAAAAAAACTTACTGGTCGCTGGATTTTAAAGAAAGGTTTGTGATATTTCGGTCGTTTGTTGTGCTTTTGTTTGGTTTACATGACAACAGTGCTGAGTGCATTTCGCATTTAAACTATGAAAAACTAAAAATGCGAAGATATTTTGGTCTTTTTAATACCAAGTAGCCCTTAAAGCTTTTCCAAATCACAGACTGTGTTTGTATTTTTTGAGCGAGTATTGTTTACATTGTATGTTAAAATTTCTGATTATTTTGCTGTGTCTTGTTTCGTTCACATGACAGCAGTGTTAAGCTAAGAAAATGTAAAATGTTTATATTGTTCATATGAGTGTTGTTTATTGTGAACTTTATGATTCCAGTGTTTCATAATGTGTTATATGTTTTGCTGGACTTTAAAAGTAATAAATTATTGCAGCTTAATTTATTATTTGTTTATTAATTAATTGATTTATTTATTTATTAGGTGCAGAGCCTTGTCTTTTTAGCTGGACCTTGGGAAAGAAGCAAAGGAAGGCACCAGCGGAAAGAATGCAACAAGTAACCGATGAGTCAACTCCAGAGTCTGTTGGAGAAGCAGTGTCAGCATTGCATGTTGGAGCCTACAGAGCATTTTCCTCTGATGAACCCTCAACTTCTGCTGCTGGTTCATTGTCACAGTTTGATGAAAATGCTGTTGAATTGGAGAGTGAGACCCCTCAAACAGAGCCTGATATTTTCCTTGAACTGCAAAGAAAAATTGCCTTACTTGAAATTGAACTAGCTGACTGCCAGGAAAAGCTCTGTGAAGCAGAAAAGGAAAAAGTAGTGTTACTGGAACGGCAATTTTCACTCGAAAAAATTAAGGATGACAATGCTGCGGTTTTATTTTACACTGGCTTCCCAAGTTATGATGCATTGATTAGCGTCTACAAGTACATT
>CM042746.1:18389113-18418797 GCA_022496165.2 Catalaphyllia jardinei | reverse complement strand
CCCCAATTCTCCCAACCCCTCGAGTGCTTACATCAGGCTATGCAAACACAGGAAAAAAGTTTTCTATTGCTTATATAAAATATTTCTTAAAATTAATTCGGCAAATGAAGGGAAATTTTGTTTATTAACTTCTTGATCTAAAAAGATTTTCTCAATACACGCTTTAGACAATCATCTTTCCTACTATCCAATCAAAATGTGCATCTGATAACGCACGAACCAATGAAAGTTCGCGTTACAAAAGTCAAAATTTTTGCCAAATTCGCCAGCGAGCAAGCGAGCGCTGTGTGAATCCTTCTAAATCTTTGGGCGAAATGCCTAAAGTTCAGTGAAAACAGAAGAAATATTCAAAATATTTACGACTCTGTAAGGAAAGAATTTGAAGATGAAATCACTGTGCTTGAGCGCTCTTGAAAGTAACGCGAACTTACCCGATTTGGCAGCCCGAGAAGGTAGTTGAGAAGTTTAATGGCTCATCGTGCCTTAAGGCGTTTTGCTGGTTTGGAATCACAGCACAAGCAGGCAGGGTTGCGTTTATGCAGTTAAGTCGAAGGGCATTAGATCCATCATTCTGGTGAGCTGTCTGGTACATTCTTCCAAGTTTTAATGCTAATTTTTTGAACATATGACAGCCAAAACACGGCAACCGATCGGCCGTGTAAAATTTGATTTTAACAGATTTTGCATTCGCAGTCTGTAGCATATAGTTCGCGTTTAATTTTATTGTACATCTTTTTTAAAAAACAGAATGTTATTTTGAGAATTTTATTAGTAGTAATTAAATGCAAAAATTACCTTAAAAAACGTTTACTGCGTTTTTTGTTGCATAATATTTTGTTGAGCTCCCTCGACGAGGTCGTCTAGCTCACTAACATCGAGGCATGCAAAGCGCTGTTGTTCGTCTTTCTTTTGCTTTCTTTCCACGGGTCAGAGAGAAAGAGACGGTCAATCCCCAAATCAAATCTCAAAAAACTTTCCTTCATTTGAATTCCTTAATATTTGTACTTGGGAGTTAGACTACCGGCTTTGAAATAGTTTCAAATTGTGCCGGGGAAACACAAAAAGCGTGATGTGAAAACGCTGTTTGCATACTCTCATCTAAACACACCTATCGACCAATGAGAATGCGCGTACTGTCTTAAATATTTTATATAATGAAATGGAGGAACGATGTAACGTGCTGTTGTGTATTTTTGTAACTATTTTTACAATTTAATTTTATTTTAATGTGATGCTCGACATGCGCGACGCCAAACTTTAAAGTAAGCACTTTCACTTTCTACTTCCGTCTTTGTCTCTGAAAGCAGCGATCATGCAAGAAGAATTCCAAGGTGAACCCAGAATTGGTGGGCATAATTTTGCGTTTGTAGATGAGTTGTCTCCAGGCCAAACCTGCCCCATATGCTTTCTCGCCATGCGGAGCCCCGTACAGACCGTATGTGGTCATCGATTCTGTAAAAGCTGCCTGCTAAGAGCATTCAGGTGTTGTATAGTATGCACTGTTAATTTGATGTTCTCGAGCACTTGTATTTCGATTTTGTATTTCTCCCGCCGTTTGACGATATAAAACGACAGTGTTTTTTAAAAGTGAATGCACTGAAAGTGGAAAGGACAAAATATAGTAAACTGATCATGATGACTGAATTTATGAAAACGTTGTCAATAATTTGCACCAAATCACCTATACTTCACTTTGATTTCACAACTCATAAAGGCAGCCTCCAAGCCATGTGAAAGAGAATAAAAATAGTGAAAGGACAGCAATAAAAGGAAGATAAACGAGTGGAGGGAAAAAAGACTGAATTTTCATTTAATTTTTATATCGTTACCTTTGGAGAAAAAAACCTTCGGGTTGGTGCGAATTCTTCATACCGTTTACATAAATCCAGACATACAATTATATTCCCCAAAATTTACCTCTTGAGTTTAGAGCGCATTCTACAGTATGTTTAAAGTTCAGTTTTTATTTTCTGCGAGCAAATGTCATAAAACTGCAGAAACTGATTGAAATACTCGTGTTGAATATGGAGTCCTCACAGTTTAATATATATGTTAATGCTGAACAGTTATTAGTCGCTGGCTTATTCAGTTTTAATTCGCAATCCCTCAGGGAAGACAGAGCTCAAGTTTGTCCACAAGGTAGATGTCATATTCCTGAAAATGCGTGTGCATGGGTGAGTGTAATGAAAATTCACTTTATCAGACTTCGGGCTGCAAAGAATTGCCCCCTATAATCGACCCCAAAGAACAGCCTTTAAAAACGGAGAAATTATTTTGTGTCACGGATTCATGACGGCTGCATATGATCACTTTCATGATTACGACTCGCAAATTCAGTGTTGTTCTGTTGATTCGGAGAAAGGTACGAAATCAGTAGATGTTGTGTCATCCGACCTTCAGAGAAAGATTTTATCAATAAACCTTCCGCTCGGCTCAATAAACTCAATTTCAAATTTTGCAGAGACTTCGACACTTATTTGAATTGATGAATAACTGAATAGTAGGCAACATGACAATGTTTCAGCAGGGGGCTGAGTTCAAAAAAGGTTCACTGGTGTGAGGCTTTTCAAATAACCATTATTTGTGCAGGAAGCATTGCTGAGGGTAATCAATAAATCGTGGATCTCAACGAATAATAGACTGAACTAATAAATACAGTTGCTGAAACTTCAGTGCCCTACCCATGGCTAACTGGTTCAATACTTGCTAAAAGTCGATTCCCAATTACTCAACCACTGTTCATGTCAATCCATTTTTATGATACTGCATTGATAATTGATGAGTAATGAATACACAATGGACTTTTCAGTTAGACATTCAATCTTTCTTATTTTTCTCTTTGTTACAGTTCTTTCGTGATGTGGCGTGGGAGAGGGAGATACTTTCTCTCCCCGTCAAATGCAAGAGGAGTGAAAGAGGATGTGACTGGAGTGGACCACTCCGTCATTATGAGGTCTGGTGCGTGCTTGTTGCATGTAATAATCATGATAAGCTTAGTTTTACATCAGATGAAGTTTTGTTTACTTCACAGGTGCAATGCAGATGGATTTTCGAGCAATGCCGGTCTTTTAGCAATGTGTCGCCGGCGAAGATTCGAAAGCGATAAACAAACACTACACTAGCCCGCAATAGATCAACAACAGCTGCCAAGTTTTCTACTACAGAAACGCATGCACCAGATTTCTTTGCCAATTACAGGAACCGCTAGAAAAGCATCTTTGAAATTCCGTCTTAAACAGAACCGTCTCGCGTTCAAGTATAAGAATACAAAATACAGAATACAGAAAGTGCTCTCTTTTCCTTTTGCAGGAACACTTCGTTGTGTGCTAATATGAAGACGTCACCTGTGATGACTGTAATGAAAAGACGCAGAAAAGACTCCTGCACGAACACACCACATCAGAATGTCCAAACAGGATCGTCCAGTGTGAATACTGTGAAATGGAGTTCGCTTTTCGGGTCACAGAGGTGAGTCTGGTCAACATTAATAAAATTTATTGCGAATCTTAGGTTGTGAATACTGTGAAGAGGAGATTGTCTTCTGCTCCACAAAGGTAAGAATGCTTTACCTTCATACACTTCCTAGCACATTTCACAACCAGATCAGTCAGGCCTAGGCATGTGTGCATATACCAGAATCAACTAATTTGCTCCTATTACTTGGCCTGTAAGAAGGAAGCAAAAGTGAAAGCATTTGCGAAGTTTAGGCATTTGAACGGTTAGGGACAACATTATAGTATTATAGTTTCAAAAAAGCATAAGACAGATCGATCTCTCAACCCAACTGGAATAAGGGTTATTCTGGAACAGTTTTGATGTCATATTGGGCAACGAATAGCTCTTTTCATCAGCTATTTCAGTAGAAACTCTGCCCAAAATTGCGTGTCATTCACGTCAGATAACCTCACAATGCAGCGTAAGAAAGGCTATTGACCATGAGCTAAAAAGAGTCCTTTTTGTGTCCAATTATAATTGAAACTGAGATGAAAGTTGTAGTTTCCTTGTGGTTGGTTTAACTGTTTCTCACATTTAGTGCTCGCATATGTTAACAGATTCATGAAGAAAACGACTGTGAACGTATTCCTCTGGAATGTCCCCAAGGATGTGGATTGCAGATTCCTCGGGAGGAGGTACACAAACATCATTTCATCCAATAAAGATATGAACAGGGCTAACAGGGTTATACATCTACTTTTATGAAGGGTCAATACAAGCTAATATGTCAAGTGTATTCTCTCTGACTGACCTAAATCATTTGCAGAATAGCGAGTGAGAAACGGTATAATTTCAAAACGGTTGGTCAATGGAGTGATAGGTCACGTTTGATCTAGTAACAGTAAACCACGAAAGATATATTGACAAATTGGCAGCTTAACGGGAATTAGGCTTGTGTAGATGACGAGATGATTACTAACAAATTGTATACACATAGTCTATTTCACAAGTTGAAAGAAAAAACGATGATAAATGTTTCGGTTAGTGGCGGATCCAGACCTTGAGCTAAGGGAGGGGGGGGGGCGGTCTTGATTTACTTGCCCTGCTGGCCCTTTTCCCTTCTGTCATTCCTTCTATTTTTAGCCAAAATAAGAGGGGGCGGGCCCCCCGGGCCCCTCCCCTAGCTCCGCCACTGTTTTAGGACCACCATGTTTTAGAACGGCATCATTTTGGGTTTTTTGTAGGTAGAGTCGCATTTGAGGAACGACTGTATGATGACGATGGTGGATTGTCCTTACAAGGAAGCTGGGTGTCCCTTTCATGTAAGTTCCATGTTATTTGTCCACCAGGGGGGTCCAGGGCAACCTTTGCTACGCAAAGTAAAGGCATAGTGCTAAATAGAAATTGGCTTCAAATATTCAAAGGGCTTAGCAATTGGTATTAGCTCTTAAGCTGTAATATTAAAAGAATATTCATAAACTGCAGTATTTTGGTGGCAAATTACGCTTATAAACTCACTTCTTTTTTCGAAAAAAGCTTTGAGATTTTAAACCAGCGTCACACGAAAATTGTAAAAGGCCCTTTGCACGATCCGGTTATGCTGGGACGAAGGTTACACAGTGGGACATCCAAAACAAAGGAACTCGCACCAATCCAGCCCGACTTTCCTTGTTTTGAAACTCTTAATGTGTAACTTGCGTCCCAGTATAATTTATTCCGTACCGATGTGACCGGATCGTGCAAAGGGCCTATCACTATTTTTTATCTTGTGACAGTCAATCTAAGCATACATTTTCAATATTCAGACTCGACATTTTTTCACCTCCATTGTTAAGGTTAAGTCGTGTAAAAAGCAAAGATTCCCCAAGGGAATAGCTGTACACGATGTTCTCCGAAGTACGTCTCAATGCTGGCTAGGCATGCCCAAAGACAACCTATAGGATCGAGCGACTTCTAAAAGGATTTCCATAGTCATTTCTGAGTCAATTTAACAGTAAACTATGCCAGGAATCTTAAAATGCAAAAAGCTGTATTGTACATGACTTTGCTAAAATGAGCACTTTGGAACACTTTTATCATGCCACTGAAGAGTACAAAACAAATTAATATAAAAAGTAACCGAAATGATAAATGAAGGACAAAAGTAACAGAAAACTGAGCATGATCACAAAACGGTCAGAACTATTTCTCATGCAATTTTCGTTTCGTGTCACTTGCTTAATTCACTGAAACGTGCTTACTGAGACTGATTTCAGTTTGCTAGTGTTAGACGTGTGTTTAAGGTGGCTCCACAGAGCAATCATTTAGGGTGTTGCGCGCTTAAGTGTTATGTTTTGAAAGCTGTTTTTGCATTCGTTTTTTGACCTAGTCTTCTCAGACCAGACGTGTAATACGCAAGATTGAATAGCGTGTTACAATCATCTGTTAAAATTTTTAATTTTTAGACTTGAATTATAATTGCCCAAAAGAGGTGGTTTTTTCTAAACTTTTTTGTGGCTTTATTTGTGATTTTCTTGAATTTCCTACAGTAAAATCTTCCAAAATTTTCACAGCACATTGCATCCTGCAGGATACGAATTTTACACACGAAAAAGGTAGGGTTTCAGAGGCAGTTTATTAGATTTTTGCAAATGTATGTTTCAGCGATGCGAAAAAACTGGTCCTCTAGATTTCCTGAAAGAAAAACGAGCACCGACTAACGTAAAATACTTATCACCAGTCTGTCAAATTATATGGAATTTCACTAGTGGAAACGCAGAAAATTCAGTCTGTTTTGCTTTTTGTGCTCATGTTGACGTCATAAAATATCGAAAAACAATAACGTTTTTCTTCGAGCGCCCAGATCACTTGAGCCAGTTCGTCCTCAGCGCGCGTTCGATAGTAAAACCGTATAGGGAGCCACCTTAAAATAATTAAACCTAATTAACCTCCATGTCATTCCCAGTAGAATTCGTTGAAGATGAAAAACGGTTTGCACTGAAAATCTCTTGGATACTACTCAAATGTGACTCAAAATATTTCATTAAACAAAATCAGATAACCGGAGTTTCTTTTTTTACATAGGACAAAAGAAGTAATTTACAAGACCATCTTGAGGCCATGAGTAAGGAGCACCTGAGCAAGACATTTTCAGAGCTCTTAGTGACAAAAGAGCGATTTCAGGAGCTGAAAACCGAGAATGCATTCATGAAGGTATTACTGGACAAAAAGAGCGGAGAAATAAACGACCTGCAAGGACAGCTAAAAGAAGTCCAATTTACAACTTCCAACGACCAAGTAGAGATAGGTCAACTCAAGCACCTCGTGTTTAACATGCAGTTCAACTTAGAAGGTATGAAGGAAAAGCTGCAACATACCACGAGTAAGTCAAAAGGCACGCTGCTGGGAAAGTTTACAAGGTGTGTCTCGGAATTTCTGCAACTTTATTTTGGATGCTATTTCCTAGCCGATATCGTGTTTGTATGGCCGAGAGCTTGCTATAAACCCCTATTGTTATCTTGCAGCAGAAAGAATAAACACCAAAGTTGATCATGCACACTGAGGAGATTCAAAATATATCTGCCCAGGAAGGCAACATGCATGATTTCTTGTCTTGCTTTTACCAAATCAAATTGAATTCCATCCTTCCACCTTGCAGTCCAGTATTGCATGGTTCCCTAACGCTCTTCAGAATCTTTTTGTTCAATTATTTTTACATTTGCCATAGCGTCTGGCAAAATAAATAAAGAACTGACTCAACTGATCATGAGCAAAGGGCGCCTTCGATACTTAGCCGGGACACTGTCCCTTTAAGTTGTTGTAGGACCGAAGTATTCGATTTACTCAGTAAACTTCACTTGTTATCCAAGATTGGTTTCGGAAAAGAATGTATGTATGTATGTATGTAAATCTTTATTTATTCACGGAAAATCATCAGTTAAGCTAAGTTAAAAACTAAGACTAATTACAACTGCTTTACATGATTGCCGTGTGGGAATCCGATATATCAGCTACCTTCTTGATATTTCGCTTAAAATGCTCAACGGATGCAGCATTTTTTAAGTTTTTGGGCAAGTTATTCCATAGCATGGCCCCGCTGTAAGAGAAGCTTCGTTTCAAATAATTGGTGCTTGGTTTGGACAGGGTCAGCCTTCCCTCAGAGTTTCTTAAGTTGTAAGCAGAGTGACGCTGAGAGAAAAGACTTTGTAGATATTCCGGAGCAAGGTCATTCATAGTTTTATACATCATTAAGGCTTTTTGTTTCTTTCGGCGAAGAGATAGCTTCTCCCAGTTGAGGGTGGAAAGAAGGTGGTTTGAGCTCGCATCAAAGGATGATTTAGTAATAACTCTGGCTGCGCGATTCTGTAATTTTTGGAGCTTATCACTCAAGTAAGCACTCAAACAGTCCCAGACGGGGCTGCAGTAATCAAAATAAGGCATAATTAAGGTGTTATAAATTAGAATTGCAGTTTCTTTGGATATAAACGACCGCACGCGTTTTAGGGCGCCTATAGCTGAAGAGACTTTCTTGCAAATCTCTTCAACATGTTTACCCCAAGAGAGGTGAGCATCTATGGTAAGACCCAAGGATTTGGTATGAACGACTCTCTTGATAATTTGGTCATCAATTCTGATTTCTACATCGTCACATTGGGCAGATAGCCTTTGTCTTGATCCAATAATCATTAGCTCGGTTTTAGTTTGATAACTGATCTCTTTATAAGGCAATTCAGTGTATTCAAAGCGAACAGACTGGAAATTGCAGTAGTTGCTAAAAAGGTATGTACGGGTTGTAACTGTTCATCAGTAGGATGCCTAAAATGTGTGCAATTCCACAATTGGTTTCGGCTCCATTAAATCCTATACCAATTGTAGAACATTTCAGGAGGAGCCACCCACGATGTGAGCACAGTTACGGCCAACACATATAAGTGAGGAAAATAACGCAAATTAAAATTAAGACGTTTTTTAACGAACTAAATACACACGTCAATTAAATTGATAAATAATGCACGCGCCCAAAATAAAATTGCGCGCGCACACGTACAATGATACAAAACAAATATAAGTAAGAAATAAACAATGTAAGGATACGATGGTGCAGTTCAAGCTTGGATTGCTAATCTCATCTCCCGCAGGGTTGCACCATACTTGTATAGCATTGCGGTTGTAGAAGAAACAAGGTTCAATTTGTCTCCGTTTCCCGTCGCTTTGGAAAGAGAAAAGGCCAGACATGGAAGACGCGTGTCATTTCGCAGTATAGTGTATCTACTCTACACATTGTCTGAAAATGCTCCGCAAATCTCAATGCCAATAAATTCGTAAAAGTCTGTCTGAGGCCAGAAACCAACGTCCTTCATAAACCATCTAATGCGTGTGTGCATGTATTACTTTTTGAAATCGATGGTTGTAATTTCTCATTTTGCTTTACAATAAATTATAACAACATCTAAATAGTGGCATTCGGTCTTTTCAAGTATAACCCATCTTTACTCAAGTTATTTATCTTAAACTTCAGAAAAGGAAAGTGGAGTCGTCAGGGACAAGACGAGGAGAAAGGTTGGTTGTCGATTCTTCTCCAATAGTTCAGCATCTTTGTATGCTGCTAGGTAATTTCGTGTTACAGCAGTGCAGGGTGTAAATCTTACACTTGTTGTGTGTTTGGTTGATCGACAGAGAAACCTTTAAGGAGATCATCATCAAGTACATGGTACCCGTTTAGCGATCCATGAGTCAGAAGTAGTCAGACGAGGACTGGACAGGAACGAGTCTCGCAAATTAGTAGTCACACAAAATAGGCAAACTTGCTTGAATCGGACACTCAGTACACTGGTCATGCATGATGAGTTCTGTTCTCTTGCAGTTATATTCGCCTGAATATTACGGACACTAGTGAGAAACACTTAAGTAGACGGATTTTGTAGTGATTTTGTCCATTTGTTTTGACCGACGTCACAAATTACGGCCAATAGTTTTATAATTGTTGGCTTGACTTTTCCAAGCTGTGTGCTTGAATGTCTTTCTTTAAAGTCCGAGTATTTCCTTATAAAGTCTGTAACAAGACTTTTACTCACCATGCTGTCAAAAAGGGAATAGCACAGTCTTTCATGATCCTCGAAAAGCTCCCAGCATGTCTCATGAAAGCACTGAGTTTATTACTACAGTTTTGCCAGTCTCATCTAGACTGTGGTAACAGTTGACCATGTGGGGCGTTTCCTCCTAGGGCAGACCATTCTACCAACTCACTGACACAGGTGTGGGCCGGATATCATAAACAACCCCTAGAAACAGAACTTTACGTCAGATAGCAAGTAACGATAGTCAGTTAATTCTTTTACGTAGTCAACAGGCCTAATTGCTCTAAACATTCATTTTTCACTATCGGACACTTACGTTTTAGAATTATTTACCAAGATATGCAGAGGAAGCTAATAACCCTCTGCTGTTTAAACCCAGGCTCGAATTGCACTTGAATACCTGATAAATAAGAAAGGATCTTCCTCCCCCGCGCAACACGCACACAAAAAGTACTAGGAGGAGATCACGTACTGAATTATACTACCGTTGTAAAAAATATCAAAAACCCGTAGTAAATACATTTTCAAGACCAGGCTGGGAAAGACCATGATGACATTGTTTCGCCTTAATGATTAAAAATGTCAAGAATCATCTTTGAGCCGGAGTTGATCAAAAAGGCTGATATCTTTGCAAGATGTCGCGAAGAGATTCAATTTCAATTCCTTAGCAGTAGTCAGAGATTTATTCAGCCTACCGATAGACTCTTTTCCATCTGAGAACATAGAATAGTGCTGGCGTGATCACAAACGACCGAACCGAGGCATGGCCAGATTTCTGCATTGCGCAGTTTACAGAAGTTTGCAAAGCATATAGCATCGGCAGCAGAAAGAGCGGAGATGCCTGATTATCTAACCCATTGTCCATATTTATAGTAATAAACACTGAAGTACGGTTGAACTTCTTTCTCACAGCTCGTCCCTTCTTGATCGTCATATGCATCAACAAAATGATTTAATTTCCTCTTGGAATTTTCTCGTAGCTTATGTGCCATATTCTGATTCCCGGTATTGGACATTCGGGAGGAATATCATTAATTATAATCCATCAAATATTTTCGCTCGCGCGCGATTGGTCTAAACCCATCACGTGACCGAATATTCCCCAACTAAAACTGGGGGATTTCCGAGTATATCCCCCAATTTTCAAAGCTGTGCGCGTTGAGGAAGCGATTTGAAGGATAATAAAGACAATACCCTCCATTTGAGGCGGAAATGTGCTAGGATATTTATCCTTGGACATTATCTGTTCCTCGAAGCTCACAGTTTTCCTCGAGCTACGCTCTCGGAAAACTTTTCTCTTCTCGGAAAAGATAATGTCCGCGGACAAATATCCTAGCACATTTTCGCGCCAAATGAAGGCTATTGTTTATATGTTCCCCACTCTTCAGAACTGCACGCGTTGCCAAAAAGATTTGATAGATTATAAACACAATAGTCTCCATTTGGCGCGAAAATATGCTCAGATATCGAAGCTCACAGTTTTCCTCGAGCTAAAGGAAAGCTGTTCAGTTCTCGGAACGGATAATGTCCGCGGACAAATATCCTAGCGTATTTTCGCGCCAATTGGAGACTATTGCTTTTAACGAGTCCCAGTTTAATACCGAGAATACGATATGGCTCAATTTTCCGCAGAATCAAAGACGATAGGATCTACGTCAACAACTACTCCATATTCCTGTCACGCGGCGTTTTCACAGACCGATCTTTACTTTACTAGGGCTAACGCCCAGTGGGTTATTCATGGGTTAAATTAGCACTAAAATTTACACTTCAGAGATAATTCTCTGGTACATCATTTGTGTTCATAGTGCTACGCGGCACAACATTCATATGTACCCTTACTTTCTCTTCGCCGCGATTCACCATCTAAATCGACCCCGACTTTCTCTGTCCGGCCTCGTAGCTCAGTCGGCAGAGTGACGGTAGATCTATTCCGGAGGTCGTGGGTTCGATTCCCACCGAGGTCAAAAGATTTTTTCTTTACCTCGTGTGGTTCCCTGATTCCCTTTACTAGGGCTAACGCCCAGTGGGTTATTCATGGGTTAAATTATCACTAAAATTTACACTTCAGAGTGAATTCTCTGGTACATCATTTGAGATCTATTTTTAGTTTGAATTTATTCAGATCCCCACAGGAACCTCAGTGACCAATTGCAATCACAAGCACGGACTAATGTTGACATGTCGACATGATGTCGCCATGTTTTATCCTCACCAAAGCGTGCTCATGTAGACTGGAACTGGCCTATTTCGCGGGAAGGATATCTAAAATTAGACTGGTCTGTAAAAATGCCGTTGCATGGGCTTATTATAGGAGTTGCAGGCTCCTAGTAATGGGCTCCTGACAAAGGCTCAAAGCCGAATTGAATTGAATTGATAAGCTTACAGAAGGAACAGAGAAACCGAAACCAACACCTCCGTCCCAATACCCAGACCCCACCCAGAGAACAAACTGTCACCCAGACCCAGATGTAATCGAAAGAAGGGCATAGAAGCCCCGTTTGCGAGTTAACATTGTCTTGGTTTGGTGGCGTTCTTGTTGTCGTCGTCACTGTCTTGGTTTGCTTATGATCCACAATATATGAAATAACCATAGGATTGTAGAGCGCTTTCAGTGACTCGGCCAGCAGCTGTGTAAATGTATTACAACAAAAGAAATTGTTTACATAAAAAAAAGAGTTCAGCTCCTACAGGATTGGCTTCAGACTCCAACATAGTCACTGCTTTATTGTTTCTGACACCAGTAAGACTGCCATGACGTTACGTCAAGTGACTCCTTTGTTACAGTTTCAGTATCGGTGTCATGTATCTAGACAGTTACTGTGCCGGACTCAATATTTTCCATGGGCAGACCACTTGCGGGCTCATAGAAAAAGAACATCACGTGGAAGAGCAGGCGTCGATAGTGTGACGATTCTCATGCCGCGTTGTCGATTATTTCAAAATTGACAAGGAGTGTCACAAATATATTATGAATATACATCATTTACATTGTACAGAAGGCTATTTTTTTAATTTCAGAAGATTGTTTTAACTGTGTGGATGGTAGAACACTGATTCACACTGATTCACATACATAACAAGAGAGAATTTCAAACGATTTCCATTATTATTCAAATGTAAGACTATTTTCAAATAAAGGCGATTGTAGAAAAATCGGCAAATTCAAAAGATTTTTTCTTCTCCTTATTTACATTTGGTCTAGTGTAGGCAAACTTCCCTTCATATTCTGTTTGCCTGGGTCGTCTGCGTTCATTCTTAAAGGTTTACTTTTTTAGACCAAGGAAAAAATTAGTGGTTATATTAACTCGTACAAAAGCTATAACAATCCATGCTATAAAGCAGTCCTTTTTTCTAACCAAAAAACTGCATCCAATTCTGTTGTTTATTACTAGAATTATTGCTTGCTGTCTTGTTCGTTCTGCGAACGTTTCTTTCGTGCTCCATGTCAGCTTTACCTTGGACAATTTTCATGTACAGTCCTTTGCTGGCTTCTGGGAGTGCATTTTGGGCGCAGTGAATGTGCATCCCTGGAGGAAAAAAATCTGGAAACAGCATCTGGTTGTTTCCTTCAGCGCGCGATGTAAAAGATGAATTGCGACCAAGATTTCGAAACTCTCGATATTTCTGCTGTTGGTTCCGCTTTCTGTGGATCTCCCAATGTTCTCCATGAGGTACACTGGTGTTTTCTTGGAAACAGTTACCATCTTTTTCACGACATACTTTTCCTAATCTGCCAGCCGGCAGGTTGAGGTTGTCTTTAACATCTAAACAGGCGACCTCCTCGCAATCTTCGTCGATCTCGTAAATTGGCGGCAAACGTTTTACAGAAATTCTCTCCCTTGAAAGCGAAGGAAATTTTGCGCTTCTTGGGTTTCTTTTGCCACCTCGACTTCCCTCCCGACGATAAATAGTCATGTCGATCAATGTTCAGCGTTCGTTCCCTTTTCAAGGAATATATCGCATATATAAAAAAAGCTATCACCGTTTAACTTATTGATCCCTCAGCTAAAGCATTCGCTGCCTCTTATAATGCTTTAACGATACTGTAATGTTAGTGTTGGTAGTAGACTTCAGAATGTTTAAATTGTAGTGATACGCACGCGGCGAACAACAAAACTCATCAGGTAGAAAATAGAGGGCCCGTTATTCAGTTTGAACAATTCCAAGGCTATGCAGTCAATTAAATGCGAAGAAACAGTCTTCCAGCTCACTTCAATTAGCTCAGTAAGATATGTGTGTCTTCAGCACCTCGTAGAAATTTACGGTACGCCGCCAACTCACGTATCAAACTAGTTTAAAAATAACTTATTTCCGCCAACTTGTTGTTCAGCGCGAAGTGCGAAGCTTTCCGTGACTGGTTCCGCTTAAACTTGTTTCTGGGCTTTCTCTAGATAACTACATGCCAGGCACGTATCAATCCTCAAACTCTGCAAATGACAAGATTGTGTTGGCCTCCGAGATGAATTTACCAGCATCGGTGGATCCTAGCGTCTCGCAACAAAGGCCGTTTTTTTTTTAATCAACTGTAAAAATCTAATTTTGGCCTCAATTCAAATTGGCAGAGGGGGAGGGGAAACGTTTCTGTCATTCCTTTTGTTATGGTGAAGACAAAAAGGTTTTCTAAGATAACGAAATGGGTATACCGTGGCGACATTTGCGGTTATTTGAGGAGAAAAAATGACAAGATAAGGTTTCAACGGTCCAATGCGAGTACAGGAGCGGGCAGGTGTATTAGATAATCTTGGCGGGAAGCCGAGCTGCCTGAAGTTATAAAATAATAGCCAACTGTCAGAGCTCTGTAAATAAGCCGGCCATCGACACCACAGTCCCCTAATTCTCTTCAATATTTTTTAAAAGTATCGACCTCTTTCGTTCTTTCAAGTATAATTATTAAATTAGATCAATATTAGAAGGCATTTTAATTTCTCAGAGTTTGCCTAACTAAGTTTGAGTACCATAACTGAAGTCCTTCACTTTTAAAAATGGTATAAATTTGTTTGAACTACGTGACAGCGATCAACTTTCCATAAAGATCTCAAAGCATTTTATTTTCATGATTTATGTTTACCTATAAGTTAAATATAGTGTCATCTCGGTATGCAGGCAATATTTTATGCTATTTGAAACCTTTAACTTTGTTTTCCTTTTTTCCAAGGTTATTGACAATAAGTTACGTCGCCTGTTATAACTAATTCGTACAAGGCTTTTCAATTTTTTATCCGGTTTTGCGAGCATTCCCGAGGATCCATTTTACAGTTTGAAATAGTGCTCCTACATGATGATTGGTCGACTGAGTAGGGATAAAGTAAATGTTTTTAGTCCGCCTTTTTTTTTCGCCCGTATGCTGGGTTGAACACGTGGTCAACATGGTGGCTCTAGGAATAAATGATACAAGATTCAAAAATAACAAACAAACTGCAGTTATAAACATGACGAGACAACGAATGTTGTAATAATTTTCATTTATGAACTTGACGTTTCGTATGCTCCAACATACATCGTCAGAAGTAACGGTTGCCAAAACTTCAATTAAATCTAAACACGAAGACTAATACCAAATAAGGAAAGTAAATACGATGAAAAAGTAAATGAAAATAAACAGACCTAGTTAAATCTGCTGGAAAAAAAAAATAAATGGCTAGTAGAGAGGAAGTTTCTCCCTTCCAACATTTTCATTAAGTGCTGGTTTTAAATCGCGAATCAACAAGGTTTCCTAATTTTAGAGTTCATAAATGAAATTTATTACAACATGGTTGTCCCGTTATGTTTATAACCGCAGTTTGTTTGTTATTTTTACTGAAGTTGAAATGGCCGAAGAATAAGAGTGTCTACACAAGAATCAGTTCAGATTCCGTATTATTCGTTGCCCTGACTGAAACCTAATTCTATTCACCAGCAAAAGCTGGCCGTGAGCTTTCACAACGATGGCCAAAAATTTCAAATCGAATATGTTTGCTAACAAGTTTATCTTCTGTCTATCTGTTACTAATCATGGCGGATTGAGGGAGAAAGGAGCCAAGAGCTTGAGAAAAAAAATCTAATTGCTTGTTAGAACGGTTTGGAGTTCTCTTTTCCAAATAGATGAGAGGTCCTATTTGTTGATATTATTTTCCAGAATTTGTGAAAATATACTAAAATACATGAACAATTGTCGGTATGATTGAAGACCAATTATTGAATCCGGCGAAGTTTGTCCTAAAATAGAAGTAAACAAAATTAATAGACATGTTGAATTTGGTAAGGAATCGTGGTTTTATGAAATTCTTTCTGTTCACTAAAGTAATCATGTAACGGAGGCTGTTGTGGAGGTGTCAGCTGTCGATGATCTCAATTAAAGCCAGAAAGATAGATCTTGCCAACAATAGCGTGCAACTGAAAATGGTACTCTGCAGTATTACCCTTCCTGAAATACTACACTGAGATGAAATTGTCTAAACAAAATTGGCTAATTGTTCGGAAACGTTAACATTGACAAAGCAACATTTAAAATTTTCACTCTGGTATACGAGGAAGGTAAACTGCATGACGTCATAATAACGTCAGAGAAACTGACATCAACTCCAAACATTTCCTCTTTCGTGGTAATACAGGATGTTACCGATCACGCACTCGTGTGAATGAAATTCGGTTTTTGAATGCCTGCGAACGCATTCGCTAATTTAAGATTCCAAAGTGTGATGCTACGTGCTCTTACCTGAATACTCAAAGCAAAAAAAATCAAATATTCAAACGGTTTACGGAAGCAATGCGGATGAATTAATAGTGTTTTAAGCATTTCACCTGTGACAATATATGCTCGTATTATAACAGTTAGCAAAATAACCTTAAAAAAAAAGATTTCAAGGACAAATTAGAGGAAAGAAACAGAAAAGCAAATACATTTTTTGGATCTGTCAGTAGCTTTTTTTTATGACAATGCTATTTGCGTTCATAAGAAAGAAATATTTGCATCCTGCAGAATTGTTACCTTATTCAAGGCGGTATTGAAAATATGTACTTCAGATGCCTCAAACACACTGAGGTTTTATAGCTATATTTTAGGAAAAAATACAATTATTTTATCTTGTAAAAGTACAAAAAAAACCTGATCAGAAAAAAAATATATCTAATGTTGACTTATATAATTTTCTAAATTTCATAGTGCTGTAATTTTTTACCATAACAGCCTTCAATGCATTCAAATTTCACCCACTACATAAATGTAGAATGTACCATAAATATCATTATACCATCAATTTATATTATATTATATCATCAAATAAATAGAATGTTGTTTAATGCAATTATATTTCCTAAGATAAAAAGTAAAAATCGGAATCCAGTAGAAAGAATGTTCTGCACAAGCCTTCGCGGAGTCATCTTAGATTTTCAAAACTTCCTACTATTTATCACCGGAAAACTTGAAATTCTTAAAGAGATCGCGACTGCAAAAAAAGAACTCACGAAATTTTATCGCACGTGGGCTATTTTACGTTAATTTTATATGCTGCTGTTTTTTTAGGTTAGTTTTACATTTGATTTCATAAATACTATTCAGCTCTATCAAAAGTAAGTATTAAAACAAATGTAGCATTTTTGTGACTTGCATGTTTACTCAGAGGTTTACTTGTAATTTTTCTATAATTGAAAAGAGCATTGTATATACGCCAACCGCCGTAAATTAATTACTGCGAGGATCATACTTCACTTGCATCTATAACCGCAGTTCAAATATGAATTATTTCATATATATATCTCAATGTTACTGTATTGTAGTATATGTATTGCAAGTAGTGTATGCATGAATAGTGTTAGTATAAGTAATGTAGGTAGCAAGTAAAATGTAAGTAAAATATTAGTACTGTGAGTAGTGTAAGTTATCGTCCTGTAAATAAAATTGTTAAAAAAATAAAGAAAGAATGTTCTCAAAAATACTGAACGAGCCAGGTCCTGACACTGCAGCAAAACAAAGACATTAACAACCGACTGCAACCAAATGGGGTGTTATTTCTCAGCTAAAACAACGTAACAAAGGGCTTAGCTTGTTATTCCCCTTTTTCCAGTTTGTTGAATGACGAAAGTGGCGAACCCCGTCCCATCCCCTTCTTAATCCCCTCCCCTTCTCAACCCCCTCCCCTCATCACCCGGCTCGAAAATAACAGCCGCTAACCAAGACTAGACAAGATAAGACAAGCTACCTTAATGGCTTTCATTTTGACTTTTTCTCCTTTCTCCTCTCGCTTTTCTCCTTTATTGGGCAACACAACTGGTTTAAGAACGTTGAAGAACAGGTTCCACCAGGCTCCATCAGCCATTAGGCCTCTCACGGTGCTTCTTATTTGAAATGACAATTCACACATGTGCAATAATCAACCAATCAAAAGTGGCACTTTTTTCTTTAATTTAATTAACTTCAGTTGCCTTAGTATTTTTGCTGATTAAAATAGTTTTGCCTTTTAATTTGAAGTTTAAATGAATGTGTGTACTTTACGAAATAGCGACGTTTTCTCGGTTTTCTGAAGTTTCAGAAAAAGGAAGCATTTAGGAACAAGTGGACAATTGAATTTCCGAGAAGTGTAAAATTTCATTACGAAACTTGGTGCGCGCGTACACAACTCCAGTTTTCAAATGACACTTCAGTTTGAAAATCATCATTAAAAAGACATTTTAGGTATAATTCTATTCAAATTACTAGGTTATTCGCTCTCGATTTCTGCGAGACGATACTTGATTAGGCCTTCGGCCTCATCCAGAATCACTCCATAGCAATCTTGAGGTCATAATCTAGTTGTTAATAATTAATTCAGTTAAACATGTTGAATCAAAGGAACGTCATCGCCACGCCGGTGTTTGGATATCTGATCTTCGTGGGTAGGGTTTTTTTAATGTTTTCTCCTTAGTTTTAGTCTCGATTATAAAGATATATCAAACATTCAATTCAGTGTTTTGCCACACTTTTTCCAAAGACCTCGAAGCTCGCCAAATAATACTACACTGTGCGACAACTGAATGGACAACTGATCGTCACTAAACTGAGCACGTACTGGTGTTACGGTTAATTATGAGCAACAGGGAACAATAACATAAGTTCTCCTACCCTCAGCCCAAACCACAAGCTCTGACAATGTCAATGCTAATAAGAATTAGTATAAATTTACCGTAGTCTATTGTGAATCCGTGAATTTGATTGGCTAAATTACTGATGACTATCTGCTGATAGTCATCAGTTACGCATCAGCGCACATCGCGCATCACGTTTGAAGTTAATCTAACGTAATAAAACAGTTCTTTTCTACGCGTTACTTGACATTTTTTTCCTTTTTATGCAATGAGACTACGGTAAATTTATACTTAAACAATTAGGCTACTCGCCCTCGTTTTCTACGAGGGATACTCAACTCGGCTGCGCCTCGTTGACAATCTCCTCGTAGAAAACTCGGGCTCGTTGTCTAATTGTTAATTATGAAAAATTGTCAAACTTGAAATCTTCCGTTATCCACGCGTTCTCAAAATGATGCTGGACAAACAAGCATGAGTTGATTTTTGACCAACATTTTCTACGCCAGATTAAAAACAAATAATTAACGTTACAGTGTAAAGTTGACAATCAGGCTAGAAATAGAATGTAAGTGCTTGTTAGTCGAGTCAAGTCAAACAGTAGGATATCAGAGTTGTTTAGATCACTTTATCGTTATTTGAGATGATTACTTTTCTTGGCCAGTAAAAACCTGCCTCGTCCCCAGCCGCTCGCGCGAAAATAAAAAAAAGATAATGATGAACTAGTGAGGAGGGGCGCAGGAAACCATCGCTCCTGCGCTCGCACTCCTCACGCGCTACCAACTCACGTTCGCGCCCTTTTGCTCACTCCCAGTCTCCCAATCGCTCTTTGCGGAACTTGACACTAAAAGCCTGTGGAGGCAGAGTAAATACAGCTATGTACATGTCACACGTGTTTATACTATTACATGACATTGCACACGGCGGCAGGATTTCATGCTATAACACATCATTCATGCTATGCCATGCCACCCGTCACGCACTTCATGTAAAGTACACGAAACTGATTTAAGATGCTTCCGACAGCTGGCACGTTTTAATAATCTATTTAGATCCCTAATTTATACATTACAAAAAAAACTCTCTGACAGCAGCTGCAATGTTTGAAATCTATTTTCAACTGACAAAGTTTCCTACCATAATTTACTAGTGACCTTACGAAATTTAATTGATAACCGTTGTACAAAATTAAAATGATAGGAATTGTGTTTTAAAACCAGTTTATGATCAGGCTGTTATATATAGATGCGAATTCTTTACGTGAAAAAAGCAAAATTCTGATTATTGAAAAAAAGGCCACTAATCATACAAAAGATCGGTCGTCGCTAACATCGATGCATGCCTGCGCGTCAAGACTAGCTGCAAGGGCACTCTGAGCACGACGAAAACATCGGCTGCATCTTACAACGAAAATTTTACAATACAAACCGTTGTACGAAACTTATCGCATGAGCTTGTAATTCTGCTATGACGTAATTGGTTACTCTTCAGTCAAATTTCCAGGAACACAATAAGGCACGAGAAGCTCGAACCGCCAAATGCAAATCAACTGCAAACAACTTAGAAAATTTGATAATTGCACCTTTTATGAAAAGCGTCAGTTTTATTAAACTAATACAGGGTGATATAAACGATTTAAACGACCGGATTAATGTTAGTGTGCCAAGTAATCTAAGATTAAACGTTCACTCGGGTTTCCACTGCACGTTCGTTTAGATTAATATATTAACCCTGCTGTGAATTACAACCCAAACACTGGTAACTCGCGTAACTTCCGTCCCAAAGGAGAGATTTCGTGCTTTATGAGATTTATCTCCTCTAAAATGCCATATTCATCTCGTCATTTGCTGTATATCGTTGACTAAATCGTCGATCACGTACTTACTTATCTAGGTTCCATCACCAACTGTTGTCAGGAACAATTAAGAATACAGGACTTAAATCTAAGACTCATCACGCTGTATTGAAAATATAGCATTTTAAAGGGACTAGCAAACTGCTGCCATGTGTTTGCTTCTTTGCAAACAGAAAAAAACGCAATCAACTAACGCCACGAAACATATATCTACAAACACATATCTCAGTTAATATTCGAATAGAGTCGGTTTGGGTAAACGCCAGCGAAAAAGGCACGTTTTTTATTGTTGTCAACTTGTATTCTGAGCACACCGCGCAGGCACAGGTGGAAACATCTCAGGTTATTGATTGACTGAATTCACCTTGTGACCTTGTTTGTTTTATAAAATAGAACGGGAGCCAATATTTCTATAATTCTCGGCCGAAATGGGAGTTTCCAAAGTCGATAAGCACATCTGACTTAGCCTTAAATTAATAAGTCATTGAACTTGGCCTGTAAAGATATCAAACATATTCAGCCCAAGCTGAGTTCTCTGTTGACTTAAGCCATGAATATAAAATGGAAATAACAATAATCCTATACTTCTTGGAAACGTGTGAGAGGTTCGAAAGTTAATAAGCACATTTGCCATATTGCCTTCATTAGTCATTGCCCTTGACCTGTTAAGCCGACTAAACATATTTCCCAACTGATTTCTCTGCTTACTAAAGCAGTGAACACAATCGTTTTCGCTAATAACTTTTATTGTACGGAGCAAGTCATAAAATTTTGCTAAAAATGTAAATAAGCTGCATTTTTTAATAAAAAACGTATTTTATCTTTGCAGTCACTTTACATGATTGGGAGTGTGCCCGTGCGATGGAAAAAAAACTAAACAGATGCAATAAAACGTTCATAATTAAAACAATTTAGGCGTATATTTATATTTTGCCGAGAGAACCTCCTTTCCTTCATCATCTTCAATTCTACTGGAGGTCGTAGCGAATTAATTACATTTTACTGTTGAACTCAGCTTGCCTTGGCCCGCACTCCTCAGGATAAACCAAGGAGGTAAACAACATTTTCAGAAGTCATCTTACGCCCTTCAGAGAAAAGCAATATTGACTATGAGATGGAAATAGCGTATCACCGAACGTGGATCACAATGTAGAACATTCTGGGTAAATACACTGGATTCCACTCATTATGATAAATTATTTGCAACACTTGATAATTATTTAGCGTTTTTAAATATAAGTCACCGCCGGGTACCACTTATTGAGTTGAAAAATATATCTATGTTTTATCGGAAAACACTGTAAAAGTGCCAGTGAATTCTTACTGAGGATTTTTTCCACGGAGATCATTTAAATCATGTCACTTATTGTGACCGCGTGACGTTAATATATCACTCCTTAAAAGGAACACTACGTGACTTCTCAGTGTCAAAATATTTGTTTTTTCAGGAGGGGCCGGCGGCTATATTAGCACAGAACACGCAACCTCTTACCCAAGATTGTTCGAGCATTTATCGCTGAAGCACTATAAACCAAAGCTGAACAAACGTCGAGCATTCAAGAAGCAATTCATTGTGTTTATACGAAGCACAACCTTTACTAGAAGCGAGAACGACGAGTGCCTTTGATAAGTCGAGAATGAGGAAACAACCAAGCCGTTTGTGTGGCGGCAAACGCTCTGTGCAGCACCTGCCAGCTATTTCAGAAGAGGTGAACGATACACTTATGCAGAGAAAGGAAAGTCGAGAAGAAATAATCCAACTAATTCAATCTAGAGACAAGTGCGGCCATTCAAAGACACAGAACAAAAGAGAAGGAAAACAAACTGTAGAAAGGAAAACTTTGTTATTCCGCCCTATCCATGGCGAAACTTATACAGATGATGGAAAACTTCTGTTTGAGCAGAAGGACTTAAGTGAAGCTAAAGTTCTTTTTCCTGATTTTTTTCCACAAGGAATAATGCAAGGCACTTGGGGGGCGGAAAGCCCATGGAAAGCGAGGCCAACGATGGAACAGATATTTTCAGGACAGAATAATCTCGACTTTCCGGTGAAATCTGAACTACGTTATGATACAAACTTTGAATACTGGAAAAGATACCAATTATCTTTTTAAAGATATATATCTTAAACATAGGGAAATTATCTTTTTTTATTTTTAATAAATTATATATAAAAAGCGGAAAGACTTAATCTAGAAAAGAAAAACAAAGAAGGGATTAAAAAAAGTTGACCTCGTGCAAATTTACCTTGCGCGTTTATTGTGGAGATTGTGATAATATCTACCTGTCAACACCACGGAATTTACTGAATCTAAAATTCTCAAATATCACTGGCTGGATACTTGCAACTGATCGTAAACGATAATGGCAACGTATGCCAGAGATAAAATTTCAAGTGCATTAGTGTAGTGGTGAGCCTGTTTTGTATAATAGACGCTAGTATTTGGATTAATTTGTCAACAAGAATACGTGATCTCATAAAGGGTATAAATCGTTCGGTCCAAATCAATTTCTTCAAATGCTGAACACATTGTCATGAACATGACAAATTTGCACTTTTTACTGACTTTTAATAAAATTGCATGTCAGACAATGGTTTCACAGAGGACGAATCATTTGGACGGTTGTTAATGTTCAGTACTCGCTTGTCGTGGATTAAACATGCGCCCGAGGCCGTTAAACTTACTTTACACCCACCAGCTAGCCTCAGTTTCATACATACCGAATATTCTTGATTAAACGCCGAGTAGGCAGGCAATGTCCAGATTAAACTAAAAGACTCCAGCGTTTATTCAAAGTTTTCAGTGTTATTGTTATTTGACACCGGATGTAAGGGATGAGGTATGAAAAGAAAACAAACACGTCAAAATAGAAAGGTTGAAATATAAAAGCTACTAGGTCAAATCCATGTTGAAATAAACGCCTGAGGTGTTTTATCGAAATAACACGGCATATATCCTGAATCAGATTCGATTAAAAAATCTCCACTGCGTTCTTCTTTACTTGAATAAATTCGCACACTTATTGCGGGTTTTTTTTTTTTGCTGAACTGGATCGAGGCCAAATCTGAATTATGAAAAGGAATCGAAATAGAAGCGATTGCATCTACGCCGCGAAGAATATAATTAGATTTTATTTCTTCACCATTGTTTCTTGGCGCTACGATTTTTTAAAGCTTTCAGAGAGTTCTAGAGCTCTCTATAATTGTGTACAGGTTCACTCTCATGACGACAAAAAAGAAAAATCTGTAATGCATTGTATTACAATAAACTTTTGGAAGACGATGTTCATGCGGCTACTTTTGCTGATAAAAACAGTACAAAACCTGGTTTATCGCAAGCGAATTGAGATCTATGAGTACCATTATACAGGTAGTTCCTCAAAATAGCTTTTAGTCTTCAATCAAAACTTCAAAAAAGACTGACACTATGTATGTTCAGTCTTAACTTTGCGATTTGAATAATAATAATAATATCTTATCACGTGGTCTGAAATGAACAGCAAACGAAATGTTTCTGAAAAAGCTTGAAATACCGTCGAAAGCTTTACTTGCTATGTCATTTCAGACATTGAGACAATAATTGTTATTTTTTATCAAAACACTGGTTCTTTGAGCACTTAATAATGTATTAATTTCCATACATTGTTTTCAACTTTTATTTCTTACAGACGAGACAGATTCGTTAAAAGGAAATTTTTAAATGAAGATTTATGTCGACTCGTCTTCACATTATTTGGTCTTTCGCCCAGTGGAATATAAAGTTTCGTTTGAAGTTCTATACCTTCGTTATAATGCACTTTACGTCCATATCTGTGAAACATCTATACCAAACGTTTGTTATAAACTTTACCAAGCAAATGATAAAGACCTCAACTCAACTCAAGCGTGCCTCTGACGGCTTCTACATGACGTAATATCAGATCTAGATCGGTTCATCATAAATGAAATTGCATGTTCGCCATTTAAGACACGTAAACTTAGACAGTTGATATGGGAAAGATCGCATGTTATTGAAATACTCATGCGTTTCCTATATTTGGGCATGCCAAGCTTTCGCCAGTCAAGGTACTGTATTATTTCTTTTCAAGCCAGACCGAATTCTATACTGCACATCACACTTTATGTGCACACTGAACAGCTGCCAAATAGACTGAACCATCTTAAAGAAAAACAGTCTATCAACTTGATCACGTCGTTTTCTTAACACAATGAATAGTCGAGCACAATACATACTCTGCTATGATAAAACACCTGATATCAATCAACGAATACGACGGAATAATCCACCGTTTCCTGGAATTATTGTCGAACAAAAGACAGAAATGTAATTTCATGCAAGTCGAGAAATTGCAGATGTTTGAATGGAAACGCCAGGCATGCGTCGCACTGGAGCATAAAAATAATGTTCCTAGAGGAAATTAGAACCTTCTGGATAAACTGCCCTGTGACAAGACGATCATTAGTTCGAAGCTGAAGCTCGATACTCGAACACTTATCTTCAAATGGATTTCTTTCGTAACCATAAACAAATAAAGCTCCAAATTTAAACTGAGCGTTTTCTAATGCGTTCTTCACTGATGATCGTACATCTTGGCAGAACCTAGCCACTAAGATTGTAATGGTTACGAGAGCGTGGTGAACAAAGGCGATTATGACGTGGCCACGCTTACGTACATGTAAAATAAACGTAAAAGTTGTCAATAAAAACGTGGAACAGAAGAAACTGTAGTTTCGATTCATTCGTTCCTATCACTGCCGAGGCCGTGTTATCAGACAGTATATAGCGCGTAGTTCATCAGTGGCTTCATAAACGAGAAGTGCATAAAGGCGAGAACATCCCGGGCTTGAAACATTTCGGCGTCCTGACTGAGAGCACCAATGGAGCAAACATCTAAAGAATGCAAAAGTGAATTAAGCAATGTACTTAAAGATTCGAAAACTCGTAAAATTCCGTTTATGAATACGAAGCTGGCCATATCCCAGCTAGAAAACAAAGGGACTGCAAAGGAAGTATCAAGTAAAATTCACGAAGATACCCCAAGCGAATTACTGCTGCTGCACAACAGCTTGGGGGTCGCACGACAATACTTCAGGGAGGATTGCGACCATGCAGGTCCAACTCGAGGCAAAGTCCTCCCTACCAGGGTGGAGAAAGAAAGTGTTGTGAAGACGCATATTTTTGCGAAAAATGTAAACGTCTCAGTGAACGATGCTTCTTACACAACTGTTACAAACTCACTTCTGCAGCCAGGAAAAGAAAAGGACATGGCTATAGCCAAAGCATTATTTCCGGACTTCTTCCCACGACAACAAGTACAGGACAGTTATGATTCTTTGCGAGCGCACCCAACACTGGAACAGATATTTTCAGGACAGATCAAACCTCGACGGGAACAAAAATTGACAGCTAGCGACTGAGATAAAATAATTTCAAATAATTTCACAATAAAACAACTTGATTTAAACGAAAACAGTCCCGCCCCCTCGGTAATTTGACATTTATTTCTTCTAAGTTTTTTTAAGAAGGGTGTGTGAATGACATTTTGCATAATTTATTAACATAAGATGAATGAAGAACAACGAAACACAAAATGCCTCAAAATGATAATAACAATAATAATAATAATAACTTTAATTCTAAAATGGTGGCTTTTAAAGTTTTACGACTTTATGTACAAGAAAGATGATGCAAGTGTAAAACAGACAGTGGTGAATTCAAATCTTACCTACATGACAAAAAACGCAGGCTTATAACCTGAAGACATGTTTTTTAGCAAAAAGAATCTAGATAATAAGCTAAACTTTATTAATGTTTTCCCCCGTAAGCACTGCGACACAACTATATTTTATGATATTGATTGCGGACATGAAAATTCACCTTATTGCCCTAGAAGTCATTTGTTATTGGCTTACATAAATTATAAAACATGAAATTGTCATTAGTCACTCGAACGTTTCGCAAATAAAGCAAAATAAAGCATTTTTTGAAATAAAATTACATTGATTTAAATAACCACATTTGTCAACTGAACCCTGTATGGAACCAGCACGACACAACTGTCAGCTGCATGTTTCGACAAAGGCTGTCTCACAAAAGTGTAAAAGCGTAACAGCCTGAAGTAGGTGGACAAATCGTGTATTTGACGTCTGTTTAAAAATGTAATTTAATAGCCTCAAATGCCAGCTACTTTAATTTTTCACACGACGTAAATACAAAATGGAAACTGTTGACTTGGCTATGCATAAATGACTGTTATACCCTTTATTCACATTTCTACCGTAACATTCTAGTTGGCACCAGTCAGGAGGTGGGGTGGGGTTTGGGTTTAGAACTCATTCTGCAGATATGACTGTATGTAAACGTAAAAGGCGCTCTATAATGAACTATTATTGTAACAGCACCTTTTAACAAAAATTGTTCAAAAAAAGAAACATGTGGTGGACGGATAAAACACATTCTTGTATCTTAATAGACTCAAAATATTGGAGAAATTAATAGAGGAAGCTTTTATAACGAGCAAAGAAGCCCTGGTGAGTCAGAGGCCAATTAATAGAGGCATGGCATGGCATGGCATTGCATAGTATGGCGGACTCTCCACCTGCTCTTCCTAACCCTGCGAGCAGTCTCACGTTGAAGAACAAGAGTACGCACAAGCGTAGCTGCGAGCGTAAAATCGAGCGGCGAAGCCGCGAGACGAGAAAGTGAGCTCACTTTCTTGGCATCTCTTCACCAGACTCCTTCCCGCCGGATCGCTCTGCTCTTCGTCGAAAGGTGAGCCGGCTCACAAGCTAACTCTTCCTGAACTTATGAATAATTCATCGAGTTCAAACAAAGGAAATCATCATCGTGCTCGTCGACATCGGCAGAGATTTGATTTTTCCATCTTCTTCTATTACTTTTAGTTTCGATTGAGAAGATATATCCAACCCTCATGAAAGTGAAGCTCGTCAAAAATACTTCGCTACGCGTCGTAATTTCAACTGTATTCTTGATGGAAATTTGTTACAGAGCTCAAGTCTAGAAATAAATGAAAGAAAAACAACCGGTTGAAAAGCTAATCTCTTCCGACTATTTGTCTCATGCGACTGTCTGACTCAAGTTATCACCCCTTGTTGCAATTCACCAGTATGTAAATTTGACATAATAATCCACAAATTTATCACTTTTAAAATAGCTATAGAGTTCGCATTAGCTGCGAAACGCATTTAAACGTTAAGTGACGGCTGCCAATGAGACTAAGCTAAAGCTGCTGGTTACAAACGTTGGCCATGTGTTTGAAATATTTCGCAGCTTTACGGCATCGTAAATCCAAATGACTGAGAGCCAGGCTATTTAAAAAGGTCATAACTATACAATAGTTTTTTCTGTCGAAACTTAGCATCTTCTGTCGAAAGTCTACATATTGTATGTTGAAGTATTTCCATTGTCAACTATCAGACGCTCTTTTAATATACTTCTTCGTTTATCCGCATTTCATTTAGTGATGATATAACTTGAGTTGCGCAACATAGATAGCAATATTGGTGATCCTATATTAAACATCGCTAGAACTTTCAACCATTTCTTCATCGAAGTGATTTATCATTCCTGTGACACTAACAAAATGAACAATAAGTAAATTGAAGCGTTTAACTTGTACAGCCTATCTTAAGACAAAGGGGGACTCGAACATTTCAAAAAAAGGTTAAAACAAACCTCACCAAAAATACATCAATACATTTATGAATAACGACAAAGGTTAGCCATCTAAAAACATTTTGTGAGGAAAAGCATAACGCTATGAAGCCTCTATAAAACATCATGAAAATTTACGAGGCGGATACCGGCCATACTAACAACCGGAACAGATCAACTTTGAACATGGAAACGTGTACAAACCCGTCTGCACTGTTTTATATGATTTGCATATTGTAACCAGAAGCTCTTTTTCTCACATGCCTTTCTCAAGGTTTGCATCAAGATATAATGCAGAAACAAGGTGTTCTTTCACTTTCTTTCGAAGTGTACAACGAAGGGAAGGTTTAAATTACAAACGATCTCATCTCTGTTCCATAAAAGGAAAAGCGTGCTCAAAGAATACGTGACCCTGATCTAAGCCTGACGTGATCTGAAGTTACAGGTCGATGCAGGTGACGCGTGCCTTACGTAAAGTGAACGATCACATACTCCAGCATTAGGTTCAAGTATATACCATATATTACAATGTTTTTGTTCAGTGTTAAAAAGCCAGGCAACAAATGCTGTGAGGAGCTAGAGAGAGCAATTATTGAATGGTGTCGTCATCTACAACTTAAGGTTATAACTTGAGGATTACAGCGTGTAATTTCGGAAGACCGCTGATTTTCCCTGTTAAAGTATTACCTCTGAAATCGATGAGCCAAACCATAGTATGTTCTAAATGCACAAACGGTGTGAAAGTGGAATACAGGAAAGATCACGTGCTTTGGAGACGGTGGCCAATGTAGCGCAAGACGAAACTTATCCCCCAGCTTCCTCAAACATCTTAACTACTAGTTTGCAAAGTTTAGACGACAAGCAGAACTCCCACAAGCTGCCCTCAAAAGACAAAGACATTAATACGGCTTTAAAACTCTTTCCAGAATTTCATTTGCAAGATACTCACAAAAAGGACTGGAACCGACCTTTATGTGTCACAACAAAGGGAACAATAAATGCCATAACTGGTTCATTATCAAACAGTGACGTAGACAGTAAAATCGCGGAGCACCTCAAGAATTCGAAAGACATAGTTGACTGGGTTAAGAACGAGTATGGAATGTAATTTTAAAGACAAGGGATTTAAGTCACATTGCCGTTTGCTATTTTGGGTTAATTTAATATTGTTTTCATATTTTATGGTAAAACGCAAGTAAAAGGGTACAAAACGTAATGCGAATGGCGCTATTTTTATATGTAATTATTTGGTGACAAAAAATGGACGCAGTTGCAATTATGATTCCTACCGTCACTTGGTTCCATTCCAAAAGTGCTTTACCCCCCAGTGCCACATTTCTCTAGTATAAGAACAACTCCCTCCTGATTTCCATGGCCTGAGTATTAGATTGACTGTCTGATCCCTACTGGGCCTTATCCTACTTCACTAGTCTTGTCCTTCTCAAACCATTGATAATTCACGAGGTTTAAACAAAGGAAATCATGACCATGACTGTGTTTGGATATTAATTAGCAGAGATTTTTACGATTTTATTTCTCCATTTTCTCCTTATTTTTAGTTTCGATTGAGAAGATATATCAAACACGAAAGAGAGAGTGTTTGACCACACTTCCAAACACCTC
>CM042746.1:18370941-18384113 GCA_022496165.2 Catalaphyllia jardinei | reverse complement strand
CATATCACGGGAAAAAGATGTCCAGAAATGGATATGGACCGGACTGTAGAAAGATCAATAACTTTAAAAAAACGCCTGGTTATCCCGACATTTTATGTTATGAAATGGAAGTGCAAGCCTATTCAATAAGTGACTAGTTTCTGGTGGTGAGCAAAAGGTATTTGGGCTGCATGTTAGCTCAACCAGAGGAAGGCTGTCAGAGACGCTAAAAACACTTTTGCAACGATTTTGTTATCAAACTGAGCATACCGAAAATGGTTTTCATGGTACCATTTGCCATGCAGTATAAAGATCTTTACAAAGGTGTTTGCTTTTCTGTATGAAAAGGTCTCGGAATCCTAAAGGAAATCTCTGAAGAAATATCCTTTCCCACTTTTTTCAGAAAAATTCTGATCTCAGCATTTTTGTTGAGATTCAAGGCTAATTATCTCGAAAAAATGCACGGCTACCCCAATTTTTCTTTGTGGATTTCAACAGCCCTTTCAATAGAAAGATCTAGTTTTTCCGCGCGGTCCTTCCCTTGCGCAAAAACCTTTGTATTTAGTAGGCACCGTCCTTAATACGTTTTGATGTGAACTGCGAAGAAACCGTTGGTTTCACAAATTTGCCGGTCAATGGGATTTGATCACATGGTTTCTCCCGACATCATCTGGACACGAGATTGATCCGCAAGCCTCTCGTAAAATGGAGGTTACAGTGAAACTGCGTTTATAACATCGATTGCGGTCACCCACGGGCCATTTCAGCTTTTCAGCTTTTGATCCCTTACCGGAAGTTTTATAAATTTGAAAACTGTTAGACGTGACTGATCCTAATTACAAATGAGATAAAGTGATTTGCATTTCGCAGTTCACCACACTGAGTGATTACATTACACAATTGAATATATTGCGAGACTTTCTCCACGTACACTTTCCCAAGTATTATCATACGATGACAAAGGTCTAGCAAACAATATCCTATGGTGAGATAATTATAGTGATTAGTGCAGATTAGAATTACGAGCGTGTTGTTTTGCATTGGTATCGATAAAATTTCATTTTAGAATCGAAAAATCGACCGGATAAACAACTCATTGAAAACCTGTAAGAATTAATTGTCTACCTATACAACTTTTTCTCGATGCTGTACTTGGTATTAGAATCAGCCTTGTGGTCTCACGATGTTAAATTATCATTTTTGCCCTTACCACTTCTTCTTTCACTGTACTTATTTTGTTAATTTTTTTTTGTATTCATGTTTGTCAAGTAGAAGTGGAAATAAAAATAAAAAATAAATAATAATAATAATAATCACAACTGGCGTGCATGCATACGCGCCGGAAAATTGTTAGATAACATGCTGTTATCAGCACTGACGGACAAGCACGTAACTAGTTGTTCACATTAGAATTAGTAATCGATAGAGTACAAAACAAACTAAAATCTCTCTCACTCTTACCACATCTGTTTACAACTATGAATGATACGTGCTTTAATTAATGGACGTAATAAGTGCCAATATGCATGCTATTTTCAGAAGAGAAAACGCGATAAAGTCAACGGTAGTCATACGGCTTCAAGTTCAACAAGCATTTACAAAGAGACATATATAGCACCATTAGCACTCGTAACTCAGTTGTCAGTTTTATTCCGATAAACTATCACGATCAAGCAAAGAAGGAAATCATGAGTACTTGGAGCAGGGTTTCTTCGTCACATAACACTGTATTTTTTAAGTCCGCTTTCTTCTCAACTACATCAGCGAGTTTAAAGAATCCAAGGCAGGACAATTTGAATGGTGATGATCTCAGGGGTGCAATGGCTATTTTTCCAGAGTTTTTTCGCTCGTGTGATATATGTAACAGGACCTTGTATCATGAAGAAATGGCTCGGACCATCGAGGCGGCAGTCGAAAACATCCCACGTGACATTAAAGGCTGGTACAAGTGTGAATTTGGGATGAAATAATCCGTATTGACGACCGTACTAGATGGAACGACTTCGTATTCAAGAATGGTGTGAGGAGATCCATGAAACTCAGACTGGAAGCAAGTCGGAGGACATTTTGTAAACGACTTGTACAAAAACTCTGCTAAATTATGTTACTGAAGGCTCCTTAAACATGGATTTGACAGTGAAAAGATCATCTGTAGGATTAAAGAACTTGTTCAAAAGACTTTCTAAACGTGTTTAACTTGGGGTTGCCGCTTAGGTCTGCCACAAACTATTGTCGTTTAATTTTTTTTAGTTTGGGTGTCGGTTTATTTGCAACAACAGCTATTGTCCATTGTATACACGTCTGACTGTCCAGATTATACAATACTCCTCTTTTATAAACACATGACGTATTAATGTTAAATATAGAGAGTAAATCAAGCCACTTGTTTCCAGGTACTTAAACTATTTGAAAAAACTAGGGTCTTTCTTTATTTAAATGTATGGCTAAGGCCTTAAATCACCTTTAATGATGTTCACCAATATTCATCGTTTGATTCAATTTAGGTTGGTACCCAACATGATCTCCTCTTCGAATTTAACCATTATCGTTAATTCCCAACTTCCTTTACGATTATAGTTAATTTAGAACACTTTTGTATGTATGTATGTATGTATGTATGTATGACCTTTATTTAAACACGATTAAAATTAAAGCTACAAGCTAGTGGGGTCGTGTATAAATAAAAAAAAACATAAAAATATATTAAAATGGTAGAAGCATACTTATTAATAATATTAATAATATTTACAGCAGTATCAACTAATAGATTATTAATTGTACATGAAATCGGCATTTCTACGCCGCGTAGTCGAGGCGGAAGTAGTGTCGAATTTAAAATCCTTAAAATAATCTTTTGTTCTTATTAGATTTCAATCTTTCTTGCTCAGATGCCCAATTCCGTTCTCATTGAGGCAAATCGTATTCCACAGAACGGTGCCTCTGTAAGCCAACGAATCCTTCATGAATCTAGTTTCGAATCTTGGTACTGATAAGCATTCTCCACCCCGTAATGAATATCCATTACACCTTTCTATATAAATATTGTTAGACAACAATTCAGGCAGACCGTCATTTTGTGCTTTAAAAAAGATCTTAAAAATATCCATTTTATGATGTAAGAAAATAGTAGGCCACCGATCGTAGGCCAACACCTCTTTTGAAGGCATGTCTCTTGGTAAATTAAAAACGATTCGAGATGCTCTACAATGAAGTCTTTCAATTGAATCAAATAGGTTTGAGTTACAACACGCCCCCCACAAAACTAGTCCGTATTTAACAGAGGGTAAGATAACCTTAAAATAAGGGTAAGATAAACTTGAAATAGCCTGTTACGAGGCTATTTCAGAAAAGAACAAATTGAAAAATAAAAACCGTATTATTTGGACTGGATTTGAACCAGGAACTACCCGGCGCTTGTAGGATCGGCTACTTACCACTAGACCACAAAAGAAGGATGCAACGGAAAATTGTTTAACTAAATATTTAATAGAGTTTTGTATAGAATATCACTGATCTACACTGATTGGGCTTACGCGCAGATATTAAATGGTTAGCTTTTTGTTAAGGATTGGTGATCGACCTTTTCCATTCACTTTCTGAAATTACTTTTTAGCGAGTAATTGTATATGCTTACTATAGGGTGTAGAATAAGTGCATGAATTATATTGTTTTAAAATCGAGGTTTGTCCAACGAGCAGCTTGGTGGTCTAATGGTTAGAGGAGAGGATTAAAAAGCGAAGATTCGTAGGTTCGAGTCCTGTCCGGACACTGATGATTGTCCTTTTTCAACAAAAACGCTTACTTCCCAGAATTCCTTTCGGACTGTTAGTGTTCTAAATTAACTATAATCGTAAATTCAAAGGAACTTGGGAACAAACGATAATGGTTAAATTCAAAGAGGAGATCATGCTGTAGTATTTAACGCTTCATTTGACTCGTCCTCAGTCTGCGTGCAGAATTTCTGTTTGCAACTGGGCCTTGGCCAGTCGTCACTTATTAGATTATTGTAGCCGCCTTTTTTGTGTTGTCACTTCGACGAACCAGTGCATCAATTTTCAACTCGACGAGGCTTAATGTGTTGTCTTAAATCAGCTAAAGCTATCTGTGGGACTCCGATATCGAATTGATCTTCCTCACTGGGAAAAATGGAGTTTACCTCACAGTTGACTTGCAGAATAACCCTATAGCTGCTCGGTTTTGCGATTTTTGTAGTTTTTCACATAGATAAGAACTCAATCCATCCCCACGGAGGCACAGTAATCGAAATGAGGTTGGATTAAGGCGTTATATATTTGCACTGCAGTGGACTGAGAAATGAGGTACCCTTCTGCGCCTCAGAGCTCCTATTGCCGAGGATATCTTTCTGCATAGTTCTTTGATGTGATTAGACCATTAAAGTCGGTCGTCAATAATTAAACCCAATGATTTGGCATACTGAACCCTGCTAATTTGATGGCCATCTAATGGGATATTAATCTCACTACAATTTTCTGCAAGAAACTTTTGACGAGTACTAATCACCATAAACTCAGTTTTAGCGATATTTAGACTAAGCTTATTTGCTTTTAGACTAAGCTTATTTGCTTTTAGCCAGCTCTAAGGATTGTTAAGTTCAGAATTGGTTGCCTGTTCGAGTTCGGAAAAAGTGCAACCAGGGACGGTTATGTTAGTATCGTCGGCAAACATTTTAGTGCAGGATGTATCGAGGCAATTAGGAAGATCATTTATATATATTAAAAAGAGCAGAGGTCCCAGTATACTTCCCTGGGGAACCCCGCAGGTTAATTTACTTGCACTGGATAACTCCCTACTGACACTGCATTTTTGGGATCTATTACGTAAATAGGACGCAAAAAATTGCAGAGCACTTTGATCAATCCCATAGTTAGCAGATTGGTACGTATTTAAGAGACTATTATCCTGATCGTAATCATAAAGTTGACGATAGATAATTGTTTCGAACATTTTTGAGACGAGTGGCAATACTGATACTGCTATCAATGGTATCCGAGCATTTGGTAATGGTTGATGAATTTCTGGTCTAGTTTAGGTCTGAGCTAGGTGAAATTATGCAGTTATTAGATAATACAACTGGTAGAAAAGGCACTTTCCATGCAGAGCTATATAAGTTATATTCGCGTTTAGATTAGCTACAGGTTAGCGTTAGGACCGGATTGGATAACCAGAGTATCGTAGACGATTAAGAAATATAATCAGATTCTCGGGATGTAAGCATGCTAAAGTAGAAATATTGTGTCAATTGTGTTTATTTGTTCCCACAGGCGCTGAAACACCACTTTAGGATGTGTTCCATAACGACATTTATAATTATTTATTTGTTTATTTAATTTTTTAAGGGCTTTTATGTTGGAAACTCTTAGAATTTTTAATTATTGTATATATCATCTCTTACTTCATTTTGTAATGTTTTTAGGACTTTTAATGTTATTTTAATTCCATTTTTAGTTGTTCAGGGCACCCCTTGATAAGAGCATTTGCTGACGGGTTTACCCTGATTAAATATGTTAATATTATTATTATAATTATTATTATTTATTATTATTATTACTATTATTATTATTGTCTCGCGAAAATGGCATTGACAGTTCAGTTACGAACGAAGAAAAAACTGTTTATGTCAACTGAACGTTAATTCTACAGAAATAAAAACTATATATAATTATGTCGAAGTGCAACGAGATGGGTATAAGACACCTTTTAGTTATTGAATCGAACCGACGCTTTTATTGTGCCTATAATGTACTGACACAGTAAAACCGGTCAGTACATACGTCTCTGACAATTAGGCCTCAAAGGCACCGGACGAAACAGTTCCACTGCCAACAGGCACAAATCAAACTAAACAAAATCAAACCGTACTTCCTCCTCAAAATGCATCCGAGCAGTCAAGCGAGAAAACAACAATCCTTATTTTACTGTCAAAGGGACCAAGGGCCCCGACCGGAATCTCCATATTTGAGTTAGGATATACTGATTTATAACCTACCCATTACTTTTTGAGTAATTTTATTGGCTACTTTACGTCACGTGGTATAAATCTCCGGACAGTTATCACGCAATAACCCCCGCCCGATTCGATATTTGTCCTCCGATTGTTTCCGTCGAGGAGAAACATAGTCAGCACAAGAATTTCAACCTTTCTTTTCTCTTATTTAATATAGAAGGAAACCAAACTGGTGTTATTTTGTCTAGCGATGGTGACATTAAAAAGCTAATGGCAAGTGCTGTTCCGGAAAGTACAAAAAAGTCACCAAAATACGCTGGCAATGTCTTTCAAGGTGGATAAAGTAGACTTTTAATATTTAGTTCTATGTAAATTTAAACCGATACATTTTACAAAATGAAGATTTAATACAATGTGATAACTAACCATAAAATAAACCAACCGTTCACGTCCGACTGTAGCGTGGAGGAAGGAGAGAAAAATTCCAGTCGCACTTGAAATCAAGGAGCCGGCAGAATTGTCTACCATGTTGAAATCTTTTTTTACGCAGAAGCCAGAAAAGCCAGTGGAAGGAAAACCATACAGTCGCAACACTGTGGAAGCCAATTCGTTCCGTGCTGGACAGATTTTTTTTTCTGGTTCCCTTCAAAGAAAGCCGTTTTCCATTATTCTGGATAAGTATTCAAGCCGGCAAACGAAGCTCTAGATCCATCACTGAAAGAACTTGCGCGACAGAGATTGATTTCTTTCACAAAGCACAAGCGTCCAATTTCCAGCGAAGGCCTTGAAGTCCTCTATGCAGCAAATCACCTGGGTCTGAATGCTCTAGAAAGGTTTTCAAATTTGGCATGTTTTTGACACCATTCTCTACTTCGGAAAGAGAGGCCGTGAAAACCAACGCGAGATGAAACCCGGTGACCTTTAGCTCAAAACAACAACAAGATAGCTGAAGTACTTCATCTCAAGCGAGAGAGCGACGAAAAATCAGTCCACCTTCAAGTGCTACAGATTTTACACATTCTGTGTTTCGCAGATGAATTGAATTCTGAGACACATTTTTTTCTAGTCAAGTTATTGAACAGTTCGTCGGAATATATATACCAAACGCGCCAGGTTTTCAAGTTTTTGATCTAAGGGGCGTTACGAGAATTAATTTCACACGACAGCTTGTCAAATTTGGTCCAATCACAGTGGAAATATCGTTAGTTAAACCAATCAAATTTACTTTGCCCCCTCACGTCAATCACGCGGACTCACCATCAGATCACAACTGGCTTTTTTACCATGTTTACGAACGGTTTATTGCGAAATGAAAATTAATGGGAGGGTTATAAAATAAATAAACCCCTTTCTGGCTTGCTGGTATGTCGTCTCAAAATTTCACATTTGCCCTCGAAGCTTCGCTTTTCGGCCAAATGTTCATTTTTCGGACAATTACTCAGCCGCGGACATTCTCAGCCGACATACCAGCCGCCTGAAGGGGTTTATTTACTAAATATATAGAAGCGAGTCACTGTGGGATACGTGACTTCTCCTCCTTAAGTCCGACTTGCTTGCACGTACATTAAGAAGCCTGCAAGGGTAAACCAGGAGAATCCTCACTGAAAAATAGTAAACTGTATAATCATGGAATCATAAAGACAATACAGCCGCCTCACATCGGAAAATTTAACTTAATTTAACAAAGAACTGTCTGGTACATGAAGAATTGTCATTTTTAAATGAATTAAGTCTGACAAGAGTTAAGAATACTCGGAAAAACATCCAACTTATTTGCAATGCGTATTACAAAAGTAAACGATTTCTGACATCCACCAGTAAATATTGAAATTGTGGTTATTCTTTGTTAAAAAATAACTGGAAAGCTGTATTTTTAACTTTTTTTGAAAAATTGCAAAATTCAACTGATACATGTTCGTTCGCTGACAAGCATTCAAACCACCGAGTCGTTAGAATAGAAGCTTCTAAATGATCTCAGACCTTCCTCGGAAAATGTTACTCGCCCTACTTTAGTCAAAATGCAATTAGGATTGCACAACAGAAGTCGTTCCCAATAAAATACATAATTAAAACGAGGGATGAATACAGCATCACTGATTAAAAATCTCTGTCAGATTTTCTCCGGTAAAGGCATACAGAAAATAACAACGTTACGACGATACTTTTGTCAACATTTTCTCCGAATAATTTTGTAATAGTATTATATCGCGATGCTTTTTTTCTAATGGACGATAAAAAAGATTGTTTTATGGCGTGCTATTTATCAAATAATCGAATGCAAAAACACTCCGGCTGATCGCTTTCACAAAGCCTTTTAACTGAATTGTTTTCTTGGTTCCACGTACGTGCACTATCAATTTCTAAGGCGGTCAAGAGAGCTACAGTAAAACACATGCACAATAACATCTCAAGATAGCAATGGTATATTTCCAACATCTTGGGGGAATGAAGTTGATGAATGAGACAAAATTTTAATCTTGATTAAAAAATATGTTTGGAGAAAAAACGTAAATTCTGAAGATTTGTTCATTGTTTAAATTAGCAATAACAGGATATCATGAGTTCACATGTTCACAATGAAAACTAGAAATTTGCATATTATTTTTCTAATGTTTGTTAGTAATACAATAATAGGAATAAAACTGCAAAAATCGGGTACTCTTTGCCAGTAAAGTAGAAAAAGTTAAAACTGAATTAGAACACCAATTGGCTTATTAATATTAAGCAAAGGCACTGAAGTTACAGAAAAAGCCAAAATTGAACAAATATATAGTGAAGGAAACCAACCAAATCGGAGCCAAAACGAGTGAAAAGATATCCTTTAATACGAAAATATACTTTTCCTATTTAAAATAAAAGTATTACGTCTGCTCAGATTCTTACTTCTCCATTCTTCGCGATCCTCTAGCTTGTTCGTACAATGCAGCAAGCTAAGTAACTACACAATAGGAAGTACCTTTCTCATTGTGGTTTAACATTGAGCGCAGTTAGAAAGTAAATCACAGTGGCGCTCTTAGCTATTTAGTTTTTACGAACCACTTAATTAGGCGTAGGAAACTTTTAACAGTATCTGGTATCTGAATCTCGTTTTCGTTTTACCGTCATTTTCTACAGAACAGACAGGATCACTCTTTACTATGACAGCACTGAGCTGTGAACTGTGACGTGTATCATATTGCACTATGGTGGCATCATCCAAAAAATTGAAGCCATGAGGCAACAATGTTCTCCTTGTTTTGAGAAAAACTGTCTTCATCGTTTGATTTTGACCGCTTGGTAAGTCTTGGAACCTTAGAGTCAAAGTCCATGATACTCTGAGTCCTATCAGGCGGTCTAAAGTCTGGGAATATATTAGCAGAAGAGCCTACCACTTTAAGACTACCTCGTGGACCTTTTCCACCGCCATGCGAAGGTTGCCTCTCATTTTTTTCAGGATTTGCCAACGGAGGAAGAAATAAAACTTCGTGTTCTCTGTTTCCAGCTACTGTAATGTCACTACACGAATGCACCCTTCGACTGAATCTGCTGTGTCTATTTACACCAGGTCTGCCAAACAGTCCACCAACATCACCAAACTCATCATTATCTTCTCTCCCTTCCACGATCGTGCTCAGATGTCGCGTCATTTTTAATCTCGGTAGAAATGGAACATTCTGCTTCATGTTGTAACTTTTTCACGTCTTTGATTTCACTGCGTGGAACGCTAGAACTTGTTCTTCGTTGTCTCGTTCTATCGTGAATCTAACCTGATTGCACTGAGACGCAGATTATTTATCCACCGTTTTTTTGTCCAAAAATGACAGCTTTCAAGATGAATTGTTATCCGCCTCTAACGTATGCCGTGACGGCAAGACCCTTTTCAAATTCGTAAACCCCACAATGTGTCCGCTGACGTTCACGCGACAAATGCACCTGCGTTCAGACTAATGAAAACAAAGTATTTTGACGAAATACTGTGACGTGCGGGGGACTAACATTATCAAAATTCTGCTTTCGCTTTTATCTCTGAGACAAGCCAACGCAGCTATCGTAAATGGTACGAAAAGGATAGCGTATTTTAACTTAGCTAGTCGATGTCCTCTTTCTCAACAAAGATTTATAACATGCCACGAATGTTTTTGGGCAGCTGGAAAAATAACAATTATATTACGGGCTTCATGGTGATGACTGATTTACCCGAGTTTCTTTCAATTCTTTGACAAGGAGTGTCATATTTTGTGTCTAAATGTCGTTTGCAAACAAAGGCATGTTTTTAAACTTCCAATTTTAAAATTTCCCGGTAAATATGTTTGGCGTCTCTTAGGCTTTACAGAATCAGATGCACCAAGAACACAAAGAGCCGCCTCAAGAAAAAATGGTATCGAATATAGAAGCGTTATGTTTCTTCGTGGGAGTAATTATTATCAACCAAACATTCACTAAAAAGTTTTTCAAGCAGTAGTATTGAAAGTTATAGCATTTAGCGTAACTGAAAGACGAAGAGAAGAGAAATTCAAAGATGTGTCATTAAAATTTAAATTATATGACTGCCGAAGGGCCCACAATGATTTCGCAAGTACCTTAATTCATTTGGTCTCAAAACTCATTTTTCTTAAGGCAAAGTCTTGCAATTGGTCGAAAAGAATCATTCAAGACTATAAGAAGCAATTATGCAACTCTTTATGATTTCCTCGATTTCAGGATTAAAGACAAATCGCTGTCAAGTACGTGCTAGCGGTATCTCAGCCTTGCATACTAATGATATTTCAGTGGCACGAATTCGATGATTCTTGCTAAATAGGCGCCAAGCACAACATGAGACGGATATTCCTATCACTTGCTTGGTCAGCAGAGATTTTACACTGCAGGTTCTTGGATTTCCGATACTGACAAATCGCGTGACACGAGTTTGAAAATATCATCTCGTATATAAAATGCAGCGCTTTTTTAATCTTCGAATGTTTACGGAAGTGGCTCATTTAAATTGAAAATAAACACAATAGTAGCCAAAATTAAATCGAGCTCTTCTAACTCAAAATATTGTTAATTTATCTTACCGGACACCCCGGAAAACTGCGCAAGTCACGACCTTTACAAACGTTTAGCATAACTGAAATGAAAAACAAAAAGGTCTTCAAGATGGTCAAATGTCGAAGACGTGAAGGTACCCTAAAGAGTAATCCTTCGAAGTGGAATAGCATATAGCAATAATCAGATTATTTTAAGAAGCCAGTCAGAGTGCGTTAAAAGCACTCTAAACTTGTTTGACGTATAAAAGAAGATGAGATTCTCCTTCTTTCCATTATCAGAATCAGAAGGCTTTATTTTAACATAATTTTTCAAATCTTCCTAAAAATACGTCATTTCAGTCAACCTCTCAAAACATAAACAACCACGACAAAACACGCACTTAAGGTATAATCGATAGTTAACACTTAATGACTGGTCACTAGGAGAACAGTAAATTTTGTTTCCCAAGAATCTCACTGTAAATTTTGTTTCCCGAGAATTTCACTGTTCGCCAAGGGACCAGTCACGAGCAACAGCGGTCAACATTTCGTGGTCACAGTGAAGTTTGACGTCACAGTTTGCATTCTTAGATGTCATGTGAACTACCTAATGAATGGGTGTACTGTAGGGGGAAAACGCCAGCTATCATGTAGAAAAGGATATACGGAACAACTGAAAGTTAGTTACAAAAACAAACTAAATTTCTCTCCTTAGCATTCAAGAATTTGTCGTGAATTCTAATTATATCCTGACATCAATATCATTATGAAATTTACATAAAAACATTCAAGGGTACTTTACTGTTACACCAATTACTCACGACAAAGTGGAGGGCGCCAGTACTTAAGAAAGTTAATTCAGGAAGAAGGTTTCCGAAAAGAATCGATTGTCGCTTTTCGAACGGATCAGACGCAGCCCAAACATTGTCGACTAAAGTCACGATACAATCTGCAGGGCCCAGACGACCTGGGCCCTTCATATTTTTTTATCAAATACATGTACAGGTGTTTTCGTGAAGGTTTCTGGAGTCACATAAAGTAAAGCGCAGCCTGTAGGAGAGTGAAAGAGAGTTCTCGAAGTAAAACATGTTTCCCTTTTCAAAACGGATATGAAAATGTCTCGCGGTTAACACTTAAGTTGAAAGCCGTGTGCTGAGAGAGAAATAACGGTAAAAACCCTTCTCAGTGTAATTAAGTAAACTGGTCCTCAGAGGTCCATTCCTAAAAATAAAGACCAACATAGCAGTGAACCACGCATCTCAGGTTTCGGGAAAATTCTGCGCCAAGGTGTAAACATATTACTACAGTAAAACAGGAAGTTATATTCTCTTTAGTAAATGGCTATACGCATTTTAAACCGCTTTTGTACTAAAGTTATTATACAGTGATTTCTTTTTTATGTTAAAACGCGCACTAATTGCAGAAAAAGTGCTGTGTTCTCCATGTAACCACTCATGTTCCGCTACTGAGTTTGCAACGACATAAAAATGTCCCGTCGAGATGTTCATTACGCTGAAAGCCACAAGCTTTTACCCCACTTAGAAGGTACCAGAATGCGACATCATCATGAATACTTGTTCTCCGAGAGCAAAAGGCTAATCTAATTACATGAACCACAATCACCAGATTTAAGTCAAACAAAGGAGCCAAAGTGAAGCAAGGGTATATCGGGCTATTGAGTAAAGTTAGTGTACAATAAGTGCAATGTACTTATTCAGTCTTCATCCTTGTTTAATGGGGTTATGCGGTGCAAAAGTTCCGTGTAGATTGAGTGTCCAAAATAACATTTTACTATGGAAGAACATCACTGAAGAGGAATTAATAAATAGACAACTGACCAAAATATGGAAATATTGCAGTTGATACCAAAAATGACCACCTCACACATAAATTTTATTTCCGTACGGCGTAATATCTCTTTGGGCAGTACTTTACCTATAAAATTTATCTAAAATGCTCTCTATAGTACTGAAATTGAATAGAAAATTTGAATGACCACAACTACAAGTACCGTGAAAAATCAGACCAATTTTTTCGAGAAACACCATTGGTGATGTAACTCCGTTAAATATAGGGGCCTTTTCCTTGCTTTTATTTCAAAGAGCCCAATAGCTTTAAAAGTGGTAAATTAATTGAATCAATTTCAAGGAGAAAACAGCCTGGTACTTAAAATATGCATGGTTGATAAGCATGGGAGGAGAGAGTAAGTTACGGAATAGGATAGAAAGAGACCCGTGGAG
>CM042746.1:18334870-18370931 GCA_022496165.2 Catalaphyllia jardinei | reverse complement strand
AGACCCGTGGAGGAGAGAGTAAGTTACGGAATAGGATAGAAAGAGACTCGTGGCTAAAGAAAAAGTTCTTGATCTTGAGTTGTAACTTCTGCTAATGCAGTAAATCCAAGTGGGTACTTCTGACGCATGATTTCAGCACCGCTACCCTAAGTGATCACGAAATTTGATCGGCTGAAGAGTGCCGGCAAAAAAAAATAAAACCAGGTCATGTGTAACAACGCTTCAGAAGCATACTTAGAGACCAAAGTACATCAATCACCCACAATTAAGCAACCGTTTGTTCTTCAGTCTCCAGGTTTTCATCATCTTTTTAACAAACATGCTACTTCGTCAGGAAGAATAAACAGTCCAATGAATTCTGGGACCTTTTTCACAATGTATATATTCAGCATCTTGTGTATATTATGTATTCAGCTCAGCTACTTTTCATATTTGAACAGCTATTGATATAGTTCATTCCAAATTTGTAATGAATTTCACAGAATTCTGCCAAGTATTTCCTATGTATAGAAATTAAGGAACAAGTGTATGGACTCCACATCAGCGCCATCGCGCGCGTCAAACTTTACCCAGAAGCCAAATATGTCATATATGTTTTGAGCACTAACGGGAAAAATAAATTGCACTTGGTAATGTTATTTTTTTACAGCTTTAAAACAGGAAATATAATCTTTTTAACCACGGAATGTAGATATTTGCATTAGGTTTTGATGTGAAAGGAAGCTGGAAAAGCTGTTAACCTTTATACCAGTATTTTTAATAGAAACATTTTGGCAAAAATGCAGTACAAACGCTATTAGCAAAGAATAATTTCATCGAGCAAAGATTTTACAATATTCCCGTCGGCTTTAAAAAAAAAGCGTAAATACTGCCCACGAAAGTCACGATACCAAGTGAGAGCAGGCCTTGAGGGGTTAAATTTGTAATCAAAACGTCGGTACATTTCAAGCTCGTATTTTGTGTTGATCACTGTGCGAAATTATTAACAGGAGAGAATGCACAAAAGTGAAAGTCACCATCAGTTAAAAAACAACTCACTGAGAACTTCGATAAAACTACCGGCTGAAAATTTCAACTGTTCCTTTCGAGGAGAACACTTAATCATGTTATTGTTGACTGAGAACCGAGCACTTCTTTGCCAAACAGGTGGACCAGCAAAAACGACACAGTTGAAGTTGCAAGACAAAGCACAATGAAAAAAAAAATTGATATCGACAATTCCAAAGTAAAGGAAAACAACATAAATTGAAAGAGTATTTTGATTTATTAACTTCCTCATTTAAAGTGAATATTTTTACCGGACGCGGAAAAAAGGAAAGACAATGAATATGCCGTGGGTGGCTAGAACATAGGAACCTTGTTTTTCTTTTCATCAACGAATTATAAAGAAAATTAGGCCAAAGTGACATTTTTTTACTGTTTTAAATAGCATGAAAGGAAAATGATAAGGAGAGAAAGATATAGAAATGTTAAGTCCATCTTATATGAGGGTAGGAGAGATTTTTGTTTATACACAGTGGTATGACGTATTCAGAAAAACACTATGTGTTGGATCATGCATGAAAAAAAAAAAGACAAATAAAACTGTAATTTTGGTGACTGCAATTTTAAATGTGTTTGGAGGCAAGTAGAATCAAGTAAACAATCAACACTTTTTATAAAGTTATTTGAATTCCAGCATCTTATAATCACGACACTGCATGATAAAAATGAAACAAAAACATGTCTGATTATTATTTAAGAAATAGAAAACATGTACCGTGTTTGTATCGAGTTATACAAACACGAGTGGAAGTTTGGGAGAACGAGAAATGCTGTGGGAACACGAGCCGTAGGCGAGTGTTCCCACAGCTTTTTCGAGTTCTCCCAAACTTTCACGAGTGTTTGTATAACTCGATACAAACACGGAGTACATGTTTTCTATTTCTTTCAGAAAACACCACGACGAGAAAAAGGAAAACAACTTGTAAACTTTGATTATGAAAATGTAAATTCTCTTTGCTCGCGCGATCACTACGTCAACAGCGCGCGCTTAGTTCTGTGTCTCCATCGAGTTATACAAACAGGCTTTTTAACCAATCAGCGCACGTGCTTCCTTAGGACTGTTTTCTAATATGTCTTATTGACTCTCTGTACTAGTAACATCAGGTAGATTAACGTTAGACCGAACCCATTCGGCGCATTTCAAATATACACGCCTAAACAACCAATTAAAACCTTCCGACTTCATTTTCAACTTGTCAAAAGGGCTTTAATCCTCTTAAATCCTAGATTGAAAGTACAGTATGCAGACGCTATTAAGAGTTTCATGTTAAAATTTGAAGTTCAGCAAGATGTGTGGGTGGCCTTAGTGGTTACCATGAATAAACAAAATAAAAAAGGATTTAATGCAGGTGTGACTTAAATTTATGGATTATATATAGCAGCTTTTGTACACCAGCTAAGTTTCATACGTTTCTGTTGCAAAAAACAAAATCTATATCAGATTTAACTTTAAAGTAAAAAAAGGTCTCGTTGAAAATATAATCTTTCCACTTCATTTTTCATTTTCATTAAAGAAAGCTCTCAATATCATTAAAAATGCAAAAGTTCGCGGTATACTCTGAGACCTTGAGAGGACTTGATTGCATTCTAATTCAGTTAATCTTAGTTCCTGAAAGATTTTTGATATTATGTCCGTCTAAATTGAATACGCACACAAGGCCCAGATCAACACCCTCAGTATCGGTAAAATGCATGCATACACTTGAGCTGGTAGAAATTATTGATGTTGTTGATGAACAAGCATCTCATAGGTCGATTGTAAATAAATGATGCTGGCATCGCCCCCCAAAATAATCTATTTCCCGCTTTTGAGATTATAAGAATTGAAAATCGCCCCGAAAACCATTTAGTTCCGGTGAATTAAAAGCGTTTTGAAGATACTGTTATTAAAGAAAATCTGAAAACAAGGTATATGAGAGAATACCTTTATGACAACAGTATGTTTAATTTAGCGAACTCGCATCTTTTTATTCAGTCTTCCAAATTCATTTCACTTCAAAGTGTTCTTTAACGCTTATTTGACAATTTCCTTCACGGCACTACAAACTGAACGTTGATCAAAATTTAATGTTGACAATAAATAACAATCATTCACTTTCTAATCAGCAGAGTATCACAGTCCTCAAGTCCAAAGTATATCATCCATGATTCAGCAATCGTCTGAGCTTCAGAATGTCCATTTTCTTCATTTCCCCAGGAATACTGCTTCATCAAGTTTGTGCTCTTGAAAGGAAGATTGCTTTGATCATCAAGAGTTCTCTCAGCTGGTGCGTCAGGTGGGAAAAAGTCTGGAAGTATTTTGGAACCTTTTCTACAAAACATCTCTCGACTTCTCCGCGTGCGCTCAGATTTGCTTAATCTACGTTTGCCACGTGAGCTGTCAGATGAAAGTATATGACCATAGCAGACGTTATGTGTCGAAGATATTTCCATAGTTTTTCTTCTTCCTCTTGAAATGAAGTGATGTCTTAGCTTCCTTTTACTGGCCTACGGTCACTTGCACAGTATCTCCTCAAACCGAAGTTTCAAGTTAAAGGACGAACACAAAATGTTTGAAAATTTGGGAAATATGCAGACGCAGTATCGTACAACTTCGAGCAAAAAACTATCGTTATCACTTCCTCCAGTTTGATTGTTCTTGTATTTGAACCTGTGGTGAATCAACCTCATTGGCCAAAAGTGGGAAGTCAAATTACGTTAATGAGTACAACATTACGTATTTCCTGCTGTTTCTTTTTTACCTTTGCTCGTTCGAAAATAGAACTGACAGAATACTGCTTGACAACTTGACAACTACACTGACTCTTCAATCGACGGAGATTCAAATATGATTTCTGTTACAGGTTATCAAGGGTTATAGATTATTAACATTTCCAAAATGGTATTATTTTTATGAAAATAATTTTCTCATCTCAGCCAGGTTATCTCTCTTGGCTACAACTACTGAACGCCATACCGTGACTTAATTGCTTCACCTTATCATACACTGTTGAGGTTTGTAATCATGTATGCTTCTTCATTCACAGCATGAAGAGTTGCCTATTAAAACGTTGAAGATGAGTTTACTAAAAACCTGTTGTTTGCTTTTTTCAGTCTTTGATACATCTCGGGCTTTTATAAGGTTCAGATTAGCTTACAGTGTAGAATGTAACACTTTTTTAATTAGACTGAAGAGTGCTAGACGTCTTAATCTAAATCATTGGGCGTTCAATGCACAAGAAATAAGAGACCGCCCATCAACCGGTTTACCAACACTTGCCGTGACGTCTGCTGTCTTTGAAACCTTCAAATCATTTAGTTGTATTGACGTCAAAAGTAGATATTAGGCTCGATTCATAGTGGAAAGACGTTCTTTTACAGATAGACAAGGACAAGTATTCAGGGCCACTTTAACAGGATACCAAATTAAAAATTATATTTTGTAGTTTTTAACGCCTACACTATGTCTTTATTCTTTATTCTTTGTTGAAAATTCAGAAGTGGGATAGTTTGCCCCGCAAATAGCTGGAAGGCTAGTCGTGGCGAAATAGTCTTGATCTTACATTCTGATCAATGATGATTTGAGAACCGTGCTGTGTTTTGGAGAACTCGAAACAGCTGTGGAAACACTTGCCTATCGGCTCGTGTTCGCAATTATCGTTCTCCCAAACATGCAGTCGTGTTTCTATAACTCGAGAGAAACATGGTACCTGAACGCATGCTTTCACAGTTTTAAGAAAAAGATGATCGAATTTATAATGAACTGGCTGTATTTATACAGCCACAATTGTTACACTTCATTGAGTATTTTTATTGAACTTCGAAGACCCAGAAGATTACGTAACAGGATTATGAGGTGAACAGGTATAAAATTGCGAAAAGAGAAATCGTTTAACCTAACCTAGCTTTAAGGATTCGGAAGGAAATGGTAAAATTGAACTCCAGCCTTTACATGTGGATTTGTAAATGTTTCCTTATTGTCAAAATAGAACATTTTCAGTCCTCGTTTTACTGCAAACGAGTAACATTTTAGAAATGAAAATGAATGTGAATCGCAGTGCAGCTGGTGTGTTTTGCAAGATATTTAGTGATGGTTACTCGTTCACGAAAAGACAGTGGAGAAAGTAATAAAAGCGGGTTCAGAAAATTCTGGTTTTGGTGAACGAGCTTCCTACATTAATGAATTTATGACTAAACACTTTAAGAAATCTCTCAGCGATAATTTTATAACCGACACCCAAATCCTCCCACGACTTTCTAAGCTTGCTATAATGCATAAAAAACAAAATCAAATTGTAACCATGGCAAAAAATGCTTATTTGGTGCATATTTCTGGAATATTCCTCCTGGTGATATTGACGATGTGGAATTTGACGATGTGGATAAAATCTAAATACATACCGTCACAAAATAACCTACACAAACTTTCTGGCTTCCTTTAAAAACCCTCGTTTCATATCACATGATTGTTGAATCTTCTAATAAATATTTCATGAGGAAGTGCGGCCCCGTAAAATTTAGTAAAAAACTGTTTTAGCCGAAAATGTTGTTTTAGAGTTATGTCGAGGTAATACCTCCATGGTGTCTAAAAGCGGTGGGAGCTGTTGTCTTTCTTGACGTCAGCGTCCTATCTTGCGGAATATTTTCGATCTTAGTTGATACTTAAATCGGACTGCAAGGTTTCTCAGAAAGTTAAACTTGCTAAGACTTAGTTTTGAAACTGGCAAGTTCACCAAAAGGGTCTCTCCATTGAATGGAAGAAATTCCAAAGCAAGCAGTCTTTGTAAATAATGGGCTTCGCTATGCGCTTTACATCAATTATACGGAAATGACGTCTCAAAAATCTGACGCCCTAATGATTATTTGCATACACCTCCATTGTTTGAAGCAAAATCGTTTCCTTGTTTTTAATGAACCTACTTAACTTGAAGGCGAAATTAAATCAATATTTTGATGTCGCTTCAAGATAATTATTTTCAGCGACCTATGTGACACTGAGAGATGTCTAAATCTGTTTAGTTCCGCCAAAGAAAATTTACACTCAGTCGTGTTTTGGAGAGAGACGGAAATAATAATAATCCAATTAGCAGCAGCACGAACATGCAAGTTAGAAAATTGATAGTCTATTACGTAACTTTTCCAACTAGTCTTAAGCTGAAACCACGTTATAATTTGTCTTAAAGATTAACACGAACTGCTTTGATACTGAGTAAAACCGAAAGTACATCATCTGTCAAACGAATTTCTTTAAAGTGTGGTAACATAACAGTCACTAAAACAGCATCATGAATCACAGGCCTCAATACCAAAGTATACCACCCACGATTCAGCGATAGTTTTATGGTGTTTTGAAGAAAAACGGACTAAAAACAAGAATCAATTAGGAGATGCGTTTTCAAAATAGCAGCACGGACATGCAAGTTACAAAACTGATACAATCTATTATGTAACATTTTCAACTGATCTTAAGCTGAAAATGCATTACAATTCGTGTTAACGCGTACTGCTTTGATATTGAGTAAAACCAATGCACATTCTCTGTCAAACGAATTACTTTCATGCATTGTACATGTCATGCACATAGTCCTTCAACTCAAAGAACATCAAGAATCCCAGGCCTCGAGGCCAAAGTATATCATCCACGATTCAGCGATAGCTTGGGCTTCAGACTCTCTGCTTTCGTCATTTTCCCAGGAGTATTTCTTCACTACGCTAATCGGTTTGGTTGAAAGAATGATCGGATGATCCTGCAAGCTTTCTCTCTTTTGTTAATCAAGCGGGAAAACGTCTGGTAGCATTCTGGAACCTTTTCGACATAACATCTCCTGGCGCTGCCGTGTTCGTTCAGATTTGCTCAATCTGCATTTTTTACGAGAGCTGTTACATGGCATTATATGTCCTTGAAAGACTTTCCGTTTTCTTGGGATTTCCATGCTGTCTTTGAAAACGTACACTGGTGATTATTCTGACAATCGGTTACCGCCTGATATTTCTTTTACTCGGCGCTGTTTACCTAAAGTGATTCAAAACTATAAATAGAAGCAGTATCATACCCAGGAACTGACAACAGACCACTGAGTGACGTACACACGCAGCACACGTCCTTGAAAACAGACACAAATGCAAAGACAATTCACGGGTGATTCCGGCCGCCTGTATCTCCTCATCTTAAATGAATCTTGTAACCAAGTAAAAAGCATACATTCTAAATTCCTTAGTCTAAGGTTCCGTTTAAAACTTGAAAGTATATCTCAGTTTTCCAGTCTTCCTTTTTCTTAGAGATGAAGAAAAAATCTGGAGAGCTTTTTGGTTTGCTAATTGAGGGTTTGTACATTGTGTGATTTGTTAAAAGTGCTCAGTTTTAGACGACCCGGGAGACCTTTTTGTCGAAAATACTTTTTAGAGTTATGCAGTGGTAATACTGAGTTTTATAGTGTCTAAAAACATGGATTCAAGGGAAGCCTTCGTCTGTCTTCAAGTGTTTTATCTTACGTAATTTTCGTATCTTACAAGTGAAGAATGATCATCGCAGTTAATATACTTCACATCATTTCGTATCTTAGTTGATCGTCTAATCTGACTGCTGAAAAAAAATTAATCGTTTCCTTGTTTTTAATAACCATTTCTGTAGTGCAGTCCTATAGGGAGACATAAGATCAATGTTTTGACGTTGTTTCAAAACAATTATTTTCAGTTATGTAAGTGAGGTTTTCTGTGACAATGAAAGATGTCACAATCTGCTAAGTTCCGCCCAAGAGACAGAATTACTTACAATTAGTCCTGATTTGAGGAAAAACGGGACTGAAAACAAAAAACAATCAGATCCGTTTGCAAATAACAGCATCAACATTCACGTTATAAAATTGGTACAGTCTATTACGTAACTTTTCAACTAATCTCAAGCTGAAACGACACTGTAAGTCGTCTTAGAAATCAACATGACCTGCTTTGATGTTGAGTAAAAACGAATGTACATCCTGTCAAACGAATTTCTTTCTGGCATGGTAACACACACATAGTCCCTCAAAGAACATCATGAATTACAGGCCTCGAGACCAAAGTACAACATCCACAATTCAGCGATAGTTTTTCAAGCATGGTATATGTAACACACATAGTCCCTCAAAGGACATTAAGAATCACTGGCCTCGAGCTCTAGCGATCGTTTGGCCTTCAAATTCTTCACTTCCTCTTGCTGATCGGGTTGGTTGAATGATCTGATGATTCAAAGTTTCTGTCTTTTGATCATCAAGCGGGAAAAAATCTGGTAAGATTCTGGAACCTTTTTGACACAACATCTCGCAGCGCTGCCGTGTCCGGTTTTTTTTCAGATTTGCTCAACCTTCATTTTTACGAGAGCTATTACATGGCATCATATATCTTTCAAAGACTTTCTGTGTCAAAGGAATTCCCATGCTGTCCTTTAAGTTTATTTCTGGTTTATTATCGTCCTTTTTTCTTGACAAGTTTGGTTGCTATTTATACAAAACTATAAATAGAACCAGCATCATACCCAGAATTGACAGCAGACCAGTGACGTACACACACAACACATGTCCTTGAGAACAGACACAAATTGACGGGTAATTCTATTTTTATCCCTTCTCCTTTTTTGCCAAAACCGTAGACTAAGGGAAAAAACGTACTCTTGAACGGTTCAAAACTTGAAAGTATCCAGTCCAGTCTCTTAAGGGAATGGAGCCAATGACTACCGGTCGCTCGTCAACACAAAGGATATTCGTTTATTTCCAGATAGCAGAGCTCCAAGTATTCTAGGCCTCGACGCAAAAAAAAAACTGCATCTTCCATGATTTTGAAGTCATCATTCACGTTTTATCACGTTTTATATTCACGATATAATGCCTGCCTTTCACTTGGCGTGTAGTACAGGAAAAAATATCTGCAACGCTTTTTGGACCGTTTACATGACATCTCCCGGGTCTTTTGTGTCCGTTGGTTTTGTACATTCTGTGATTTGCCAAAAGAGCCCAGTTTTAGACGAAATTATGTTTTAGTCAAAGTTATGTTGCGGTAATAGTTTTATAGTGGCTCAACACATGGACTCAACCGGGAAGCTTTCTTCTTTTTTGAAGTGTTCTGTCTTACGTAATAGCATGGATCTTTTATCTGATTGCAAGATTGCTCAAATAAATTAAATCGCTTATTGACTTACTTAGGGTCCCTCCATTAAAAGGAATAAAATCCAAAGGTTCAGTTCTGTCTCTGACTGAGGATTCTCGATATTTTACTTACAAGCAGCTTTAGTACATAATCTTGGTTTATTTGAGATTTTTAGGTTTGCTTCGCATCAATGCCGGATACAGAAATCACGTCTCAAAATCTGATGCCCTAATGATTATATTTACATACAACTCAACTAACTGAAGCAAAAACGTTTCCTTTCTTAATTAACATGCTTTTCGGTAGCGCTATCCTATAGGGCGAAATTAGATAATTGTTTTGATGTTGTTTCAAAACAATTATTTTCAGCTACTTCCAAGAAACAAAATTGTTTACAATTAGTCGTGTCCTGGGCATAAACGGAACTAAAAACAAGAATCCAATTAGCAAATACGTTTGCAAATAGAAGCACGGACATGCAAGGTAGAAAACTGATACTGCCTATTATGTAACGTTTTCAACTAATCTCAAAGTAAACTACATTACAATTCGTCTTAGAAAATAACATGAACTGCTTTGATATTGATCATGAGTAAAAGCAATGTACATCCTCTGTCAAACGAATTTCTTTCAGGCATGGTAACATACCAGTCCCTAGAACAACATCAGGAATCACTGGCCTCGAGACCAAAGTATATCATCCATGATTCAGCGATCGTTTGAGCTTCAGATTCTCCACTTTCATCATTTTCCCAGGAGTACTGCTTCACTTTACTAATCCGTTTGGCAGAAAGAATGATATGGTGATTCAAGGTTTCTTTCTTTTGCTTGTCAAGCGGGAAAAAATCTGGGAGCATTCTGGAACCTTTTCGACATAGCATTTCTTCGCGCTGTCTTGAACGTTCAGATTTGCTCAATCTGCGTTTTTTTCGAGAGGTATTGTATAACATCATATACCCTTCAAAGACTTTTTGTGTCGAAGGGATTTCCATGCTGTATTTTGTTGCTGACAATCGGTTAATGTCTTATATTTCTTCTACTCGGCGCTGTTTACTTAAAGTGATTCAAAACTATAAATAGAATCAGCATCATAGGCAGAAATTGACAGCAAAAGAGTGACGTACACAGGCAGCACACGTCCCTAAGACACAAAAAAACAGTTAACGGGTGCGTCTGTTTGTTTGTCTCCTCGTTGTGAATACTGCTTGCATTAGAAAAGAGCGTGGTTAAATCGTTCTTATTGGCGAGAATAGGTGTGTGAACGTGGCAGGATAACGATTGTTTGATGCTGCCGGTTTGATATCGTCATTATCCGTTGTGGATATCGTACGGACTACACCCACCTTGACACGAATTTCACAATTGGGCACGCATAACATTGCCCTGTTACTGAAATCACATAGGGTAAAGTTCCAACCAATACACGAATTGTTATTTACAATCTAAAAAGCGACAATTAATATGAGCCATGTATTTCAGGCCTTTTTTGTTCATAATTGTGCCCTTTACAGGTATGGCCTCGTAGTATGTTGAACTTTGGACCTTAGATGGAGAGGTACAAGGTCGAAATCAGGACTGAGCCTTCGTATTAGTGTTTCTGGGCATGATTTACTGCCTCACTGACCCTGGAGTATAAATGGACACCGTCGTATTTTTACGACTACCTGATAAATATGCTGAGGTTTTGAGCCCTACCCAAGGACATTATTAAACTGGTATGCATGCAAATTATGATTTTCATTTACATCACCAGAAGAGCAATTCTTCCGAACTAGGGGTATCGAATGGTCTTTGCGAGCATTTGCGAGCAGTCCGTTAATTTTTGCGCGTACCGGCAGTGATTAAATTTGTATTACGAACCGCGAGCAGCAAGCTCTAAGCTCTTTGTAATTTTTTTCCGCTAGCCGGCTCTTTTTTTTATTCCCGGTTTTATTGAAAGGAAATTTTGTTTCGTGCCAAGTAATCTGGCTGACACTTAGATAGTACGTGATAGTAATATTCCTTATATTTTCATGTCTTTAGATTACTTTCTACCTTTGTGGGTGCATTGACCGTTCACGAAGAATTCTCAAGCGCCTCAGCCAAACCTAAAGAATTATAGCGCGTGCGTGATTCCCCAATGTTTTCCAGTTTTGCCATTGACGAGAATCCGAGTATGGGAGCAGTTGCAAAACTTTTGCAGGCACGAGCAAGCGAGCACTCATCTAATTTTTGCGAGCAAGTCGACCAAAGGCCCAATTTTGCGAGCACTTTCAAATTGAATGGAACCATTCGATACACCTCGAGCTGTGTTTTTAACAAGTTGTTACAAAGCTTAAAGATATGAAATATTGAAATGTAATGAAATAGAAATAATTTTTTAATTTTAATTGTATTTCAATTTATTTTAATTCTAAAAACGTAGTTTGTAATACTTAATTCGATAATGATGATGATGGGTCAAATCATAATGTATGTTTAGAAATTAGCGACATTGTTGTCTCCATACAAGGTTTTCAGGGATTGAACCTTCAGGTTACCTAAACCATTGACCGCTTTCTCCTCCTGGAGTATGGAAGAGAGGAAACATAAACCAAAAGTGATAAGTTTGAAGGTTTGCTAGTAAACGCCTCGTTATATCGTACCAAGTTTTGTTTTTGACTTTACCCTTAAGTGTAGTGCTAGAACATACAATGAACAGTGCTTTATTTAATGTCTTTAAGTGGTAAACCAAAATAAAGGAATTTAATAATCATTTGCATAACTGCTGGCAAATGGATGGCGTAAATCAATACATCCAAATCACTGTTTTGGAAAATTTAACTCTTTAAAGGGCCATTGTCACGATAAAGCGCATGCTTGGTTTTGATTGACACCAATTTTTTTTAACCAATAGAAACCGTGGTACTATCACGCGCCACAAATTCGCCGCGGGTCAGCTTAGAGTTGCACGTGCCTATCGAACATCTCTTTATCCGCCGGCTTTTGGTCTTTTGTTTGTAAAGAATATTTATCATGTTTCTGTTGTGTGAAGGCCGTGTCCGTTGATTACAAGCACCTACGCTTTACTTTCTTCTAACTTGCATGCATATCTACAGCTATATATACAAAGTTTTCGATTTTCGCCCTTGCATCTTTTCTTCTTTTTCTTCTTTTTTTTTTCCGAACAAGACGGCTATGAGGTGAAAGTAGCGTTCGTCTCTAGCCACTTCGAATACCCTCTCGATCGAGAACATTGTATTTCTCGACGGCATTCAACTCAAAACACAAAATACGACTTTTAAATCTTTCATGGATGACTAAACGGTTCTTTAATATCGGTGTTACTATATTCACACGCCTCGTAAGGTCGATGGAGGGGGATTTTTCTCACAAATAACAACTTTGAAAACTGTTCCGTCGGATGAGAAATCAAATTGCCGCACATGCGCAGAAGGGTGTCAAATGCCCTTTAAAGACTAGCTTGCATTACCAGCATTTTTACAAGAATAAGAGTGTTCTAGACGTGATATATAATTCCAATTATGGTTCCATTAAGACAACGAAAGAGATTCGTCATTTTAACAAAAAAGAATTAAATAGAATTGCATTTCAGGAAGACGTCTCGTACAACGCAATGCTTAAATTGAGAATCACGTTTCACATGCGCCAAAGCCAAAGTACATCATCCATGATTTAGCAATAGTTTTAGCTTCAGACTCTCCGCTTTCTTCATTTTCCCAGGAATACTGTTTCACTATGCTAATCCCTTTGACAACTGGAAGGATCGTTTGATGATTTAATGTTTTCCTCTTTAGCGTGTCAGGCGGGAAAAAATCTGGAAGTATTTTAGAACCTTTTTGCCAGAACATCTCTGTTCGGCTCTTTCGCGTAGGCTCTTTTGATAGTCTACGATTTTCACGAGACATGTTAGATGACACCATATGGGCACGGAAGACTTTCTTACAAGAAGATTTTTCCATGTTTGTCAGTCAACTTTTCTGGCTTAATTGTTATTCTTAGAAACGATTCGAGATCCAAAGATTCTCTCCTCTCGCGTGAAACCTCTTTCAGTTGTGAGTTGTTAATGTACTTGATGACTTCTGTAAGAAGCAGATTTCCTGATAACAACTTGAATAAATAGTAAAATTTGATCAATGTTACATCGTCAAGTGAAACGGAAAGGTGAGCGCGGTTCTATATAATTCAAGCAAAATGCTTGTTGTTTTTGAAACACTGTAAGATTGATATCAGTCATTTAATCAGACTGACATTACCCCAAAGGTAGAAGACGTCAATACAATATTAGCATAAACATTTCATATACTATTCGATAGCGGCATCTTTTGTAACAATGGCTAACAGGAGTAACAAACACAGGCATCTCCAACTTTAAAAACAGAAACATTGGCCAAGGGTTAATTGCACAACCTACACAAAAGGACAACATGTATTATCGTTTATCACAAGCCTGACATTGTCCAATAAAAATACTGGTCCATTTACATGCTATGCAAGCAAAAGTCAGTCAACCTTTTTATAACGTAAGCTGAATTTGATTTTACTTCATCTGACTTCTGCTAGAAAGATTGAATATACCCCTGACTAGCGTGGCTGAATACAATTATTTAGAATATCATTTCAGTCCTACTAATTAGGTGATTACAAGAAAAACACCTTTTTAACCTTGAAGACGTGACTAGAATTTCTAATAACATAATCCTTGGTTGAACATCTGCGCAGCAAACACAAACATCAATAATGACTAGCAAAGTGGCCGAGACACCGCAGAGGGAAGTACACGACGTATTATTTCCGACTGATTTGTTTTGTCCTAATATGTCAACAACACACTCAGTTTTACCATATATGGAGATGTAAATTTGCACCCTCAAGTCGGAGCCACAATGCTAACAGCATCACAGAACGAAACAGAACTTACGGTCAAAAATAGAAATAAATAAATTACAATATTTAGGCCCTCTATCCTGGTCGAACATAAGATATGTCGGCAGTTAAGGAGCGTAAGCGGTTAAGCGACATCGTATAATATAGTCCAAAGAGTTTACGCCACTTAAATTTTAATGTTGAAAGGTATTGTTACAATTCTCTTTTTAAAGCCTAGACAATGTCTCGTATAATCTTGGCAAAAAGCTAAAGATAACGAACCCAAAAGTTTCGATACAAAATATATACGCCCAGTGAGCGTATGCCAAAGCAATCACGTTGACGCACTTATTTTGAAGGTTTGAAAAAAAATCGACATGCCTTAATTACACAAAGAAAAAAATAATGCACCATGGTTCATTCAAACCCGAAATAATGTTTGGTACATATGAGCAATAAATAAGCACTGCTGATCAATAGAGGCCTGGCGGTAAAATGCAAAGCATAAGCGGACTTTCATCATCCCTGCATCAAGATTTCTTCTTTATTTCTATTGATAAAACTCAACGTTGGATTTCTTCCGCGTCGATGTGAGAATGGAATAGCAACGTCAAAAATGTGTCGATGTGGCTTTTTGTCTCGGACTTCAGTTCTAGAAGTGTTTTCTAGGTCAGTATCACTGTTGCAGTTTCACGAGACGTGAGATATCATTAGTAAAATTAATTACCGAAGGACTCGCACAGGTATCACGGTTTTGTTTTCCTCACTGAGCAGCTGATCAGGCAGTCATAGCCTTAGAACGTTCGGATTACTCTAGCTGTTATTTGTTTTAATTGGATAATCAACATCGGAAGCTCTACGAGTGCTTCAGCGAAGATTCGCCGTCAAACGGCAGTTATCCTTCGGCGAGAGGTCTGATATCGACGAAGCGACAAATCAACATATAGACATAGACTAAAAAATTGAAATAGGCTGGTAAAAGTTGCTGAAATTTCAGACTTGGAATGTTGCGATGATTTTTGCATCGGTCTCAATTAAACAAATTGGGAGAAAATGGCCAAATAATTCAAATGAGCAATAATGAGAAAAACATGAAGAATGAGAAAATTTAGTCAAAAAATAGATAAGCACTTTAGAAATCAAATTCTACGATTAATATTTAGCAATGTGCTTCGCACTCGGTTTACCTCATTTTATATAGCATGAAACGATCTCACTCGAACATGAATTACTGTAGGTCATTTCTCAAGCGAAAAAAAGATGCGTTCAAAAAAAAACCCGAAATTGAAATTTTGTGCTGGGCGATTGTGAGAATGCGCGCAAACAACGTTGTTTGCGCCGAGTCCATTGCATTGTTTGTAATTATAGAAACTACGCAAGTTGCCTAGTGAGATCGTGGTTAAAACCTATCTCTTCCTATTTATCAAGAAAACCCAGAAACGGAGGTAATTCAGTTTCTTTTAGGAAAATTAAGTTTTCGCAAATTAGAGCGAGGTAAACAGCACGTTTTCTGTACAAAAATATCTTTTTCACGCGCATCACCGGCTGCTTAATACAAATCAAATTAATTGCACTCCATAAAAAGGTTTTGTTTTGTCAGAAATGTATAAACAATTAGAGCCAGATGACGGATTTAATGAACAACAACAATCGGTCTTACTACTACTACTACTGCTATTGCTATTACTACAATGACATTAGCAATCCTATCGCTTAGCTTAAAACATTGGATGGAAAAAGATCTCTCAACAGTTCTAGACCTGCCAGGTTTGTTTGTTGATCCGGCAGTACGTTTTGCATAATAAACTAGGCACATTCTTAGCCAAAAAACTTAAGCCAGGCGGCAATTCCTCTTTGTTTTTCAAAACATTCTTGTTTTCCACTGATTTTGAGAAGTTTTAGTCCCAAGCAAGCGTTTTCGTTTAAAACTCGTGAACTTTGCATCGAAATACTGCTGCTACAGAATGTCGTTTCGGGGAAAAAATCCGGGTAGACTATCCGCATGTGATTGTTGCATTTAGTTAGCGTTCTCGAAGTCGCCTCAATGTCCATACTTAATACCATACTTCGGCTTGTAGTCTTACACAAAACCTTTCCCACACTATCATTCTTCTCCTTTGCTTCCCTTTTATATTCACGACACTGATGCAACGGCAACCTGGAATCATCAGCATTGTTTAGTGTACCTATCTCTTCGTTTACCACTTCCAAAATAGTAGGAAGGCATGCGATTCTCCGCTTAGTCTGAATTCTGCCTTGATAAGTAGCACGCATTTTTCCAAGGTGTCTGCAAAACCTACACATTCTGAATCTAAGGAGAGCTTTCTACCTGCTGATGCCAGCCTCCTCAAAAAACAAATGAGCGAAATGAGCGATCGCATATTTATAGACCGCAAGTTTGATCAAAATAAATGTATATATATTACAAAAACAGTACAATTTGGCAACTTACGAGGCCCTTCATGACAGTAATGGTGTCTAATGGACGGATATTGATAATGATTTCAAAACCAATTTTACCATTATTGGAGACTTGTCTGGTTTAATGTCAACCTTAGTTTCTCTTGAAGTTCAAAAATCTCCAGCGTCGTTCTTACTGAGTCGAATCAATGTAGACCACCACTGTTCTTTCTTTAGATGTTTTGACTACAGTTGAGTGATATCAAGCAGCATGACAGGTAACCGCTGTTGTCGTTTAAATCTTGACAAAAACAAACGTGGAAACCAGAAGTGTTGTCTTTCCCTTCGTCGTATTCATTCGCTCGCTCTTTCATCAGATTTTTGCATATGCATATAAATCAAGTGGGGAGCGTGCAACTGATTTGAATTACTACTAATTCAAAATTTGGTGGATATATATTTTTTTTTACTTTGAACTTCTTAGAAGATCCCTTTTCTTTTTCCCGGCAACAAGGCTAACACAACGACAGGCATGTCTTTCCGCGAAGACTTCTAATCGTATTGGAGTTTTTTTTTTCTAAAGCCTACTCCTTGCAGATAACTTTGTGTTCTGATTGTCGAAGGACATATTTGACATATTCAGTGTACTCCGATTTCCGCTCTCGGTGATTGTTGTCTACTGCAGTACGTGAGAAGTCGCACGATAGGAAGGTATACCAAGCGAGCAGCAAACAAATACTTCTTAAAAGTAAATAAGTCAATTAATTTAGTATATTTAAGTTTTCCAGAGCGTTCATATTCAAATTAAGAAGCGAAAGATGGCCTTCGTTCCAATTCGTCCTGTTTTTATGCCTTCTTTCTTAATTTTACCCAGTTGTTTTGTCCTTTAACACATATTTTTAACAAAAGGAATAGATGAAGCTCTGGTATTTACTTTTTCAAGTCAGTACAAACCGTGTTTACGAATTATTCGGTCTCAGTGTTTGCCTTTTCTTTATATTACGTACATTAAATTTGTCGATGGCTGTTTTGGTTTACAGTATGTTCAAGTTAATTTACGCTGCTTTCTTTAATATTTAAAACTTTCCTGTTGTGACCACGTATATATTTGGTTTTATATTTTGGTTGAGATTTCGTTTGTTTGTTACAAAGAGAAATACGAGCATAAATAAGTAGATTGATTATACCTCAACATGTTACAGCTGAGCTTTAAGCTGTTCTAAATTTTTTGCGCACAAAAAAAATTAAGGGCATAGACATGTTCTAAATATTCAAAGTAGGAAACTGGATAAAATCAATAATTAATAACAGTCACACACAACACACTGATCCCCTACTTAACGAAGATTTCATTTATAAACAACTTTAAAAATCATAAAGAGTACAGTAAGGAACGCGTCAGTTTACGATCGTGATATAAAAAGGAATGAAGGAAAGAAAATATATGACATTGAGTTCTAAGAACGGCAATGCCGGACGCTTTGCCAGTGATAATTAACAATTAGACTACGAGCCCGAGTTTTCTACGAGCAGATAGTCAACGAGGCGCAGCCGAGTTGACTATCGCTAGTAGAAAACGAGGGCGAGTAGCCTAATTGTTTTAGTATAAATTTACCGTAGTCTCATTGCATAAAAAGAAAAAACGTCAAGTAACACGTAGAAAAGAACTGTTTTATTACGTTCGATCAGGTTCAAACGTGATGCGCGATGTGCGCTGATGCGTAACTGATGACTATCAGCAGATAGTCATCAGTAATTTAGCCAATCAAATTCACGGATTCACAATAGTCTACGGTAAATTTATACTAATATGAAATATTCAATGTATGTAAAAAATACGGCCAGAAAAATATTCAGAGTTGAACGCAATGCAAACCCGACTTCAATGATACCAATAAAGTGTTCTATCAACGAGCATCAATTCGACAGCAAAAATTTCTAAACGATTCTCTCTTACAAGAGTACCTGTTGTCTTGAAGTACAATTATTCCATCAGGACCTGATAAAAATTGGACAACTTTTGTGAGAACCAAAAATAAAACACCACAACTGATCTATTGCACCACAGGGTTGACGTTTCAGGCAGTCTATAGAAAGAGGCATATACTAAAATGTATCCTTAGTTTACAGCACATTTGATAAAGCAGCACATAGGACAGTAGACTCGATATGACAAAGTAAATTAATGTTTCTAAATTAAGAATCACATAGTTTAGTTGCAATTTTCGATCTTAGGTCTAGCCCAATATTGACGATTATGCCGGACGCAAAATCATCTAATGAAACCAATAAAACTAAGTACTTTAAGAGCACAACTTGATGAACAAATACATAATTTGCGGATCTGAAGAGGAAACCTCTGTTTTTTTGATACACAATGTTTATATTTAAATTATCAAACAAAGTCACAACACTTTCTACACCATTTAACTCATTTATTTTTTCCCAAAACGTTTCTCCGCTTGACTAATTAAACTCAGTCAGTGTCATATTTTCAGTCTCTCCTTTCTTTTTTGTTTTTCCTGAACGGTGTATCTGGCATATAAGGCCTCAAAAGGTCAATTCGTTCCTAAAGGAAAAATGAATAACCATCCAAGTCAATAAATTATTAATTTTAATTTCTATTCACTGCTACCTTGGTAAAGTTTTATCATCCAAAAAACTCTAGCCAGGCGGTGATTTCGCTAAACTTGCAAGCTTGAGCATCTTTGTTTGGTATTTTTCCGAGCGTTCTCTTTCTTGAAAGTGTTAAGTTGTTGTCCATGTTCTGCGGGAAAAAGTCAGCATACGGCGTACTTAACAAGTGTCTCCACTCATCTTGAATTTGCTGGTATGATCGCGATGCATCTACTTCTGTATAGTCCGATTTAATAAAGGAAGGAACAATGCATCTCGCATTTCTTTGCTTTCTTGGTTTAGACCGTTTGTTGTTTTTGGCAACGAGCAACAATCCGTATTCCTCCAGCTGTTCTTTTTCAATGACATGTCGCTGTTCGCCCTTTTCGCTTGCTTCAATCTCTTCAGCCATTTCAACATCAGTAGCCTCATAAATTGTGGGCAATCGACGCCAATAAGGCATCGTAGTTGAACGACTCGGGGAATAATCTCTGTGATTTAAACCAGTAAATCGACACATCCTACTTCCCCAGCGATTCAAAACGCCGAAGTTGCTTCAAATTAGAGTTGCTCGCTCAACTTAGTTGGTACCTCAAAACAGAACTATGTAAAGTTGCAGTTTGAAAATAGACCAAGCGTTGCAACAGCAGTTGACAGTAACAGAGCGCTGGACTTTACTCTTCAGGGCAACAATTTCCTCCTTATATTGTGAACTGGCTAGATAAAATGATAACGATTTTTCATGTAGCTGAAGCGAGTTGATTAAACTTGACATCACATGGCCCTTTTCAATACCGAGATTAATATTGCATTTCCTCGCCTTCTTATCAAGCCAAGATAAAAGATACTAATAAGCTCTATCTATAACCAACCAACTCGCATACTGTTTCCACAGCACGTGCATTAAACACGTGCATTTAGACACATCAAGTAGTATTTCGAAACTTACAGCTGCCAGCTGTACAAAAATAAAAGAAAGTTTTAAAAAACTCACCGAACCAGCAATTCCCTTTTTTTTTCATACTCGAAAGTACTCTGTATGGTATTTCGGTGAATCAGTTGAGACTTATAAAGTAAACTTACAAAATCTATTCAATCACTGTCTTACGTAAACGATGCAAATGATTTTGAAGAAATTGTGATAAGAATCATGATCTTGTCGCCTTGATTTAACGAACATCCCGAAAGCATAAATCAAGTTTAAAAACAATGATCTGGAGCACGAAGATTAAAAACGTTTACTTTTAAGTATTCTCAAAGCACCAAGGAAACTGTAATTGATGAAAAAGAAGAAAAGAAAACAATTTTCAAAAACTTATTGCTTGTTTATGTTTTTAATAACTTACCATCAGCAATTGTTGTTGTCGTCGTTGCTGTTGGTACCTTGATTAAACTAACCAAGGATACGTGACGGAAAAAATCTCTAAATCGAAGTATATTCTGACATCTTCCAAGAGTGCGTGGTTCACATATTCTGCATTAATTCCACACTTTTACCTTTTTGAATCAGTACTTTATCTCAAAACTAACATGATTAGAGACGTGTGGTAATCCAATGGAAAATTTTATAACGTGGATTAAAACATAAATTTTGATCAGGTAAACTTTCAAACTATTCGGAAACTCTAGATATAACAGCAACGGTGAGGATTGGAAGGGGTACAGAACACCTAAAGAAAAACTTGATCGGCCAAACCTGAGATTTGTTAATTATGCAAGTAAATTCCATAAATCTTTTGTTTTGTATCCCTCCATTCCTAAAAACAAATTGATGTAAACTAAAGCACACCAGTTGTAAACTCATTTTAATTCACATTGGGGTTTTGCGTAATCTACTAATAAAAGGCAAAAATGTATTAGTCTTCTTTAGCAAAAGTTATACTACTTTTTGAAGAGAAAGACTTCATGTTTTTTTTAGTTATTCTGCCTGAATTCGTTAACTGTTACTACTGAATTTGTTATTACATTTTGTATCGAGTGTGGTGCGAGGAATTAAATAAGCATTTCAACATCGTCTATTGTGCGCTACCCGAATTATTATTTAAGACAATTGATACGCTAGTCTCAAGAATCATCTCTGTACTTTCCCAAAAGACAATAAAAAGATAATATGAGCATTATTAGGTTGTGATGGAGGGGCACTGCACTGCAACGCCCCATTTTCGGTTACATCGCCTGATCTGACAAAGTTTGCCAAACAAAATTTACAGCATTGGATTCATGCAATGGCAGTATAACACGTGGTTAATCATTTCAAGGCCTATCGCGCGATTTTTTCAATACTCCCTCCCCCCATCCTCCCCGCGAGCTGCATCAAGGGGGGTGGTGCCTCACGCTGGTTCCTTGTTCCCTACCCCTGCTGCGGCTTTGCTTTATCTGGGAAACAAATAAAGACAATGCATTATTTTATACTTGTCCTTGTTGTATGTCTTCACGAAGTATGTCACAAATGACAGCATGTCACTGAGTCTGGTTCTTTTTGTTAAAACTAAAGATTCCGAGATTTAGCGCCCGCCCGGAATCAGGCAAATCGGCAACGCGGCAGGCCAACTGTCGATCTACTTGGCATTATAAGTTTTCATGACGCAGTCGGTTTTAGTTGGCTAATGAACGTTTTTGACGTACTTACTCGAATTCCGTTTGCTTCACCAGTTAGATGCGTACTTGTAAATGTAACGTCGACCATCAAAGATGACCCTGAAATAAATGAGCAAACGAAGAGAGTAAAGTTACTGAAGTAAATAAATAGAAACAGTATCTTAGTTTAAACTAAGGAAAAAAAACCGTGTGTATGGGCCTACGTTTTGTGAAGTCTGGCAAAACAGGTTCCTGTATTTTGGGTAGTTACTAGTAATTTAGGGCAAGTTCAGTTCTTAATTAGGTTCTAATTTCCATGAAGATATGGTTGTTGATAACCGGAAAAAAATCAGATTTGGTCCTTGAATTCATTTTGAACTGCATTATGTATTTTCTTGTAATATAAATTTGAAATCTGAGAGTCAATTCTTGAATTGGATAAAACGTTTATCACATAAAAGTACCTGTTTGATGTTGCTTGATAATCATGGCAGGTTCTCATACTTTTGGGGTTTAAAATGGCAAATTTCTCCCAGCAGAGCTCAGAAGTTTCTTAAACCACAAGGTTCTTACCCGTGGGTTTTTACTGTACACGATGTTACCTGCAGATCAACATTTCGGAGGATCAATGTTACGTCGACGATTTATCTGGTAGAAGCACATAAGACTAAAAGATCTATAAATTAAAAGACATTTAAAGTTTGCTTGGCTCCAATGTATCTAAGCAGCGAAACATGTTTCACTGTCTAGTATTTTTTGAGGCCGTAGGTCTTTTCAGATCCGATATGCTGCTCATTTTTAACATGGTTTGGCCATGATTTTCCTGCGGGACAGTTTGTGTCTGTCCGCAGTTACCTTATCGCGGTAAAGACATGATATTCTGGATTTTTCCAATTGTCTCTTGTCACGCGTTTTGCATGTGACATTGGCCAATTGGCAAGGATTTGGATTTGAGTTTCATCTGAAGTCATCACCATCTCAGTGAGTGTATGAATATCAGTCGACCAGCTGATTACTTCATAGCTTGCTACACCGTGCTGATGAGACCCAACAAGGTCGAAACAGCTGTCCACGGTTGCAATTGTTGGCTTTCAGTTTGGACTCTATCATGTCGTTGCCCCGTTAAGCTTTTTACGCAGTATCAGCCGTGCATCATTGCTATAATGTATCTAAGCAGTATTTTAGACGTTGCAATTCCCGCTGCTTTCTCGGCTAGAATAAATTAAAGTTTTTTCATTCAATTTTCCAGTGCTATATTTATTTAACAACAATCATTTAATGGGAGGCACAGTAGACTAATGATTTGCGCATGCGCTGGACTCCTTATGAAGCGGTATGGGTTCGAGTTTAATCTGTGATGTTGCGCTGTGCGCATCACGTGAATTACTGAGCACGAGTCACCAGGTAACGCTGCGATTGATAAACAACCATCCAGGAGGAAGTGGTTAATTCGTGCCACTAAAACAAATAGGCCGCCAGGCTCGAATGCAGACCTACTCAACCCTAAAAATTTCCTCTTTTAAACACGAATCCATGTATGCTCTCTGTTTCAAACGTACCGTGAACGCCCTCTAAATAATCACATATAAGATTGGAAAAACTGAATTGAATATAATTTGAGCATGGCTTTCATGTTACGAAAGGTTACCATTTGCACGCGCTGAAATTTACGCCTCCCTGAAAATTTTACAATTTACACGGGGATTCCCCATAGCAAAAGAACTAAATATATCCTGATGTAGGCACGACTTTCCGATGATTCATAAAAAAGACCCAGGATCTTGTCTGTGGTTCACAAATGGTTTGGAAGAGGTGTAAAGGAGACTATTTATTTCAGAACCTGCAAACCCAGTTTTAATGCAGACAATGGACCAAACAAACTGTCTTCGTTTCTGTTGTCATGAAACTATCTAGAACCTCGAACCTCACTGTTAACACGAAGCTCTACTGTCCATATTGTCATTCTTGTTTGTATATCATTTTCTCAGCCAACCCTGTGGGACGTTCCGAAATTAACGCTTCGTGGCGACCCCTTCGATTTGGAATAATTTATTACAAAGCCGACTTCGTAAGAGAACTGCGTCCGCAAGGTTGACCAAGCCCCGGATGTGCTGCCAAACGGCTAAGTAAACTAGTCAGTCGACGTGAGAGAAAGTATTTTAAGGTTTACTTTCAACACTAAAACCTTTTCTATGAATTATTTCAATAATTCATAAAAGAAGTAAATACAGCTTTCTAGAGAGACGCCGTCGAAAAGGAAAATGTTTGTCTACATGCCAGAAGACAACCATCTTTAAAATACAATTCTTTTTAAACATTTTACTTTTGAAGGATGACATCTTTGCGACATCACACAAAACATGTGTTTATTCTCAGACTGTGATGTCGTTTGGTCGAATACGTGTTACTGGTAGGCAATGCACTGAAATAATATTCAAAACTTATCGAACTTCCACGTACACGACTGAGTGTGAATTTAAAAAAAGGTGGTGCAATATTATATTATATAACACTAAGTACGGTTTGAAAGTTGTCTTCATACAGTAATAAAGAAATCGATAGTTAGGGATTCACGACGATAAACTACAATACTTTAGTGTCAAAAATTGAAGGGATAAACTAATTTGGTTTACCTGTATAATTTGAATCGAGAATTAAGAGAGATCATGGAAAACATCAAACTTTTACCTTTCCAATCAACATGATGGGGAACAATCCAGAAATAGTGACTCTGGATCACTCTATTGTCAATGTGATGAGGAAATCGCACCTTTGCTTCATTTCCAAGCTTTTTTGTCTCTTTTAAAAAACTATATGACTCAATAGCAACTGAAGTGGCATCTCACAAACTCACCTTTTAGGATTCACATTAATTTTGCATTAATTGCCAATCGCAGAAAAATTGAACCGCATTTCGTTTTAAGCTTTTAATAATTTCCGATCAATCCGGCAAAGTTGTCGCCTTTTAACCATTATTTAAGCGCGGAAAGCGAATTTGGCACTATGAATGTTAACTGATGCAGCATTTTGAAACAGTACTTTCAGGATTGATCGTAAAATAAAAGTTCATATTGCAAGAGAAATTACCATATCATTAAAAATTTCATAAAATTTTCTTTTATGGGTTTTTCTAAACCTTTTTAAAGTGACAGTATAAATAACATAGCCTGAATAAACCTTGCAATTTCCCCTTCAGAAATAATAACAATGTTTTTCAGAAACCGTGGTAACACTTTTGTCCCTCAAAGATTTGCATTAGCATCAAAATTCAATGAGCTGTTTTCAATCTATACCTTAAAAGGTGGAATATTGGCAAATGCTATTTTGGGAAGCTAAGTAATCTCCAGATGGCACTGATAGCAGTCATATTTGGAGGTTGCTAAGCAATCAGTAATACATTTCAATTTATTATGCACACTTACACTTTCTAGAACAGATATATTTAAAGTAATTTCCTTCTCCGCAAGTAGTGGAATAATCCTGTAAAGGAAGCTCTTCGGTGCTGCGTATTTCGAAACGCGCAGGGAATTAACTACAATGAAACAAATGCTGAAGAAGGTCAACAGTCGCTCGGGACGACTGAAAACAATTATAGAAATAGCTGAAAACCAAGACGAAAATGGTAATCTAGAGGCAGACTCAACTCCTGTAAAACAGGAAACTTCTAACGAATTCTATAAAGCAACAACCCTTACGGGGCAGTCAGGCGGCAGACCTTCAAGTGACGACCCAACTGCTATATACAGCCCCCGTGAAAGAACAGTATCTTGCTCCCACGCAACGCCACAAATACTGTCGGCCACATCGTCATATTGGCAGGAAATGGCAAGCGTATCAGAAACACCTGCTGGAGTTGTTAGTGGCTCAAGTGAATCATTGATGGGGTCTCCGTTAAAAACAGGCCGTAGTATAACTGAGGTTGAACTCTTTTTCCCCGAGTTTTTTACGGACGTTGAAATGCAGAATTACAGTAGTAAACAGAGAGAGAATATCCACAAGGAGCCTAACAAAAACAGTCACAAAGAGTACGAAGATCCTCTCGTCCAGTCGTGGCTCGATTTGTTTGGGTCGCAGGTTTATGGATAAGGATGGAAATGTTTTTATCGTCCATGTATCTGTGAGAATAAAAAGGCAGGCTAGATAAGTGAGAGTATGATACAGAAACAATTGTGGTGTAACTCGGAAACAGCAAGTAGATAAAATGGAGCTAAAAGTTGGATACGCGCAAGTGGAACAGTGTACCAGAAGAGACCAGAACATTTTCGCAGGAACATAAAGTGTTTCAATACTTGTATGCATAATAATTTTACCTTCTTTTTCGACAGGGTGCTCTGTGTATTTCGTTTATATTTCGTTTTTGTTCCTTAGGTGGTTAAAAATATATAGAACGAGTAAAACAATAATTTTGAAAGTTTAAACACAGTAATACAATACGTTCAAGAGCTGAGCTTGGTCGTTGCCAACTGCATTGCTAATAAGGCAATATTTTAAAACAAGGTTGTCTATTTACAACCTTGCATATCTACATAAGAAAGAAGCTCAAATGAATTGTTTGTATTTCGCAATGTATGTAGTCTATCATATCATTTTGGTACTAAAGAAAATGTTTTTCAGTTATTGTTCTTAAAAATCGATTACCATAAGAAAAACACCACACTAACTTCTTCGATTATTGACCTATTTTTTTCGTGCAACTGCAAGGTACCGGTTAGAATGTTATTATTTTAACACAATTGATCAACTAAAACGTAGTGCGTTTTAACCGTTCTAAATATAATGACACAACTGTTCGTAAATAAAAGTTGGTTGAATTCTTAAAATCTAATTAGCTCATCACAATTTACAAGGAACTGGGGGCAATATCTATTCTAAAAGCATCTGTATCGCTAAGAGAGGTTAAAGTCGGTCTTAAATCAAGATGAAACCTAAAGTTTGCAGGCATGAAATGTACGTATGAGGAAACCCCTTTGAAAATTGTTAGCCTTTAAACGGTACGCGAGAAAATTACAGGAACCTCTGGAAGTGGCGTGAAGACAATAATTGAAAAGGATTGTCAAGACAACAAAAGGTGGCGCCTGTGTATTGTGGTTCGTTTTCTGTTGGCATTGCACACATATCAAATCAGCTGCACTGCTCCATGGATCTCATCTATATTTAGTAAGACGAAAACGTACCAAAACACTATTTTCTTCACTTGCTACGCAACTGAATAGATACCTTTCGTCAGTGACATTCATTAGGGTTTGCAAATTCATCAAAAAGCAGTTTCGATAATCTTTATTAGTATTCTGTAGTATATACCACACAAGTGAATAGTACTTTTTGGGCGCGCTGATTGGCTAGCTCGGAGGTAATTAACTAAGTACTATTCAACTCTGAGCAGCCGAAGAAAAACAAAATGGCTTTTGTCGGTACTGATTGTCACAAATAAGGTTACTCTTTGGGTCGCTAGTTATTCAGCTTGTATGGTATATACTAAAACAATTATTCACTCACTGTCGATGAAAATGGTGGATACAGTTACCCCGCCGCTTCGTGGCTCGGTGAATAATTGTTAACTATAAGACATTTGGAAAAAACGGCAAAATATTAGTCCTGACAACGTAGCTTTCTTATAGGCGCATGTTAAGAAACAAACGCTGCCAATTAATGAAAAAACAATCATCCCTGATGCAAGGAGCAAGGAGATTTACGCTATTTTCCGGCTGCCATGTTGGTGTCCCTTGGAGGTACACTAACATTGCGGCACCATACTGGGCTCTGTAAATCTGTGAAAAATATTTCGACAAAAATTTGAAGTTCTGGAAAACGTACAGACCTAAAACTTGGAGAAGTGTCTTAATTATTTATCTGCTATAACATGATATTTTCTTCAGTTTATTCACTGAATGGTTTTCGAATAAATTTTTTATTGCGTGACGGTGCAACCCAAGAATTGTGTGACGCCTTCAAACACTCTGGTCAGCTTAAGGTGGTACCTTACAAAAAAAAGTGGCGATGCTCAGGAAAAATTCCATTTTTTAGAAAATACAAGATTTAAGACCCTTTGAACACTTGTTAAAAACATTTTGAAACAACCTTGCCGAATTTATCTCTAGGTGAGTGTGAAATTTAAGGAAAGTACACAGTGGTACAAGTTTTTGTACGTAGCAACGGCCATAGCAACGGCTGTTTACAGTAAGAACTCGCCCAAAAGTATAGATTAGTTTTAACATATATTAGCGAAACTTTGTATTAAAGCTGTAAAGAGACACACAACTCGATTGGTATAATTACTTGGGAAAAACTTTGCTTTATTTGCCATCATATGCTCATTTTCTTTCCCTTCTTTTTAGGAACTGATTTCCTACAATTGCGGAAACTTTTACAAAATAAAACAACGATTACATCCCCTCCCCGGAGATCCAATCTGCACCCCATTCCCCCAATGTTTGGCTTGTTAAATGCTTAAACCATCAGGTAAGAAACTTTAAGTGCAGTTTTCTCAGAAGTCTACTTTTGTACCAGCTGACTTCACTGTAACAGTTCTACTTTGGTGAGTATTAAAGAGAAACTCCTGAAATTTGGGGTAATCAAAGACGATTAGTGTCGTTATTCAATAAAATAAAAAATTCTTAACATTTTAACGTCTATCACGTGACAATAGATAATTTGTTCACTGGGTTTGGTGCAAAATAAGGTTATTTCCAAATAAAGCTTTAAAAAGCACTGTAAACAAGACCTAACTGTCAAAATTTTAGCTTATTGAATAGAACGAAACATAAACCTACAAGATATGCTTGTTTGGAAATCAAATCTTGTTTTGTAAAAGAGCAGATATTGTTGGAGTTACTACAATGAAATAAAATATCCAAAGACTGTGGCTGGTTGTCATAGCAACCATTTTGAGTAAAACCTAAAAAAATATCCCTTCTTCATGAGTGCAATCGCACACAATTGATCTTTCTTCACCATAGAAAATGTGTGAATGAAATTATTCTTTCCAAACACACTAGTCAAGTCGTCCTTCGGCCAACGGCCATGCACGTTTTCAGTACCCAAGGATAATTGGCCTGCGAACGCAGACGTATTTCCGACTGTCGCCCAGTCTCCGCCGAAAATTCCGTGAAACAAGAGCCGAAAATGAAGGACGTTCTCATCAACTTAAGGATACATGCTTTGAACGCAAATTACGCATTTGCCATTTTGATCCCTTCACTGAACTGAATTTTCCTTTCATTTTAGGATAGGGCAAAAATCAAAGTAACTTATACAGTAAAGACGGAAACAGACCAGGTAACAGTAAACAAACCTCGAAAATAATTTGTCTTAGTAGTCCCTTCACAATTGAGTTTAACTGAGGGAGGTGGTTATTTCAAATTTCAGTCATATTATTTAACTGAGGAAAGTGCGACAAGGTAAAGTTCTTGTTTATTAATTTTATTAATTTTCATTTTTTTTGCTCTTGACTTTTGCATAACTCACTAACCTTAACCTTACGTACGGTTCCATATATATAAATTAAGGTCAACTGCTGATCTGATACTACGTACGATCTAAGCTTTGCTGACACTAGCCATTAGATACATGACTGTCCAATTAGGAAAAAGCCGGAAGCCATTCTACGAGCCCAGAGATCCTTAGATCAAGAAGAAAATTTAAAATTTCTGTTCTTTAATGAAGGTGACTGTGTATCCTCGCATGTAGCTTTACTTTGCTTCAGCCTAGAGCAGTAGTGTTACTTCGTTATTCATTATACGCTTTTTCCAATAACAAAATAAAACTGCACTTTAAATTAGTTAAAATTTTATGTCTGAAGAAGACCAAGATAACTACCATTGACTGAATTTTAATACAGCACTTTATTGCGCCTGATAAATACCTTTTTGAATATCCATTAGTAAGAGCTAGCGCTGATCTGATAACACCTGTCTAATTGCCCATGCTGTTGGTCCGTAAATACATGGCTAGTGCTGATCACTCTTTAAATTTCTCACTTTGGGTGTCAGCATTGAAAATCGAGTTCTTCATTCGCGCTCTCCTTGCGAAACTGCTCCTTGAAATTCAGTGCAGTTTAGGGTGTTCACAACTCGCGCTAACTTTCACCGTTTAAAGGTCAAAACATTTCCGCAGTGTTATTTTGTCATTTGCAGTCCAAAGAGATGTAACCAAGAAACAAGAACTGGATCAGCTCGGACGTTAAGCGGTATCAGACAGTCCTGGTGATGACAAGACACCTTCCCGCGTGGAAAAAAATCCGGGAAGAGAAGCTGGGCTCTTGAGTGATCACACGATGGAATTACAGCAGTTTCATAGAAAGGTTCATCACGAAAAGAAACCTTTCGTGTTTCTGGACTGCTTGATTTTAATTTTCCAGCCGAAGGCCGCAATTCTTTTTGAAGAGAGGATTGCTTTGAAACTGTGGTTTCGTTAATTGGTAACTTTCGAGGAAACCCACCATCGGCAGGTTGTAGATCTTGGCTTAACGGCAGCAACCCTCTTCCTTCGAAAACACATAACGTCTTCTCGCAAGGTGTTTCAGGATCAAGGTGAAGTAATTTGTTGGATGGAGTTTGCATGATTAGTGAACACTGCAGCGGGAATGAATCATATGAAGAAAACATGCGAACTATTAAGGTAGGCAGCGATCATAAACACCATAACTCACGTTTTTACATTTTTTCAACCTAGCAATTCTTATAATCTGTTTATTGGTTTATTTTACGACATGACTGAACTGTGTAACCAAGCACGGTCGCCTTAAAACGTGATTTTCACCTCACGCGTTAGGTCCACACGAGTTTGAACAGATGTATTATACTACGCCCGTTCTGAAAGGCAGGTTTACCGCGAAAATAAATAAACTGTTTCGGTCGCTTAATTCACTTTGATACAGACAACTTGGCACGGTCTCAAAATCAAATAAAATTTAAAAAAGGCAAAGATCAAAACTCAATAACATCGAAAAGAATTTCTTTCGAGCCCAGAAAATAGTGTGTCTTATCATTTGTATTGGTTGGCTACTTTATCTGGAACGCTTTAGTCGAGATCTTTAGCTAAAAAACTCGACTCAATTCCGTGCTTATACTGAAAAAAAAGAAATTTAACACACAAAAGAGAAAATAGAAAGTGCATGACAAATAAAAAGGAGTTATCTTAACAGATTCTTTTATTGAGATGAGACTGTTCTCAATAACTGCACAATGAACCCTCAAAAAGTGCCTGCTATTTTGTGGAGTTCGTCGAGAGTGAAATCGTCTTGTGTGTTTACAGAAATACTACCGGCAGCAGTAAAATCACCGTAACCTTTCATTTTCCAGACTGTCTAACAAATCAGTTTAAGTCAGGTAGAAAAAGGACAGCTAGGATTTCCGGCTTTCCAGTTCAACAATGTAGAAACAAGTGTTTTCATGTTTGCCATAAACGCATCGAAAAATCAAGGGCAAGTGAAATGGTTTTCCGACTCAAAAATATGTAACACCGTTAGAGCCGATGATTACGCACAAGTAATTACAAAGTAAAGTTGTGTTTGTTGTTTACTAAAACTGATGTTCTGCAGGCTGCTGTCAGACCTCCTTTTACACATGAAATCTGAAGTTACCTCATTTCGTTTCTTTGATGTCTAAAAATAACTTATAGAGTGCAAAACATCTTTTATCTTTCATCTTTTATCGCAGACGCATCGAATAGGAGTGCTAGAGCCTTTAAACTCCATATACCGCAAGTCCAAGACATCAAAGATCTTGAGGCGTAAAAATAGCAGAGTTTTATTTCAGTTTTTCTTTAATTGATTTTTTGCATTCTTAAAATCTTAAAGCTCTTAATTACTTTGCAGAAAAAGCTTTTACCACAAGCCAATAGAGTTAGCGCTAAATAACAGCTGCTTAAACTGAGGCAGCCTTTCAGTGACGGGGTGGCCACATTTTTCGTTTAATCTTGTTCCTCTTTTTCTCCCGATTTTAGAAACGCCGAATCAAAATTGTCTAGACTAAGCTAAAAGAGTACACAGCGACAAGAACACGGTTTGGCTGTTTGGTGATTAGCAACTCGCTAGCTAGCGGCGTGAGAATGATTATCAAAACTTGACAATAACATACATTTCGGTAAAATTGCTCGAAACATTAGCACGTGCATTAGACAATTTAACGACATTAAAACGAAGATAACATTTAGCTGTCTGGTGAAACACCAAAAACACCAAACTAAAAAAAAACATGGCGGAGAAACAAAGTAACGTAATTGATACGAGCGGGATGAGCTGTATATTTTTCCTAGAAGTCTCGATGAAATAAGATCAAGAGATTTCCTACTTCCTATTTACAAACCAGTTTTCAATAACAGACTCTAAATTGAAGGACAAATCCGCACTTTAGGTATAAAATAAAGAAGTCAAACATAGAGCAAAAGTCGATAAGAAATAAACACAATAACTCAGAGGAGGAAACGTTGTTCAGTTAGGGCCGATAGTGGATATCACTGAGGATGGAATGATCAATTGAAGGAATATTAAAAACACTTTTTGACCTTCACCAGATAATCTTGGTCTAAAATAACCGTAGAGCTCATGCTAATAGATGTGTTGGGAAAGCGTCCGGCTTGGTTGATTATATCAATGAACACTAAATCTACATAGTTCAATTTTATCATATGATTTCAAACACAGAAAGCAGTTAGGAACCTACTGAACCCCAAGGCTGTGTTTCATGTCAATAAACGACATCTGAACGGAGGAAATGATTCTAATGGTTGTGTATGCAGTTTACATGTAAGATGTTGTAAAAAAAGCCTGAAACACTCCTAGATCGTTCTAGTTCCGACTTTCCTCGCTCAGAATAAGGCAGCTACACTTAAAATTACAAGGTATCGTTTTCTATTTTTCATATGAAAGTATTGTGTAGATTAAACTCTCTATCGCGTATGTTAATCCCAATATCAAATCGATGCCGGGAAAATAATTTACATATATTGGAATAGTCCGATGTTGGTGGTGAAATCCTATGATAAGATATTCATCCCTCAAAATTATATACACCTAACATAGTGAAAAATACTCACACAGAGCAAAATGTTCTTAGGAATCAAATACTGCGAAGTTATCACAATGTTTTGCTTGCCGTGTGAATTTTAAAAGTCACGTGATCGTCGACCACGTGATTATTCTACTATGCTTCACACAGGTGGTAGGTCCAGACTCACCCAAATGATCTTCCTTTTATGACGGCCTTATGCGACGCGATGAGATGATGATGATGATGATGATGACGACGACGATGAGGATAATGATAATGATGGACTGCCGTAGACATGGTAAACAATAACCAAGCGCGATTCAAAGCCGCCCTGTGACAAATGTCAGAAATGTCGGCAAAAAGGAACAGAATGAAGCAAACTGCACTGATCCATTTACATGCAACTGCAAGAAGACAACTGATAGATTAGTTCAGATGGCGTACTTCACATGAACAAATTTCGACTTCTAACCGGGCTCCTGTTCTAACCAACTGCAATAATCAGGTTAATTCGGGCAATTTTGTGAAAACTTTGAAAATACTCGTGAAATTAATCCTTAATTGCCCTCGGCCCCATGCGATTACATATACTTAAAACGCGATATTTTCAGCTTATTATTGGTACCGTTGCATTGAATATCACATTTCGAGTAAAACAATTTCAAGTTCACCGGGCGCTGTGAATGTCCACGACCTACCCAGTTAAGTATTTACGGGTATTTACTTCATGTATCCCTTATTATAGTGTATTTAGAACATACTGTATTATACTGTATTTATCCCTTACTATTTTACAATTATTCGCCGAAGGCGAAGTGAATATTGTCGAATAATCGCTGAGACGAAGTCGAGGGGATTATTCGACAGTATTCACTGAGCCTGAGGGGAATAATTGTTTTAGTATAATTTCAGAACTGAACAAGAGAGAATAACGGAATAAAATATGAAAACAAAGACGCAATTGTTCGTTTGAATACATGTAGCCGTAGTGTTTCAATAATAAGCCTACATGTACATCGATTGTGAGTCAGTTTAATCATCGAGTTCAGCAGTAAAACAGACAAGCAAAACATTACGAAAAAAAATAATCCGGTACCTTTGTTTTATCTCTGTTGTCATCGTCGTCTCAAAAAGAGTATCTTGGAGAAAAACAGATTTTGGTCAATCGATCTGACCTGCTGGCGATCAACTAACCACTGCGTTTACGATTCTTGACTGCCTTGAATACGAGTTCTTGAAAGGTTTTTTGGTCCAAGGGCGACAGCAGTCATTTTGAAAATTCTCCATCCTTTCAAACACCCTGGACTTACAGTGATATCTTCCAAATAAGTGAACTGTCCGCCATGTTTACTTGCCGAGATGGCAAAGGTGGCGAGCTCAGTAGCCAAGCCTCGAAAATGTTATATTCACCGCGTAGGTCATGGGGTCCTGCGTCATATAAGGAATCGCTCAACCAATCAGATTGCTGGAAACTCTTTTTTCAGCTCTGAAATTATAGGGGAATCCTTTTTTACAATATTTGCGGCATTAGCATAAGCAATTCAGCTTCTGAAGGAGCTACAAATAAATCAGTTCTGAATATTGAAAGGTCATAGTACGATTATCTCTGCCAATGAATATGAGCCTGATGTATTAAATACTTTTTGTGCAACACGGGTTTAAAAACTCAAAATTTAACAAAGAATGTATGAGCTCATTAGCGCTTCTGCCACCCAGAAATTTTGCAGTTTTTGAAAGACAATTTCTCCTTCAATATTACACACAAAGAGCTAAGAATTTCAGCATGTATTAAGTTGTGCTACCTCTTTAGGTGTCTGGAGTCAATTTACATCTAACACGTTTATTTCTGTAAGCAAAGCCGTATTCAAATGAGCAAAAATGTAAACAATGACGTCGGCATGAATCCCCCTATACTAAAGTGTATTAAACACACTATAATAAGGGATACATGAAATACTTAGGTATTCACGGCTGATGAAACCGCTGACTGACACGTTCAAAACAAAGGACATTGCAGACTTGGTTTTCCACCATATTCGATGTGACATCGTTTGAATATCTTGGAGTTGCCAATGTTTTCTCAGTTTTAAATCTTTCTTTTTCTTTTATAACCAGGTAAAGCTTTCATCAGTTGTGCCAAATATTTGTTCTCCAATAATCTTGCAGAAATTTAATTTGAGCGGTTTCCAAAAGGCATAAACTGCAAATGCAATTTTAAATTGAGAGGGAAATTAGATATTGAGAGGGGTTACTCTTTTGACAGTTTCACAAATTACAAAAACTTTAAGCAGCTTTATCGAAGACTATAACCCTCATATTGACCTGTGGGGTACTCCTGCTCTGCGCAGCTCCAGAGGTTATGATTTTTCAGATATTCTGGTCACAAATAGGTTATTGATTTGGCCACTTTGGCCTTATAGAGTTTAAATTAAAATTGAATTGAACTGAATTGCAGCCATCGGTCCTAGAGAACATCTCTTGTAGGATATTTGCTGTACCTGCGTGAATCAGAAAATAGTTCTAAATCAATCAATGTTAATGATGACCGACTGGTGACTGATTTTGGAAGAGTGCAATAGCATGTTCATCATTTCTTTTCATGTATGTTTCAAAATTTCATCCTAATTATATGACCTCGTGATTGTTAATCTCAGTTACAATGTATTTATGAAAAGTAGGAAACAATGTCGTTGTCTTTCCTGATGTGACCCATTTGTATCTTCATTATCAAACCAAAATTTAAACCAGTTTCATTTATACTCATTTGTAATTGGCTTGTAACCCAAGTCCTACACTACTGCATGTTTGCACCCTTAAGGTTATTTACTATCCAGTCAATAAATGTTCTCTTCGAGCTCTTTTGTTTTGTTTACAGTGGAAGTTCCGAGCATTTTGATCCACTGGGTTTTACCATTTACCAGAGATTTGCAAGATCGACTACTTTTAGAATCAGTACAATACCTATTAAAATGTCGAATTGCTATGATCGCAGAGCTTGAAAACTCAGTTTTGATCAGATTTTCTCAAAACAAGTTATTAGAAGAAAGCAGAAATTAGTTTCCCCCCATTTGCAACAGAAAGGAGAAAACGGTACTACAAAGTTATAAGATAAAAATGCTTTAAATTGGGTGTTTACAGCTGGAAGTAAAATAAAAAATTGCTTTAATCAATACGAATCCAGAGGTGGATTCAAACTGCCAATAAACTTACAGGACTGTTATATAACAAGAGGCAATCCATCGTCGCCGACCTTACATTCAGACTCAATTTTGAAGCTTCAATTTAGCACAGACAAAGAAGAAAAAAGAATTGTTCAGTTTCCCATTTATGAACATGTTTGTGTCTACTGCATGTTATTAATTGGTCTGAACAATTTTTTCACTTGACTGATTTATATTAGTGAAATAGAGCAAAAAAAAAAAAAGACATGTCGCAGAGGTTACATAAAGAACCACCACAATATTGAGAGCATCAGCATTTGTTCAAAATTC
>CM042746.1:18311281-18332270 GCA_022496165.2 Catalaphyllia jardinei | reverse complement strand
TTGAACTCGCTCGCTCGATCGAAGAATACGGCTAACGGGTTCCGTTTTCGAAAAATCAATTCAGTGTTGCGATTAGTAAGTTTCAAACCTACTAGTCTTTTCTAGAATGTAATAGTTAATTGATTTTTCGGAAACGGAACCCGTTAGCCGTATTCTTCGATCGAGCGAGCGAGTTCAATTTCGAATAATCAATTCATTATTGCATTCTTGAAACGACTAGCGGGTTCAAGTTTCAAATAATCAGTTCATTAATGCAATTTTGAGGGGTACGCTTCACTTAGTTTGACTGTAAAACTTCTCAGACGTCACGTAACGTCAGCGACGAAACTTTTTATCTAACTTTCTAAAAAGTTCAAGGTAAAATTTGCATCACTTATGTATTAACTCCAGTGAGGGACCTTTTCTTTTGAAGTACCTAACATTTCCCAAAATTGATACAGCAAGTTAAAAAATTTACTTGTTGCCCGTTGTTTTCTGCGAAAAATAAATACTTACTTTGGGAACCCCCCTGAATACATGGTTGTCACGAGGGAGATGAAATTTATCTTTCTGCGTACTTCAACTTGTCAACAATATAGAACAGGGTATAATTTCATGTGCAACCTCTTCTTAAAAATATGGATTGTGACACCATTCATTTGGAATTGACTCAAGACATATGAACGTAAGTTGACGTACGCCCAAGCAATGGAGTTTAAGGAGGCTGGCAACAGTTTCCAGCACTTTCCTAACAGCTATACTTTAAAGGATGACTAGTACCACTGCTTAACAACTGATCCTACAATAATGGTAACTCCCAATCATTAGTAAACAAGTTGCGGTCATCCTTTTAATATAGCAGGTTACCGTAGCAACAATATGACCCTAAATTTTAGCTTTAAACGCTAATAATTCTTATACAAGCTCGGTGATCCCCATTTTTATACTCAAACTGTAATAAGCACGACAACTGAGATGCAACTTTTTAAAAAACCTCTGTGAAGTGGGTGAAAGTAAAGGTAAAGTCTGCATTCGAGCCAAGTGGCCCATCAGGCCGGAGCTTATCCCGGTTTTTGTAGCACGAAGCGACTGGGAGTATTTCTACTCCCCCCTGGATGGGATGCTAGTCCATCGCAGGGTTACCCCCAGCATTAAATTCGCCAGTACCCATTTATACACCTGCGTGGAGAGAGGCACCGTGAGAGTAAAGTGTCTTGAGCAAGAACACGACACAATCTCCTCGGCCAGGGCTCGAACCCGGACCGCTCGCTCCGGAGTCGAGCGCACTAACCATGAGGCCACCGCGCCCCCTGAAGTGCCCCCTAAAGCTACCTTAAATTTTCGGAACTTTACAGTGGCTCTGAACCCAATCCGCAGCGTGTTTTTCTATATTTCATGACGTCAATATAAGCACAAATGGCAACACTGATAGTTAATTTTTTCGGGTTTCCTTCGGTGAAATTTCGTAAAATTTGGCAGACTGGTAATAGATATTTTACTTTAGTTCAAGCTCGTTTTTCAGGGAAATCTATCCAACCGGTTTTTCAGAAGCGGTAAAAGATATAAATTTGCAAAAAAAAAACTTTACAAGCCCTATTTTATTCCTATTTAAAATTCGTATCCCACTGGGTTCCACGCGCTGTGAGAATTTTGGAAGATTTCGCCAAAGGAAATTCAACAAAATCACAAAATAGACATAAAAATGGTAAAAACGCGTATAATTGGGCATTTATAATTCTAGACTAAAACTTAAAGCCAAAATTTTAACAGAGATCACAGTAAAACACTATTCCATCATTGCTTATTACATTTGATAAGTTTGAGAGGACTGGATGTAACAACGAATGCATGATTACCCTAGAGCCACCAGAAGTTGGGCTCTTATGATTCATCAAAACTGTAGTAAGTCCCCTTAAACTGAGTTAGTTGAACTGACAGTTCCATGTTTAGCGCTGCACTAGACATTTCAAACTATATATGCGCCCTCAAAACTGAGGAGTTGCGAAAAGTTAGCAGATAATGAACTAACACCTCAGCGTGGCCGAGTGGTTAGAGCGGTGGATTTGAAATCCGTAGGTCGCGGGTTCAAATCCCGTTCTGACCGCTTGCTGATGTTCTTCTCGGAAGCCCCGAGTTCAACTTCTCGGTTACGCTTGTAAATAGCCAACTGGTCTGCCTCCCGCCAGTTGGGATTCTTAACCTGGTTATGTTTATTTGAATATTAATTTATCATTGTTTGTTTGCATTGGTCCTGAAAAGCCCCGAGGGGGAGTGGCCAATTACGTAAATTTATTTATTTATTTATTTGCACAATCAGATCCTCCACTACAGACCATTATTTGCCTACGCAATTCACGAGTTTAAAAGCACACAAAAAGGTAGACAGCATTTCTACTGCTTTCACCTGATCACTCGTCCGTGGAGCGATGATACGAAATTGTTCAGGTTCATTCTGCTGAGATGACCAGAGATCTTCTTGTAAACAAACAAACATTACTACACTAAATGTAAGTGTTGTTTGAGCATTTTTACAGAAATAACAGAAACAGCTCAATTGGTGTTTCAGTCGTTATTTTACTTCTTAAGTCTAATTTCTGCCTTTAAAGCAAATAAGGTTAAGGTCTTTTATCGAAGCAGTCCCCAGGTTGAGAATTTGTTTATTTCGCTGTATGTTTGTCGGAATCTAGCAAAACTCGTCGTTATTTTAGTGTCCCGTGCAACCATATTTACTGCAAACAAATACCTCTTTTCCATTACGTTTGTCCGAGTCACAGGGCATGTTTAATTTGAGTCAAATTTGTCGAAATTTCAAAGCAAAAATTTGAAAGCCAGCTTACCGTCATCAACCCGTGCTCTGTTCCCTGATGCTCGCTGCTTTAGCCAACCAGACTGCGCGTTACATGGAAATTGTATTATGACAATGTATACGGAAAGAGTGACGAGTGACATACCGTTTGTACCTGAGATTAGATTAGATGCATTATAAGCGCAAATATCTCAATGTGACTTTTTCAACACACCCACACAAGTAAAAGCCGGTGGTGATTTTTTTTTCTTATACGTATTTCATCAGAAAAGACTAGTATGTACATCAGGGTTAATTCCTAGCCAATGTTCAAGTATACACAATTTGCTAACATATATAATGTTCTTCATTTTTTCTTCATCAACACTTGATCAGAGTAAGTAAACCTACATTATTTTTCAGATCATTTACATATCAATATTTCAGAATGAGTTTACAATTTCGTCCCCGATTACTGTAGATACCTGAATACAAAATACAGATCTGGAAGCCTTCTGCCTCCATTTATTTGACAATCCCTTCTGGCCACGTTTAAAGCAATAAAGCCATCATCCTTAATTGTTCCGTCTGGCACTTTTCAACCATTGTGAAATAAAGCTGATAAATGAATTTGCATTGTCTACTCTCTTTGGTCGTGACCGACTGAATCTGTGGATTGTGCAGTCTTTGAAGGAGGTGAAAGATTCACGCACGTTACAAACCGTATATCTTTTCAACAACCTTGTATTAATGGCAGCGAGAAAAATGAAATGACAACAACAACAACAATTTATTGGTATTCCCATGTATAGATGGTATTACCTAAAATGATAACTAATACAACACAAATCACTTTAAATGAAATAAAATTACATGTTTCCCTTATATGCAATGCTTCATATATGAAGTATCCTAGTTTCTTACAAATGAAAGAACCAGCATTATTGAACAAGAATATAGTTTTTTCAGTATCGTTAAAAAGATTAAATAACGGATATGTGATTGGGCCAAAGAGTCTTGGCTGCACAAGGATGTCCCCGCGCGGCAGGTGTAAATCGATGTTGAACTCACGTTTTATTTAGGGGCGCTCTGTCATTTTCACGTGTCTCACCTCCCCACTGGTGATTCCTGGAGTTGAAGTCTTTTACTCGCGCTTCGAAAAATAAAGGTTCTGAGGTTTTCACTTGGTGACCTACTGCTTTGCGTTTATCTCAGGAGACAGAGAAGACTGATGTAGATCGTGTCCAGAAATAAAATGAGTGTAAATCGCATGCTGTGTCTAAATATACCTTGCACAAGGGAAAACAAAAATTTCGATATATCAGATGAGCAAAATTGCTTAATGCATGAATGATAAGCGCTGACGTGACTGCCAGTGAACTTGACAGGCTAATACGATGGCAGGCTTCACTATAATTAAAAACGTATAGACTGTGGGTTTCGAAGTTCATAAAGGATATTAGTCGTCTGCACTCACTGAAATCCAGCTTGAAAAACAACACATTGCTGGATCAAGTGAAAACTGAAAAAGCCGGTCAAATAAATGCTTCGCTTCATCATTAGTCGCTTTCCGCACGTGGCAGTCACACGCAAGTGTCGCGTTTTGTTGACTTGTCACGTTAAAATATCGCATTGTGGATTGACTTTGCATAGCCAGCGGCGAAGCCACCTGTTTGGATGACAGATTGAATTGATGGCAACTAGACAGCTCCACTACGGCTCAGAAATAATAAAACACGCTTGTTGACTAAGTACTAAGCTACATCCATCAAGACGCTGTTAGCAGCACATTTCACAAGTCCACAAGGTAGATATACCTGCTGTATCTAGTTCTAGTTTCCAAAACTCTAAATTCCCCGGTAAAACTGTCTCCCTGCTTTTCCTTGCGTACGCAGTGATGGAATATAGACTAGTAAGAATAGTTCTTCTCGCTGCAACCTGAGCTCGAAAGTAACGAGCTCACTGTCTCCATTGCGAACCGTGATATAGTCGATTTTCACGATGGTAAATAATTTTTCGTTTGAAATCTTAGGGATAAGCAGAATGAAGACCATTTTACAAAGCACGAGTAAGACCCTACAAGCGAGCACGAGCGGCGAAACATGTGAAGGTGACATGGCACACCTAACATGCAAAGTGAGCCAGTCTACATTTCACGTGTCACGCGAGACCCATCGATACGAACTTCATACAGCCAACGACCAACCGCAGAATCAAGTGGAGCGACTTTTTCCAGAGTTTTTTAAAAGCTGTAGTAACACGGTTTACGTGGAAAGCAATACGTTCAAGACTTCTAGAAATGCCAAGCTTAAGCAAACACCCAACGATCCGCTTATTCAGTCATGGTTGAACTTGTATGGAGGTGGCTCAAATGATTAGACTGCAGTACGCGCATTTATGAACGTTCGGATGTGCGTTGTGGAATGGAACAATAAAGAAAAAGCTTGGCTTTTCATCAGTCAAAAATTGCGGACAAAGACTGCACACAAACCAAAACGATTGTTAATATTCTTTTTGATACCGTACAACTGAGAAAAGCCGGCGAAAAGGGAATTGATTCCATATTTTTGTTAGGCCTGTATTAGTGAGAACTCCGCGCTCATCATCTATGCGAGTTATAAGTCCTAAGGTCATAGATTTGGATTACTTAATATATAAATAAGGACACCTTAATTAATTTCTCTCTTGGAAATGTTGTTTTTAAAGTAGTAGGTGTAGGTCTCCACCCTTAAAGTTTCAAGGATATTCCCCAAGTAGAAACACGTGTTTTGGAAAAATTAAGACGCTTTTTTTCTTCCGATTATTTAAGAAAAAATAGTGTGAAAAATAACACCCAAAGATAAAAGTTCTATCTACCACTAGTTTTTAATCCTTTAGTGAGTATGTTTTAAAAACAGATTGTATTGTATGGCAAAACGAATAAACAAATTCAGTATAATATTTCACGCCTGTAATACGTTTTTATGTTTCGAATTCAGCGCAAGTGGTTGGAAGCTGCATATAATCTGCTCTTTTTCTGTTCGCCCACACTACATTAATTCTAACAATAACTATTGAAACTGGAGGCAGGATAATTGTAGTTATCGAACACACTTACTTAAAGAAAGAAACGCGAAAAAAAAATCTACAACACCTACAACAGTTTGAAAATATATTGCTTTGAAAATAAATGTGTCATGCACAATTTTTTAAAAGAGAAAAATGGGCTTTCAGTTATTTTGATTCCGTGATATTGATAAAAGCTCCCCGCAAGCAAAAGCTAGTCCGGTTTAATTTTTGATTAAATTTTCGGAACCTTTGAAATGAAAATGTTAGTGAGGTGTGTGACAAACAGAGTCACTGACTGAATAAAAATGGCTTTAAACATACACATTATTTGGTTACTGGTGTTTCTTAGGGTTACTTTATTGCATTTCCAAGACATATTTGTTAAATATTTCGGATATTCCATGCTATCTGACATAAGATCGATAAATCAATAAATTTCGGGTTTATATCTTTATGTGATATATATATAACAGCTATCGCCAGAATCGTTGACTAATTTTTAGCTTTAACTACACGCGTTATTTTAATTTACAAACTGATGTTTCTTAGTAAAATAATGGTGTCGCCTTTTGAAGTCATATAATTTGGTTATCTTAGGCATTTCCTGCAGTCCGACGAAAGTTGAGCGAGTTCGCCGTAAAATTTCTGGTTAACTTTTTGGTAACTCGCCGACAGCACTTGAACTGCGCAATTTCCCTCCCGAAACAGAAGCCGGCACTGTTGTCACTCGGGCCGCCCTGTTACAGCAAGGCAAACCTTAGTTAGGTCAACAGACAACGTTAATGGTTTTCAAATACCAATGTAAAACATCAGAACAAAATATAACCAGTAATTTCCGTCGTGAAAGAAAGAAACAAGAAAAAAACGTGATGATGAAAAGATATTTGCAGAAACACGTGAAATTAGAGGCACAGCTTAGATATTTGAAAGTGGCGTACGTAAAGTGAAGTTGATAAGAGTCTGGACGCTAATTCAAGTTGCCATTAATGTTTCACTCAAAAGTGTGGAGCGTAAGTTCAAGCGAATCTTGAGGTGTAACTCAGGAAAGAATCTTATTCAGTCAATGCGCCCCCGGCTAGAGTCTTAATGTTAAACTGTTCATTGCGCAAGCACACCTTGGTGCAATCTGATGAAGGCTAGTGTAATGAATTCTGAACGATCAGCCTGTGGTTGCCTGTACTGAAGCTACGACCTTGTGATGATGTGCAATATAAAATTGTAGTATTTCCAGTATACTGACTATTCCTATTAAACGTCAAACTGATTCTGACAGCACAAGAGTAAATACCTTTTAAGGTCACAAGACATTCATCTTGAACTAAGGAGATATTTATTGATATCTTTTACATTTTCCGCACTTTCCGTCATTTGTTATCATTAAAAAAAAGACGTGAAGTGGTGCACTTTTCTCCTTCGAAGTTTTAAAGGTGCCGTAAACTGGTAAAAAATGATACTCGATCGGGAAATGACACGCATAAATACTTTCGATTCTCGTTCAACGACTGTTTTGAGCTAGCATTGGCCAGCTAGAAACCTTCCCTCTGTTGCTGCATTAGAAGCGATACAACTTTTCTTTCTGACATCTTCCTCTAATGCATATCAGAGCATCATGAAGTTGACCCTGACAGAGAGTCCAAAGGATGTAATTGATTTATTTTTTTAAATACCTTGGACGAGTGCATTTTGCACACTTCTTTCGTCGTGCATCGTTTTCGTATTGCGTTGGTAGAAAGTGACAATAATTATCTCTTAGTCTCCTCAATGAAATTAGACCATTAAACCGGGTGTTGTTGTATAATACTTAAGGGAGGCCGGACAAATTTACATCTTGTGCAAGTGCATAATTAATTGCACTGTTTTATTCCTGTATACTGAACTTATTGCAAAAGGAGGATTTACCATTACTGTTTAACATCCCCCACAGAGACCTCGACCATTGACTCGGTTTTATTAAGTAATTGATTTCTCATACAGCGTAATAAGCTCTTATACGACAACGTGTATTAGGCTAACATATTTAATACCGAGCATTCAGTTCAGTGGCGGATCTAGGGGAGCGGCCCGGCTAGGTCTGTGTTTTTTATTGAGTTATAAAAACACAATTTTTAACCAGTCACCGTGCGTATTTTCTTATGTTTTATTTAAAAAAGAACATTTTTGACAAAGTTTGCCATACGAGCGAACCCATAAAATGAGTACGCTTCCCTTGGTTTGTCTGCAATTAGACTGTATCTCTAGCTCACAATATAATTGTTTAATAAAAACACGACTGGAAGTTTGGGAAAACGAGTGTTTCCATAGCTTTTTTCGACTTCTAGCTTTATTGGAGTGTTTCTATAACTCGATAGAAACACGGTTTTATGTTTCTTTTAGAAAATAATGCTACGAAAAACTTTGATTATCAAAGTGTAAATTCTCTTTGCTTGCGCCATCATTGCGTCAACACTCGGGCGAGGTCTGTTTTTTATCGAGTTTTAGAAAATAGTCCTGAGAAAATACCCCCGCTGATTGGTTAAAAATCGTGTTTCGATAACTAGATGGAGAAACAGAACTAGCACGAGCTGTTGACGTAATGATGGCGCGAACAAAGAGAATTTACATTTTGATAATCAAAGTTAACAAGGTGTTTTCCTTTTTCTCTTCGCTTTGTTTTCTAAAAGAAATAGAAAACAAGTTAACTGTGTTTCTATTGAGTTTTAGTATATATCTACTAGCGTTTTATCACGAATGTGATAGTGAGTGTGATAGATAATGAGTAGCGTAGCAGTGTGTCTTGTTCACAAAATGACCACCGCTTCTTGGCGTTTTTGAAGTGTCTGTAAAGGGGAATTAGATAAAGCTTTGAACGACTTGTAGATTTACACTAAAACAATTGGATTATTCGCTCTCGATTTCTATGCGTGATAGAAATCTCGAGCTCATAATCTAATTGTTTAATAGAAACACTCGTGAAAGTTTGGGAGAACTCAAAAAAGCTGTGGGAACACGAGCCGCAATGTTCCCACAGCATTTCTCGTTCTCCCAAACTTCCAGTCGTGTTTCTTTAACTCCATAGAAACACGATACATGTTTTCTATTTCTTAAATTACAACACAATTTTTAACCAGTCAGCGCGCGTATTTTGTTTTAAACATTTTCCTACTTCAAATTGGTCTACCACATAGTAAATATTGATTAGCTTGTTTACCTGTTTTTCAACCCCACCATAACAACTGGATGACTTCGTTCCAATAACATCTGCGACGCCTCCTGTAATTGCTACTATATTTTTCTATTGGAAATGACATTTATTTCAAACACAAAATGGGTCGTATATCATTGTTTGAAGAAAAACAGGAACACCAGGCTTGTTAAGTTCAGCTGAGATAGCAGCAATCTTAAAAGTCTTCGAAAAACTGGAATCTTACCGATTTTCAGTAAAAGGGACTTGTACTTACAGCGGTTGACTAAGCTAAATGGGAAATAAAGCAAAAGGTTTGCGATTCAGCCGTCTTGAAGCCATAATGAAAGAGTTCGGAAATACGGAAATAACAATCTGAGGAAAGATAGAATTGCTTTACCCTCCACTTGAATACGTAACAGGATTCAGTAAACAGAACTAACCTCTCGCAACACGTTAGCCGTAAAGGTTTAGTGATATTCAGAAACGGAAAAAAGGAAAATGACTGACGACGCTATTAAGGAGTTTTAGCAAACCACGACGGCGACGGCGACGAGAGCGACACCAAACAAAAGGTTTAATGAGCAGAACAATGGCTGTGCACGTGCGTTTTGAATCTTGGTACATTTCTTTGCCGTCCTCTGCAAAACAACAACGTGAAATGACCGAGTTTTAAGTATTTTGGAAAACGAGAACCGCAATGGTTAATTTTTCGTATCTTCTTTTGGAACTGAACGCTGTCGGTGCATGTTTAGCCTGAGGAAGTGTTTATACCGATAGGCCCACTCAACAGATTTACACACAGTTGGGACATTCGAAGTTAAAATACAAATACATTTTTCACAAGGCGTCGTCCCCGTCGTCACCGTCTTCATTGCTAAAACGCCCTAATTATCAAAATAACACAGGACGTTCGAAAGCTCTTCGCAATAGCTCAAGTTGAAACGCTTTGCCGTCAAGGAAATGGAAAATGGAAAGGAAAACGAAGCTACTCTTGTTCGATCTTGGTTGAACTTATTTTAAGCCTCTGCATTTTTGAATTGAACCTTTCTTTAACAACTTGAAAAGCAGTCATTCAGTCGTTTCTCTAACCATTTCTGACAGTCCTAGCAGGAATAATTAATACTGGTATTGTAATCCGGCGCATTTAGACGAGAAAATTCATAGTAAGCTGAATAAAATATTTAAATACATGCTGAGGATCTTTGTTTCGTAAACGAATTGTTATTAAAATGCTGGATTCATGCCTATTCTTGCTAACACTGAATTAACAATTTATAACAAGGAGGAAGGCGATTAAAATAGATCTTATACTCTCGTTTTGCTCGTATCCAAAATGGAATTAACGACAATTGGTTATGTTTCAGGGTTGATTATTTTGGGAGCATAAAAGTCAAAGCTGATTTCAGCTGAACTGATAACTTCTTTAAGACTAACACGTTTGAAAAACCACACCACATAGGGGTGTGTTTGGGTAACGTGGATAAACAACAATCTGTATAGACCACATTAAGCTGCGGTGAACCAAGTATAGCTGTTATTTTACTTTTTCTTGTATTATCCATCATTGGCGGCTTTTCAGAGGGAGGGGGCTCTTATTAATAAGATGTTTAAAAGCAAAAAGAACCGTTTACCATAAGGGATTTTTAAATAACGAATTTGCAATTATGCTTCACAGAGGACTTACGCAATTGATTTGGGTAGGCGGAAATTTTGTGGTTCAAGAAGACGTATTTTGGACCACTTTGAATGTGGAATGCGTAGGTAGTTTACGATACCTTTGAAGTTTTCGCTGACGGAAAGAAACCACCGAAGCTGGAAACAAACGAACGTTTTACTGCGTTACAAAGTTCGTAAGCCGGGTCCTCACTTGCGACCAAGCATAAGCACAAACATAAGAATAAGAAGCTTACATGCTAGTGAGAACAGCCGCAACGTCAGCATATGGATAATATGCAGAATATTTACGTAGTTTATGGTGGATGGTTGGAATCAGAATATGTCTCAGTTTCACATTGCAAGGAATAGTGATAAATCTCTTTCACAGACACTCATGGTTACCTGTCCGTTGTGCTCTATGTTTCAACAAATTACACCGCAATGATTAATCATTTTTCAAAAATGCTTATGCCATCTTTTAGTTCAAGAGACATACCAATACTGACTCCTAATTAGTCAGTTGACAAGTTCTATAGTGCTCAAACAGCATAAAAGTTTACCTGTAAGAGCAGGCTCCGAATAAGTTCAGCCAAGGCCGAATGAGTGGATCTTCTTTGATCTCAGTCTCATTTACCAATGTCGTGTTGTTTTGACGATTAGCTTCATGCCAGTTCCTTTGATTAATAAAAGAACTACTAGCTCCACCAGAGAAAAATTCTGGAAAAAGCATTTCTACCTGTCTGAGGTCACAAGCGTTTTTGTTATCCGGCTTTTGGGTCATTTCAGAATTATGATCTTTAAATCTAAAAGGACATCCAGCAGATGAAAAGGAATTGGCTGGTGTAGTGGAGCGCTCGTGTCTCCTTCGTCGGACTTGTCGGGATCTGCAGATTCGCGTGGAGGATAAAACAATTTCAGTTCGCCTTGAAGCTCCAAAATCCTGTCTGTTTTTAACATCAACAGAATCCCGCCCATTTGAAGACTTTTGCGACAGCTCTAAATGAAAACAACCACCAATGTCGCTCTCTTCTCTCTGTGTTGCCTCCATTATTGTATCGAGCCCGCTGAAATGATGCGTACGTTTTACTTTTTGCGCCATTTGCTCAGTACTTTACTGCTAAAGCTGTTGTTTAAATATATCTCGAATCGTAAGCATAATGCGTGGGGTTAGAATAAAAAACAACCAAGCATAACAAGCTGCTGGTTGTTGTGTACTGCTTACCGACGCATGTAATAAATATTTTAGTCTGTTGTTAATCTAAATTTAGATTATGTTTTTGATTTTCAAAGATAAAATTACGCCTGATTAAGACCCTATAGATGACTTGCGAAGCGATATTTGAATACGTTGCTTTTACTAACTCGAAATGTTACTGGTTATGGTTCGGGGTAAACTATCAACATTTACCGAACTGTATAAACGAAACCAGTTACACTTAAAAATGTTATGCCAATACTGAGCCACTTGACAAAATAGTTGACATCAGCCAAGAAAACTCGAACTGGTTGATTCAAAACCCAAACAATGAATCTCGTAGCTTGTAGGTGGGAAAGTTATACAGATATCAGATGCTGGCCATCACCTAAAAACATTGGGGAAGACACATTTGGCGTCTCTGCTTGTTATTGTCCATAAACTAAATACACTTTAAAGATAAATGGCGACATGCTGATGAGTTTGCTCTCAACCCGGCAACTGTGTAAACCACAAATGTAATAGATTTACAGATATTCTAAACCGCTCAGTAAAGTATTTACTCCAAATAGAGTTGTAACAGCAGCACGGGAGCTTTGGGCTTTCAGACTTTTAACCCCATGTATAATAAATTCGTCTCGAAACTGAGAAGCTCAAAATTCGATTCGACAGGACGAAGAACGTTTGGCAGCTAATCAAACCACAAAATCCTACCAAATTGTCCCAGGCACGCTTTGAGAGAGAAGAACTAGAAAGTAACCCATGCATTTTTCTCACCTCAAACAGGGACTGGGTCAGAAATGTAAAGTAGAAATATGTTTGGACAGCTATATCCCTTGTAATATTTGTTTTACCAAGCTGAACTTTTCCCTGGTTATAAAACTTGACGTCCTGCTTTGTCTTAACATATTACCTCGACCACGTGACATGTCACGTGATCGTTTTGTTAAATCCTGGTAAGTCAGCGGTGGCGAATTTTCGGTGTACTGGTCAATTGGTCAATAAATGAGCGTTTTGATGCAAATTGAAATTATCTACTTTGCTACGTTTGGAATGATCTTCTTTGATTTCGTTTTTAGAAGATATAAATGAATTGTTGAAAAAGACAAATTATCACCTTATAAAATTTTTCTGTGAAAAGTGGGATGGCCATTCCAAACGTGAGAAGATAAAAATAATTGACCTGCATCTAAAACGCGTTTTTGCTGGATGACATTACTAAAAACCGCCACCAATTTGGCAAATAATGGCTATTTTCCGCAAATGATCCCCGACCGCAAATGATACCCAAATTGGACCGCAAATGATCCCGAACCGCAAATGATCCCCGATATGGGCCGCAAATGATCCCCGCCGGAAAAAGGGGAATGGCATGGAGTTTATTCCTCGGGTCGAGGTTTCAATTTTTAACATAAACAGAAGTAGTCATAACTAACCATATTCTATATGAACATACTGAATTCCCATGATACAGAGTTCTTCGGATAATTACAGAAAAAGTTCTGCGGAATGACTGTAATCGGCTTTTGCCAATATATAGCCATAAAATTTCATAACAATTTAACCGAAGCGAAAATTGAGAACGAATTACTAACGTCAGTTCATTCAGTCAATATCCTGCATCTCAATCTACTCAGTTATTAAAGTTGTGTCTTATGTCCTGGCCTGCACTTTTGGTCATACCTTGGGTGCCACAGAGTTTTCATGTTTTCCGGGTTTGGTCAATCACGCGAAGTGAAATACTTTTGTCATCGATGTTGAAAGTCATTAGCAAGGAATGCTAACGGATATCGTTCATGGTTGTAGTGGTGTAACGTATCCGTATCTCATGAAGCAAGACTTCTTCAGTCTGAGAATCTTACACGAAAACAGCTCACGGCTGCTATTCTACTTCTAGTTTGTAATGATATGCAGCTTTTCGGTTTTTCGGATTTTTCCCACGGGAAATGAAGGTAAGTGTATGACCGCTCAACATAGTATGTAAGTTGATCAATCAGTGCTCCTAATCAGATTCAGTGCACGTTTTATATACTGTCAGTATGGAGTTTCTGGCTGCAAATTGCAGATGCGAACTGAAAACTAAACTGGCTTGTAGTGTTGGGAAGCTGAATTTCTAGCTCGTTGCAGAACTTAAAGGTCATGAACATGTCGCGAACCGGCAGTTATTCTTGGTGTTAACACTTGCTTCTATATTTGTTTCTCGCGCCTTTAGCGAGAAATCACATTATTTAGCATGGAAATTGCATCCAAATAAAATCTACACAAGATTTGTACGTCCTAGTTATGGTAGCGTTAAGCTATTATCGTTGAATTAAAAATAACAAAATAAAAAAAATCCGGGAAACCAAACTCTATGCCATTTAATTTTCCGGTGGGATCACTTGCGGTCCACATCGGGGATCATTTGCGGTTCGGGATCATTTGCGGTCCAATTTGGGGATCATTTGTGGTCGAGGATCATTTGCGGTGCTGTACAGCACCGAAAAACCGAACTCTGTGCTAAATCTGGTTCCATTTCCATTTATACCTTCAAAAATATAACTAATAAATATTTTTACCGGTAAAAGCCTTTAACCCAGGCCTTAAACTACTTGCAAATAGATGACGAACAATATGTTACCAAAACAACAACAGATAGTAGTAAAGCATACCACTTTATCCGCATTTCACTTCATCTACAAGTTCAATAAACTGAGTCTGCTAAAATACTAAGCAAGTCCAGGAAAGTGTAGGGGGCGGAAATAGTTATTTTGTAAACTTCTATCGAGAGCTGATTAAATAAGAAACGCTTTAGTCCTTATCTCTAATTTTTTGTTAATTTTGATCGAAATAGGGTACCAAAAACCCTCATTTACCGCGAGACGAACTCTATGTCTGTATTATTAAGCGGTAACTGATGGAAGCAACCAAATCTCGCCGGTGCGACCGAATATCTAAGCTCAGGGTACGTTAATACAAGTGATATTCAAAACTTCTAGCTTATTAATAGACCCTTAATTCCTTTTGTTTAGTAAAGAAACAAAACCACAAAGACGGGCTTAACAAAGAATTCTCCACATTAATCAATTTCAAAATAGAAGAACGTGCCTTAAACGTGATGTAGAGGGGAAACCCCGTTTAACTGGCAGCGCGGCTGCTGGAGTCCATCAGGGTTCAGCACGAGATTTTCAGTTTAAGATCTAGCACTGAACGCTGTAACATTCCCGCGGAAAAGACAAACTGTAGCCTAGTGATATTCAGAACTTCTAGCCTATTAATTCCTTTTCGTGAAGTAGCAAAATCCGTTTTCCAATTCGTTCTGAAATAAGAATCCAATCTTGGATTTTCTTGAAGAAATATGCAAATTTGGCAGATTTGGCACTGAAATATGACACGCAGAGGAAGGCCGTCGGCTACGACGAAGAATGAGGAAATTTTAAAGGCTTTCTGCATTTCCCGGAACAAGCACACATGGTGGGTATGGCAAGCGACAGTAAAACAAACTCGTTGGCAACAAGTCACTTCTCGAAATTTTAATCTATGCAAGCAGGCTATTAACTCCAGATCTTAAAACGCTGAGAAAAGGAAATGTCTTACGCGGTAAACAATGTACTTTTCCGGTCGGGCTATTAGTTTGTGTGTTTTACTCGTCCAAGCCAAATACAAGTAGTCTCCGACGTGTTGACAGGTGCCCTCAATGATTCTGAATGTTTGTCTGTTCCAGATGTTCGGTTGCCCCTCTCCAATTTTTCCCTCGCCGTTTTCGCGCTCTTCCCCGACTAACTAAACGCCTCAAACAGGTTATCTGAATGTCAACATTTTAACACGATATGCCACTCAGTAGAGATAACAATTTCTTATGATTAACTAACGTGTTTTTCTTTGAGAATAACGACTACGCCTACAGCTTGAGTTAGTGTATTCAGAGTGTAAAGGGCTGCTTTTAAAAGAAGTTTAACAAAGAGCACAGAGGCTTGACAAAGGCTTAATAAAGACTTCTCTACAAAAACAGCAGGGGCATTAATCAATTAATTTAAAAATAGAAAAACGTGCTTTAAACGTGATGTAGAGGGGAAGCCCCATATCACCACGTGAATTTAACAGCGCAACTGCTGGAGTCCAGCGTAGATCAGCACAAGATTTTTAAAGATCTAGCACTGATCGCTGTAACATTCTGAGATTATTCTCGCGGAAGAAAATAATCAGTAATACCTGATCGCTTACTATAAGTCTAAGTGGAATACAAAAAATCATAAAAGTATGACAAGCACACATGGCTTTGTGTGGCGACTGTCTCTACTCCACTAAGTTTGCTTATCATTCAACTCGTAGAAAGAAATTTAAATAATTATTTATAGACCACTTACACTTAAGTCAACAATCACCTGCGTATAAACATGGTAGCTTGGAAAAACAACCAATAACAACACTAGCACCCTGCTGCACAGAATCGTGTTCATCAGGATAAGTAGAATTGACCAGCATATACATTGTTAAGTATTTCAAAGGCTTTGAACGCATCTGACGAAGACCAAGACTTAGTCGCACGTCCCAGTTTACTTTAGACGTTTAAGGTATTTCTTAACTCCTAGAAACGTTTTGTCTCTTTTTATCGTTTCCCAGAATTTGCATAAGTTTTCTTGATCGTAATTTTTAACATAGTGTGCTTCCAATGGACAACTACAAAGCAATCAGCGTTCAATCAAGGCGGGCGATAAGTTTGCTTCTTAGGGATAAAGTGAGAATTACAGTAAAAACAGTGAAATCCTGACAACTATTTTGCTTTCTCAGTTTTAGAAAGACGATCTTGTTTAACTCAATGGAAAAGGCTCCTCAGTCGAACGCAAGACAATTTCACGAAACACGTGAAGGGTACAAGCCTATTCAAGCATGCCACGTGCAAGCGGGCCTACACCTGCGCTGCGAAGCCGACAAGTGCGAGTCGCGTGAAGAAGCTTGGAAGGGGAACCAGGGAAAGCGTCTTTTCCCGGAATTTTTTGTTCACCACAGAGCATTGCGCACTGCTGAAAGTCACTGTGCTGTGATGAGTCTGAGTCAGAAACCAGAACACAGACTTAAAGATCCACTTATCCACTCGTGGTTGAATATGTATGGTTGCAAACAGTGCGATAATTTGGCCTTTGAATGATCTGAAGCCAGACAATCATCAGATTTCTAGTCATAGTTACTTGCTTAGTCTGCTGAAATTCTTCAACTGTTTTGAGTGTTTTTGTAACTGTAATACAACGCAAAAAGTACATACAATAAAACACAAACTAGACTTGACATAAAAGACCTCAGTTTTTTTTAATATTTGTGGTAGGTAGCGAACAACCCATAAACTAAACAGCGTTTCTCTCGAGTTCTAGTATAAATTTACTAGCTTTCTATCACCAGTTAGATTAGAGTGGAAGGGATTTCATTATGTGTTTAACAGGAGGCCAACTGGTTTTCGTAGGTGACAAAACTATTAGAACTGAACTTTTAATAAGAAAAACGTTCCTTTTTTTAATATCAATCATTTTGTTGAAACACCCACAATAAACAATACTAACACTACTTACAATAATAGCATTACTAACAATACTGATATTACTTACACTGCTATTAATACTTACGATAAAAATTTAAATTACGTACCCTTACACTAATTTCGATATAGTTGCCCTACTTATCAATACAAATAAACGGTATTTGCACTTAAAATAATGGTACTTAATTACAGGCAAAAAATACAGAGTTGAGAGAAGGGCTAAAAAAAAAAGCATTGTTACAACTTAAGATAACTTTTCGATTTGAAGTTTAGAAGTGAGCTTTCTAATGAATTCTTTCATGTTTATTTCCTTTTTAAGTTATTTTTGTGTATATAGATAATACTTGGCGAACAACAGTGTGTAATTAAATTTTAGTATTGACTTATTAGCGACTTGGGGATAGTCCTTTTGCTCCAAACAGTCTTTCAGGAGGAGAAGGCGAGAAAGTGGTGCCATTTTCTTTATTCCCCCACTTGATCACTTCAGAAAAGAAGTACTTTGACCAATAACAGTTTAGGAAAGTGTGACTTATTGAGTCGGGTTCTTGGCATAATAAACACAGTATGTCTGCTTCCATACCGTAGAAGGAAAGCTCTTTTTTAGTTACCACTATTCTGTGGAGCAATTTAAAGTAGAATTCTTTTAGCTTGCTATTTTTACAGACATTTTTAACACGATTAAAAAAGGTGTCTAGATTAAGGTCTACCGCTTGTAGGTCGCGTGCCCATTTTGGGCGTGCCTTTAACTCTACATCGTCTTTGTTTATGAGAAGCCAATAGTAGTCTCTGTTTTTCATTTTGTGCAAGTCTATGGTGGTGTTCGGAGAGAGTTGGAATGCTTTCTACGCAAGAAAGGTGCACTTGTTTACATGTTTTTCTTTTGCTTTATCGAGAAGGTACTTAGGAATCGCGGAAACAACTTGCAAATAATTTAGAAGATGACATTCAACATCATACCTTTGGGTGAACTCCTGAAAAATAAGGAGTTGGCCATTTTCGTGTAAAATATCCTGAACAAGGTAGATTCTTTTCTGAAACCATTCCTTATAAAATATGGTCTGGTTTTCAATTAAGATTTCTTTGTTATTAAATAATTCCAAATCTTGGCCCATATCACAATTGTAGGCTACCTTAAGCTCCAGAAAATGTTGTAGCATTGACTTGTAGAAATGCGGCAAGTTAGTTTGCCGCAGAAATTTTTCATTGTGATTGCACTTTAACAAAACGTTCAGGCCTCCAAATTTATTTAAAAAGTAGTTGGGAATCGTCTTCCAGGCTTCCTCCTAAGGTTGCTCTTTTTTTAATAGTCTAGTGATCCAGGCAAGTTTTAGTGACTTGGACATTAACTCAATATTTGGCGCGCGCAAACCTCCATGACTATAATCAAGAGACATTACTTTTCGTTTAATTTTGTCTTGCTTTTTTTTCCAAATAAACTTATAAAGAAGCGAGTTAGTGGCTTTCATATATTCAGAAGGTGTATCAAGTATCGATATTGAGTACACCAGCTGTGAAATTCCAAGACATTTTGTTATAAGAACTCTTCCCAACAAAGTAAGATTGCGAGATTGCCAGATGTCAAGTATAGTGCTTAGCTTATCCACTTTGGCTTTGAAAATTTTCAATTCGTTTTGTTTTTGATAGTAAGATATAAATATTCCCAGCACTCTAATTGGCTCCTTTGGCCAGTAAAATTGAAAAGGCTTGTCCACCCTGTTCTTCCAGGGGCCTAACCACTAGGCTTTAGATCTGGATGGGTTTAATCTCAGACCGGAGACAACACCAAAGTTATTTAGCCCTTGGATAGCATTTTCAACCGATTTGCATTTGCTACATAAAAGTGAGGTGTTGTCAGCGAACTGGCTTATTTTGAATTCTTTTTTAAAGATCTGAATACCTTGTATTTCTTTGTTTTGCCTTGTTTTGCATGCCAAGATTTCCACAGACAGGCAGACTAAATAGATAAGGAGACAAGGCACATCCTTGTCTCACACCTCTTGACAATTTGAAAGGATTGGTACAAAAGCCATTATTCATAATGGAGCTCTCTCTCTCTCGTTGAATACTGTCGCCAAAATTAAAGAGGGCAAGCGTCTTTTGAATAAATTTCCATTCAATGGTACAAATGCCTTCTTGAAATCCAGTTGGAGGAGAATCCCAGGGACATTTTGGGCTATGGTTTGCTCCAAGATGTCGTTGATTAGTCTGATATTTTGGCCAATATATCTATCCTTTATAAATCCAGTTCGATCCAGATTTCTAAGACTTTTTAGTACCCTTTCGAATCTTTTGGCTATTGCTTTCGACGCGATTTTGTAGTCCAGATTTAGTAGAGTAATCGGCCGCCAATCTGTTAGGTGTAGTAAATTTGAGTCCTCCTTCGGTATAAGAGTGATAGTGCCTCTGCGCTGGGATATTGACATTTCTCCTTCCTTATAAGCCGCATTATAGCAATTGATTAGATCCTCACTCAGTAGGTCGAAGAAACAATTATAGAACTCCCAGGTAAAACCGTCTTCACATGGTGATTTTCCACTGGAAAAGGTTTTTAAAACTTCTTTACACTCCTCCAGAGTAATTTCCCCTTCTAACTCCTCTTTTTCTAAGTCTTGCAGCCAAGGTATTTCCAAGTTTTGAACGAAATTTTCAAACCAGTCATCTTCAATTTCCCCATTTTAAGTATAGAGGTCTCTATAGAAGTTTTCGATTTCTTTCATTATTTCATCGGCTTCGTGCAGATGTTTTCCGTTCGAGAGTTCTAGTTCTGATATTTTTTTCTGCTGTAATTTCTCTTTTCTAGATTTAAAAAATATTTCGTAGGTTTCTCGCCCTTTTCCGTCCACCTGGTTTTGGAGCGTAGCATCAAGCCGTTCGCTTTTTCCTCATAAAACAAAAGAAGTTGTTGTTTAAGAACTTCTTTCTCGTTTAGTGCTTTGTTGATAAAATCGGCGTTGGTGCTGTCAGAAATCCTTTTTTCTAGTTCCTCTAGGCGTGTTTGTACATCCCATTCCCGTTTGCGTTGTCTTTTGGCTTTGTTTTTTGAGTAGGCAATTGTAAAGCCCCTTATTTCCATTTTAATTAACTCCCACTTCAGTCTGTGATCATCCAAGTCTCGGTATTTTTCACCTATAACGGGATAATTTTCTTTTATGCGGTTTACATATTCTTCATCATCAAATAAGGGCGTTGTTAAACAGGCCTGGAGCCCGTCTCTCTTCCAAACGTTCTAGAGAAAGTTTTATTGCATTGTGAACTGGTGCGTTGGAGGCCTTTGTATGTATGTCAACAACGCATTTGGGGCGCGAGCGAGCAACAAGAAAAAAATCTATCCTTGAGAAAACTTTCAGTGCTTTTGATTCATATGAAAAGCTCAACTTCTGAGGGTATTGTTTTCGGAAGATGTCAATTAACTCCAATTCTTCCATCATTGTAATAAGTTCGTTTCGATAGGTAGATGCTTTTTATGGGGTGCCACCTCTTTTGTCGAGTGATTAATTGTAGTGTGACATTCCAATCTCCACCTATAATAAGATTGCTTGTATCCGTGTTGGCCATTAAATATTCGTTTATATTATGCAAAAACGTTTGTTGTTGTTGTGAATCATTCGGTGCATACACGTTGCATAACGAAATATTGGCTGCTTTGAAAAT
>CM042746.1:18284168-18296281 GCA_022496165.2 Catalaphyllia jardinei | reverse complement strand
TTCCTGTCTGTCATCAGATCGACATTGTGACAAGGAACCATCTGGTACTGACCTTTTCTGTCGCAAATGGGAACTAAATCAACAAAAGCAATCAAATACAGCCGTAGCCTACTTCGCAGCCGTTTTTTGGGGTGTCACGCAACGCTCCCGGGAATTACAGCTGTTTCCACGGTTAACTTCCCAAAGCCTAGGCGATCGTGTTCGTGTACATATGAAATAAAAAAGCTCTTCGTGAGCCCGAACGAAGGTTTAAATAACATCATACTGATACAAAGTGTATATGAAATAATTCATACTTGAACTGCGGTTATAGATGCAAGTGAAGTATGATCCTCGCAGTAAATTTTCAAATTTAAGCAATTGGAAAGAAGAAGCCTGAAAAAAATCAGGGCTTCAATCAGGGCTTCACTTGCATCTATAACCGCAGTTCAAATATGAATTATATCATATACACTTTGCATCATTTCACTCCTTACGGGAGATATGAACTCATTAAATTGACCTTGCTCCCAATGTGTGGCTTCATAGCTCAGTTCGTAGAGCATCGCACCGGTATCGCGGAGGTCATGGGTTCGAATCCCGTTGAAGCCCTGATTTTTTTCAGGCTTCTTCTTTCCAGTTGCTTAAATTGGAAAATTTACTGCGAGGATCATACTTCACTTGTAACATCATACTATTGAATATAATACTACTCAGCCTCAAAATTCTACGGCAAAAGTATCCAACGCTACCTCTGGCTGCGATCGAGAGCACATGGAAAGAAAGTCCAAAGTCTACATGGCCTACTCACGTGCTCACATGTTCGTCACAAGTATTATGACTATTATCGCGTGTCTTAGTTACGGTACCAGTTTACTGGCCGTGACCATAGTTATAATAACAAGCAGGCAGACACGTGAAAGAAAACGTGAGACAGACAAAGCACATGGTCGATTGCAATGACGTCATTTGCATCTGAAGAATTTACCCCTGAAGAATTTTTCGGGGGGGGGGGGGGGGCCAAAGACACGTCAAAAATTCTAAGAATGTCGATTTCGACTGCATTATGAAAGCGTTCTTTGACGAACGCAATTATTTTACAACAATAGTCTGGGGCGTAAATAATCTGGGTGCCAGAGGACTTTTCTTTGTTTTGTTTTTGTTGCGAGGCTGCGAAAGTGGGGGAGGTTTTTTTCGTTCACCACGATCTCGATCGCGGCTTCTCCGCGAAAACAAAAACAACAGTACTCACTAGCCCCCAGGGAAGGGCGTAAATAATATAATTTAAAAAATTAAAAAATTAAAAACGGCTTTGGCGGCCCGTATCTTTAGCCCCCTTCTCTAAAATCCTGTATCGACCCCAGAACATTTTAAAAGACAATAAGAAAAAAATAACATTAACATGTGACAAACCTGATTAGGAAACTGACAACCATGTTTGCTCGGTAAATATTTAAATTTTCATAATTATCATATATTATATTTTTCTACCAGTAATGAACGCACTAGAGTCGAACTGATTACCTGCATTGTTTCGTTAACGTTTTTTTTTTGTGAAGTGTTTAGTAGAACACATGAGGTACGGACTAGAACAGGAGTTACAGACCAGAACCTGAGGCACAGAAGAACAGGAGGTGGAAAAGAGGGAAATAATATCACTCGGTGGCGTTGTACACCCAATATAAGTCCCAAGTTTTTGTCTGATATAAACTTGTGATATTTCACAGTACGTCACCTTTCACTATTGCGTATGTAAACATTTAGCAAAATGAGGAATTTGACGCACATGCCTGCGAATCGAGTGAATGTCGACATAAACAAATGTACGGAATTTGACAAGGTTTCAAAAAGACCCGACTCAGTAACACAGAGAGTGGCGTGCAACCTTTAATGAAATATTGACATGTTGTATCACTTGTCTATCTGTACCAGACACAACAGGATTTTGCTCGCTCTTACGGCTTCCATACAAGAACATTTTAGCCTGCTCTTGGGTTTGCTAAGAACTGAAGGTGGAGACTAGCTATCACTAGAACTAAAAAGCAAGTCACCTTCCCTCTAAAAGCTAGGAAAATAACGATTGGCTGTGTTAGTAAGAGGCTCTCAAATGCAATCTTCTTAGTGAATGCAATCAATGAATTATTATCTGTGCATCTTCATTTATATTGTTTCTAACAGCTGGAATCCAATTTCTCATAAACATGTTTTTGCACATGACTTTACATTCTTTCGGTAATTAAATTTTTCTAACTTGAAAACAAAACAATGTTCATTGCACGTACATTCCCTCATGAATCCACAACAGAATGATTAAGAGGAATTGAAATTAAATAGTTTCATAAGAGTAAAACGCACCTTCAGACTGTCTCAGCCAGGGTTTCATGACGTTACGTTTCTTTTTTATTTATTAACCGCGCCCTTTTCGTTTTGTTCTGGAATCAAGAACCTAATTTGTGCACAATTTAACTCTATAGTCCTATCGTTCTTTTCGTACTGAAATCACCAAGAGATTATGATCCTGAAAAATAATATTCAGCGAAACTAACGCAGCCAATTTTCCACTGCCGACGTATCGTGTCAAATATCGATCACGATTTTACGAGAAATAAAAAACTTGCTTTGATTTTTTCGGAAAATTTAGGAAATTATCTTCCGGACGCTTAGGAGATATTGTCTTAAACCCGCTTTCCTGATTTGCATTCATTCGTCCCGGATTTTTGAAATTTCAGTTTTGTTCATTTGGCGCCGTCGTATATGCTATGTGTTTTATTTTTTTAGAGTTTTTTTAATGCCTCCCACCTATCAGATTCTTGAAGACAGGAAGCTTTTGTGGAAAACAAAAATAAGAGAAGGAAATGTGATAGGAGACACGCAGGCAAGCAATTTATTTTGGTAACATGAAAAAGAAAATGCAAATTGAAATGTCACTCTATGAGTTCAAGTGCCGTCTGTACCAGGTAGACAGGGATCAATCGTTTGAAAAATAATACCAACTGTTCCTGTGATAGCACGCTGAGAGTGGAAACAAATATCAGCCGATTTCTACACAAGGAGGAAAGAAAGAAGGTAAAAGCTCGTTACACTGAAAAAGCACAGTTAGTTTCGATGTCGGCAAATTGACGCAGGAAGAACTCAATTATAAATGCTTTGCGCCTCTATATCTTTGGAAAAAGGTGTTTCTCTTATTGTCTTGCAAGAATTAAAACGGTCGACTGAATATTTCAGCCAGCAGTAGATATTAGTAAAGAAGAAGAAGACGAAAATGCTTGAAAGGAGCTCAGTCGGATATAAAGGTCTTGTTCCACGCATCTCTTACTCAAGATATTTTACTGTTGACAACGCGGATGCCTCCAATGAGGATATTCTACAAAAAGCAAAGATTTCAAAGAACACTACTTATGCTCCAGGGGATTGCCGCCAAAAGAGCACTTATTGCGACAAACACAGGTCGAGTGACACAATAGAGTTGGAGAAAAAAGGAGAATCTGCTACAGAAAATACAATCGACTTAGCCGGAAAGAAATATCTTTTACCGCCTCCGCCAAAATTTAAAGCAAGTGCCGTCAAGATGTCTCCGCGAGAGGAATTGCACACCAACAACAGAGAAGCAGACATGAAACTGCATGGCCAATTACCTCAGCTTTGTAATGAATTTTCACCTGAGTCTTGCAGGAGTGCTCTTGGAAAAGGTATGGATATGAGGCCTAGTGCTGCGAATTCAAGCTCAATGTTCACTGATGAGAAGATGCAACGAATGAAAATTATAAACTCTTGGATGCAGTTTTTCGGATAAAAATAGCATTTTGACGTTAATAGACTGATCCCGCCGCATAAATCGAGAAAGAAGAAGAAATATTTTCCTAATTGCCAGGAAAGGGCTGTCGATGTGTTTTATAATTTTTTTCATCTGGGGAGAGCAGTTCTTGTCAAGAAGGCCAGATGTCAAAAAAGCCTCGATTTTGTCTTGAGTAATGAAACAAACTCTGAGAACTAACTTATAAAAGAAATTGTGAAATCATAAAGACCAACAGAGGGTTGTCCAATACTCCGAAAAATTCAGTTAGCATTGTATTGTTTTATATACACATAACAAAAGATTAACAATAGATTAACAATACAATACAGTTGAGAACGACGCAAAACAATAGAATACAATACAATGCTATTCATAAATTTGTCAGAGTATTGGACAAGTATGGACCAACAGCATCACAACCTCGTTCCCTGGGTCTCTCATACCCCTGGGGCTAGCGCGCTCACCCCAGGGGGCGGTAAGATGAGAGACCCTGGGAACGAAATTGACAGCAACATTTGAAGTTAAAAAAAGGGCGTGAAATAAAGGATAGTAGTCCTAATTCCGCCCCAAGCTCACAGTGTTAAATAGTACCTTAACTATAGTTTTAATAGTTTTATTAAACGGGTGACTGCGTATCATTTCCAGACAGATCAGGAGAGGTTCTCGCTGACGGGTGCAATTGGCCTATTTCGCGAGAAAAATATCTAAAATTAGACTGGTCTGTAAGAATGCCGTTGCATTGGCTTATTATGGGAGTTGCAGGCTCCTAGTAATGGGCTCCTGGTAAGGCTTATGATAAGGGGCATGCATTTTATTAACCTGCATTTCTTGACATAAAGGCCTGGCCAAATGAGCGTCAACCGGCCTCAGGAGCCTATCAAACGTCTGACCTTCCGGAGTTCATGTACAGCTTTCTCCCAGGCCTTTATGGTCAGTTCATTTCGGAGACGAAAACGAGAGGACAGATTCAGAGCGGAAAAACATAATAAGCATGCGCGAGTTTTGACTCCAAGTTTGAAAAAAGGCGGGAATTTCGTCAATCGTGAAAGCAAACAAGACTGCGAACTTTGAATGCTTTCCCGGTAAGCGGCAACATTTTAACGTCACTAGTGGAAGGAAATCTAGTGTGCTGTTTTCGTACTTTTTCGGACAAACTTAACCTAAACACGGTTTCCGAGCTCTTTATTTCCCTGCGGTACAAAAGACATTTCGGTGTGCAGACACATTTTATCAACTCAACGAGTTCTTTTTACTTATTGCATCCATAGGAAAAAAACCACTGAATATATAAGTAAGAGGGTCTCTCAGCGGATAAGGAGAGAGTTTTTTTCTTCATAGTGAAACACCGAAAAAAAATCATGCTTGCGCAAGTATAATAGACGAAAATTAGCAAGGCTAATTACAAAGTAGAGGGATACATTTTCCAATATTTCGGAAGGCGCGGCCTTTCTTCTTCTTTCTCTGTAACACCCTGAAGAAAGAAGGCCGTGCCTTCCGAAATATTGGAAAATACATTATTCAACTTATAGCTGATTAGATCCTCCTTTGTCACGGTGGTCATTGCAAAATTTACTACGTCTGAAGTATAAATAAATCAACCGAGCAACATCCTTGCACACCTTTTAAACAGTCCAACGCTCTTTCCAACATTTACAGCTTCTTGCAGAATTACCTGAGCCCGCAAGTACGGATAGGGATACGCAGAAAGCTGCAGTAGATTTTCTGGTCTGAAGACGAAAGCTGTATTGCTCATACCACGTGATCCGTAGTGTAATTACCACGTCGAAATATAGAAGTCAATGAGCTAAGCGAAGTCTGACAGGCATAACGTATAAAGGCATGCAATGAAGAGCATGAGCTCGATGTTGCAAAATGTAAGACGAAAAAGCTTGCTATGTTTGTTCTTCAATCAATTTCAATACGTCCTAGTTTTGCACCCTCATCAACTTTCACATGGTAGAAAACTCGAGCTCATAATCTAATTGTTTAATAGATAGTGAGTAGCGTAAGCCAATCAGAGAACGGTATTCGTGATAGAACGCTAGTAGATATTTAAGCAATAGACCACAAGTTTCTGTGGGTTATAAGCTGATAAACCACGCGGGATGTTGGTAGAACACGAGAAAAATTTGTAAACCACGAGCCGCAGGCGAGTGGTTTACGAATTCTTCGAGTGTTCTACCAACATCTCAAGTGGTTTATCAGGCTATAACCCATAGAAAACTTGTGGTCTATTGCTTTTATATAATAATTCAGAAGACGCGCGATTTTTCCGTGGGTTTACCGGCACAATAACCCACAGCTAATTGACCAATCAGAGCGCGCGCATTGATTTGGTTATTATATAAATACTAATTAACAATGAGATTTGAAGTATATATGAAATAAAGCATATTTGTACTGCGGTTGTAGATTAATGTGAAGAGTGATCATCGCAGTAAATTTTCCAATTTAAGCAACTGGAAAGAAGAAGCCTGAAAAAAATCAGGGCTTCAATGGGATTCGAACCCGTGACCTCCGCGATACCGGTGCGATGCTCTACCAACGGAGCTATGAAGCCACACGTTGGGAGCAATTCCTTAAATTGGAAAATTTACTGCGATGATCACTCTTCACATTCAACAATGAGATTATGAGCTAGAGATTTCTATGAGTGATAGCTGATGAGGCCGAAGGCCGAATCAACTATCACCTCATAAATCGAGAGCGGATAATCTAATTGTTTTAGTAGAATTCTTACTAAAATTTACTTCAAACAACGGTTTCCAATTATTTCTCGGCCTATTATTAAACTTTGCGCCTTAAAAGATCGATGGGATTGAGTTTTCATTTAAAATTGAAGTTGTATGACGCACGCAACAGTTAATGAAGAAAGAAACCGTTAATGTCTTTCGTTTAGTCTTCTCAGGAATCTAATTATCCATTTGCATTAAAATTTCCTTCAAAACCTTGGATAAATGAAAAAACGTCGACATTTCGTAGATGACAACAAGCCACTGCACAATAATGGCTGACAGTGTGCAATAGCTCAGCCAATCAGATTACAGCATTTGCATAAGTATACCAGCAGAATTCTACTAAAACTCAATAGAAACAGGGTACTTGTTTTTTATTTCTTAGATAATCATAACTTGAGTCGAATTAGGCTTTTTTAAATATAATTCTGATGGATGTGCCACTCATCCGTTGATATATTGTTTCCAGTGATGGCTGCGGAAACACAGAATCCTCTATACCCTACTCATTATTCAATTCAACGCCTGAGGTGCTGATTTACTCTTGGTACGTCAGGGTATGGTGCTTATTAAGGAGGCAGGGCGCTTACTAGGAACTGAGCCCCTTTTTGCTTTTCGACATAAACATCTGGCTACATTTGTGTGTGATACAGCGCTTTACCAAAAACAACAGATATACTTGAATAATGAAAGTACTACTATACTTAAGCACAAGAAATGTAGCCATGGGAGCTTTCGTGGTCACAACACCATTTACCTCATTATTCCAAATGAGAAAGCAGACTACAAAATTGACTATCACTATCATTGACAATCTCTTGCGCTAAATTAAATCATTACAGTCAACATTTGGTCGATCACGACAAACGCCTACGAAAAATAAGATAATCAGAAATCGTAACACAAACAACCCGACGCAAACACAAGAGACGCTAATCCCGTGAAACTGATTGATAGACTTTGGTTTTGCTCCATATATTTCGTGTTGCAAATTTTTCCGTGATTAAATCATGAAGCTGGGATCATTATTTCAATGTAACATTCGTGCGCGGTTGAATTTTGTCGAATTAGTTATTCTAAATTACGCTTAACTCCTTCTAGGCCTCGTTTCACTACCTTGTACATCCCCGGGCTTACATCCTTACTGACTTCCCCGAAAAAAGTCTCACTGAAGCGTCCAGAGTCGAGTGACTGATACGAATCTCCCAGGTAATGACTCCTTATCCATACAGTGCGCCAGTCGTTTGTCATAATTACTTCCACAAGCGAAAATGTAAAATAAAAACAACTAATCTCATTGTCGTCCCCATAGCCCTTTTCTCATCTCCTAGTCGGCGGGGTCTTCCAGTTAGGGACAAGAATGGGGTGCGGCGAGTTGCTTCCACGCTCCACTCCTCCCAAGATCCTTTGCCCTTACTAGCGGCCAGGGTTGTTGCCGTCATTTTGCCTGGTTACAAAGACTAGTAACAAGGACATGACGTCCGATACCTAAATTTAGGTCTTACTTGGAGCTGTGAGTTTGTCGTCTTGCTGTAAGAATTTTAGAACAGGTTTGACTTCATTTTGTCGTTGGAAGACTGATTTATTGTTCTCATAAGAAATTCTAATAATCAGCAACTCAAAATGTGGAAAATCTTCGGTGGAAGGAACAAAGAGCAACCGCCAACTACTCAGGAGGCGATTCAAAAATTGCGATCCACAGAGGAAATGTTGACGAAGAAGAGCGAATTCTTGGAGAAAAAGATCGATGGAGAGGTGGCAACGGCTAGGAAATTGGCTTCAAAGAACAAGAGAGGTGAGCCATAGCTAGGTATCAGTTAAAGTGATTTTGTTTGCTCACTGAAATCGGTGACCGGCGATGCTAAATTATGGCAATGTCACGTTATGTCCCTGTACTTTGGTTCACAGCTGCATTGATGGCGTTAAAGAGGAAGAAACGGCTCGAAAAGCAACTACAACAAATCGATGGAACACTGTCCACGATCGAGTTTCAACGAGAGGCGCTTGAGAATGCGAACACTAACACTGAAGTCCTCAAGAACATGTCATATGCAGCTAAGGCTCTCAAATCCGCTCATCAACAACTGTGAGTACATTTCTAAACATTAACGGCCATTCGAAGTTACCATTTCATAAAGATGTTAGTAGTTTTAAAGGTTCCAACGTCCCGTCATATTCAATATATAAAGCCAACAGACAACTATTAAAACAACTGCAGACCTCAAATCATCCTGCTTATACCGCTCAACTCCCCCTTAAGACCATAATATGCTATTACACCGTCAAAATTTAGCACCTTTTCGAAATGTTAATGCATTTAATGTATCACCATGCAGTGTCTGATCTAGGATCTGACTTTTGGGGGACATTCTTTCCCAGTCAACAATTTTCTAGGAGACATTTCCAGTTTTTTGGGGGACACACTGTTTTTTGCTTGTGAGAATAAAAAAAGTCAAGTCAGCATGTATGTTATAAAGACAAACAAAATAAACAGGGGGAAACACAGCTTTATTCATTAACATCTGGCAAATAAAATACATGTTGTACCACATTCTCTTGCAGTTTCATCATTAATATTTCTTAATGATAAAGTTCACGAATAATTTTTTAATATGTTTTAAAAAACAGAAACAAGAGACTAATCTGGGGCACTCTAGATCAGACACTGCCATGTTTCAGCAGACATTTTCCCATTTTTGTGGGTGTGTATTTTGTTAAAAAGAATCTTGATCCTCCCAGGTGATCCTTCAAGGTGTGTCTACTAGGTGTGGTATTATTATCCTCCTTCTCCTCCCCTCCCCCCCTCCCCCCTCCCTTATCTTATATATTAGATCATCTACTTCACTCAGTGACCTCATTTAGGATTCCCTGGAGCAAAGGCATTCTAAGCTATTAGGAATCATTTTGTTTAAGATTCTTCATAGTCTTCCTCCAACTCATTTTAAAAACTACATCCAGTGTTCACTGACATAATCTTAAGAAATTTAAAATACAACCTTTTTGTTCCTAGACCAAGCACTGAAGCAGGCAAATGAAGTTTTCAATATCGTGGTGCTGTTCTCTGATACAGCATGCCTTTGAGCACTAAGATTCAGCCAACTATTAGTTCCTTTAAGCCATGCATGTAATTAATATTGATAAGAAACTATAAGTAATAAAAGAGTTTTTTTTTCTCTTTCTGCTACTGCTGCTACTGCTACTGCTACTGCTACTACTACTACTGCTACTACTGCTACTACTATTGTGCAGTTCCAGAAAATATCCATACTCCCCCCCACAGAAAGGATTGGAATTTCCTGGGGAGAGGGGGGGGGGGGGTGGGGTTTCTCTAAGGCCAAAAAATGTGAAGAAATGTATGAAGCATAATTGGAATTTCCAGAGGGGTGAGGGGAGGGGTCTTTCAAAAATTCCCTTCCATGAGGGAGGTGTGGATATTTTCTGGAATTACACATTACTATTTTTTACTAAATTTTGATGAGTTTTACATTTTGTATCTCATTGCATTTGTCTTTTTCATTGGAATGAATTTCTTTCTTTTCAGTCAGTCTCATCAAGGATCTTTTTATTAGCAAAATATATGCATAAAAATGGACTTGTAGCTGTCATGATTCCTATTTGGGTTGTTTCTCACTGTGATAATGGCTGCTTAGATTTTAGATTTATGACTTTTCATTTTGTTATGATAGTACAGGTACTGTAGGAAACTTTTTCATATAGAATTTGGTAAGGAAGTGACTTCACTGTTTCATTTTGCAGAAAAGTAGTTGAACACAACACTATTGCTTAAAAAGTTCAGCAAGGGTGTCACATGAAGTTGACAGTGAGATTGTTGTGCAGGGCAATTCTAACATTGTTTTTGCTTTGCTTTTAAACCTTGCTTGTATAAATTAAACATATTAATGAATGTAAATATGGTGGTCCTCTCAGTCGGCACAAGATGAGTTGCATGAAAGCGTGTATACAAGATGTTTTTCAAACCAGAACAATGTTAGGTTTAAATGATTTTTATGTACATTGAGTCTTTGGCAGGCCATGCGAGCCATACCACCACAGGTCCTGGTTTCCTTAAAGAGTATTTGTACCCACCCCTTGATGTAGTGCACCAACCATTTAAATGTGTTAGTATCTATTTAAACTGTCACCTGGTTGGAGAGAGGCACTCGCAACTGTGAGAGTAACATGTCATGCCCAAGAACACAATGCAATGACCTTAGCTATAGTTCAAGTCCTTATTGCTTGACTCTGGAGTGCTAACCATTAGCCACCATGTCGTCTTGTGTCACATTTTTTGCAACAATGTTTTGACCAACATTTTCTTGCATAACTTGGAATAAGCACTTCTTCCAAAAATTGCCTCATGTAACATCTGTCAGCTTTAGAATAAAATGATATTTACTTGCAGGTCAGCTATTGAAGTTGTATGATGAAAAATGAAAATAAGCTGACTCTGATTTTGGGTCGATATACAAACTAAATTTCTAGCTTATTTCTTTCCTTGTTATCTTCACCTCAACAGTGATGTTGACGATGTACATGAAATGATGGATGATATTCAGGAACAGACAGAACTGGCTGATGAAATATCTAGAGCTATATCAGAACCAGCTGGATTTGGAATGGATGTTGATGAGGTGAGGAATCTTTTTGCATTGTATGACCTTAACTAACACCTGTTAGGAGGTTTGTGCATCAATATAATTCTCTTTTTTATGCTTAGCTCTGTGAGAAGGCAAGATCAACTGAATCCGGTACTTTAATTGGCTACCTGAGTGGGAAAGATAGTGCTATCTTGCCTGCTCAGGATTACCGAAATTGTGTTATGGAAGAAACTATTGTTCTTTTTCTGTGTAATAAATTCTTTATTCTCCGGCTTGTTTGATCAAGATTTATTTATTTATTTAAGATGGCTAGATTTTGGCCTCATTCATTTTTTTGCGTGTTTATGGGCCTTGATTCTGTCTCAATCCATAATACACAAAAAAAGAACAAGCCATCTTGAACTCATACTTGGTGAATAATCCATATTATTTTATTCTTCCACTTCCAAAGTTTATAAGTTTTCGACCAGGAAACCACCTTTAGAATCAATAACTGAAGCTTGGAGCTGGTTAGTTTCTGGAATTACTTTTCAAAAGGCAGTAAAGACCCTCCTAAAGGCAAAATTCTCCTGAAAATAGATCTATAAAATTTCACTGATCAACAATCAACAATCAAATATAACTAAGTGGATTTTTGGGCAAGTAGTAACAGCAGGAAATAACAGTGGATACAAATTAGTAAAATAGAAGAGCCACACATGGTAGAGCATAATAAGTCAGTTTATCCAATCTCAGAGGTAGGGACCTGGGGACAAGTTTGTCACTCAATATTGTTTGATGAAAGTGAAAAGTGATCATCGCAGTAAATTTTCCAGTTTGAGCAACTGGAAAGAAGAACTCTGAAAAATATCAGGGCTTACATTACAATTTATTAATCAGTTCACCCACAGGGGTTTTTCAGAATCAATTTACATGTAATAATGGAAAGAAGGAATAAAATGTATCTAGTTACAATCAAACATCGTTGTAGAGAAATTCGATAGTTGCATATCATAAATAACTATA
>CM042746.1:18265029-18276668 GCA_022496165.2 Catalaphyllia jardinei | reverse complement strand
TTGCTTAAATTGGAAAATTTACTGCGAGGATCATACTTCACTTGCATCTATAACCGCAGTTCAAATATGAATTATTTCATATACACTTTACATCAATAAATCTTATTACTACCATTAGAAAATGAAAGTAATTTGGTTGCTTCAGTGGTTCTAACCTAAATGCAATATGAACTGCAAAGATTGGTTGTCCACAGATTAGGTTTTGCAGATTTATTTCAAAACATTGCAGAGAAGAACACAGTGTTTTTTCCTTCATGTCTGTTTAAAGTGTGACCTGATAATATGGTATTGCCCTTAACATTTGCACATACACATTTACCAAGAATGGATATATCAGTTTATCAGCTGAGCTTCTAAAGAGATTTATATTGAGTAAAATTGCTCTCAATTTTTAGAACTTTGCCTCCCCCAAAGTCCTTTAAATACATCCACAACATTTGTGTTTTCCTGGCCATATATTTTTTAATCATGGACAAGTTTAAAAAGTAATATTTTGTATACAAACAATAATTTTGCTTCAAAACATCTTCAAATTTTCTTTGCTACAGTTGAGCATGCAGCATCATTTTATTATTTACAGTAGAATACCCATTCCTAGAGCCTCCAAACAATTCAAACTAGTTATTTCCCTCAAAGATTCAAGTCTGAAATTGCAATTCCACTGTATCATAGGTTTTAAATTACTTTTACCATGGTATATTGAGGGAATGGTTACGAAACTCAACAAAGTTCTTTCTTTTATGTTTTTCTCTTTTTTGGCCTTGACAGCACAAAGCACAATAGCTGTTTACTACCAACTGAGAAACTAACAAATAGAAACATTTTGGTTATGTGATTCATGCATAGCGTACGAATGCAAAACAAAAGATTGTGCATCGTCAGTCGTGTACCTTCCAACATAAATCTTGGCATCTTTGTTTGCTCCTTTGATGTTTGCTGGGCTTTATAACCAATCCCCTCTATTAACTTCTGCTTTTACAGACTTTGCAGGTTGTGGGCTCCAACACATTAAATATTGATATAATTAAATAAAAGGATTGCATTAATCATGGTTATCTCTTCCAAATTATTCCATTTTACTAAATCTGAGAACAAAAAAAACTACATCTAACTAGACAGAATAATATGTTTACAGAAGGAAGGTTCACTTAGTCTTCTGAAAGTCAAACTAGGGTACATCTGACCCTTTTAGTGTTGTCATAGCAACCTATGATGGTCTAGAGATCTAAAAGTGTTGTCAACTACCTTAAGGGCGTTCACGCCCATTGCTACTGCGCATGTCTAGTGCACACGCTATTCATTGGCCACGCGCATGCCGCGTCATTATCAAGCGCGCGCACACAGAGTCGAAAACTCAACAAAATATAGAGCTGATGACCTTTGCATTAATTTGGTGTGCGAATATTTTTGTTGGATGCTCGGTGACCCCCACTTTTTTTCGCCAGATCACTTCCCTTTCTGATTCTTTCCATTATACTAAAAAGCCAAAAAAATCTGTACATGGAAAATTTTAATTATTTCTCATATACTATTCAAATAGGGTCGAATTGGTACATTGATACAAGTGTGCACGACTTTAGAAGTTGTAGTTTTTAAGGCTAATTTTAACTGATTTAATGAGATATGTAGCAAAGATGTATTAAATAGGCCTATATATGCTGTGTTAAACACACATAACTTAGATATGATTCTTCAACTTAAATATATGCCGATAGTAATAAATCCGGCCAGAATCGCCTTGAATGATTGGAAATCCTAGAAATGCTATGGTCTGTGCTACGCCTTATCTTCAAAACAAGTTTGGTGACCCAAATTTTTTTAAGTTTCTAATCTTATCATTTTCTAACTGCAGTCAAAGTTTTAAAAAAAATCTGTACATGAGAAGATTTTGGGCGCGAACGTCCTTAAGTGTAAAATGTGTCTCAGGGCAAATGTGAGACTGAGTCCAATGCAGAATGATTGACGATTGCTGATCTCCAATTTCCTCTAGGTTTCAAAATTAGCAATTGCTGGACAAGGGGATGAGTGACTACAGTACCTAAAGCGTTTTTATTTTTAAAGTTCTTTTAGCCAAAATAGCATACAGGGTACTCAAATACTAATAGAATTCCAATGTACCTGAACAGCAGCTAGACTAGGGCTGAATGGTTAGCTCTGAAACAACTATTAGCCAAGGGTTATATGACATGCTACATTTAATGTCACTTTTAGTTCAGCATCAACTCAGACTTGACCCTGACTCAGGCTCAAACTGGATTTGATCTCTGGGGCTGGGGGGACTTCCATGTGGAAAAGATGGGGGTGCTCTTTGTACCTTTTAGAAACTTCTTTAAGCTCTAAAGGGTCATCATTGTTGCAGTATCTTTTAAGGAATTACAGGTTCTTTTCAAAATTTCCAACAAACACCCCCATCCCCCGCGCCCCCCCCCCCCAAAAAAAAAAAAAAAAAGGTTTTGTCTCGGCCAATCAATTAACTCCAACATTTTCTTTAACAAAAATACTAAAAAGTGGAAAAACTCAAGTCATTGTTTACTTGGTTTTCAACAAACTAGCTGCAGCATCGTCAAAGAACCAGTGTAGTTCTCCATAAGTTGGCCTCACTCTTGCAGCAGGAAGCAGCTCCTCAGGACAGCCCTCCAGCACCTGTTGGAGTACACTGGCTTTGCTTGTTCCAGTACTGACGAACACTGCACATTTAGCCGCATTGATGATTGGATAGGTTAACGTGATCCGACAGGGAGGTGGCTTTGGTGAGTTAGAAATCGGTGCTACAAGCCGCGACGTTTCTTTCAACAAAGCATGGTCAGGAAAGAGAGAACAGGTATGTCCGTCAGGACCCATCCCCAAGAGAAGCATATCAAGGGAGGGGAGCTCATTCCCAGGGTACCAACTCTTCAGGCGAGATTCATAGTCTGTCGCAGCTTCCTCCAACGAAATGTCATGATTGATGGCTAAGACTTCCTCCGGTGGAACAGAAGCTTTGTCTAAAAGGTGCTGCTTTACTCCTTGATAATTACTATCAGCGTGTGATATTGGCACGTACCGCTCATCGCAGAAGAACACTCGCCACTTTGAAAAGTCAATCTGCAGCGAGAGCAAACCTGGACAGACAATTTTGGGAAGACTTCCACCGGAAAACCCGACCGAGAAGAATCCGTGGTCTTCAATCGCTTCTGACGACTTCTGAGCAACCAGAGAACAAACTTCTCGCTGTAGATTTGCTTCGTTTGAAAGGCAATGTGTGATGGCCATTTTGAAAGAGAACCAGTGCATCACGGGAGCCATGCGTGACTCTACTGAAAGTCACGCGATGAGATTACACCTAAACCAGAGGGAAACATATGGAATTTTTCCCTGAAATTATATTACGGTTGCTTTCATAGTCCGTAAACTCCAGATACTTAAAAACAGACACAAAACGGGTAGAGCTGAGGGCTGTTTTCACGTGTTAGTATTTTATTTAAAATTCCAGCTTTGGGTCGTCACGCAGTCTTCACTCGCTGTGGAGAAAGACGTCCGCGTTCCTTTTATAGAGGATCGTGTATAGGTTAGAGAGAGTGTCAGAACTACAGAGATTTTCAGTGAAGGTGTGGTTTCATGCGAGATAAGAAAAGTTAGAAATATTTGCAAAGAAGAACAAGAGAGAATAAAGTATAAGAGAGTCTATCCCCAAATGAACTTGGCTGGCTCGATGTAATTATGATATACAAATGCATTAATGTTTAGCACCAAACTACCTAAGTTCTAAATTATATAAGCGGTCCGATACACACGCATATAACACCAGGCTCAAGGAACATTTTAGTTTACCTTTATGTAGAACATCTATAGCACAACGTAATTTTTACTACAGGGCTCTAAAATCCTGGAACAAGCTTTCTGTTGCCACTAGAAATTCGTCCTCACTTGCACAGTTTAAAAGGAGAGCGAGAGGAGAGATGCGTAGTGCGGGGAAATGATTTCTTATTTTTATATATATTGTTATTTATGATATGCAACTATCGAATTTCTCTACAACGATGTTTGATTGTAACTAGATACATTTTATTCCTTCTTTCCATTATTACATGTAAATCCCTGTGGGAGAATTGATTAATAAATTGTATTGTATTGTAAATGTCTGTCACAAATAATTATTTTAAGTTGTGGTATCCAGTCCTCCCATCAGGATGTGATTGCCACGCAGGTTGCGTCAATGTTATCGTGGAGGATGAAAATGAGTGCAAAACCGTTTAGGCCTTCCTCATATCTAATTCGTGTCACAGGGATCGGCTATTTCAGCGGGGAGTGCTTGATCCAAAAATATCTGAGGGGAATAACCTAAACAAAAATATGACCAGGAAAGGAACTACAGTGTTCCGCTTCAAATTCAACGATCAATTAGATATTCTCCTCGATATTTCTGATAATTACTTTATTTTAAAATGGTAAGCAAGTGATACGTGGCTAATAGACAATCTTCTCCGATAGCCGCCCGAAGACGGTTTTGATATTGTTTACGATGCAAATGAGTTTCTGGCATCTGCTAGGGGGCAAACACCGCAAAGACGAAAGATCTGCCCGACCCGGTAATGAAGTAGTTACTTCGAAATTATTTTTGAGACCCGGCTTCTTATGAAATAATGATTTCATTTTTTATGGTTACGAAATAGCATGATTTCAGGTTAACTACGCACGCAAGCCAAGTTTTAGACATGCACCAAAATTGCTTAAAATATATTAGGCCACAATGCTAAAAACATAGCATGGCTGCGTAAACGTATGTCAGAAAGGATGAGAAAGAGGTTTAAATTTTCTGAATTTAACCCTAAATCTGCCCCCTCAAAATTCACGTGCTCAGTCACATTAGAAATGAAACAATGAATAAGCTGTATTGCAGCAAAGGAAACCCTTTTCCGACCTAAAAGTGCATAATGTAAAGGCGCTGGAAAATGTTAAAAGTGGCACGATTCGAGGATTACTAAAGTTGCTTAGAAACCTTATACTGTCTGGATAAAACTGTAGAGGGCCAGTAACGGTTTACCTGTCCTGCTAATGGAAAATTGATTAGTTTGACGTTCCAGCCAACGATATGCAGGGCGCCATAGTGATTTCAGGGTGTAAAATGTGTGAAATCTCCCATTTGTGAATTTCACTTGACGTCCTGTACAGAAGAAGTAATAGACGGCCGCAAGGACACCCGCAGGTGAGATTTTTCAAGTTGAACTCTGTTAAAAAGACTAAATGTTACTTAATAATTCAATTACGATACGACCGATGTAAAAATGGTCGGAAATCGAAATTTTCTCCTTAGATTTCGACCATAGCTTTGTATAATAGCGAATAATGAAAGTGACAAATAGGTTTGTCTGAAACCATGATCTTACCATGATCTACACAATCTAAAAAGAATAATAAGAAGCCAGAGGTTTTGATAGAGTCATCTTCCGCCTTCATGTTTAACTTTGATCTTCTAACTAACAATACTCCATTCAGTCGAGGCAAGAGAAACCTTTTACATCTAGACTATCCTTATACTGGTAGCAACCTTGATCATGAATTGTATTGTGTTTATTGCACAACAGCTTAATGATTTGACTCTAATGGAGCGGAGCCAAGCGGAAAAAAACAGCCAACAGCCGCCCATCTACCAGGTGCTGCTTTCCAGTTGTTCCTAAGATGTTTCGTAATGTGTGAAATAGGTAAGGCTGCGGAATTATATTTCGCACCGATTTCAGTGGAAAGGAAAGTCAATATCAAATAATTTTGCTTTGAAAAAAGGTTTCATAAGATTACTATTTTATCAAGATTTAATCTTCCTTGAAAATCCTGAGTTAAGTATATTACTTGCTTCAAACAATGTGGCGGATTGAAAACTTGATTGACAAGTATGAAATTAAAAGGCTCACTTGGTGGGTGAACGCATGCTCTGTTGTGAAGATACAGTCTTATCAGTAATGCTGTGTTGTGAATGAACTGATAACATTGTGATCTAGAGTTGAGCTAACTTCTGCTAATTTTCCGAAGGAAAGATTTCTCTTTCCAACGCCTCTCAAGTACTGTAAGGCCCGAGTCGAAGGCTTTTCAGGTAAAAAAAATTATTAGTTAAATATATTTCGAAAGCATAAATGGCGATGAATCCAAACTTAACACACACTTAGGTTTTAACGCGTTGAACATTTTAAGGAAGTTTGCGCGAAAATTTTCCAGTCGATAGAAATGTTTTTATTATTATTATTATTATTGCTGTTGCTTTTTTCTGCAGTTAGATAATAAGTCGTTTGTGTCACTCACTTCTTTTCAGAGAGAAAGCGTGTGAAACGCTACCCTGATTTTGAATAATTGGTCTACAGGGGTTTACAATTGAAGTTATCGAAGGCGAGTCAACTGAGGCAAACGATTATAGCCATATTTTGTAGAGGTGGGTCTGCGTAATTATATCCCAATGTTACCAATGTTTTAACAAAACCCTTTAAGAGGCATTTGAAACCGACGCACAGATAAACGAAGAGCTAAAAAAAACGGAATTCGATGGTACATTCTGCAAAAAACTTAAACTTCTAGTCGATAACTTTTCTTCACCTTTTTGCTAAACGAAGAAAATCAGTAGAGAAAATGATCCATCAAAAGAAAAATAGGGGTCACCACCGAACGTGCACGATCGGTTGTTCGTTTTATTACCAAGCGTGTGCTCTCATGCATGACGTGGCGTGTCAATTTGCTTGCGCAGTAAAGGATGCCCGGAAATAATTAGCGCGAACGTCCTGAAAGTACAACCATTGGTGCTCCCGGCAGGTCAGGTGACTTGTCGCGTGACGTTTAGCGGGAAGTAGCCTTAATTTAGCGGTTTTTAGTACTCTATCAGCGGAAAGTAGCCTTAATTTGGCGGTTTTTAGTACTATCATCTTACAAAAACGCGTTTTAAGGACGTTCGCGCCCATTGCTAGTGCGCACGCTATTCATTGGGCACGCGTGTGCCACGTCATTTTCAAGCGCGCGCACCGAGTCGAAAACTCAACAAAATATAAGAGCTGATGACCTTTGCGTTAACTTGGTGTGCGAATATTTTTGTTGGATGCTCGGTGACCCCCGCTTTTTTTTCGCCAGATCACTTCCTTTTCTGATTCCTTCCATCATACTAAAAAATAAAATAAATCAGTACGTGGAAAGTTTTAACTATTTCTTATATACTATTCAAATAGGGTCGAATTGGCAATTGGATACAGGTGTGCGCGACTTAAAAGTTGTAGTTTTTAAGGCTAATTTTAGCTGATTTAATGACATGTGTAGCAAAGATCTTTCAAATAGGCCTATATATGCTGTGTTAAACACACATAACTTAGATAACTTAAATATGATTCTTCAACTTAAATATATGCCGATAATAAAGAATCCGACCAGAATCGCCTCAAATGACTGGAAATCCTAGAAATGCTATAGTCTATGATGCGCCTTATCTTCAAAACGAGTTCGGTGACCCCCTATTTTTTCACGTTTTTAATCTAATCTTATCATTTTCTACCTGCAGTCAAAGTTTTAAAAAAATCTGTAAGTGGGAAGTTTTTGGGCGCGAACGTCCTTAAATGCAGGTTAATTATTTCCATCCTCTCACGTTTGGAGTGTCTCCTTCTTTTTTGCAGAAAAAAACGAAATCAAGGGAGATCATCCAAAACGTAGCAAGGCAATTTCATCGAAAACCCTCACTTACTGATCAATAGAATGAAAATTCAACAACAATTCCCCAACTTACCAAGGTGGGCCGGGAGGCCGAGCTTTATAATCAGGGAATGTAATGTAAATATCACCTTGGTAAAAAAAAAACATCAAGAGATACAGCTGCCCAACTATAATTCTCCTTTACATTCCCGACCAGACCTAGACCTTAAGCTGCTTGAGTTTGATATGACTCGGCGAGCAGGCAAAGTGATGGCCTGAGTTTCAGTCGGGCGTAGCTTAGCAGTAAAAGCAGAATGACTAATTATCAAACTTGAATTTAATTAACGTTTTAGCTGGTATATGTACTGATCGAGTAACGAAACAATCCCTTATTAAACACTTTGTACTCTCGGGTTGCAAAGAGACGCTGTGTGGGTGTAAAAATAAAAAAAGCACAAGAATCCCAACAACACGAGGCCTCGGATAGATCGACACCTTTTCAACAAATTGGGTTTTCTAATAGTTTCATGGGGTAGACAGTTTTGATACGAAAGTCAATCCCTTTTCCACCGCCCAATTCAAATCAAATAAAATCAATGTAACAGTACTTGCCTAGTAATAAAGACAATCTTCAAGCGAATAGGGAGCTTTGAATCAGTATTTGTGAAAGCAACTTTCAAAACAAAGGCATTAATATTCCATTAGTTTGTGTATGTATCCAATGCATGAGTAATCCGGGTGACCAAAACAAAGGGCCAATATTTTATTTCTATCCATCTAGTTTGTTTATTTCTACCAAATGCTCTCCCGCTACCAAAAAAAACAACAGCCATCTGTCAAAATCAAGTGGACTCTCATCGGTTCAAAGGAAACTTATAAATGTCAACAGCACTGTAATTGACTCAAGCCAAGACGTAAGTTGCCGGGACTTTTGCTTACGAGTTAACCTGTGTGGGCACCTGTTAAAGTAAAGAAAGAGCCTTCAACTAGTACCAGTTTAGCGATTTTCTCATGCAGTGTTGAATTTCCTTTTGCGGTCAGCAAACTCTTCAGAGCAGAATTTGCTAGGCGGGGAACTTAATTTATTCCGGCCTTTAAAAAGCTAAAACAGCATAAAGCTTCTAGCCTCTTTAAAAATGTAAGTTCCTAATCAGAAGAGTCTCAGAACAGAACTCACAGAAGCGCCATGCAAATGCATTATTGACCGTTACTGGAGGGAAGGGCGAGATGGTTAAGTCGTCAAGCGATACGAAAAGATTACGTTCCAGTCCATCGTGACTTGCAAGTCTCACACTCTGCCCGATCTACAGTACGGTGTTGGAAAATTTTTCACTTTCCAGCAGGGATGGGCGAAGTCGGGAGTTTTCATTTTCGGTTAAACTCCCATTTGATAATTTTAGGCCAAAATAATAAACACATCTACAATAATATTTTGCTTTCTGATTTTTAAACTACTCGCTGGTAAAAAGAAGTACTTTTTTTATATGCGTGGCAAACTCAAACGATCTAAGTAGTTCTCAGTGAGTCTGTTTCAAACAAGACTTGAGACTGAACAAACCCTGATAGCGAAAAAAAAAAATTCAAAAGTTCGGACTTTTATCAGATAGAGATTCCCGCAGTTACGACACGGCCACGTCTCGATCACGAACAACTGAAGCTGAATCGGCGGGAAATGTATCGCAGCGAGGAGAACATGGAACACAACTACGCTTCAAAAGTACGGCGGACGGAAAGAGTAGGCTTTCACTCTCTTGGACAAAATTTTCCCGATGATCATTTTTTCACAAAGGAACACAAGATTTTGTAAAGTTATTTGACTGATCAATCTATGTAAATCTAAGAAACAGACAACGGTCGCAATTACAGAAATTTTGGGACTTCTCGGTATTCTTGGTCTCATTTTGATCGCAATCGCGTCACTAAAATCGTAATCATGACTACCTTAAAAACATTTATTTGTTACTTACCTTATATGTGATTGTTATCGCTAATGATGATAGTCTTATACGAAAAAGAATTCAGCCTTCTAAATATATGCCTGAACGCTTAAGCAGACTTGGGAACGGACCATTGGAGAAGTTATATGGGGATAGGACTTTTTCAGCTCAGTTGCAATATATTTTTTTTAATGTCCACTACCTAGCTTCTGCAGAAATTTTTTTCTGGACCAAGTCCCTTGCACGATTTTTTCTTTAAGGGGGTTAGGGGGTAATTGGAGGGAAAAATGTTCTGCTGACGCAATCGTAATCTTGAACTTCGCTACAATGTGAGCAGGCTTCAAGTTCAAACAACTCTACTTTTTTTAATTTCCACAAGGACGTTTTGCTTTCCTGTTAAAATTATACTCGGGGGAAACATAACCAAGGATGAGACATCTCCTGTTGCTTAAAATGGTTCAGTTCTGCATTGCTTTAAAATATCAATTTTATTCTTTCATTACCCTGGCAATAAAATGCATTCTTGCCATGCAGTGAATCAAGGGTTCTGTGCCGGTGACTGTTCAGAAATATGGGGGCCTATTCAACTAGGGGGGGGGGGGGTCTGGGGGCATGCCCCCCGTCCCGACAAAATTTTGCAAAACTGAAGCATTTTTGGTGCATTTTCGATACAATATACAATACAACTTTATTTTAGTACGATAGCTACACACAACAAAAGCTGGTTTCCAGGTGTCCGTTTTCTTACATGTCCTAATTGTAGAGGAAACCAGGTGAATGGTGATTCCTTTAGGACCAAGAAATAAAAGCTGCAGAATAAAGTAACTGCCAAGTTGCAATTTAGGCGGGTACAGTTTGTAAGCCCGACATTGCAATTCACTCTGCAGGATTTTTTTCTCTTCACTTCTTCTTTGCACATTTTTTTTAGTCACCCTCCCTGGCCTTCCATGATTTTTTTTCCACCCCCATCACTTTTCTAATGGTCCGTCCCTTAGGGTGACTTGGCTTGACCTGGGCTAAGACAGACTTAGTGTTTGAACCCAAGTATTATTGCAGCAAGCCCTTCAGCCTCTCATCACTTCCACTACATTAATTAGCTCTCCATCTGTTTGGTAGGATATCAACAACGACATGCTTAAAAGAAAAGTTATATATAACCAAAACAGATATATCATATGACACATGTCTTTTGTAGAAACATTCGTATTTTTTTGCGAATGCGAGCGACGCGGTCAATATTCGAACGAAAAGGTCTGGAGTGAGGCTTACGCGCTTCATACGCGAAGATCACGCTTACGGCGCTTCGAGCCTTCCGAATAGGGAAGAAAAAACGACTGTTTCGCAGTTTGTCTTTTGAAACACAACGCGCGATGTTTGTCAGATATATTTGTTATGAGTGATTCTCGTGTCTTCCTTCGTTACGTGTTACCCTATCCAATATAAACTAAAGTTTTCAACACGAGTTTCGAATATAATTTGACGCGGGAATGAAAATAATTTACATAAAATGTTGGTATTTTTGTTTCGTAGTATGCACAGCTTTCAATTTCAGCTCTGTTTGTTATTCAGCTTTCAGTATTGTTACCCCAGAAACAGCCAAGAACACAATTAATCCGAGGAGGCTCAGCCACTTTTGTTTTCATTTTTATTTGCTTTTGCATTCTAATCAGCGTTTTTATTTTCATTTCCTTTTTTCTTTTTGTTGCATTTACATTTTATACGGGATTCATTTTTTTTTCATTTTCACTTACCTTTGCATTATCATCAGCGTCTTTATTTCTGTTTCCATTTTTATTTTTATTGCGTTATGCTTGCGTTACGTAGTGCCATGCGCCTGTCGATGTCGTTTTGGTTTTAAATTTCTTTTCTTTTCTTTTATCATTTGGCATATCAACTTTAGTTTTCATTTTGAATTTTGCTTTTCATTTTGACTTTTTCGTGACGTCAAAATCAAAATGGCTAGCGAAAATTCCTTATATGGAAGCTCATTATCAAGCGAGCAGTCTTTCTCAGGGTGGGTGATGATAGCGATGCTGATGTCCAACCGAGCTTTGGCAGAGGTCTTTT
>CM042746.1:18197343-18265019 GCA_022496165.2 Catalaphyllia jardinei | reverse complement strand
GATGATAGCGATGCTGATGTCCAACCGAGCTTTGGCAGAGGTCTTTTCCTATTTATGTGATAGGATCATGGATTAGGATCATTTGACCCGATTTGATAAACTGCATATATTTTCCTGCTGAGTATTCGGCAAAAAAGAGCGGAATTGTCTATTATTTATTATTTATAGTTCTGACATGAGACAGCTGTGAGTTACAATCATCTCAGGTGTCTTATCCCAAGTCAATTATTAGCCATTAATTAACTTGCACATTGCGGTACTTCTCTTGCCAAGCTGTCCACGTGCAAGTTAAACGCGCAAGCTAAGGGTCTTTTAAGTGTGCATTACTGATTGTCAGGATGTGTGACGAACACAGGCGGAATAAAAGTCAGTGTTACATGAGAGATATTGGCAAAAAGGCAGTGTTAAGCGATGTAAAAACAGCCTTCAGGTGTACCCCCACCTTAAAAGACCCTTAGCTTGCGCGTTTAATTTGCACGTGGACAGCTTGACAAGAGAAGTGCCGCAATGTGCAAGTTAATGGCTAATAGTTGACTTGGGACAAGACACCTGAGATGACTGTAATTCACAGCTAAGGTGTCCCATGTCAGAACTATAAATAAGAATGATCAATAATATGAATAAGAATGATCAACGGGATTCCTACCCGTGAACGACCCGTGAACTCCTCGATACCGGCGCTGAGCTATAAAGCCACACATTGGGAGCGAGGTCAATTTATGTGAGTTCATTCTCCCATGAGTTGAAGCCTTGATTTTTTCAGGCTTCTTCTTTCCAGTTGCTTAAATTCGAAAATTTACTGCGATGATCATTCTTCACTTTGATCTACAACCGCAGTTCAAATATATGAATTATTTCATATATACTTCACGTCAATAAATAGTAAATAATTCCGCTCTTTTTTGCCGACCACTCAGCAGGAAAATATATGCAGTTTATCAAATCGGGTCAAATGATCCTAATCCATGATCCTATCACATAGATAGAAAAAGACCTCTGCCAAAGCTCGGTTGGATATCAGCATCGCTATCATCGCCCACCCTGAGAAAGGCTGCTCGCTGGATAATGAGCTTCTATATAAGGAATTTTTGTTACCCATTTTGATTTTGACGTTTCAAAAAGGGAATTTTTGCTAGCAATTTTGATTTTGACGTCACGAAAAAGTCAAAATGAAAACGAAAGTCGATATGCCAAATGCTAAAAGAAAAGGAAAGAAATTTAAAACCAAAACGTTAGGCGCATGGTATCACGTAACGCAAGCGTAACGCAATAAAAAGAAAAATGGAAACAGAAAGAAAAACGTTGATGAGAAGCCAAAGGTAAGTGTAAATGAAAAAAAAAATGGATCACGTATAAAATGTAAATGCAACAAAACGAAAAATGGAAATGGAAATGAAAACGCTAATTAAAATGTAAAAGCAAAAAAAAATGAAAACAAAAGTGGCTGAGCCTCCTCGGATTCCGTAATAATACCTTGCTTTTGACTTCAATTTGCCGAAAATAGTAAATGGGATGCAAACATCACAATTTTAGATTTTATGCTGCGTTGATTTGGTGCTTTATTGTATTTGGTTTAGCATGAGGGCCGGGGAACTATTTTTGGACTCATCTTGGGGCAATAGTTTTCTCTCTCATTCGGACCGAGAGTTACGACTTCCGGTCTTCAGTGATTATTTGGGGGGTCCAGCCCTGCAAAGCGGAAGCGTGTTTATGAAAAGTGGTGCGGTTGCAAGTTTAGTGCGTATGGTAAATGGTGAAGTCTATGACTAAAATACAATACATTGTACCTCATTACTGCAGGAAAAGACAAGCTGAGGGTTTATAATCGACATGGTTGTAATCATTAAGATGAAAGGTCTTCCTTGGGAAGCCACAGCCCGAGACATAAGGAAATTTTATCGAGGACTTAACATCAGCGAAGAAGACATTCACCTTGCTCCGAGCCAAGAAGGAAAGGCATCTGGATTTGCTTTCGCTTGTTTTCAAGAGGACGACGAAGCCAGGAAAGCTATGTATAGGAATGGCAATTACGTGGGAAAACGATATATTGAGCTTATACTAAGCAGTCAGTCGGAAATGGAGAAAACTTTGAGCGAGGGTGTGCGTTTTCGCCGTTTTGACGGCTCGGATCGTGAGCGTCCACCTGAAAGCGAGACACTCCAGCTCCGGACTGAAAGTAAAATAAAGTCCAATGGTTTGAAAGAGAGTTCAAAGATTACTCGAGATATTGGTCGGCGATCACGAAGTCGAAGCCCAATCCGGAAAAGCGCTTCTGTTCGTAGGGAGCATAGTGGCTCGAATCATGCGAGTGATCGACGATCGGTTAAAAAGTTCAATGACCGTGAAAGTTTGCGTAGCACAAATAGTAGTGCTAATGGAGTGTCAACAACTCGAAACGAGCTGGATCGGCGGACACGGGAGAGGGAAAGGGAACGAAGAGCGAGTTTTGACAGAAGTGAGCTTGGTAAAATCTCAGCTAGTTATGGCAGGGATAGGGAAGGCAGAGGGACTCGACTGGAGACTACAGGTACAAGGCAGGGAACATCAACTGGTTTTAGACGTGAACCCTTCAGCAGCAACAACAGAAGCCGGCGGGACTCAGTTAGCCAGGATGGTGTAAATACCAAATCCACGTGGGTTAGCATGAGTGGACTACCCTATAGTGTCACTGAGAGCGAGATCCGTAACTTTTTCTTAGGGCTGAATGTTGTGAGTATACACCTTATGGTGCACAAGTCAGGACCTTTTGCTGGAAAACAAAATGGCCATGGATATGTGGAATTTAAGTCAGTTGGGGACTGTATGCAAGGGGAAGACAGAAACCGTCTATTGATTAGAAGGAGAAATTGTGGTGTTAAGCGATGCAGCTTTGAGGAGGTGTTGAATGCCCTGGGAGACAAGACTGAAAACAGTTGGAGATTTCAGGAACCTAACACCATTATTGGGGGCGATTTCTCTCAAGAGGGTGCAATGTATTTCTTAGGGAACATGAATGGGGAAGATCAGAATCTTTCAACTCCTGACCTGGGTATGGCTGTCAACAGTCTTGGGGTGAATTCTGTGGGAAAGATGCCTATTTCCCACAATGCAGTAGTGGGCATGGAGGGTCCTATAAATCCTGTCGACCAGCTTGCAGCTGGTGCTAATATAAGTGTGAATGATATCAGTGCAGGATGTGTGATTGGGATTCGTAATCTGCCCTCCACTGTTTCGGCGGAAGAAATTCTGGATTTCTTTTATGGGTTCCCAATCATTCCAGACTCGATTCGCATTCATTACCTTGCTCCTGGGCGATCATCTGGGGATGCCATGGTCACACTACCTACCAGTGGGGAAGCCTACAGTGCAATTGAGCAACTAAACAATAAACCTGTTGGAAAACGTAAAGTGCAACTATTTTTGGTTTAAGTAGAAGGCAGGAAGATTTAATTTCTTCTTAAGCGTATCAAAGTGTTCTAGAATTCATACCCAGCATAATTAATTTTCCTTAATAATAATTTGAAGAACTATATTATAATGTATATGGAGGGCTAGGGGATAGTGTAAGGTAGTTTTTGCTCATAATGTGACTCAGTTTAGACATTTTGTACCACAGATGGCTAAACTTTCTTAATGTTACGATACAAAGGGAATATACTTTCCCCATGGTTGATAAGAAAAGCTGTTCCATAAATCAAGAGGCTGGTAGACAGTAATGACTTGACTTGTCTAAACACAAAAATTATAATGACTTTTCAGTAGTTTAAAACTGAAGAGACAAGAAAATGTATATATTGTCCCAGCCTCCTTTTGTGAGTTAGTTTAGTATAGCTTTTATAACAGTTAAGGAAAGATTAGGTAATTATTTAAGGTGGTGTTTTTGTCATTTTTTAAAGGCACTTGATCCATTTTAGGTCCTGTTTCACACCACTATATTTTGGCTCAGCATGTTTACTGGCTTGACAAAGACCTTTTTGTGGGAAACAGAAATGGCTGGATTTTGTCAAGATCATTCAACTATTGGTATAGAGTTTTAGAAAAAGAGATTACTATGTATCCATGTTAAGTGACAGTATTTTTTATTGGGAACTGTTAAGTGTTAACCAAGTTATGCAGCCATTCAACTGGCATTTTGGTCAATTTTCTACATATCTTGGGTATTTTTAACCCTTGGATGAGGAAGAGAGGAAGTAGTTTGGGTTCATTTGAGCCAACAACAGGTCAAGGCAAGTGCTTTTCTCATAGAATTTGGTAACTTCGTCAGTATGGCACGAAATCAACGTAGACCATTTGATCTGTGTAACTGAACAACTTCAGTTGTAACAAGTTTGTTTATACCATGGCCAAAGTTTCTTATATATTAAAGGTCTTTTGTAGTAAGAAATGTTGTGTTCAGGCTTTCCTGTTATTCTTCAGTTTTAAGTGAGTTTTGGTGCAGTAAGTACTATGTTGGTTTATTGTGCTGTGGCATGGCAAGGGGTTCTCTGCAATGAATAGTTGTGCCCGGTTATGCTTCAGTGATCTCTGCAATTTTCATGTTGATGGCCGGCCACAAGCCAAATAAACTATAATGAAAGATCCATCAGTTATGGCGAGTGGAATGCACAAAATTCACATGGCAGACTCCAATGGAAATTCATCGTGAAGAGATCTTAATTAAGCTGTCTCGTGTAGACGCTTGAAACTTAAGCCATCGAGACAAGCTCTTTGTTTACGTTTGATTGTACGCACTTTGTCGCCTGGATGTCACGCTACCAAAGATTCCGGCGTTCGGCATGCAATGAATTGTTCTATTTCATCGATCATGCATGCATTGATCATGTGACTTAGTTATTAAGGATAATAATTTCTACGCCGTCTAAACTTTTTTTTTTTAGCTAAAAATGTGAGAAATTTGCTACTGCTATATAAATTAATTTCAATCATAATTTGCGAGATTTCGGAGCGCGAAGTCTTTTTTTATCAAATCACATATTTACGAATTATTTAAGTTATACAGAAAAACAATCAAGGAGGATAAATCAAGGAGTCTCGCGCCTTGAGGCGATTATCAGACAGGCTTTTTTACGATAAAAATATACCTTGGCCAGTAGGCCGTATAAACGACGACACTAGAAAATCACAGCTTCACTGCTGATTAAAATATTTATTTACTGGTATGTAGGTAACTCAAAGCAGTCTACGAGTAAACGAGTTTATCTATTTGCAGAAACAAGAATTCAACTAAAGAACACTCATTGGAAGTGACAAAAGAAGCAAGCAAAAAGTGTTGATTCAAGCAATTGTTGAGTTGACTTGTCAGCAGACGAAGCAGGCAGTGCATTCCTATGGCTTCCAATTCCAATTTGCTTATTCCATTGTTGACGCCAGTGTAGTAGGGGGCATGGGAAAAACTCGTGATAACACATCGACATATGATCACAAAACCCTTTTCTTTTGATTACAGAATTCGATGTCGTGAATTCTTTTTCTCTTACCCCTGTTATATGCAGTGAAGATGGTAACACATCTAACAGGATAGACTAGGTGGAATGACACAGGAAGTCGTATTTGTCTTCTCTCCTTTTGAGGAGAATGGACGCCATATCAAAACTGATAGGACCAGTCACTGAGTCTGCAGAAATTGCCGATCAACTAATTAACCTCTATTTTCTCTCAGCTGTGACGACAAACAACTGAATCAGGAAGCCTCACGCTGAAAAAAATAACAGAGGTTTGGTGCGGCATTTGGGAGTCTACACGACGACGGGAAAACAATGAACGAGGGGGCAAAGGTGCCTAAACGCGAAGTTACATGTTGTAGGGAAATACTGCAGCGACACTTACCAGCGGTAAAATCACAGTTATGTCCACAAAAGAAAATATAACGGACGGTACATAATTCAGCGCCATAGGTAATTCGGTGAACTTAATGACACATGTCGCCGTAATAAAATTTAGCAATGATGTGAAGTCTTCTGAGAACACACAACATGGCCCCTGGTGTTTAAGTGCCTTTAAATGTTAGAACGTACCCTACACAGAGCAGGGGATTGGGTTGAACGACGAGATAACAAGTTAAAACACAAACGAGTTATTTATTCACACTTTCGCACAACGTCTACAATCGTGAAGAAATATGGACGGTGGGGAATTGAAGTGTACTATTACCGTGCAGTAAAACTAAAACAGTTTACAAAAAATAACATGGGACGGAAGAATACAGCCCAGCAAGCACAACTACCGAGGGATACACTTTGACAAATATAAAATTTTTAGAAAATATTTTTTTCTTGAGAGCACGGCCTGTAATAACGGGAATTATTTTAAATTCTCATGTAACGAGTCTAAAATAGACTTTCTTTGTGACTGAACAAGGCTTTTGCAGATCTAGCCATGGCCTGCACTTGGCAAGGAAAAATTGATCAACACGAATCGGTGATTGAACGGAACGCGAGTCCGAAACGGAGAGAGCGAGGTGAAATTGTAATACTACCAATTCCGGGACATGACGTTTCTTACGGTTTGTATGGAGTGCGATTTTCGGTCAAAGTTCGGACATAAATCGTACTTTATCAAAAACGGGTTGTACCAACTGAATAAAGTTAGCACAAGAAACGGATAAGCAGGCCGTGTTTTACACTGATCGGCCAATTCCTATTCGTTTCTCGTTAGTACTATCAGTTTTCAGTTGCTAAAACCCATTTTCGGTTTCTAGGCACGATCGAACATGTTTATCAAGCACGGCTATGTCTCTATCGCATATGTTCCATAAATTGTCAAGGTATGATCCGTTTAAGCAATAGAGCACATTTTTCCGTGTTTAGATATAGCCTTATCTAAACACGAGGATGGGTTCGGAGAATTCGAGACAGCGATGCAAACCCGAGTAGTAGTAGTCGAGGATTTGCAAAACTTTGAAAATTCTTCCAGCCCCCCAAGTGTTTAGATGAAGCTACGTAAACAGGAAAAAGTACTCTATTGCTTTTAAAATATATTTCTCAAAAATATGCGGGAATCTAAAAAGTCACAATCGTGTTTATATATTCTCATTTATAAAAACAACTATCGACCAATCAGAACGCGAGTAGTATCTCAGTTATTTCATTAAGGCCAACGCACACTAGCCGATTTTTGTCGCAACACTGCAGATTTTTTGTCGGGGTCAGATCAGGTTAAAATTTGTCGGGACATCAGCTTGCCGCACACTAGCCGATTTTTTTGTCGCGACTAACCGCGTTTAGGCTTGGGGCTAAGTCGATCTCCCCCATGTTGGAAAAAAACGCTTGGTCATATGACTCTCATGACAATTCATCTTTGGTTGAGGTACGCGCGAGCCGCGACAAATTGTCTTGGTCCACCCTACACTAGCCGACAAGGTCCGACAAGACGCTTTGAGGTCTAGCACTGTCAGATATCGCCCGACAAACCCCGATTTTGTCGCAGACGTGTCTGAATTCACCGAACACTAGCCGACAAGTGAAGAAAGGAATTCCCCTCTATAAATTTGAAAGTACAAACAGGAGTGGAAGAATGATTCTGGAAGCCTTTTTCACGCCTTTTTCATTGGAGTTTTTAACTACGAGTGGACGAGCTTCAGTATTCATACATGACGCATAAAGTCTAACTGTTGACTTAAATTCGATTAACGCTCACAATGATCAATTCTTCGTGTCAAAAAATAATAGTTACAAAAACAAATAAAGTTATAATTACAAATGATATAAATAAATAAAATTAATTAATTGATGCCAACATAACCTGCGAATACAGCGGCCTCTCATAGCCCACCGCCGAGGGGTCGGAAGAGCGATGAGTAACCTGGAGCGGAGGGGGTTATGTTCGCGGGAAAATGTCAATATGTATAAAACTTGTGTTGCAATTTTCTATAATGATGAATGCAAGATAAAACATTCCATATTGATAACTATATAAATAATAAATAACAAGGCTGATAGTTTGTTCCAGGCTCTCAGTCAGTAACGACGAGAGAAAGAGCGGGCGTCAACATTTCTCTCTCAGACCTCGGTCGTCACCCGCCCGCTTTCTCGACCGCCTTCACCGACCGAGAATAGGCTACAAGGCCGATAACTAACAAACGTGTTTTGGGGACCTAAGTACAAAACCAAAGTACATGTAATTACTCCGGCCAATGACAAGTTACACAGAAACTCCAATGAACCAATCAAAAGTCAAATCAAATAAATATAGCTGAGGCGAAGCGCGGGAAAACGTGCGCGAACGCGTCAAGAATCGTTTTGGTTTTAGTTTTGATTGGATCAAAAAAATGGCGCGAGTTTTTTTAAGCCAATCGCACAGCTTTAAGACCTATTTGGAGGGTCGTACAGGGGGGGGGGGGGGTCTCTGGCACGGTTCACGAGCGGATAAAAATAGAGGATCACGGATTACGGATATTAAAATTTTGTTTTCCCGAATCACAAAAATAAACAAGAAAGATATTCTTTTCAATGACCAGTTCTTACACTAGAAACAATGTTTGCAAAATCGCGAATGGCTAAGTCAAGGCTCCATATTGCAAATCGCATACCTATGTCACTCACGACAGACAACTCTATCCATTTGGAGGACTCGTGGTCTCAAAATCACGTAAAATAGAGTGGTAAAATCACGAATATCGGTCAAAAATTCAGGTTCTTCACGGATCACGCAAAACCTTTAGGTCACGAGTCATGAAGAATAAATTTCCTACATTCAAGTTTCATGGAAAATAAAATCAGCTACATGATAACGCATCACGAGAATACCCCTGTAAGTCCCTATACGACCCTCTACTTGTACTGCATTGAAGAGTTAGGAGGGAACATTGAAACTAGGATATGTTGCTTAATCTGACGGTTGGCTGGCTACTTTACGGCTTCAAGTTACCCCTAAAACAGCAAAAACTACACCAGGAAGACTAAACATAAGTATGTCTTAACTACATGGTTTCAGAGTTAAGAGTGTAAAAGCAATGAAAAATATGCGGTAAAGAAAAAGGAGCAGCATGGTTCCAAACAAAATCCTTACAACAGTTACTCTGGAGGACAAAAAGTCTAGTGTAAGACTTGCATTTCTCTAAACGCATCTCGCGCGTACCTCGCCCTTTGAACTTCCCTCGCACTTCCCTCCCTTCTAATGAGACGTTTCCTTCCGCAAGAGCGTGGCACCGGCGTGTTAAATGGTGCACGTGCTAGGTTCTGAGTGGCCAAAAGTGCTGGTAATCAATGAAGTTGGACTTGTGTGGAATTGCAGGTAAATTGCATTAACTTGACATGTATCTGTTATTCGAAGTCACTGTTATCATCGTCAATATTCACACCTCTATCACTTGTCCCTGTTCTGTCAAGTGACTGCTGTGATCCGAGTGAGCCTTGGGAGCTAAACCGGTTGAGTGAGGTCTGGGAACCATTCTTCACCACGTCCAGTCGAGAGGGCGGTAGCACGGGATGGAGGTCATTTTGGAAAGCCTGCATTGAAGAGTTGGGAGGAAATTAAACGTTGAAACTACATCTGTAGAAGTTACTTAATCTGACGGTTGGCTACTTAAATAAACTACTCCTAAGACAGCAAAAACTATACCAGGAAGACTAAACATAAAATGAAATCTACATTTATTATAGAAAAATGTAATTTATATTTAAAGGTAGCCTAAACCAGCTACTTGGGGGACTAAAATTTAACCAATCTAAATTTACAACAATAAAGTCTAATTATTTATATCTAAAGCTACTCCAACCTAACTATGTTGCCTAACAAAACCGTCCATCCATCTGTTCATGCACCTGTCTCTGTCTGTCTGTCTGTCTGTCTGTCTGTCTGTCTGTCTGTCTGTCTGTCTGTCTGTCTGTCTGTTAGTCAGTCAGTCTGTCAGTCAGTCAGTCTGTCAGTCAGTCAGTTTACAAATCAGTCAATGAAAAAGTAGAATTAGAAGCCATAACCATGGACACCCTGGTTACTGGTGCTATCAGATTGATTAATTGTGGGCTCTAAGATGCTGGATGCCTTGTTTCCCTAAAAAAAAAACTGGTGGTCCCAAAAGGCAAGCTTGCTTTGAATTTGTGACGATTTTAGAAGCACTTGTCAAATGTATAGAAACACTAATAACAGACAGTCCACCAGAAGAAAAACGATGGCGGCTGTACATTTTACCACAATACCTTGCGAACCAAACTAAGCCCACCGGGCATATAGAAAGATATGGTTTAATGGCAGTCGTTGCTATACTAACAGCATTGCTCTTGTCATATTTAAATGACTTACAATTTTTCTTTGTGTTTTATACGCTCTTTTAGAGTTTTCGTGCGCAAAGCATTATAGGTGAATGTACCAGTCGCCATCTTTTTCCTTACGGTGGATTGCTATTATCTTTCAAAAGAGAGAATGAGATGTTTTAACCTCAATGTCTTGTTCCTCATCCATGGAAAGAAGACTTTGAAATGCAGTTGTATAGAACTCTAAGGCTTTGGCATGAAACAACATCTGCCCATGGAAGAAATTACTGAACACTGTCTGTAGACACAGAAAACAAAGCTTAGTACTTAATTACCACTATTTTAAGTGGAATGCACGAATGTATTTATGATCATGATACAAAGTTGATACATAAAATTCTGTTGATTTAAATATTTCTTTTAAGAACTGGGTTAAAACCAAATAAAAACAGATCTAGCTAGTCATCCAAGTCTAGCATGCCTGGGACTGGGCTAAAAACAGGAACAATATATACAAGGCCCTGCACACCTTCTTTCTTCAGTGTGTTCTACAACTAACTGTAACAGCAGCTGGAAATTCTAGGTGGAGGAATAACACTAAGTTAACTCTTGACTCCAAGCCACAGTGACATCCTCGAACAAGCTTCTTGAAATTATAGGCTTGCAAGAAATAGGACTAGGATAGTGTAGGAGTTAAATAAGTTATACGCAAATATTATGTATGAGGACCAAATGGGGAAATAAAGTTTGTTGCCATTGCTGTTGGAGTCATGAACTTTTACAATTGAATTTCGCAGTCTCGCAAATTCTAAAAAAACCAAAACAAGAAAAATGAGCTCCGCTAAATGCAAAAAACATTTCGCATTTCTGCTCAAATATTTACTAAAAATCTACTCACAGCACATTAACTTTTTGAATACTATTTAAAACCTCTCACTGGAGTTTATTTCTCCAGGTGACCCTGCAATGAAATCCCCAAGAATTCTCAAGAAATTTAATGTCAAACCTTGTGAGAATGCTTCATGCGTGTGTTATTGTGTTTACAACTAACGCAGAACATGCGTTTTAATTGAAATATGTATAACTTCAAGTTCAATAATATCTCACGGGGTCAGCTTGTGAGCTTAAATCTTGATAAGATCTTACCTTTATTAAAAATATTACCATGCTATGAGGCTTTTTTAGTAACTTAATTTTTGCCATTATTGTTTGAATGGTGTGTGGAAATCATCTTCAATGATTCTTGTGACTCCCCGACATTAATCAAAAAGCATATCAAGTGATTCACTACAGGGCTGTCATTAAGTTTTAATTTACCTGTAGCCTTGATATTCACACCTGCAGCAAACTTGTTACTTTATGGGTGAATTGTACCAACCATAGGCCATTTCACCCATAACATCAAGGGCCCATCAAACATACTCAGCTGTAACAGGTGCTATGGATTATGGCCCTTATTGACATCCCTGCACACTGGGTCATGAATACATTAACATGATTTTAAGGTTAAATAAATGGACCCCACCCAGTGTGGCTTGAATGCAAAATGCAGCAAACAGTCACAGCAAATAATCCCAAAGATCAACTGTAAGCTAATTGTACGTCAAATAACAAGACATCTTAAGAAAGTAACAAATGATCATTGCAGTAAATTTTCCGATTTAAGCAATTGGAGAAAAGCAGCCTGAAAAAATCAGGGCTTCAACGGGATTCGAACCCACGACCTCTTCGATACCGGTGCGATGCTCTACCAACTGAGCTATGAAGCCACACTTTGGGAGCGAGGCTAATTTAGTGAGTACATATCTCCCATAGGGATTGAAATGATGTGAAGTATATATGAAATAATTCATATTATTTTGAACTGCGGTTGTTCTTTACTTTCATCGACAACTGCAGTTCAAAATATACTTCACACCATTTCACTCCCTACATGAGATATGAACTCACTAAATTGGCCTCGCTACCAATGTGTGGCTTCATAGCTCAGTTGGTAGAGCATCGCACCAGTATCGCAGAGGACATGGGCTCGAATCCCGTTGAAACCCTGATTTTTTTCAGACTTCTTTTTTCCAATTGCTTAAATTGGAAAATTCACTGCGATGATCATTCTTTATTTTCATCTACAACTGCAGTTCAAATATGAATTATTTCACATCATACTTCACATCAAGACATCTTACGTTAAGTCTTGATTTTAACAATAAAACGGTGTAATAGAATGCTTCTTTCTTGAGTTTTTGAATTACAAAACCTGGTTGCAAATTAAGTCAAAAAAAATTACTTATGTCATTTAATTCTTACCCTGATGTCCTCCATCTTCTTTCTTTCAAATTCCACCATTTGTTCTTCCAATGTCTGTCTTGAGCGGTTGGCATCAACTGTTAGCTTCTGAAGGTCCTGCTCAGCCTGGAAACAGAGTGTCAGTGCCCAGTCAAACAATAGAAACCAAGCTAACTAGGAAATTCAAGTCAGAGCTGAAAAAAGTAATATCAGCTGTCAATATTCAAACTTCACCTCTGTCAGTTCAAAACCTAATGATTAATTTGAGTCATGTCTGGCTTCACCTGACCAGCATCTGAGGTGCTGAAAGTAAAACCCTAATTTTGAAAACAATGAAAACTGGGTCAGTTCTCCTCACCACTGGCCTTTCTAAGCTTCTTCTGTAAAATGATATGCTTGTCTCTGTTTTGGCATTATTAATTACCAAGCAGTTTACAAGATCATTCAACATTTGCATGGTGGTTTGCATTAGCATTTCTCAGTAAACATTTTGGAAAAGCTCAGCTATCAATAATTTGTTATGACTGATGTAGCTCATTCCCATTTAAAATATTTACTTGAACTATTTATGGTCAATTTGCCAGTGTTCATGCTCTTAGAATGTACCCTTTTCATGAAATTGTGATAAAACTTGGTTACACATGCAAATGTATCTTTGTGGCATGTTTCAATATCCTTGGTTCTTCTATAAAGCCTTTTGGGAAATGAGAATTGTTTTCAATTGGAAACGTCCATGTGAGATCAGATTTGTGAGAAGTATCCTCCAATGGATATAAAGCTACCCACCTTTGACTATAATAACAACAGTCAAGAAAAATAATTGGAATTAACAGTAATTTTGAATCAAGACTAAATTATTGTGGAACTAGAGGCCTTATGGTCAATAAGCTTGCCTCCAGATCAAGAAGTCCGTGTCTAAGGCCTGGCCAAGGACATTGTGAACATTGTGTTCTTGGTTGACACTTTACTCTCACAGTGCCTCCCTCCGTCCAGATGTATAAATAGGTATCAGTGAATTTAATGCTGGGGGGGGGGGGGTAGCCCTGCAATAGACTAGCATCCCATCCAGGGGAGAGAATGCTACAGAAACCAGAGATAAGTGTCTGCCTGATATTGGTTTTTAGTATATACTAAAAAGTGGATAGCTTTGAAGGTGTGCTCTGATTGGCTGGTCAAACTGTGAATATCCTTTGCTATTTACCTCCGGGCAACTTGGGAAAGAATGGCATCCCGGGTTTTCATCCATGACAAGTGACAAAATCATCCAAATTAACTTTTTGCGGTGTATATTATCTCACTGTTTTAGTATATACTAAAACAACTATTCACCTCAGTGTCGGTGGCTAGCAGTGGATATTTACTTCACTGCTTCGCGGCTCGGTAAATATCCACCACTAGCCACCTCCACTTCGGTGAATAGTTAATTGTCGAGTATACAGACTTAACATGGATATTAATAAATCTCAGTATTTATAATAATTATGACCTTACTGATTTTAAGTCAGCTACACAACTCAGACATACATTAGACAAAAGCAAACAGAAAAAAAGCCCGCCACCAGAATTGAAGGGGCTGTCTGATCTGGCATACAGTAAATCTGCAAAACAACTTACAGTTTGTGCAATCCAGATACAATGTATCTCTCCTTAAGTGCCTCAAATCAATATGCAAAGTGACGTAATGTAATACTATGTAATGCAAAGCATCAGAAAACAACACAACACAATGCTACATCAACGCAGCATAGCACAGTGAAAAGCAGCACTAAGCAGCCTCTGTAAAAGCAACACACTCTCACACTATACAATCTCTCCAGAAAATGTATCATAGGTTTCCTTAAATTTCTTTAGGAATCATTTTAAGGATACAATCTTTCCCTTGTTTTTGGGCTCTTTGATTTTAAGTTTTTCCACTGCTTTACGTTTCAGCAATTCTTTCTCTCTGGATGCAGACAGTTCCTTCACATATTCCCTGGCATGTTTAACATTTGTGGCATTCAGGGACAGAGGAGGAGAAACCTTTGCCTGCATAAAGTCCACCTGACAAATTATAGACATAACATACATCATGATATGAACTTCTACATTGGCAGGGATGCAAACACAGGGGTGGTGAATGGTAGATGCGCACTACATGCAAGCCCCAAGACCTTTGTGAGTGTGAGATGTTCAAATGTCAGTCATAGAAACTAAGAAATGAATCAGGCCTTTACAACTTCCTTAGTCTTGCAAAAAATCAATCCAGATTCCAAGACAACTTTATTGGCAAAATCAAGGCTGCAAGATGTACATAACTTCTGAAAATAAAGCCTGCAAAACCACTGTTAGTTAGACTCATGGTGTTTAAAGGATCATTTGCTACCCCTAATAGCACAGGTGTATAATCTGTGTGGGATAGTATAGACCCCAAAAGTTTTATATCAAATTTCTCCTATGGGTATCGTTGGTGCCTATGAGTACTATGTCTTGTAGGTCCATCCTGGGGTCAGAAAAGTGAGCAGCATAGTTGGGGGAACAAGTTAATGATCACATGTGGTGCATGCTGACAAAGACCAAGGGGAACAAGAACTGTGTAAATTTCTCATTTTTGCCTTTCCTGAGCAAAAGTGAAATGCCATTGGCCAAAAACTGATTAAAAATCTATTGAAGGTTGCACAATTTCATTTTCAGTGTGTTGTCGAACTGCCAGGGCTCAAGACTAACTTTTCAGCTTGCTAGCCCAGTGGCTAGTGACAGGTTTGATTCACTAGCCAAAACAAATTTTTCACTAGCCATATGCTCTAATATCCATGATCACATCAAGTCAAGTTAATGCTAGCCTGTGTAGCTTGCAGTATGCTTTGAATGAACAACTGGCAAGTAATTTAAAACATTTTGATGCCCTTGATTCCAACAGAATCGCCGTCAAAACTTTGAAACTGGCATACTGAAAAACATTCTTTGCTTTCAAAATGCCAATTCACAATTTTCACGAACAAAATAATTTGTTCCACCTAACTCTATACGTTGCAACCACAGGCCAGTCTGGATCTCAATACTAAGAGCCAGTTTGGCTTTTCACATCTGCAATTGTGCTGCCAGAAATTCCATATTGATATATATCAATCGGGTACTGAATCTGGACAGGAGTGCTGATTGGTCGACTTGCTTAGTATGTTAAGCGATCTAACACTTACCTTCATTACCTGTGGAAAAGTGCGAGAAACTGAAAACCACATATCATTACAAACTAGAAGCAGCATGGCAGTCGTAAGCTGTTTTAATTTTCGTGTTAGATTCTCGGACCAGCAAAGAAGTTATGAGATATGGATAGGTTACACCATGAACGATATTCGCTAGAATTTCTTGCTACTGACTTTCAGCATCGGTGACAAAAGTATTTCACTTCGAGTGATTGACCAAATCCGGAAACTGCACGTGAAAATCTGTTGCACCCAATGCAAGATATGACTGAACATGCAGGCTAGGAAATAAGACATTAGTTGTCTGTCTGTAAATTGAGATGCAAGATATTGAATGACTGAACTGATGTTATTCATTTGTTCACAATTTTCGCTTTCGTTAATTTGTTTCCTCTGGGCCTCCAGTGCTCACATATTTTTCACTAGCCAAAATGGCTAGTGAAGCGCAAAAACCACTGGCCAAAATGGAATTTTTACTAGTCTGTGGCTAGTTGGCTACCGTTAGTCTCGAGCCCTGAACTGCACTTTCAAGTAGTCTTATGAAATAGATGTATAATTATTTTACTAACATAAAGGGAAAATAAAGATCAGAGCTACATCCAACTGACATGTAACAACAATGAAAATTAGCTACTAGACAAAAAATAGTTAGATACCATAGTATTAGACTTCTCACCTGTGCACCCAGAAAGTCCTGTATTGCAGCAATACTCTCACTAACACCAGCTAAACTTGCTTTCATTGAAGGGTATTCCTCGTCAGAATACATATCCACACTCCTGGACAGTTTCATGCCTTTTTCTTGCAGAGATTGCAATCCTGCACTGAAGGCTGAAAAGTCTTTAAGAAGTGTGCTGAAATTTCTCTCTGCAAGGTTGATCCTTTCTGTTATTACCTTCAGTTCATGGTCTCTGAAATGCAATGACATAAAGTATATTCAGACAATGTCTATGTTGCAGTTAATTTCTGGTTTCAGTTAATTTTATAATTTAACTAGTCAGTTTTTTTCTAACTCAGTTGGTGATTTTATTTTCAACTAGTTTTTTTCTAACTAGGTGATTTTATTTTTATTGGTTCATATTTTTCAAACTGGGTTGAAATTTTCAAACCAGGTTAAATTGTGGGGAAGGGTGAGTCTGGGAACAATATGGATAACTTATTAGACCAACAAATATGAGCAAATTTGCAAGGACTGTTTGTGTGGCATAGTGGAGATGAAGATGGACTTCAAAGTCAGAGGTCTGGAGTTTAATCCAGGTGAGTGCAAAATAATAAAAAAAGCTCGGGTGGTTAGGTCTACGGATAGGGTTAGGGGGGGTCAATAGGGTTAGGGATGGGGATAGGGTTAGGACTGGTGGTGAGGGTGTTATTCTCTTTGAGAAACACCCCCACCCACCCCCCACCCCCAAAGAAAAGGGGAAGAAGAAAAAAACTAACTAGTTATTATAAAATTAACTGAGACCAAAAAATAACTGCAACATCTACTCTGTACAGTATCAGATGTTACAAAGTACACAAGCTACATGTAGGTGACAAGCTTTGATTGTTTGCTTTACAGAGATGAATTTTTTAGAGGACAGAGGTGTCTGCTTCCCAAAGGCAAGACTGAGGTATTCACCTGTCTTTCAGTTTGATAAGTATTCAACTTACAAATTGCAAAGATGTTCAAATCAGAGAGGTATCAACCTTGGGAACATGTCTACAGAGTTATTTACAGTAGTACATACACAAAGTTGATTAAGACAAATTAACTGCTGTAACAGGTTTTGACCAGTTGTTATAATAGTAAGTTTATGAAACTGACATTGCAAGCATTAACCCTTTGTCAGAGTAAAGGTACAATACTTGGCTTCACACTAGAAGCTATGTTAGTTTCAAGTAAGCACTTGACTCAAGTGTACTTAAGAATCCCAAGTCACACTTAAGAAAACTTGGCTCCACGCCCTACAATAAAGTATATTTCTTGAAGCCCTTTCGCAGTAAAATCTATCAAGCAAATCACAAATGCAACTGTTCAGTTATCAAGTCGTGAAGAAATGCATATATCTGCTTTGTTCTTAAAGAGCAACATGGCAATAGCAGCAACACAAAGGAACAAACAGCATCTTCTGTATTTCTCTAGAATGGCTTGACAACACAGTTTTCAGCAAAGAAATTGCTGTAGGGCTTATTTATTTACAACATGTACCATTTGAAGGGTCGGTGGAAAAAGGGCAGTAGTATTTTTGGCTAACATTGAACATTGCCAAAACAGCTCCAAATCTGGCATGTACGTTTGTTTAGGTGTATTAAACAATGTCCTGCCTTTTCTTTTTGCAATACACTGCTTCGTTTTCGAGAAATAGGGTATGCAAAAAATGTCAGTTTTCTTAGTTTTCCTACGAATCTTGAACGTTTATGAAACTGAGAACTGCAGTACTTTGCAAACAAATTCTTTCCCTCCAGCTGGTAGAGATTGATAGAGGCGAAAATTTACACACAAGAAGTACAGCAACAGATATTCCCACCGTCCCCTTGGTATTGCCGATCAAACGGACCAATCGTATTTATTTGTGTGTTTGTAAAAATATCAACCAATCTGAGCTTGAGGGTCAGATCCTGACCCTGGCATCTGCATGAAAGTGAGATTCAAGTCCAAGGTAACCAGAGGTTTCTCTTTCTCGCTGCTTTGCAACTCATGTTCATTGCTTTGTGGCTATCTCACAGCTCTCTCATGTGGTGAAAAATCAAGAAAAACCTTTGGGCCTGGGTAAATGTTCACCAGAAATGTTTGTGTACAAAGAAATAACCTGGTTGAAACTTAAAACAGTAGCTGGTTTAGGCTTTCTATGAAAATGGAATCCAAATAAGTTATTAACTAGTATCAGTCCAATCATCAGAATTTTAGCAACACTGCACATCGCTTTCAGTTGCTGTCCATTTCCTGTTGGTCAAGTGTGTTCTCAAGTGTGGTGTAGACCAAATGTTGCGGCGCACTTTGGCTTCTTTAATCTTCAAATGTTTCCATGGATACTTTAAGTAAGTATATTTTATCCCTTCACACTCAAAGTGGGTTCCAAATGCACTTAGCTTATACTTACAAGCTCTAGTGTGAAGCCAAGTAATGTGTAAATATTGCTTTTTGCACTTAAAGGTAATTTATTGTCATAACAATTACCGGTATTACCAACTTGTTGTTGATAATAATAAATTAGTACAAAAAACTAAGTGTTTTACTTGTCTAGTGACACAGTTCAGTATGGTTTCTTTGATGTTTTCCTTAGAGTGGGTGTCTATACCCTGCAGACCTATGTTCCTGTCGTAGAAACATTTCTTCCTTCAGTTAGAGAGGTGTTAGGGGAAGGAAAGGATGCACCACTATGAAATATGACGTAACTGACTGGTGAGGTAAACAAATTTTGAAAGCAAACACAAAGAAGAAGGCTTCATCTCAAGGGGAGGAGGGGCACACAGCCTAGATCTGCCTAGATCTCTCCCCCTAGATCTGCCTCTTAGTGTTCATCTTAAAAATGTGATCTGCCTCAGAGGGGTAACCATTTTACACATGTCGTCAAGAGGCCTACTTTAGAAACATCATGCATGTCTAACTTAATTGAAGAGCTGTCCACCTTAAAGAAACGACTGCCTTAGTTAGTTTCAGTGGTCTGCCGTAAAGGACAAACAAGCTGACTTACTGTACACTAACATTCACTTGTGCAATCTTTCAAGAAAGTTGGGTTGAAGTTCTCGTTGCTAAATTATTAATCAGAATTATTATCTCGGCAATGAGAGAATCTACCATCAGCATCAGCAAAAATAACAGGCGTAGCTGCTGAGACAAACTCTTTAAAGACAGCAAGAAATAAGCGTGGTAAGCTACAGCTTACACCACATAAGCTTATACATGTAAGTGGTCTGAAAGCTAAATTGTTATGAGTTAAGTTTAATTAACTTATTTATTAATAAAATTAACACAGCTTATTACATGTATATACCAACCTTGCTTTTGTCTCACTTCTGATCTCACTCGGAGTGGAAGCGCTTAAATTCGACGAAGACTTCTTCATTTCCACAAGAAACTTGACAGATTCTCTCCTGTAGAAGTTTCGATCAACCAGCTGAAGGGTCGATCAACAGATAATCAAAGAACCTGAACGGTTAAAAATATATTGCCAAGCAACGAATCTTTTGTGTTCTAAGCTTTCCAAGACAGATTCCGTATGTTTTTCATATATACTTGTAGACACATGTCAGATGCCAGATGCATTCACCATAAAAGATTTCCGGAAGCCCGCCATCTCTTCCTCTGAAGACAATTTTCTCCTGTGTGGGGAGGAGAAGAGAAAACTTGTTACACTTACACATGCGCAATAGCAACCGCTTCGCTGGTCGCCATTTTGACTTTTTTGTATCTCCAGGTGCAAAGCTTTTCAGAAGGAAAACAGCATTTACATTGTCAGAACGTATTCTTTTTACTGCTACCTACTTCAAAGGGTTAAACTGAAACGCTAAGTATCTTGAGAAGGGCTTTAACGTGACGGGTTTCCACGTTGTCGGGCTAAAGACAGGGTCCTTTGCTTTCACGTGTTCAAGCCAGGTAAGTCATTGAAACCGGTTGTTTGTGTTTAGGGTGTTTTGCGATGTTGTTTGACGCGATGAAAAGACAGAAATCGCGTTACCGAACAGTCAGGCTTAGACTAAGTTTTCGTCATTGATTCACAGAAGCTTAGCTGGATAAAAAAAGCTACAGCCGGCGATTGTGCCAACAAAATCGACTGTGTCATGAACATGCAGAAGTGAAAATCAATCTATAAAAGAAACTTATTTTCTTTTACTGTTGTAGATTGTAGATTCGACAAGGTTGAATTACGTATTGAGATCCTATCATTTTAATCTAATAAGTCATACCAAAACTATCACAAACAATTTGTGATATATACTTTCCATAATCAAGTGAATAGCCTCATAACAGATTCCAGTGTAACCTTATTTATCTATTTATTTATTAAAGTTTTCTCCAATACATTACAGAAATAAATTAGTGTAAGAAATTGGTGAAGGAGGAGAGGGAAGCTTCCAAAAGTGTGCTAAACACCATACAAGGGATGCTAAGCATTGCTAAGAGAGCAAAATGTGGTCTTGACCTCATGTACTATTACACAAGAACGAGTATTAAAGACCAAGTAATACACTTCAGCTATCCAATGAATACTAAACAAATGAAGTATTTATTCATTTCCAAATACTTTCTTTCCATCAATATCATGATTCTTAGCAAGGCTCTTTCCTTGTGTGCAAGTGAAAGACAAACATGTACCATAGCCGGAAATCTGGCCAAGTTACTATGGTGCCCATTTAAAAATAGGCATAATAAATCAAGGTATCTTTTCTAGCCACCTGCTTTTTTCTGTAATCTGCAATCTTTAGGCAAGCAAAAGTACACCAAATAATCAGTGTTTTAGTGTCATCATGACGCCATTGTTAAGGTGATTATATAATCTGCGAGTCCTTTATCCTTGAACCCTTACATCAGTGAACGGAAGTTTTTCCCAAATCAGGGAATGAAGACTGTCTGTATTATTATATACTATTTGAAAGCCATTGAGCAGTAGCTTATTTAAGAAGTGCCTAGGGTTGTAACGGTAAAATTTCTCATAATGTGATACTAATTTAAATACAAGTGCTAAGATCGATACGCGATACACATTACATATAACTGAAAGGAAACATAATCATTGGATTTAAATGAAGGTGGTGCTGATTCTAGATCTAAACCAGCTTTTCTGGAAGACATCTTGAGACAATCTTGTGAAGACGAGCTGCAATGAACGAAGGAACCTTTTGTTTTGTCTGTAGGCGCACAAGACTGTATCGACTGACAACTAATTGGAACTGCACATGCTTTGGTGCCTCCATCTTGAAAGATACATGACTGGAAGCATGCAAAGCAATGCAAAAAGATGGGTTCAGGAGTCAAAGACAATAATTTCAGAATGTTGAGTTTTTTATTCATGAAGAATCACATTATCATAATATGGAGATATCTTGTCATAATATCGATGTAAAAAATATCACAATTAACAGGTGTATAAGTGTATTGTTGAAGCACTAGGATTGACATCAGCAGATTTGAAGGTGGAAGTCATTTTGGGAGAAATTCAGGGCTAAAAATTGGCGGTTGCATGGTTGCCAGTGGTGAGTTTAAACTAACCAGGGCCACCAAAAGTTAAGGTTTGAATGGGTGAAATGCGACTATGCTACAAAAAACAGAATTTCAACAGGTTGCAATGTAAATAGCGCAAAGTACAAAGTTAAAATGGAATAGAACTCAATATGTAGTTTAATTGGACTACCATTCTTTTTGTTTCTTTGCCTGCACTCCAAGATCCATTTTAGTGAATTTTTAGTTCTGAAGTGGAAATTCTGAACCGTTTTAGCAGCAATTTCACAAGCGATCCGCATTCACAACATGTAGATGTTATTTGATTTTGTGATTGCCAGGTGACTCTGGACTTACCCAGAGTTCAGTGCAGGATGGTTTCAAAGCACATGTTTTCGCTTTGAGAACAGACTTCACAGCAAGATTGAAATATAAATTTAGGACAAAAATGTGGAGATTCCTCTCTGGATGTGAGCTGCCACCACCCAAAAAATGAAAAGTAAGGAAGATATCACCAAAAATACTAAAAATTATGAAAACAACAAAAGGCAGCGGGCATCAGGGCCGTTCCAAACAGCTGGAAACAAGGAAGGACATGGCTAGTTTTCGACAATAACACGATGTTTTGCTCAGTTTTCAAAGAAGCGGCAGCTGTGGATGCCCCAGTAAGTCACAAGAACAGCTTTACCTCCGGAAATTACCAATTTAAGTTAGAGACAAAGCTGCACGAGGAATTGCATAATCACAAATCGGAAAAAGCTTTTGTAGCTGCAAAGAATCATCCATATGAAACACCAGTCCTGAAATTCTTTTGGTTAACACTCCATTAAAAGCCCTGGGCATTTATTCAAGTTTTTCATTTTAAACTAGAGGAAATCGAGGACTAAGGAGAATTCAAGAAAACTAGCCAAACTGGCCAGCAAGCACTGGAGTTAATTTTTAGCCGTAAAAATTGCTTTAAAAATGATGTGAAACTGAAAAACGTCCAACATGTACCAACTCTCAGATATCATAGGTATAGGCCTAAACTGTACAGTAGCTTATTCAGCAGGTCTTGGTACATAGCTTGATGTGCATCTAAAGAAAAGGGGAACTTCTCGGGTGGTCAACCATGTCTTACACTGTATTTTCAAATTATGTAGGTGGGGGTCACAATTTTTTACTTTTAATGGGTAGATCTTTACAAGACAATGAGTAGATCTTTACAAGACAATTTTCTTGGTAAAAGTTCATAGAAATCTCTAAAATATTCACAAAGTCATGATATATGATGCTAAGTGGCACTTTCAGGAAGTTAAGGGTTATAAGAAGGACTCGCAAAATATTTCTCTTATCACCTTGGCAATGGTGTCATGATGACACTGTCTCATCTTTCTCACTGCAAAGGTCTGCTTTGTTTTAACAAATGAAAAGTCCAAAAAATGAAGGGACTAAAATGTCATAAAAATGGGGAAGCTTTCCATTCAAGCAAAAATTCCGATTCAATTTTCAAAACAGGGCAAATGATATAGAATTATGTTCTATTTGCCCCAGAAAATTTCCAAAAATTCATTCTGGAATTTTTGGTTGAATGGAAGGTGGAGAGATTTCATAAAAAAGCAGAAAATTTACATCATGTGAAAAAGTGATTTGACCTGATTTCAGTTTCAGAAAGACTGTGAAATCAGCATGAGCTATGTAGTAAAATATAACTGTTTTGTTTTCAATCCTTGGACGTCATGATTTTGTTATTTATGTTGCAGAGATTGTGTAAGATCCTGGGTTTAAATGCAAAGAAGGGGAGCACCTCCCCCACGGGGATTCAGAGACAGACCATTCCCTCGCCCACCACCACCAGATTATTACAATGAGTTTGATCACCGACCACCTCCTTCTCCTCCATGGGAGCACCGCAACCACTTTGGACATCCACCGTCACCGCCACCTCCACCTGGACGGCCACCAAGATTCTGGGATGACAAACCTTTAACACCACCTCCTCCTTGGGTCAGAGATGATGGTCCTTCCAGACATGGGCCCTGGGATAAGGACTATCCTCCACCACATTCATTTGCTGATGATGACTTTGACATACCACCCCCTCCTCCTCCCTACCCTTCGAATGGACCTCCTAGAGGAAGAGGAAGAGGTGGAGATGGACGAGGTGGCAACCGAGGTAGAGGTTTAGCTGGTGGTAGGGGGGAGGCTTCATCCAGGGGAACGGTGACCCCTCGTGGTGCAAATCAAACAAGGGGTGCCTCAGCTAGGGGAGCAAGTAATGGCAGGGGTGCAAATTCAGCAAGGGGAGCTCCTAGTACATCTAGAGGAGCACCTAGTAGAGGAGGACCTAAGAGAGGAGCACCTAATAGAGGAGTACGTGGAGGAACAAGCACATCGAGAGGTGCCTCCAACGGAAATGGAGGAGCTAATGGAAGAGGTGGTAATACAGCCAGTAATGGTAGAGGTACAGCCAAATGGTTGAGTGCTGTTAAGGGTGGTAACTCTGGTAGAGGTGGTTCAACCATACCAGGTACAGTCGGAAATGCAAACGGCAATCAGTCAACCCCAGGAACTAATGTTACGAAGCCAAATAATCAAAACTCTACAACAACTTCAGTTGCTGGTCAAGTGAATCACACAAATTATTCTTCAGCCAAGCAGAAAGAAAAGAGCACTGTGGTCAAAGGTATGTTGAAAAGACCTGAGATATAAGGGACCGTATTAATATAACATGGAGGGTTGCACTAAAACTTGGACAAGCACATGTTCAGAAAACTTCACTCAATACATGTACGTCTTAAAGGATCTCCTTCGTGATCTTGCAGCTACACTGTGCTACATTTTACAAACAATAATTATTGGATGAGGTTTTTGTGATATCCAGAATAATCAAGGTCTAGGTAGGGGTTATCAGCCAAAGCCAAAGGCTGAGGCTGATGATCCTTACCAAGACCTTGATTATTCTAGATATCACAAAAACCGAATCCAATAATTGTTTTATTATACATTGAACGCAACAACTTTGGAAGTCATGTTTAATACTTTCTGCTCCTTCACTGGCGACAAACAACACAAATCACACAAAGTTGACATGATTACCCTTAGAAATCATGCACTACGGTCATACATGTAGGTGACATGATTACCTGTGACCTTGAGTGTCCTTGACGTGATTATTGTATAATCTGCAGTTATGACGCCACGGGCGCTGATTTCGAAAATTCACTGTACGCTTTCGGCCAATCAGAAAAGAGTTAGAGTTCAGTGTATAATGATTACCATTAGCGTGCATTTTTGTCCACACTGCTTATTATCTTCTTTCTTTAATTTCTATTTGCAGCTGCTATCCCAGGACAACCAAACTTCATTTCATTTAAGAACAGTCTCCAAGAATGCTGTCAAAAGCAGCAGTTGCCTGTTCCTTCATACACTACATGGAAAAATAGTTTTGGCTACTCAGCTAAGGTTGAGGTGGCAAATAATATCTTTAAAAGTGCGGGAATCCAAGGAGATCGCAAAGAAGCGGAGCAAGGAGCTGCTTACACTGCTTTAATCAATCTGGGGTTGATTGACTCTTCAGTCAAGTTTGATGTGAAAACAGCTGCAGGTACAGTGAAGCTAGATAATGTTTAGATTTACCTGTGATGACTAGATCAAAGAGAAAGGTAACCTTTGTTTTTGAGAGACATTACAAAACTCTGTGTTTCCCTTGGAGCCAGTCAAAGTGTTTTGTTATACCTCCAAAAATAAACACTCTGACTAATTATTCTTCCTACAGGAAAGGAAAGGAAAGCAACATAACTTTACGAGACTGGAATACCCCCCAAAAAGTTAAAAAATACTCAAATAGTCATGTTGAAAAGCAACAAAATACTGATACTGCATAAACTTTAAGAAAGCCTGACCATTAATTTACACTTTCCTAAAGTTGCATCCATCTAGGGTGTTTATTTATCTCGAACATGTATGCACCATATGTCCCGTTATTGGGTATTCAGCAGTATTTTGCCGGTTTTTTTGTGCGCATTTACCAGTTTCACTGTAAAAGAGCAAACTCAGCTTATCAGTAATTGCATCAGTGACAGCTGTAGAAGCTGTACGTGAAAAGAAGCCATAGATTTCTACTGCAAAAACATATCCCTTACCAGCGACTAAAAATCTCTGTCAATCTACTGCAAAACATACTAGTTTTCTAACAGAAATATAAGCTTAAGGCACTGCCATGGACCATTAAAACTAAATTGATTAGCAGTCGAAAGTAGTTTTTCATTCAAACACAGATGTTCGTACACAACTGAAACTATTTATCAAGTAACTAAAAGAAACAAAACGTTTGGAGTAATCTGTGCTTATGACTAAAATGCTAAAAAAAGGAGTTCTAAAAATGTTAACACAGTCTAAATAACTTCCATTTTAGGGGTCATGAATTATTAATGAGTTTGAAAACTTGGGCATGTGGGGAAGTGCCCCAGGCAAGCAACATTTAAACGTTACTTGCCCAAAGGCGAAGCTGGTATTCAATTATTTTTCAAGCCCTGTTAACACATCTTTTAATTATTAAATGCAAGCTCTTCAACATTTCCTTAGTGGGAGGGGTATAACAACGCAATGCACATCGTAGTCACATGCAAGTCTGGTAATGGACTAGGCTGTTATTGAGTTTTGTTGCCCTTAGGCTCTCTACAATACATAAAGTTCTCATTGAAAAACATATTTTAGGTGGATGGTATAACAATCATTAGTATATACCACACAAGTGAATAGTACTTTTCACGTGAGCTGATTGGCTAGCTCGGAGGTGATTAGCCAAGTACTATTCACCTCCGAGCAGCCGTGGAAAAACAAAATGGCTTTTGCCGGTATATTTTCACAAATGAAGTTACTCTTTGGTCCGCTAGTTATTCAGCTTGTGTGGTATATACTAAAACAATTATTCACCTCAGTTTCGGTGAAAGTGGTGGATATTTACCTCCACTTCAGTGAATAATAATTGTTAATTATTTTGCTGCACATGCTGTCCATATATCAGTGTAATAGACTGTCAGAATTGCTATATAGGTAGCTTTTAGTAATATATCTTGGAGGATTCTATAGAGCAGATTAAACTGACACCATCATTCATTGTGAATGTGGTCGTGAACACACTCACAAAGTCAATTTTTAACAAATTACTTAGAAATAGAAAGGGGTTAACAAGAACCAGAAATTCTCTTCTTCCTGATACAAGTAGAAGTGTTCCTCTAGACAAACTAGTAATTTTTTTCATATGAAAGATCTTCTTGTAGAAGGTACTTGTCTTGAACCCGACATCTGAAAACTAATTAGACCATCCGGTTCTCCTTCGCTCTAGAATTTCTTGGGCCTTTGCCCCCTCCTCCCCCTCTTTCAAAATTGCCAAGTCTCTCTGTGGTGGGAGTATGAAAATGTTGTGCCACCACACAGTTATAGAACATATTGGAATGTTTTTAAATTTGCTCAGTACGGTTTCTTAAATCTTACACTAACACTACTAACACTAACATGCACCATACAACAAAATCTATATTCCCAGAGTTTGAAGTCTGGCTAACTTTTTAATACTGCCCCATTACCATAGTTTTACCTTATCAGTATTATTTTACTGACAAATGTAATTTTACTCTTGCAGTGATTAAGCGGCCTGCCATAGACAACAGTATGATTCATGATTCATCTGGAAAACGGTTTAAACTGGATCCAACATGCACTGTAGCCACCTCCTTCAAGAGCAGACTAAATGAATTCTGCCAAAAGTTTCGCCTTTCAATCCCATCCTATGACACTGAGAAAGTCGAGAACGGCAAAGGGTTCATCACCACCGTTGTTTTCAACAACAAAGTTTACAAAAGCAATGGTCCACAGACAACTAAAAAACAGGCAGAACAGAATGCAGCACAGGTTGTTCTACACATGTTGAACCAGTGTCCTCCTCCAGCTCCGAGTTTTCATGATTATATTGAACAGTGCAGACAGCTTACTTCAACACAGAATAAAACCACAGAATCCACTTCTGCTGAGACACCCACAAGTAAGGCTAATTTATTTGTAAAAAGTAATACAAAAACAACTTCAATGGTTTAATTTTTTTTAAAATAGCATTGCAGTACATGTAGGTATGCATGATGACCTGATGATTAGCATGCTGGCTTCTGGATCAAGTGGTATGGGGTTTGAGCCCCAGGGAGGCTCCCAGACCAAACACTATACTCTCTCAGTGCCCACACTGTATCTGCACCCAGGTGTATAAATGGGTACTGGTAAATTAAGTGCCGGGGTTAGCCCAGGGTGGAATGCTACAGAAACAGAGGTTAAGAGCTGGCTGTTAAGCCACTGGCCTGTTTTACATGTTCGTTACATGTATGCAATCCCCTGCCATTAGATTTTGACTTTTTGAATTTTTTGTCTGTGTGAGGAACGTAAGTTATCTTGTACTTTATTGGTCAAACAAGGTACTAAATGTACATGCAAGTGTGTAATTTCGTGACAGCTTTAGTTTTAGAATTCTAGCCATAACCTTCTAGCTGTTCAACAATATACGATTTTCTTGATCCCTGTTTGCCGGACTGTCAGAAATTCTAGTTTCTAGTCATGTAGGTTACTGTGAACTACTCACAAGCAATGGAGTTGGCGTTATGCTTTGCGGGGAGAGCTTCGGGCAATGTGCTTCTGGGAAAATCTTTGTATGTGTATCAGTAGTTTCGTTGACGTTCTGTTCTTTATATTCACAATTTTTAAATCATTGCCTTGGAATAGAACCAATCAGACACAAGTTTCCCTGGTCCCACTCTCTCTCTCTCATAGCCTGTGAGCAGGCGTTACCTGCACAAAAGGGGTGGGCCCTGGAATCTAGAACGTGTAACATACGCGCGATTAGAATAAACTCCATTCGCGTCCCCCACGTTCCGCGCAATGACTGTTGGGGACGGGTCATGGGGCGGGGAAGCGACTACTGAGAGCATTGAGTTTGTAGCGTGTTATGTTACGTTGTGCTAAATTACATCAACACGTTTTGTTTTGGTTTCTGGTCGTTCAGCGAAGCTGGACGAAAAGTTTTTTTTCTTATTTGTGGATTTCTAAACCTTTGTTTGTAAAAAATCTCGGAATTCCGGGATTAGGAGAATCGCTCTTAAAACTAAGCACGATCTGTTTTGAGACAGTCTCCAGGCAGAAATTGAGATAGACAATAGGAAAAGCAGGCGGCAAACATGTCAGTGACACAACCTTGACACGCAGACATACTTCAGCTTGGTATCGCCTTGGCATGTCGTTTTAATTTTATCATCTGAACCATTGTCTGAAACATTGTCTGATATGAAACAGTGTCTAGTTTGGTTGCCAGGTCCTGTACGGACGCGTGCCATAAAGGAAAAGAAATCATTCAAATATTTTTTGAGTTGTCACTCAGTTTCATTTTCACTGAGTGATAAAAACATAACCTACAACGGAGTACTGTGCATTTGAGAAGTGTTTTGGAAAAAGCTACTTTTCATCGAAAGATTCCTGCTGTGTCGTATTTTTATATATTTTTATCCTTGAAATAAACCATGCTTTAATCGCGGGGGAGATGGGGCACCTAATCCAGAATAAGCTTCCTGAGAATGCATGTGCTGAATGTTCTTCACCAGTAATAGAGTAATTGTAGTGTTTTTTGCAAAACACGAAGAGTAGAGACCTCTTTGTTTGGACACACCTATCTTGTGAGACATTTCAAGTAGTTTTTCACAAGACGAGGTTGGATACTGAAAGAAGTGCATTGGGATTTCCGGAACGTATCGACATACATGTATCGTATTTTATTGGGAGATAAACGCTTGATCTCCGGTGACCATTTATCATAATTGCTGAGCGAGTATTTCAAACCCAGTGTCAAATACCAAGCCCTCAAACGCGTTTTGTCCTTTGTCCTGTCTTGATCAAATCTTAAAATTATTTCGTCCATAAGTTCTCTCTTCTGAGAGATTTTTCTTTTTTTATCATCACTAAACAAGTAGACCCAACCCCGCATCACCAACTTGCCCGGCAACGTTTTGGAGTTTCGAGATAAACGATATAGTTTTCCCTTTCATAAATGGTCGTTTCCATTTTCGCGACGCGTAAAAGTTGTTAATATCAATTATTTTTTTTTCTACTAAATTAAAGAAAAAGAAAAGCTGTTAGTCTCTACGCAGTATCGAACCCAGAATCTCTCTCATGCAAATATCCCTCTCTCACCATCAGCTTGATCCGCTAAATCTCCGCAAATGTGATTTTCTTATACACGGTATATATGGTGTTTCGCTAACCAACAAATCAAAGCTAACCAGTGTGAAAGTGAGCAATGAGGGTGAGTGCGTGTTAGTATTCACCAGGCCTAAACTAGCGCAGGTATGGCATCGACCATTCCAAAAAGCTCGGTTACCAATTATGGCACCGACCATTTATCATTTTTTTCATGCTTCTGTCCTGTTATTGATCATGAATTTCGTCATAACATTGTCAAAGTAGCTCTGGATCTACGAGGCGATAGCCGGGTGGATCCGCTGACTACTTTGACAATGGTATGACGAAATTCATTGTCAATGACAGGACAGACGCATACTAAACTGACATCAATTTGTTTTTTTACGATAAGAAATTGTCAAATTGTCCGCTCTCGATCGCATAAATTATAAATTCATGTGTCTGTCCGCTTATTGACAATAAAAATAGGCCAATGAGCGCGCGAGAATTTCTTCAGTTATCGTAAAAAGGGAAATCATCTTCGCCTAAAGTAAGTGACTGAAAAAGGATATCCAAGAGAAGATGATTTGAATTTGAGATAACCGTGCTCGAGCTAGCGAGTTTGTATTGTACTTTTTAAAGCAAGGTCATTATCAAACAAAGAAGTGTGTGTGTGCGCGTCAGTGCGTGTCTGTAGTCTGTGCCAGTGTAATTAGTTTAAGCTTAGACTTGGAATGCTTGGCTCGTGTCAATGAGGAATAGGAAAATTTATAACTTATGATGTGGAATTCAACTTTGAGATTAATCCTAGATTATCCCTGGAGCTAATGGGCGACACCAGGAGCCCATTACTAGCAGTCTGCAACTCCCATAATAAGCCAATGCAACGGCATTTTTACAGACCAGTCTATTTTTAGACATTTTGTCCGCGAAATAGGCCAGTTCCAGTCTACATGAGCACGCTTCGGTAAGAATAAAACAATGAGGGCTCACGTAAACATGTCGGAATCATTTCGACATGTCAACATTAGTCCGTACTTGTGATTGAAATTGGTCACTGAGGTTCCTGTGGGGATCTGAATTCGAGATAAATTCAAACTAAAAATATATCGGTCTGTGAGAACGCCGTGACAGAAATATGGGGTAGTTGCAGGCTCCAAGTGATGGGCTCCTGGCGACACCTGTAGAACGACACGCGCCCGCGGTGTTCACTTGAGGAATCCGGCGGTATTTATCAGTACTCGCAGAGTTTGTGAGGAGTAATACAGAGGTAAAATTTGTGGCTTTTACGGACTCCATAAAAAACAAGCATGATGACCGTGTATTTAAACAATTTGACAATTTTGCATGACGTAGCAGTCAAAGTTCAAAGTTTTTGGCATGATTTGTTTGTAGAATCGAGAGCAGTAACGAGCAACATTCTTAATGGCTTGCAGCTTTGTACTCGTTGTGACAAAACGGCAATTACTACTCCAGTGCAAATAGTTTAGCAAGCAAAATCATGTAACCGGAGCGCACCAAAGCCCGGGGGAGAGTCAAAGGCAAGTTTAGACGCCGTACTTCACATTAGCCGAATCGCATTCAAATGCGAAAGATTCTTTTTTCCTCCCTCATTAGCATTCGATTCGGTTAATGTGAAGTACGGCATCAGAACCGGACCTAATTGATTGAGTAAAATGTGTCTTTATTTCAATTTTTTGACCAAGTAATTCGTCCTAATCAACAATCATTTGTGCAGCTGCTCAGTGAAAACTGTTTCTCTTTGTGAACGATAATCTTGTTCTTCGTGTTCAGAGGGAGTTGTCAAAAGGAGGGGTAGGGGTTCTCTACTTCCGTTCCGGAGAGATTCTGGGAACGAGGTCAGTGTCGAGGACCCGATATGAGTCTGTTTTATTGTCATTCTGGGTTATTTTTTTATTGATTCCTTCTTTGCTTTCAGCAAATGCAACTGTTGAGCAGATTTCCACAGCTGCAGTTCCAAACATATCCACACCTGCAGTTCAACACTCTTCCATCCCAACAGTGCAGAAGATTTCTGCGCCTGTCTTAGCGCCATCCGAGCCACTGACCGCGGGAAAACCGACCACGCAGTTCACATCACACAAGAACAAGCTTCAGGAATATTGCCAGAAGTCCCGGCTGGACATGCCTGTTTACTCCAGCAACCGAGAAAATGGCGTCTTCACCTGCACGGTAAAAGTAGCGGGGTCGGCATACACAAGCAGTGGCTGCAATACCAAGAAAGGCTCTGAACAAACGGCAGCCAATGTGGCGCTGAAAGCTTTGGGAATCGTTTAACGCGTCTACTGGATTCGTACGTGGTTTTTAGTTCGTTTTATCAAGGTTTGGACTCAGCAAGGCACAAGGTATGGAGAGTAATATTCACCTTGTTCGAGACTTAAATCCATGCAATAGTGGAGTGACGTGAGGTATTTGGCCTGGGAAAGTTAATGCCCCCCCGGATGCCATATTGGACATTGAAGATACTCGCTTTGTTCTGTCAGATGTCAACTGCTAAATCGAATCGAATCTTAATGGCTCCTTTATTGTAGGGTCGATTTTTTGTGCGTTTGCAAGTCATTTAGATTCTTTTTCTCGTTTTAGTGGGAGAAATATTCTCTTCTAGGCCAGGGTACTTTGCTTCTGACTGAGTAATGTTGAATTAACAGAACAATCTTCAAAAGCCAGGCTTCTACTGAATCTGATTTTTAGTCTGTGTTATGCTAGTTTTAACCCACTAGTTTGATTGCGTTCACATGTGTACCTGTTGTATGTAATAATTGGCGGCTACGGAGGTATTCTGTTTTGTTGTGCAGTTGTTTTTTATCCTTTTTTAATCAGCGTCTCATTTGTGATTTCTCATGTCGTGTTGTGAACTGTTAATGTGCACAATTGACTGAAAAGTAATAATCAGAGTGAGTCTTGGAAGGAATCGGGAGGCTTAACGGCGAAGCTAAGGGTGTTGAACCGCAATCTTTAATCATTCGTTTACTTCCCTCTCTTCAGTGGTAACTGTGTTCATCCAAAGTTTAAATCAACTTTGAAAACAACGCGGCGTACGAAGTACAGACGTCGATAAACGACTAATCATATCTGGCCAATCATAGCCACACAAATCATGCAGTGAACCAATCAGAATCCGAAAAATGTTTTACGTTGCTGCTTCTGATTTGTTGCAAACAGAAAGTGAGTTCTGATTGGTTATGGCATGTTACGTAGGTAGTCAGTGGTGAGTCGAACTTTAAACTTCACATTTTCGTATTGTGAAAACCGCTACAAATCCAAATGATACGTCCGGACATTGGTCGGCTTTCTCTTATGTAGGGTTCGTGTCAATATTATTAGGTACAATTTAACTCAGGATCGGTCAGATTCTTACGTATGTTTACAGGCTTCCTTTGAAAAGTTGTAAAGTAGAGGTTAATTACCCTAGCTTATAAAGTAAGTCAGGGGCATCGTTTTCTAGCAGAAAAGTCTTCGATAGTTGCGCAACGTTTTAGTCGAAAGTTGTAAGTAGTGGACTTGTTTGGAATAAATTCCTTATAGATTGAACACAGCTGGGTTTCCTTTGTAACAATTTAAAACCTGAGGAAATGGAAGTCGCGCGCGTGGAGTTCTCGCGCGTGGATTTCTCGTGCGTCATGATCTTGATTTATTTTATTTCATTACTTGCTTAGGCCAAACTGACTTGACTTGTAACTGAAAGAGTTGGACGATATGGCTCACTACAAACCTTCAGTTTCCCAACGACCTTACACGGGGTTTAGATTCAAATCCTCCCACAAATTCAGATTGTTTTAGACAAGTAGCTCTTGACATTGAGCGGCACCGCGTTCACAATCGAAATGGCGTAAATTGTGGAGCAAAGAAGGACGTTTGTTTACAATAATAACAGCAATTTGTTAACCATGCGAATTCAAAAATTAGGGTTCATAGTTTTGTAATTATCGGGAAGTAAGTAAACGCGATTTCCTTGATGACGAAAGAAACCCTTGTAATACCCACGCTTGCTGTGTTTAACGTATATCGTTGTTTACTAAAGCTGTGAATGATCACGCGGTCTGCCTCTCTCTATTTCTAAATCAAAGATTCTGGTTTGAGAGAACCTTGTTATCACACACGCTAATAACCGGTTTGCTTGGTTTCTGACAGTGTTGTGACGTCACTGAAACCATTTGTTGCCTCGAATGATTGGCTCGATTGACAGGTGAACCCTTGGTGATGTCAGAACGCGACTAACAAACTGTTCATTCAACGTCCGTGGTGGAATTGTTTTTATCAAGCTCTAAACCTTTCTTTTTCTTGTCTTGATAAATGGTAAGATGTTTCCCACATTTAGATTTCTGAAGTGGTTCTGTTTCTGTTGACTCCGTTCCTGTCCATGATAAGAATCACTTCTGCTTAACACCTTACTAAACCTTTGCTATTGCTGGAAATTTCTGTAAACAGTCGAGCTTTTCATTTAAAAGTTTTCGTTCTCAATAAAAAAAAGATGAATTTCTTGATTTTGTAGTTTTCTTGTTTTCATGTTTTCATGTTTCTCGCCTAAATGCCAAACGAATGTAGCATTAACTAATGTTAGAAAAGAAAGCCGCTAAAATATTAATCACAGTTGTCTTTGTTAGGCATGAAACTTTAATGACGAAAGTACATAAGAAATATAGTCAATTGAATTTTGAACTCGTATAGCTTCATTATGTGAACTGCTCTAAAAACCAAAGTCAATACAACTTCATTTAAAATTTACACAATTTACATTCTTAACCAAACTGGGCTGTTACTACGAGCAACCTTTGTTGTCGAACAAACAAAGGGATGTTAAAACTTTATATTTTAACGCACAATGAGCCTGTTGTTTGTTAACTTTATACAAATTTTGTTAAGTTTTAGCGGCAGTTGGTCTTTTCGTGGGTGTCACGCCTACGAGAAAACTCAAACTGCAATATGCCAAAATGGTACCCTTTAAAACCGACGAGAATTGCGGAAAGACTATATGACGCGCGTTTGAACATATTTCTGATCGCTGGTAGCAAAGGTATTCGCTTGCGATGACACCTTTGGTGAAAAGACAATACAAGAAAAGCTGTATCCTTGGTTTGAAAGTTATCGTATATTGATGAGAAATGAATACTGTCAAAAACAACGTTTGGTGATACAACAAGCGTAGTTAATAAGCTGTTTTAGCTGATATTGATAAGAGGACTGAGAATTTGCTTTCTAATGTTCTTAAGATCGAAATATGAATTCTCTTCACGATTACAAGTGTTTTTTCAAGCGGAAGTATTGGGAATCTGGTATTAATCAGGCAATTTTCCCCTAGTTATTTTCTTTACTCGCTTCACCTGTGGATCGTCCGTCCAACACAGTGAAATTGTGGTAGAAAATAGATGTAGGTTCTTGTGAACTTTGAGTGATTTGCAACCGGACCTCTCTCTGTCAGTTAGTGCCAACATTGTCCTATTGACCTCGATCCTAGAGAGAGCCTGGGAACGAGGTTGTTTCGCTTTGGTTGCATATACTTCATTTGTCCTACATGAAGATGGTGTTTATTTTAACCACCCTCAGTTGACATGCTGGATGCACACATCCTCTCTCTCCTTCCACGTATGTGTAAACTACGCGACATGAGATCGAACTTCAGACAGTGTTGAGGCTTCAAAATCAGACACTATTGTGGAGATCTAAATTCAATCAATTTTTTTTTCTGTTTTTCAATGGAAACTCTTGAAAGTTCAAATCTCTTTATGACTCTCACTCTTGTATGTCGTTTTGTCAGAGTAATATATCGATCGGACTCTGGAGTTAATGTAATTCACACTCTAGCACATGCGCTCATTTTACGCAATTCGTTATACCATTTTGGCATACTTTGTTGACGAGACGCAGGTGGCGTTACAGTTTGGGTTGTGCAACACATCAGCTAGCCTCTTCAAGTTTAATTGGGGCGCAACGCGGAAACAGCCCAACCAACTGAAAGCCTTGTAGAGGCTGCACATCAGCCAGAAGAAAAACGTATCTAGTTTGCGCAACGATTTCGCAACACTTCTGTGTTGCACATTGTAACGCAACTCGACGTAGACCTCGGTGTCTTTTAACGCGTTTCAAGACACTGTTCGAGACACTGTTCCGCCAACCCGTTTTAGTCTTGAAGCTGAATACACGATATGCTGTCTAGAGTGTACCAACACGCTTACAAGTCATTTTCCCTTTCTGATACTGTGAGAACTGTGGGTATTTTTGTACAAAACACGGAACGCTTCAATGTGATACATAGACAAAAAATTTACCAGTAGTGCAGCTTGAAGCGTGCATTGTTACATGTAAGCACAATCGCGCTCAGCCTTGTGATGTCTTTGTGGTACGTAAGGTCTAAACTCGGGTGCTAGAAGTACGATATTTGAGTGGTTTTGATCTGACAAAAGGGTATAGAGTTTACAACTAACCATTTTGGCCTAAAATAGGGTATGTTTTCTACTCTGGCTTGGCGTTGGGTATTTGTCTCAAATGAAACAATGTTGGCAAAATTTGTCAGTTGGTGGGAGAATCGAAGTCTTAGCCAGTTTTCTGAGTGATATTGTCTAAACAGAATACAACACTACGAATTACGACTTGTCCCCACCGGGATACGAAAAGGTTGTTAGGTAAGATCCTTGCCAATATCCCCAGGGGCTTCTCATTAAATCAGGTCCACCGCCCCCCTCCCCTCCTACCGTGCTGACCGCAGGAGAACAGACGAAAATAGTACTGTTATATGCAAGGAATTGCTGTGGGGAAAATCCATTGGATTTCAACCGGGGCATTTTAAAAGGCGAATTTTTCTCATTAATCCTCGTCGTTTCCTCCTTTGGGAAACAGTGAACTTCGAGTTGCCGATAAAACAGTGTACTCGCTGTACTGTGGTAGGAAGGTACGAAGCCATTGGCAAACGTTGTCAGTACTGACGTCTAAGCTACGGACATCGAGTAAAATTCGATTTTTTTTCATTGTCTGTGACCGAACAAGACACTAGTATATGTAAAATGCAATGGTGTACTTTCCACAACGATCAGATGTAGATATTTTACGTGGCATCGAAAAACCCTTGAGCAGTTTAAATTCTTGTGAGTGGAAGGGAACGATACAGTTTAAAAAACTCTGTCTTTGAAAAATAGTCTATTTATACTATTCTCGTAAAGAATTCTTCTTCACCTTCAAGGTTCTTATATATGTTTTTTCCCTGTTTGTTACGAGTCGCTCGAAGCAGTTCGGTTTTCTATCGTTGGTAAATAGCGTTGCTAATGTATTCCTGAAGAGCTGCTTTGCTGAATTTAGTCGCCTCCTTAACGACACGTCCTAACCAGGAAAAATCTTTCTAATTTTTCTAGAAAGATTTTTAAATTGTGACGTATCTAGCCAAGCCGAAGAAATTAGTCTGCGAAGTAAACAATGCCGACATTTTCCCTTTTTCCGGCAACACTGAATATTATTTTGAGACGAAAACGCGGGGAAAGTTAACATTTCCATCTTTGCTCAGATTCGGGTGGCAATTTCAGTTTGCGGGAGGTTTAAGGGAGAATATTAGACTATATACTTAAATAAATTACCCTCACTACCTTTTGCCCTGGCTTCAAAACTTTACGTACCGATCACTATTTTTTCTTTAGCATTAGAAAAAGTTAATCATGGATCATTTTTGATATATTTGTGTAATATTCTTTTAATTCTGTTGCCGGTGTCGATGGCCTCCTTATGAAACAGGATGTTTTCTTTTCATCTCTCTTTTCGCAATTTGTTTTATGCGATAATGAACGTTTCTTGTCGGATAAACGCTGAAGTTTTCTTCTGAGCTCGCTTTTCTGAGCTGTTTTGAATTTAAAAGATTTTTAACGAATCCTGACTTATTATATTTATTTAGCTTTACAGACGATTTATTCAGCTAATAGTAACTCAAGGTAACGAACTCGCCAGTAAAATATTCATTATTGGTTATTCGTGTCACAGGCAAAAACCCAACAGAACTGGCCGCGATTTTATCGTTTTTTAAGCGCTCAAGTCAAATACCATCGAATGAAATTTCAAACAAGAGTTTGTAACCAAGAACTATTGTCCATTATTAAGAGGACTTACAGTTAAACAGCTGACTCAAATCGACTTTAAATATACAAATCTCTTCCTTCGATCACCGAACAAAGCCGAAGTTGACAGCTTACATGTTTTTCTACGATTTCCGCGCGAAGAGTCGTTCCTTATACGGTGCTATGATCTGGTGAAACTATTGTTTTTGCCTCTCTGACTCCAGTTTTGCAAGGGTCAGTTGTTTTTTTGGCGCACCAAAGATCTATTATTGTTGTACGCTTAAGTATCGGACTGATCCCTTTTAACATACTATAATTTAGATCTTTCGAAAAACATCTTTTAATATCGTGGCTTTTTCAATAGGGAATCGAAAGGTCGTAAACACCTTATAAGGCGGGAAAATATCGGAAGCCGACGCTTCTAATCATACGAACTGATCTACCAAATAAGAGAAATCCGGTTACTAACCATTTCCGTCCGTCAGCAGTTCTAAGGAGTTGGTTTTGAAATTGTAACCTATCAGTATTTCTTCAAGTTAACTTTTTTTAGATATCGCTGTAGTTTGCGTATGTAAGACGCAGGATGTTCAGTGCTCTGTAGGGGCGTGCGTGCGTAAAATTTTATGGTAATTACTTATGAAGCTAATATAGTGGTTCTAAACTTCGCGTGGATGTGGAGTATACTTGCTTTCCTCGAAATCTATATTAGCGCGTTTTTGTTCTAAAGGATTATCGGAAAAGCCTTTTATAAACATCTTTGTACCGGCCTTTCTTTAAATCGTGTTCAAGATAAGTCTTTTCCAAATCGCCTTTCGTGAGGTCCGTTCGTGTTTATATTTTGATGTCACTTATCTGGGATGTTCTTCAGTCCACATTGTTGTTCTAAGTCGTTCAAGTATATCAGGACAGAAGCACGAACCCTAAACATCACTAGAACGATATAAAATAATTTAAATTACAGTTTGCTTCATGTTATCCACCAGAAAAAAAATAGCGTCGCTAGCGCTTTTCGTGTCTCTAGTCCATGCCAGCGAGGTCGTATTCATTCCCAGTTCCTGGTCGTCGATAAGTGTTGTGACGAAAATGTAGGGTTTTCTCACTTATGTTTAGGTTAACGTTTTTCAACCGGCGATGACAGGTGCTATTTCTACTGCAGAATTACACCTTGGAAAGCTGTAGAAAAGCCATTACAAACGACGGTAGAATGTTTCCATGTTGTGCGAATTTGAGTAACATAGACATGTTTAAGTTTATTTCCGCGTAAATGCGACACGCTTCGTCCAGGTTTTTGTTTGCAAACGACAAGTGCAACCGCCTTAACACTGCGCTCTAAAGATAGCTTTAGATATTTTTAGTTTAAACAGGCAAGTGAAACGATTGAAAGTGAAAAAGTGCATTGTGTTCTAGAAAACGACTGCTATGTTTGTTTATAAGGGTGTCCACTGGCTCGCTCGCCCTTCTGGCAACGGACCAGTTTGAGGCCAGTTCAGGGAAGTGATGTGATACGCTGAGTGGCTCGCCTCTTGTTCTATCTGTCAGTTTTTACTCACATCATCGTCGCGAGAAAGACCAATTAAAATTTAAAAGCGTCGTTTGAGAGCAAAACAGCGCACATCCTGTCATTAAACGAGCCTTTTATGAGCGCGCGAAAATTGTTTATTCTCAAATAGCGGAGAGGGTAAAGCCGTTGCCTGGGTTAAGACTCGTCTCTAGCGAGGGAAACTGTGTTAGTCAGAATTCAGCCAAGCGTGGTAATTATTCTAAAGCCACGTGGCATGTGGGCCAGCCCCCGATTCAACGGGCGTCCAATCAGCGGCCAGTATTTGCCGGTATCTTCAATGACATGTGACTCGACCCGGCTGGTTTTCTGCTCCCACTCACACTCACTCAAGAACAACATTTCATTGATTCGTTCCCTGTGCAAGGGAAAACATGGGCTCTCCCGACCATTTGGTGTGTTTTCACTGCACTGCCACAAGATTACCGGCTGAAGAATCGGACACCGAGGAAGAAACAATCACTGGCATCTCGTGGATCGTCGTCGATGTCAAATCAAACCAGGTAAAAAAAATTCTTGCGGTAAACTTGTTATTGGATTGTGTAAGCTGTGTCGGGGTTTCCCTTTGCCGGACGCGAAAAAAAATTCTCGAGGGCTCTGGGGGCGATGTGAAGTTAGAACAATGTAATGGTGAATTATAATTCTAACGCTGTGTTCGTTTATGCCGAATTAGCTGGGTTCTGTGCATAGATGTGTTGTGAAATCGGGCCTGTCTGGAGCGAACGAAGCGTTAAAACAACCCACCAAGTCGGCTGTGACCACTGAAGCTGAACAACTCGGGGAAGCCTTAGAAGAGGTAACGTTACCACTCGTATGTATTTAATCCTTCATTTCCGCTCTCCTTTTGTTCGATCAACAACAAGACACGAAATTGTCGCTGTTAAAATCCTCTGTTCTCTGTCGTCCCTGACGTTATCCCGTCCTCGGAAGAGCGCTTGTGGCCGAAAACAGAGGAGGGAAAATTCAAGACATGTCATGTAAAATTCATACATGTTTCATTGGCGTGTTTTGATCCCGTTCGCACGCTTGAGGAGTTTTGAATCGCACAGACACAGTGACAACCAGCCAGGGCCGAAGAATTTTCACCAGATATATTTTTTAAACGCTCGACAGGATCAAACAGTACATGTTTTTTGTACATTCGGCATTGTCACTGTGATCTCCCTGGTAAACAGGGAGACGGGGCCCACAATATAGGATTTGGTCGCGCGCTAAACTCGAGACGGAGACAGTGCCGCTCAAAATTCAATTCGGGAGAGAGAAAAAAAATTTACTCCGCGGGAATGAAATATTAAAAAGGGCACACAGTTAATTCCAACAAGGTTTTTTTCTTGAGGTTTTGTGTAGTAAATATTTCCAAGATCAGAGATTGTATCTTAGGTTGCGGCGGTCGGACAAACAGAGAAAGCGCGACGGGAAAAGTGTATAGGGCCAAATTTCTACGACCCAGTACGTATTGGATATTTCAAAAAAATTACAAACAGCTTTTATGCTTCCTTTTGTTGAACTCTCGTATACTTGTGTGGCCAAGCATATTTCCATAGTTTCCAAATCGTAGGGCGCCTGGTTGTTATAAATCTCGGGTTTTTATTTTCTTTCCCTCCTTACAACCCCCCTGCGCATGAAATATTATTTTCACTATCGCCTTCGTATACAATATTCATGATCTTTATCGGCTGTTTAGGATGAAAGTGTTAATACAGCTCTCTTTGGGCCAATGGTATATTCGCTTGTTCAAATTCGTGTTTGGACGGTTTTACTGGTTTCTCCGGAAATACGGGAAAGCGCAACAGTTGTACCCACTCGCAAGGTTTGTCAGAATTTTTTTCGACGGCTAGAAATTGGAGATCGCATCGGGTCGAGACTTCAAGAACAGATCGATTGTTCGATATCATGTGTTCCACTTGCGATCGCGTCTAAACGCGTCCCAAAATAAATCTCAAGTCTCGACTGATTGTTCCTTGAGTGTCACGTAAATGCCCGTTCGCTTGTTAGTCTAAAAGAACGTTTTCGTCGCACGCGTGCTCTAAGAATTAGTCTTAATTGGCTACATTCTCGAAGGATCATTTTCATAATCAAATCATTCTCGTTCGAGAATGTCTCCGAACGTGTTTGTAGTCGATTACTTTCGCTTCGATTCGTTGCCGCCGAAATTTGCATTGGCGTTTTGATCGAAAAATTTCAAATCTCCTTTAGCGCGAGTGGGCGGCTGTATTGTTCTAGAACAAAACCTAGACGCTTGTATTTTTTTTGGTATTCTTCGGTGAATAACAAAAATGTACGGATTTCCAGTTCCACTGTAAATATCACACTGCGTGAAATTTTTTGTCCCCTCCATTGTTTTGCCACTACAATTGTGGCTAACAGGAAACCCCTCAAAATCTGTCAACGCCAAGTGATTGACAGTTAGTATTGTCAACGCACGGAGATTATTGGTCGACATATTTGCATAGCTTCTCAGTATTTTTTTTTTCTAAAAATATGCTAAAAAAGTTGGTCATAAAAATTAATAGTACCTTTGCACTGGCTTATTCTAATTTGGCACAGTTACTTTTCTTCCCAAGATTTTAAATAGTTTGTGCCACAAGCCTTCATTTATAATTAATTTTTAGAAAACTGTTTGTTTCTCTTCAATTTCAAGTTTTACCTTTCTCTATTTTGATAAGTGTAAAGTGTTTTCTTTATTGTATGATAAAAGCTTCTGATAATGATAGCGTTCTCTAGATGAAGAGTTGACTGATAACCTTCAGTTGTTAATCTGTAGGTATTTCCATAATTTACAGACACCTTGTCTGCTGAAATATTTTTACATCTCATGGTGAATGAAGGGTATAGCTTGGTTTACAAACATTAATGGAAACAGGCAAACAATTTATGCCAACAGCATCTGCATTCCCAAAAAGTAACGATGGTGATAATAAATCTGTATTTTAAAAACGAAATCAATGATTGTGGCAATCTTCTGGCTGATTAATTTACTCGTGTTAAACATGTCAGCTCTCAAAGCATCAATATTAATTTTAAGAGAAACTGCTTATCTCTTAGTTGACTTATTATAGTTTCCTAATGTCTCTCTCAAATATGGTGAAGAAGAATAGAAATTTGCAATATACAAAAAGCCTTATTTGGTGGATATATGTTCATAAAAAATGGTTTACAACTTGAGTTCAAAAGTAATTTTACATTCTCGTGTTTAAACAATGTGCAGTCCCAGAAAATATCCATACTTCTACCCCCCCCCCCCCCCCACAGAAGGGATTGGAATTTCCTGGGAGGTGGGGGGTCTGTAAGGCAAAACAATTTAAATGTATCAAGCTTAATTGGAATTTCCAGAGGGGTGGGGGAAGTCTTGGAAAAAATACCTTCCGTGGGGGAGGTATGGATATTTTCTGGAATTACACAATGCAACAGACTTGAAAAATATTCAACTTTTTTTGTTATCAGAACAACACAAAGAGGGTTTTCCTATTAAACAAGACAGTAACACAACAAGTTATAGGTTGTCTAGTTTGTCATGACTACAATTTCTACTCCCTTGTACAGTTTGGCAACTTTGTTGAAGAGACTCTGACATGCACAGGGGAAAGGTGGTTTCTTGTGACAGATGGACAGTTCCCACTCAGACATCACTTACATTTGGAAGCTGGAAGGAAGAAAGCCAAGTTGTCGCAACATTTTTATAGCTTTTATGATCTTAAGAAGGAAGTCCAAAAGGCGGTGAAGCATGATTCTGACTTTAAAGACCTTGAAGAAGTGGCTTCGTGTATCCTTTCTTTACCTGAAGGTGGTCATGTTTTAGGCAATGAATACTTATAACTCCAAATACAAAATATTTAGTCTCTTTAGGTATGGACCATAATATTTCTTTGTTGGAGGGGAATTGCCAAAACATATTCTTGCATAGCACAAACTAAAACAAATTGTGCAAAGCAAACCACAGAAAAAGGGGGTGTGTGGGAGAAGCCATGAAATATATGTTAGATGTTAGTAATCTGTGAATTTTTCAACTTACTTCAAGGTAATTTCCCTTTCTTATTGGTCATTTGTTTGTTTCTTTATTTTCAACCACTTGGCCTTGGATTAGACTTAAAAAAAGAAAAGGTGCCAACTATAATCAGTTGACTGCTTTTGAGACTTGAAGAGATAGACATTTCTCTACTCTACCCTCCCCACAGACTGCGAGCAGTCTCTTTCTTTTCCTAGCGTATTCCTTGCGTTTATTAGCGCTATTGAGTAGCAAGAAAAGAGAGTAGCGAGAAAAGCGCGGGCGGGGAGAAAAAGGAAAAAGAAAGAGACTGTGGTGGTATTTTGATCTTTTCGATTTGCCACCTTTGACAGCTGTGTGATTGATGGTTCTGCCCAGTTTGCAATCTGAGACTATTTCGCGGCAAAGTTATTGTTGTAAGTGTAAAATGGGGTTGACTGGCCTACACGACTTCGTGACATTTGTACATTTGCCGTTCTCTTTTGGGTCATTCGACAGTTTGGTCACTTTACTCGTGTTTATGAAGGGCACTTCGTGTTCATGTGGTGTTATAAGGAGGAATTTTAAGTAGAGTAGAGCAGTTAGATCATGCTATGGCAAATTTTTTGAGGTCATAGGTCCGCATGATTTCCGCTGTTATGTGCATGTCGCTTCGTCGAGTTTGACACCTCTGTAATTTGCCATGTGTTACTACATTGTTTTGGCTCATTTCTATTGCAATATATGTTTTTAGGTCTCCAAGTATTTGCTTTTGAGGGACAAAATATGACATTAAAAGCAAACGTGCTGCTTACTTGCATTCTATAGTATATGTATAGGTTTATTCCTCCTTTGACCGTTCTTGTACCCCAGGATTCAAATGTAGCTCTTTACACGCAAGTCTGTTGACTGTGTTGCGTGTTGTATATGCCATTGTTCGACAATTACTGCTGGCGAATGTCCATCGATGATTTCTTTACCAAAGACAAAGCTTTGGTAAATAAGACTTTTACCAAAACCAGTTGGTAGCACGGCAAAAACGTCTTTTCCATTTCAAAGGGATATTTGTTCTTATTTTTGTTCTGGCTTGAGAATTATCGTGCTTAGCATTTCCTTGCAAACCCGTGATAGAACTTCCTCGTAATCTGCCTTTTTCAACTGAAACGGTTTCCCGCGAGAGCTTTGACACTAAATACACACAAGCGAATTTAATGGATTTGTTAACAGATTGACAGATAGTTATCCAATTGGTATTTTCCGTTTCCCAGGAATGGGAATTTGATTAACAAAGAAACCTCTGTAGTCAGTTTTTTCCTGCCTCTCCCCATTCCATCCTCATTTTTCCCCCCAATTTGCATAATATTAACTGAGTTCCACGCGTGGAGGATTTCAGGAACAAAAACCGACCACGTGTAGTCTACCCTTCCCACCCCAATCCAAGGGTGAAAAATCTACCACCACCCTGGGTATCAGGGCTGTTGTTACCTTTTGGCAGCATTTACTTGTAGGCATGATTTTAAGATACCGAATCAATTTCAAGGTAGTTCAAGGTAGAGCTGCTATCCATTGACTGATTATTGTAAAGGTTGATCTAGTTGCATTCTCTCTGATAAATCACCCCACCTTTTAAAGTGGAATTTTTTCATAAGTGCCCCCTCTTTGTAAGCCCCATCCCCTTCTCCTTTGGGAAACCAGATTTTGCACATCGACTCTCCTATTGTCTATTAAGCCATGCTCTTCATTTACATTTTGGATCTTCTGTTGTATTGTCAACATGTTTGCCATTTCCACTGTTTACAAGTCGATAAGATTCAATGTTTAAGGATTTTAACAAAGGTCCCTCCCCCTCTCTTATAACACCCTCCCTCCATTTCTGACTGCAGTTTGACTGCAGATGATTGCACTGAATTTTAAGCCAAATCTGGAACTGCCATCATCTGAAATATTATAGACATCTGCAATTGAATGGCTTGATGCAAGACAGTCGTAAGTGACTTTTTCGGGTAAAAATTTTTTTCCTTCAAAAGTGCCTGAATTTTTGCATGTGCTTTTCAATCAAGCAGAAAAACATTCTCCTGTATCTTTTTTGGCCAAAATTCTCTATTTTTTCCACTTTGTTGCGTTCTTTGTGCACGCTTCGATATTTTGACATCGTTTTTTTCAGAAGCAAAGTGCAAACCACCCCAAAAAATTACATGGGAATCTTTTACTACTTAATTGAAAATCACATGCAAAAATTCAGGCACTTTTGAAGGAAAAAAATTTTTACCCGAAAAAGTCACTTACGACCGTCTTGCACAAAGCCATTCAATACTAGAGATCATGCAATTTCAAAGTAATGAGCATGGTTCAGTTCCTTATGATGGCCTGCTATACACTTTGGTTGTGTGCAATCACAGAAAATTAGGTTTACAGATTAAATAATGGTATCACATTCCTTTGAAAAGCTATGCATGTTCTCTTAGCTTTAAAATATCATTTTCTTATTAACCATGTAAACATTAAAATTGTTCAAGTCATTTCAGAAACTGTTGGAAGTGTCAAAATGGGTTCAAGAAAGTTGAAATGTTTAGGTTGTGTATATGTTTTGCAGGCATGCTTTTAGTTTTCCCTTAACTTTTCTGACAGACTGTAAAATTGATGTAAATAACAACAACCCAGCCGGTCTGGAACACTGCAAACTGATGGCAAGCGTGGTTCAGTATCTTGTCACAGAAGGTAATGATATGTGAAAATGTGAAACAATATGCTGTGTTTGTAATTATTATACACGTTCATTTGATTGGATTGATATTAATGTTCTTTTTGTGTCATACCTGTTTTGTGTTCTATGCTTGTATGGGTTGAAACACTTGTCAACCACAAAGAAATGCTACCAGCCACGATTTACACAAATGCAAAAGTGACATTTTCCTCACCCACAGTTTAATGTAATAGTCAGATCATGAAAACTGTTTACAATTTTAATTAATAGTCTATTATGCAAATCTAAGCTAAAGTTGTGGAGACAAGAAAATGCCATGAACATATCACTTTGTTTGTAGTCAACATGCAAATTATCAGAAAAATAATGTTACAACTTGTAAATCCCACTTGAAAGCATAAGCATTGATGATCTGTGTTGCTTTATGTTTTTGTCATTTAATGGTACAAAAATAAAACCAGTACTGTGATGTGGTTTGAGCAATGGCATGTAAGGATGTTGTGGAATCCTTGCTTAGTGAGATTGGCTTTCTCCAATAATTGATGACAGCTAAGTAATTTATCTGCCATCTACAGAAAGAAGCCAATCTCAGCTGTTCAATATATTTGGTTGTCATGGTTCTATATGATAAACACCCCTTGTTCCAATGGGCTCTACCAGTCAGCTTGGCAGTTTAAAACAACTGCGTGCATACATCAGTTATTTATTAATTTAAATTATTGTAAAGCGCTTTTGAATATTCTTTATAGTTTTAGCGCTATAAAAATTCATTATTATTATTATTATTATTACATTATGAGACTTATCAAAGTTGCGAAAGTTAAATGTTTGAATGAAAATGTTCTAAACCGGCATTCAACAACAAACACTAACAAAGCAGCACCTTTAAATGGTATCCCAGTTTCTTTAGTCATATCAGAATTAGGGTGCGCCCCTCTCAGTTTGATAACTAGCTCACACTCTACACTCTATACACTGACTGTTAAACAAGATAATGTTATGGCACAAATCTTGTTCACTCCTATCTCCTTAATGAGAATTCCTGCAAGCTCCCTTGAGACCAAAAAGTAGTTCATATGAGGGGATACTCCTGTCATGTATACTGTAGCTAATGGACTTTTGCAATGTACAGTCATTAACTTGCCAGCATATGTGAAATACCGAAACTCAAAAACGAAAAACTCCCCGAGATGTTGATCAACTTCTCTCAAAGGAACACAGATTGGTTCCTCACATCTGAGGATCTTGTCATTACTCATTAGTTAGTGCCCTTGATGCATTATTGTGCAAGGCACTTCAGTAACAGTGCCTCGCTCATTGTGGCCTGGATGTTTAAAAGGAGATTACCTTAATCCTATTACCATCAACTTTAACTTTGATCTATAATACTATTATCACAAATTATCAGGAACAGGTTTCATTTTTCGGCACCTTTTGTGTTTTTTCTTGGGTTATGATCTTCAAGGGAAACTTGAAAAAAAGAAAAAGAATATTATTGCTTTTAAACCTGGGACAACTCTTAATTCTCACATTAAGTAGCAATTGGTTATCAGGAGCTTTGAACTAGGTAATTATATAAATGTACACTTGAAGACAGGCACCTCTCCAAGTCAGCTGAAATATTATTGGGATTTCACAAACAGATCATATACTCATGAGAGAGTCACATGGAGTGGGTCTCATGAGTCCTTAAGTCACTCATGTGTTTGTTCTGTCAGGTCACAAGTTTAAAGATGTTGAAAAGATCAGTGGGAAGTATGAGCCTGGACCATGGTATGGTGCTTCTTTGCGAACAAAAAAGTTGGTACCTCAGGATATTAATACATTTTGTGGTTCTAGAAAATATTCATACTACCCCAAGGAGTGTTGCTGAAAATTCCAAGGGGGAGGGGATGTCAAAGACAAAATGAAGCAGAACTGGAATTTTCAAAAAGTTTGGAAGAAGGGTTTGTTTACCAAAAAGAACTCAATTGGAGGTGTATGGACATTTTCTGGAACAATTTACAGATTTTATAGTTTTAACATTGATGTAAATAATATGTCATGTATATGCCATTATGCTTACTGGTACTTTAATTGTTTTGAGAATCGATTCTAAGCTAAATGAACATTCCTAAAATTTATTAACAAGAGAACAGAACTTTGTTGATTTGCCTACTCAGCTATCAGATCATTTTAGTTTATTTCGAATGATTGTCTGAAAAAGCCCAGTTTTAGAACACTGAAATGGCATTAAAGATCTCCACACTGCTGATATTTGTCAGAAACTATTTTGAGCTATTTAAAATACCACAGTTCAAAGGAAACAGAAAATTATTACTTCAAATGGAAATGGGTAGCTTCTGTCACTTCTTTTAGGAGAAGTGACACTGTAGTAGAATACCCTTAAGCTTTATCTGGCTGTTTCCTTGTCTTATCAGTATCTTCAAACATCTACTGGTACCAGAGTGTATTTCCTGGTACCCTATAGATAACATTCATTGAATAGATTGAGCTTTGCACTCAACACTTCACAGAAGGTTTTTTATGTCTTAAATTTAGTTTCAGCTCCACGAAAGTTGAAAGCTATTTAATGAATTGGTTGATGTACTTGATATGTTAATATATTGATTTAATATTCTCTGCCAGCCTTGGTCTTGTACTTGATGACACAATTCTAAGAGCAAGAGGTCTTCCATGGCAAGCATCAGATCAGGATGTTGCCAACTTCTTCAAAGGTCTTAACATCCTCAGGTGAGTAAGAGAAAATTGATTCCTACTGGTATTTGCTCATAATAATCCAATTTGATGCAATGCAGAAAACTTTGATAAAAATCAGCCTTGAAGTTTGTTTCTGTAATCTTTTCTTCTCTATTATTTCGTGACATGGACAGGCCAGAATTCTCTCTTGGGCTAACATTTTCTAGCCAGTAACATAGAAGGACACTTTGTCAGTAGAATAAAGATGATATAGAGGAAATGAAATTGAGTCATTAATTAAATTAATCTTTGTTTTTATGCATTCTAAATGAAAAATTCTCAAATAATAATGATAATTCAGTGATATATCACAGACAAAATATCCTTAAGGGAAATCAATTGGGACCAAAATGGAGAAATTTGATCTGTGGTGCAGTGTTTACAATTAATTTAAAATCGGAGCTGTTTCACTATATAATTGTAGCTATTTCACAGGGAGAGAATTCTTTTTATTAGTGTCTTAGGTGCTCACGATGCTATCAATAGACAGTTAAACTTAGTCAATATGTTTTTTTAATCATTGTCATTAGAGGAGGGATCGCATTCTGTTTAAATGCCCAAGGAAGAAGAAACGGTGAAGCATTTATTAGGTTTGAGAAAGGAGAACATAGAGAACTTGCATTGAAAAGACACAAACATCATCTTGGAACAAGGTACATTGAGGTGAGTGGCAATGAACTATTTTTGTATACACATTGTCTCGTAGTCATTTGTAAGTGTTCAAAAGATTGTTTGTAAAGCATTTTAAAATCAATCAAGCATGCAGCTCTGGTGAACTTGACACAATGGACCACCCAAACTGAACTGTCTCTGATTAGTTTACTTATTGCTAGCCATGGCAAACTAAAGTGTGCAAGTCATGGGAATAGAGTTCAAGATCACTGCAAAAAATCACCTTCATTTAAAACCATTTTCCCAAGAAAATCCACACAAACATACTGTAAGGAAAAGAAATAAAATGAATCTGTCTTGATCTTTTACCAGAAAGTGAATGAATTTCATTATTTTCAGTCTTTATTTGTGGTGTTTCAATCAAGCAGTCAGTCACCCACTGATTTGATATTCACACACATCACATTCAGTTTACAATTTATTGTGTGCTTACTGTACTTGTTAAATGTCTATTGTTATTTTGGCAACAGGTTTACAGAGCTACAGCACAAGACTTCTTAAAAATTGTCAGAGGTAATTTCTTTTCCTTGAACCTATTTCATCACTCATACTATTTTTCATGTCAAGACCAGCTTGTTCATGAATTTGTGGAAAGTTATTTGCCAGATTAGGCAGGAATATGGACTAAATTTAGTACATTAATGCCTAGAACAAAGTGGGAAAAAGTTTCATTTTTTGTTCAGGATGAATGGTATAAATTCTAAGAAAGATTCTAGACATCTGTTGCTCAATTACTATGTATGCTGTTTTTACAAGTTATGTAATTTGACCAGTGCATAGTTAAAGACATAATTAAGCCTTGCGGTGTTACTTCCCAGTTTAGTTGTTAATAATAGTAATCAATTTATGTATATTAAAGGAGCTATGTCATGGTTAAATGGTTTGAAAAGTTTAGCCTAATTTTTTGAAGTTCATTGTTTGTAATCCTTGACAATCTTCTCCATCCTCAACCATCCTTGATCCTTTAGGATTTATTATTATCTCTGGTGTTTTTCTATCGTTGCAAAGTATTATTTTCAGGTTTTCTTGAATTTAAAGGTAATTTGTCAAATAACTCAAAATACCGTGACAGAGCCCCTTTAAGTTCTGGTAAAACAGTAATAATAGCAACTGTGTTACTCCTAGGTCCAGTTGATGTCACCCAAATTGCTGCCAATTTTGTTTCAAACAAGGCTGATGTGATAATCAGAATGAGGGGACTTCCGTTCAATACCAAGGAGACAGAAGTTGTGAGTTCCCTTATAACATAGTAGTGAAGAAATCAGATTGTTCATTAAGTTTTTAAGTTTGTGCCCTTTGTAACATGGTGAACCCATCCCGGAGTTACACTGTATTTTTTTTTTAGAATTTGGCTTCTTTTGATGATATTTAGTGATGGAGTGTAGATCAATTGCCAGTTAGGAAGCAATATACTTTATATGTAAGCAATAGTGGGGCTGGTCTCTGCTATGGCCAAACTAACTAATTGCAAATTCTACATAGTGTTACGGAGATACCTGAAACTTAAAGAAAAAAATTAGCTTCAAAACCTCATAACAAATAATTAATGTTTGATTAATAAACATTAATTCTGTCATATCATGACTTTGAGTTCTTTATTACTGGGTGGCATACATGTACAGGAAAAATCTTGGTCAACTGATGAAGTCTTTCTGCTCTTATTTTTCTTCTCTTAATAAGGACCGGTTTTGTATGTGAAAACATGATGTCTTTAGTTTGACATGTCATGAGTTTTATTGTACTGAGAGTTAACTTGTTAGTTGACTCCTTGCAATTTTGGTAATGCTTATGTTTGTATCTCATCTATAGATTGACTTCTTTGATGAGGATGCACCAGTATTCAAAGGAGAAGAAGGAATCCTTATGGTCAGAAACAGTTTTGGAAAAGCTACAGGAGATGCATTTGTTCTTTTTGAAACAGAAGAGCATGGATGTGCAGCATTAAGAAAGCACAGATGCACATTGGGTTCCCGATATGTTGAGCTCTTCCGTAGTTCTCAAAGCGAGGTTCAACAAGTTCTAAATTCTTACAGCAACTTCTTGCACAACTTTCCACCAATCATGTTGCCTCCCCTTCCTCAACAACCACCTTTTCACCCTCCTTTCTTAGTTCCCGGGCCATGCATTAATGGAATGAACACCAAAGACTGTCTGCGCCTAAGGGGTCTGCCATTTTCAGCAACAGTCCAAGATGTGTTAGACTTTCTTAAGGAGCATGCTGCATTTGTCGTGCCTGGTGGAGTTCACATGGTTTTTAACACCCAGGTGAGTTTATTCTATGAGTTAATTGTTTTCTGTATAGAGTGCCAGACTTTGGGTATGTTTCTGCAGAAGTCCTGACACTTCTGAAAGTTTGGGATAACTTCAAACAGCTTTAAAACAAACTTTGCCCAAGGTTTGAAAAGGAGAAACCTAGAAATTCCAAAATTTGCTTTGAGGTCAGCCCAAGTCAACATTGTATAAAGTAAAAGGTGAGAACATTTTAAAGTAATTTCTTTTCAAAGTGATTATCACAGGTCACCTGAAATGGCCATCTGCATAGTAGCCTTTGACGAAACCATCATCTCTCATAGCTATTCTTGATATGCCAAAATGAGTTCTATTTCAGTCTTCAAACACTAGTCTGAAATGTCAGATGTCTTCTTACCCCAATCTCTATAAAAATAATACAGCTGTAGTAATATATAAAAGATACATTGCTGCATTCAAGGCCCATTAGGTTGAGCATTAATTTTGGTAAAATAGTTGGGAAAGAATTCTTGTGAAAGACATGTTTCTGATGCAGGGCCTCTTTTCACCAATAGTTGATAGCACTTGAAGTGCATGGAACTCTAGTTGAGAGGTCACTGGGTATAAGCTTCACTCTCATTTAGCAGTATGAATGGGTTACAGGCAAACTGTAAGGCAAGCTAAAAGAGGATCCTGGGGTTAACCTGTTATGGATTAGCATCCCTTCCAGCTCTCAGGGAACTAGCCTTAAGAGACATTTTAAAATGACTGAAATGCTGCTTCTTTATATACTCTCTATACTAAGGGTCGACCCTCTGGAGATGCCTATGTACAGTTGGTATCTGCAGAATGTGCTAAAACAGCCACCACTGATCTTCACAGACAACACATGGGAGAGAGATACATTGAAGTGTTTCCATGCTCAGGAGTCGACATTGCATCAATCATTACAAGCAGCACAATCAATCAAACAAAGGTGGCATCAATCAACAATGCTCCCTACAGTCATCCATGTTCTTATCCTGTGACCAATGGCATGGTCACTAGTCCAAATGGGACACATATGAATGGACACACGGACAATATAACTGCTACGTCTGCTTGTCGCAGTCCAACAGGCATGTATATACCTCACTCACCGACATACTTCAACTGTGTCATGCCTACAAGTGGTATTGGAGGAGGCAGTGTCAGTTATTATCCACCAGCCAGTACAAATGTTAGGATGAGAATGTCCCCATACTTGCCGCAACCTTACGAAATGATACCCTTCTTTCAAGGATACCAGGTAATCCAACAACTTGGCTAGATTGAAATTTCAAGTAGGGTGAAGAACTTAATAATTTTTCAAGAAAACATTGCCTTGTCATTAAATTTCATCGCAGATATTGAGTAATATTTAATTCACCACTGTACATCCCGTTAGTGCTAACAATTCTTCTGACTACCAAATAATGTTAAAAGCAGTTACCACTAATTATCCTAATCAAAAGCTAATATGCCAAATGCGTACTGTTTACTTGCAGATTGCAGACTATGGAAGGTAGTTGAAATAAAGAAACATTAATTTACAGAACAAAATCAACTCCAAGTAGTCCTTAATACAGTCATAGTATGTGACAAAATCACTTTAGAAATGATAAATTAAGATGAGCTCATAGAGTCCAGGGCTTACGTAGCTAATGCTGCCTGCTTACCGACAGCTAAAAGTAGCCAGTAGTCCCCACTATCTTTTCTAGTCACAGAGGAAAGAAATCAATAAATTAGTGCAAGTTTTGGTGAAAAAAAATCAGGCAGCAGTTTTAAGTATGTAACCAGACTACCAAGACACTTGATAAAACTTTCAAAAATTGTAAAAGATCTTGCACAAAAAAGACACTAATGAAAGAAAGTATTTCAGAATTCTTCATGTTCTGTGTACATGTACCTTCCACAATAAGGTAGAAGATATCAGATAATTTGAAAGAAAAAAGTTTTAGTTTTAACAAAAACTCAGCAGTGTGAAAAGTCCTGAAAATTTAAAATGGTAATGAAACAAAAATATTTAAAAGTGAAAAATAGTGCAAGAATTAAGATTAAAACAAGAGCAAACGTTTGTGAAACAAAATTGATATCAATTAACATTTATGCTTTGAATTAATTTGTTGAAAAATGACAATTTTTAGCATTCTACTTGATAAAGAAGCCATGAATTTAGTAACTACTGATAATCAATTATTTTATGCAAAAGCATCTCACCAGATTTTAGGAAAACCAACAAACAAACTAATGTGTAGTAAATCAATTATCAAACTGATAATGTATAATACTTACTATGAATAATTGTAGAAATGTTTTCAAAATACATATTTTATTTATTTTATTCAAGCTGGAACCCAAGACACCAGTTCAACATGCAATCTTTTCAGCCCCAATAAAAATGAACATTCAATTTTCTCTTCTTGGTAGTTTAGAAGAGTACAAGGAATTGTTACAAGAACATGATTTAAAAATAATATAGCCTTTAACTATACTCTCATTTGCTGCAGCAGAAGCAAGGGTGCAAATGATAATTTGGGAAATGCCTCTTGTTTTCATCCCAGGCCCCTCTGGCTTGCTTTGCTTGCAACACGTCTCACATCTGTTAGAGTGGAACAAGCAAAGGTGAAGCTGCAAGAGATAAGTCAGTAACATAGAAAGATCTGTCAATGGAATTACGGCTCACAAGGCTGAAAAGGTTCATTTGGCTGTCAGCTGTAAATTAGCGCATAAACGTACATTGTACAGTTATGTAATTAGTATCAATTTCTGTTTGATAGTCAGATTCAAAATAGTTTTTAGAACTTTTGTATTAGTTGATAGTCATGCAGGTGCAAAGCCACTGTTGGCTTAAGCATTATATAACAAAGCTGTACATTACAATCAAAAGAGTTTGAATTACTGATTATAATAACTGCCGCAGTCTATCTTGAGACGTTAACCCTTTAAGCCCTGATTTTTACAGACAAACTCTTCGTGTTTTCCACATACTTTTTACAGCGTCTTTTAGGAGAATTTGATTATGTGAAGTCTCTGATTAATCTGCTCCTTTTTTTATTTCTGTGGCATACATGTTTCAATTGAGTTTGATTTGTTTTTTTTTTAACGAGAAACAAAGAGACTGATCAATTAAGGGCTGAAGTGGTTACATCCTAACAGTAGCACGACTTTGCCAAGAGACTTGATTGATAATTATGTTAGAGTGGATACGATTATTTTTCAGGATTAGAGGAACAATGTTCAGTCCAGACTGGATCATATTCATTGACCAACAAATAATTTCTCCAACATTTATTTGTCTCTAAACATTGCAATATTTATGGGCAAAGTTTTTGAACTGGCCATATTGTTTTTATTTACATACAACTAATTATATGTTTGACAAATAACTGTGTATTACCAGTCATTGCAAGGGCCAGAATAACGATCTTGTCAATCAGTGTCAAAATACAGTTTTACTACACTCTGAACACGTCAGAAAATGAACAGTGAAAATGAATGTGAAATATAAACTATATGTTAAATTGACAGAGAAAAGAAACACATTATTTTAACAAAGAGAAGCAGAAACATGACAATACATAAAAGTCAGGAAAACCAAATAAAAATTACACATTTTAAGCATTCAGAAAAAGCCAGTGTAATTTAATTGCCATTAATAAAATTGCACTAATTATATTTTCAAAATGTGCCGGTGGTGAACATGTGCCATCTTCAATGTTTCCTGAATGCGGGTGAATCATTGTCATATTGTTACCAAGAATGTCTTGTTATTTCAATCAAGTTTTATTAACTACAAGTAGAAGAAATACAATTCCATAATAATTATTAATAGCTATTCCAGGATGTGATCAAAGTATTGGTTTAGTTGTGGAATAACTAAATTAGCCCTTCATTGCAGAGTCAGTATCTTTCATGGCAGTGCCATGATTGAGTGCGAGACACTTTGACATAATCTACGACCATTTTACAAATCGTAAAGTTTACACTGTGATATTCAAGGTAACAAAGAGACTAAAGTACAAATAATTATTTTAGCTATATTTTTAAGCCTACTAAATTGAGTAAACAATCTCCATTGTAAAAAAGAAACAAACTTGTAACATGTCTTACAAACTTTAATACCTGCATAGACATACATTTCTTTGCTATGATTTTTACCTTGGAGCAAAGATCTATAGCTATCTTTATCACACTTAGCTGGAAATGACTGTACTTTCTTGGAAATAAAAATTAATAGATTACAGTGAGTTCACTTCCATGTTCTGTTTTCTTTTTTAAATTTCCTTAAACAAGAAGGGGCTTGGCTGGGTTTGACCAATTGTCAGTTGCCACCAAAGTGCAACAACAGTGTAATTCTACTAAGAATACTCATCTAATCATACCTTATTTGGTTCGCTTTGGCAGCATATCAGGTGAGAGTTCAACTGTTGGCTCAACTGCACTGCCCAAGTGTACCCAAAAAGCTATGTATTTACCATACCCAAATTCGGTCTAATACTTGCCTCACTAGACCAGTTGGCCAGTCTTCCGATTTTCTAATTGTGTATTGGGCATGGTAAACTGTGAAAACATTCAATTAGCAAATTGTATCATATTTTTGGTATTGGTTCAATCCTGAAGCTGAATTGTTCAGTTTGCATGACACTCGACTCCATGTGTAAGGACTGCTAAAAAGTAATCATTTGCATTATTTTATGCTCAAGAGGTTTAAAACACAGGAGGTACCATCCCTTTTATAGCAGAACTTTGTTGTGGAAAAAGACACACAGGGATAATCATGCCAGTAGCCTGTCTCCCAACCTCAGCCTAATCCCCAGGTGAGAGACACCTGAATTCTGAGCATTTTAATAGGCCTCTTGCACTAAGAAGTCACGTGACCAATGCCTCCCTTAAACAGTGAGTTGTAATATTGAAGATGCCAAAAATTGACAGAACACAAAAATTATCTTACACCCGAAATTTGAGAGTAAACGCATTTAAGAGATATATTTTATGGTACTTTGATTTTTCAACAAATTAGTATGATTTGTATTGGCCGCCATGTTGGAGGGCATACTCATGGCGGCCAAAAATATTTATGTTTATATCTTGTTAAATCTTTGATATTTACATTCAGATGTGCTATAAACGTTACCACATTTTCCTTGAAGTTTAAGTGCAAAATTTGTGTTAGAAAACGGTAATTCATGATGTTAAAAATCAAGTTTTGGTCACGTGACCAGCTACGGACTTTCTCATTTTAAGCAAATGGTGCGGGTATGAAAAACCAAATCACTATTATTTCGTTTAAGAGATGACCCACTAATAGTGTTTCGAAGGCAAAATCATGTAACTTTTATTTTCATAAAAACGATGTCACATGGCCTATAAAGTGACATCACTGGATGGAATTATAACACTCAGAATTCTTCAAATCCTTCAAGTGGGGAATAAGTTGAGGGAAGGAGGACTGGCATTTCAGCCTAGATAACCAGTGGCAGATCCAGGGAAATGGTTGGGAAGCCTGCAGCTCCTCTTTTCCTACGGTAACCACCATTTCTGTATGAATAGGCCTAGAATTGCCAGTGATGAAATTCCCACATCCCCTGTGCTAGCCATCACTACTTACTGATTTCAACAAAACCCTTCTAATTATTGTTTCAAGTAGAAAACATGGATAGCCCTAAGTGTAAATTAATTGTCTGTTTTATAGTACATTTTCATTGTACATAGTTTATATCTGTTTATCCTTCTATTGATCCTTTTATTTAGGGAAATGCCATGGAGTCAACCTCTAGTTTTTCTATTCAAAATGTGCTTTCTTTGAAATCTTGTATTTTGTTTTCATCAACTTGAATGAAACATCTTGTGATCTTGCCATCTTGTTATCGAGTGTTCTCAATTTTGGTGCACAGTTCGTTGCTAATAAACCTGTGTTATGTTTAAATACCAATTAACCTACCCATCCTGGGATGGAGAAATCAGGTTGTCAAAGAAGGTCCATTTAGACTGATTTTTCATCAAGTAATGGAGGCAGAGTCTCACCAGCTGGACCCTGGAAATGAAATCTGTACAAATACAAGAAGCATGAATAAAATTGTCAGTCCATTTATTGTGTTCTGGAGAGCTATTGAACGGGATAAACCAAAGCTAAATGAGGGTTTTTTGCATTGCCCAAAACAATAGACCTTGGCGCAAGGCTCCCTGGAATAAACCCCACAAACTCTGTAGTTATTCCCTGAGCCTCATGCTGAGATCTATTGTTCAAGGCTGAATTGTCTTATCTTATCTGAATTGTTTTATGTCCTTTTCACTTTTCTTGTAGATTTGTGAATAAACAGTTGTTGTTGTTATTATTATTATTATTATTATTATTATTATTATTATTATTTAATATATTGAGATTGGTCTATTACCTCTCACCACAAATTAACAAACATTCCAAAATTTCTGGCTCCTGATTATGCTACGTTGTTCCCATTTGTAGGCAATATGTCTGAGTGGTTAGGGGGCTTAACTTGAAATCTGGAGGTCACAAGTTCAAGTCCTGTTCTGACCTCTAGATGGTGTTCTTGGTTATCCTAGTTCAATTCTTTGGATACAGCCATTTTTAACCATGGACATTAAATATGTTCATTTTTGTTATTTTTTGTTCCATTTATTCTTTCCATTGGCCTGGGGGAGTGGTCAATTATGAGTTAATTTACTAAATCCATGCAGCTTTTGTAGGGGAAAGAAGATTTTGTTGAACAATGGAGCCAATACCCCATCTAAAAGGCATTTTAAGTATCACTTGCCATGAAGGATACTCTGGTGAAGCTGAACCTATCTTCTCAATATTCTATACCTGCCAACTCTCACATATTGTGCATGAGTCTCACGCCTGCAGACCTAAAATAAATTTATTGTGATCTTACACATTCAGACCAATTTCTCATGCCTAACAGACAATAGCAGGTGTAATAATTTGCTTAAAAACGTTCCAGAAGTCGTCAGAACATCTCCAGAACTCTTTAATAATGTTTGAGATTGGTTGGAAATCCTTTGGAAATCATTGGCATGCCCTCTTGAGGTCGTTGAAAAAATCTTTCTACACCTTCGGTTATCTTTGAAAGTCGTCGGTAAATCTTCGGCAATCTTCAGAAGCCATTGGTAAATCTTCAGAAATTCAGGTTCAGTGGCAACGAAAAGTCTCGTATTTTACTGAAAAAAAGTTGGTAGGAATAATATACTTCTGGCATTTCGTTTTATCTTATGACAGAAAAGATAGCTACCATTGATTATGTGTACCTGAACTCTCCAGTGCATGGAGTTTCTTCCATGTTAAACTCTGCAACTGGGACACCTCTCATAGCCAGCATTGGAGCATATCCTGCTGCGGGGTAAACCACAGATGATGTACCAACCTGTGTGCGTAAAAGCAAGTTCATAATACGCATTAAAAAATAATTCCATTGGCATTAATTTTTAATGCACTTGTAAGCTACAGCCAATGACTGCCTGAGGTATTGTACACTCAGTCATTACTCTGCAGTGGCTAGTGGTTGTCTAGAAAATGGCCATGAGGGATTTCAAAAGGCTACAAGATGATCAAATTCTAAAAGAGACAAAAGTCACATGACTGCATGTACAGAGTTGTAAATTTTAAATGACCATTTATGATTACAGCGCTCTGGTGAAGGTCGGGTGATGGCGACCATTTTACAGTTAAAGGTCGCCAAAAGGCTACTTGTTGAAAAAGTGAACTTGGAGCGCTGGATTAGTGTTTAATTTCCACTTCAAATGTAAAGAAATAATTAAAAACAACTGTTGTTTGTAGGAAACTGAGTTATAAGACCCTGCTGAGACAACAATCTGATTATTTACACCTAATAAACTATGGAAAAATTGATAATAATTAATAATTTTTACCAAAAGACACATGTCACACTTATCCAAAGCTGCATTAGTAGCCTGCAGTACACCAAGGTTAAGGCTTTCTCCAAACCACACCACATGGGGACGTGCTAAGCCCCGGCATTTGGGCAGCACACACCTGGTAAAAATAATACACTTTGTTACCTGTCTTGACTGGGTAAACTTGTTCAGAGGGCCAATAACAATATACCACACAAGTGAATAGTACTTTTTGCGCATGCTGATTGGCTAGCTCAGAGGTGATTAGCCAAGTACTATCTACCTCTGAGCAGCAGAAGATAAACAAAATGGCTTCCAGTTTCGCTTTGGTTTTTGAAGAAGAAATCCTTTCAATAAACGAGGAGGCTGTACCAAAAAACAACAAAATGGTAGCAAAGTTTGATGTAACAGCTGTATTTAATGGTACATTAGTTATCTCTCCAACCTCATATTCTAAGGTGAAAATTCAGTTACTCTTTGGTCCAATAGTTATTCAGCTTGGATGGTATATACTAAAACAATTATTCACCTCAGTGTCAGCGAAAGTGGTGGATACCACTATTCACCTCCACTTTGGTGAATAAAAATTATTGTTAACTATCAGACTGCTCTTTTACTGGTACAACATAATCCTATATGTATGTAGTCCTGTCCCAAATGATCCCATTCTATTTTCTTGTAGTTTTATGGCTACCATTTCTAGAGAAGTCAAGTTTTCTTACTATTTCTTCCAAACAATTTTAAATCTCTCATTAACCAAAGCAGGGTGAGGAGGCTAATAATTAATAGAAATATTTTAAAACTGCCATCATGTATTCTTACCTAGGCAAATCTTCCTCCGGAATCTTAGCATCTTGAGCATCAGGATCTGGTGCACTTGATACCAAAATCAAAATAATTAATAGGTTTTTCTACCATCTTCAAAAGATGACAAAGTAGTGGTACAGCTGACAATCAAGCCATGATGCTTTAGAAGAAAGTAAACTACTGTTGTAGAATTAATGTTGGGATGAATAATCATTTCAATTATGTACACAGCTTAAAGTGCCTATGAAGTAGAAAATAATTGCTGCTTAGTTAAAAGGCTTTCCAAAGTAAAGAAGAATGGCATTTTTCTTTTTGGAATATCTTTTTTCATTTTAGAGATATTCACGTCTTGTGTTATGCAAATGAGGAAAGTGATGATGTCATAATTAGTTCCACTAAAACGATAACTAAAGATACTGAATTAAGAATATCTCCAGAAATATTGGAGCTGTGAACTTCAAACTTGGCACCAGAAGTGTACATCACCAAAGAAACAAAATGACACCTATTATATTGTGGCCATGGCAACACCCTTGGCTCCAGTCCCTTTCTGTGAAAGGACAGGGGTCTTTCTCAGAACAGACATGGCTCCCACATTGTCTTAACTTTCCTCATTAGATTGTTGAGAGTGGATGATCCTTGTGTAAGTCGAGTCTTAATAAAGTCTACCTGTTACCCATGAAATCTGGGAATTTTAGTTGTAATTAAAATAGAGCCAGCGGCATAACTGTTGTTATGACAACAGCATGACAGCTGTAATTTTGTTTCTTTTGTGATGTTCATTTAGGGTGCAAAGTTTCGAGAACACTGCTTTAATATTTCTAGAGATATTCTTGATTGAGTGCTCTACTGTTTTAGTGGAACAACCTATGATGTCATCACTTCCCTCATTTGCATAATCCAAAACATAAATATCTCTAAAATGAAAACAGATATTCCAAAAAGGAAAACACCATTCTTCTTTACTTTAAAAAGCCTTTCAAATAAGCAGCAATTGTTTTTTACTTCATAGGCACATTAAGCAACTGTGAAATAAAGCCTGAATAAAAAATCCCTCTGCAATCTTCCTCTGCAGTTTAAATATGTGGTCTTTCATAATATTCATCTGCACAACAACAAAGGCTGCCATTCATCAGGTAGGTAGCAGTTCTTGGATGTTAATGCAGGCATAGATAGAGTACCCATGATAGTCAGAAAAAGAGCACAGTCTACAGCTGCCTGTAGGACCTCTTACCGCCATCTGTTTCAATTTCATTAATGAAAATAGAAACGATATAAACAAAAAAAAGCAAATTCAACAACAACAACGACGCCCACTGAAATTTTTTAATGCTACAAAAACAGCACGCTTTTAGGTGCCCTAAATTCTGGAAATCGCATTTCAGAGCTTCTAGATTTCAATTTTTTCTGGGGGGGGCATGCCCCCAGACCCCCCCCTAGGGGAAAGGACCTTACGGCCCCTTTAGTGGCTGAAAACTAGCTGCCTATTACACCTTCAGTGGCCACTTATAACTAAAGTTACTGAAACCCCTGAACAAGGGAACGAACTTAAGGTCATTCCTGAGTAAAAGAACCCACCATAGATTTCCGATGAAACTTGCTATGTTGTTGTTACAAGACTACAAGACAAGGAGATATTAAAAACATAATAAAAAGAGAGGGTCACCATGCTTGTTTTCATGCCACAATGCCAACAAATACGGTGATTAAGGTGACTTTTGGTGATCTCCGTGCGCAACAAATAAGCGTGATTATTTTCCAATGCAGTGTGTTATATCACACAGAGTTTGACTTTCTTTGATTGTTTATTCATCTACATCCCAAAAAATGGCCTCCATTATTAACAATTTTATCCTCTAAAGGAAACATAATTTGGACTTGTTCTGTTGGACTTGTTATGTCTCTATCTGTAGCATTTATTTCATTTGCCAAAAAAAATAGCCATAGATTTCTGTCAATTTTTTTCTCAGTTATTGATATCGTTCTCATTGAATTTATAAAATAAAATGTCGGTGTTATTCTGCTTGTTTAAGAGAAAAGGAGCATTTATCTCGCTAATAAGCTTAGTTTGAGGGAAATCTCTTACGTTTTGTACACGCGCGCACTCATGATGCAAAAATCGTCTGGAGTAGGAATGCGCAATGCAAAACTAGGGAATCACCTTAACAAAATACATACTGAAGGATTGAAAGAACAAAAAAAACACAGTAAATAAGCCAAAGGAATATTATTGAACTATTAAACTACTGAAGAACAAGTTTGTGGAAATGTCTAAAATATCCAATATGCAAGGTTCATTATTAATCGTTAGGTAAACAAAAGTGTACTGAAAAGAATGTACATTCTCTCAGGAGCTAAAATTGCAGATTGGTCAGAAAAAAGTTGGTAATACAGATTAAAGGTTTTGCATTAATTGTACAGCTGCTATAATTTTTATCATGAATTATTAAATAATGAAATAGCACCTAGCTTGCAATATGACTGTACCCTCACCCCTTTCCCTCCAATGCTGGGACGATTGGGCTGTTTCTGTTTTCTGCTACAAATTGACATATAGTACATCTTAACTTAAACAGTGTCCCTGAAAATAAACAGACTCCAGCTCTAGTACCATGGCACAAAACTCCAGGAAACATGGTGACTGTGACCTGCAATTTAAGGTTTAAGTTAGCCCCTCCCTCTGCCCAAATACTCCCATTACATAAAAATACCTCCCTGCCACTATACATAATTCTTGACTAAATTCACCCATCAGCTAACCCCCCTGGGACTTGAGAAAGCCTGAAGGAACTGAAAGATATAAATATATATCACCAGGGGGAGGGGGTCTGACTAGTTAATGAGATGGGGATGCATTTTTCATAAAGTTATTACTACAATAAGGTTATATAATTCAGGATTTTGAGGGCAGGAAAATTCTGGCAAGTAGCAATTTAAAAGTGGGAAGATTCTCAGTAAAAACGTTATTACCACTGTGTTATTTCTTATCGATTGACCCACATTCCATTCCATTTTTGAATCACTTCTTAACCAAGCCAAAGGTTAACTGAAACATCTGTGCTAAGGCATTTGGTATTTAGCGACTCAGATTTATTGGCCACAGAAAAAGTCTATAATAGGGTAGGGGTTCTGAGTGGCCAGTGGCATATACCCAGGAAAAATTGCCCCAAGTGCCCCCCCCCCTTGGGAAATGATATAATGGTCTTGGGGGTCATTGACATTAAACAAGGGAATATGTTGATCCCCCCTTAGCTTATGAGAAGAATTTTACAAGTATATGGACTTCTTTTTAAGTGTGTTAGTATTTAACATACCATATTGTATTTTCTGTCTAGTTGGTTATCAGGTAACCAGTTTTCCGCCCAATCAGATACATAGCATAAAATAGTATAACATCTACTCAGGGCCCTAGCCAGAAAAGAGTGAAGACTGAGTGCCTCGGTTTGACTGTTACTAGCTACTAGCTACTGTACCCAAGGAAACGAACACTCACCATGAAGTTCTATTACATCTTCCGCCCCAGCTCTTTGATGTAATTCATCAATGTTCTGTGTGATGACAGTCACACTTTTCCCTTCATTTCTCAACTTCTTTTGGAACTCTGCAATCGCATAATGCGCATTGTTTGGCTCTTTCGTTAACACAACCTCCCGCCTGTAACTGTAAAACTCCCATACCAATGACGGGTTCCTGTGAAAGGCTTCAAGGGTCGCTAAATCTTGAGCTCTAAAAGTTCTCCAAAGGCCGCCGGAGCCGCGAAATGTGGGAATCCCGCTTTCAGCGCTTGCACCAGCGCCTGTAAGAACAACCACGTTTTTTGCTTTGTGCAGCAAGTCACGGAATTCTGCCTTGTTGTCACTGGTCGTGTGAAAGGAACTTTCAGCCATGGTAATGTTTCGAGGGGTGTTAACCGCTCTTGACCACTGCCTAAACTTCCGCAATGCAATCATTGCATTGATCTGGAGGACTTTGTTTACATGACGAGCGAAGGGCAAAAACCGACAGGCGCATTCATTTTAGTTTTAAAGGTACAGAGACTGGCACTTCTATTTCCAGTTTCACTCGGGCATCGTTGCTTACCAAAATGGCGGGCCACTTTTCAGGTAAGTCATTCAAGAAAATATTCAGTAACAGTTCTGTTCCTTAGTTTTCTCATGGCTTTTAGACCAAAAAAAATCTAAAGCTGTTCTCCTGAAAACTATTGTCACTTCGTTTGAAGTTAGTATTCTAGGACTTTTGATGCTGTTTCTTACTGTTTTTGGACCACGTGTAAGCTTAGCTTATTGGCAAGAAAATCCCTGATGAGTTATGATTGCCCATGGTTGGAAATTTTCAACAAAGTTTTGAAAGTGATTCGACTCACTATTTGGTCGTGTACGCCACTGGCTAGCTGGATTATTGTGGAAAAGGATGGTTATTATGTAAAATTCTTATCTTGGACGTCCCATACACCTGCACCCAATTACATTTAGAGAAAGGGTACTGTACAGCGCCGCAAATGATCCTCGACCGCAAATGATCCCCAGACCGCAAATGATCCCCAAATTGGACCGCAAATGATCCTGAACCGCAAATGATCCCCGATGTGGACCGCAATTGATCACACCGGAAAATGTCAATGGCATGGAGTTTGGTTCCCGGATTTTTAAATTTTTTTTATTATTTTTTAATTGTTGCAATTATCTATTTTCATCAACTAAATGATTAATTAGATAAACATAAAGAAAAGATATTCTGACAACGTAAGTTATAATTTAAAGATAATTGCCCTGACAAATTCATCTTATTTTCGCTTGACAATTCTTCAGAAAAATTACAAGAAAAAATCAAAACTCATAGAGAGCAAAATTAATATACCATTTCTCAAGAAGCTCGGTCTGCAACAATAATAGCTTAATGCTGCCATGACTAAGACATACAAATCTTGTGAACATTTTATTTGGATCCAATTTCCATGTTAAACAATCTGATTTCTCGCTAAAGGTGCGAGAAACAAATACAAAACAAATGTACATGTTAACACCGACAATAAGAGCCGGTTCGCGACATGTTGTGACCTTTAAGTTCTACAATGAGCTAGAAATTCTGCTTCCCAACATAACAAACAAGCCGGTTTGGTTTTCAGTTTGCATCTGCAATTTGCAGCCAGAAACTCCAATGATACTGACAGTATATAAAACGTGTACTGAATCTGATCAAGAGCACTGAATGATCAACTTAAGGTCCGGTAATACGGGCAACATTTTTCTTCAACTTGTCTCACAACATTGTTGCCTTGCAAGTTGAAACCCTCTTTTGCGTGTACTACCACGTTCATGACCAACTTGTGTCGCAGCAAAACACAGTGTTGCAAGTCTGAGGAATTTTACATATGTAACTGGTCAATCGTGTGTAATTAAGGATGACTCTTTCTTTCATATAATTTAGCGTTTCGAGGAACCTACACTTAGACCTCTGATCATCATTTGCTTCTTAATATCCCGTGCCAGCGAAGTTCTCTCAGTATTTTTTTTTCTCTTCCTTTTCTTTTATTTGCAAAACAATTAACTACTTACATTACTTTCAATACAGCTCTTACACCACAGGTAGCCCAAGCTTACTATTTGAGCATATATTAATATCGCAGAGTGCGGCTTAGATAAGCAAAGTTCGACAACTGATCTGATTATGTAAGAGATCGACCATCAGGCCTTATCCACCATATGAGAGTTCAGTTGTAAAGGTAATAATTAATCATTATGCACTGTAAGAGTTTGTATGGAGAATATTCCTGTTGCTTATAAATGTATGAAATTCACAATAGAGTTTTCCTTTTAACTCGCCAATGTTGTCTCCTTGTCATTTCTTGTGATTTTGTAGCGTTTTAGGCCTCCTAGATGCAGTCCAGGGCTTTTCTTGAGCAGCCGCTTTTTCTACCCCTAAAAGCGAAGTGAAGGTTAGAATCCCTCCTGAGACTGGGCTCGCTCTCGGCAGCGATAAATATAGTGAAATTCGCGCCACAGCGATTTTTTTCCCAAAAGCTGCTTCAGCGATAAATAAGCGACGTTATCCAGTCCTCGCATCCCTGATTTCTAGTTTTTCGAGGATGTAAATTGCTGTTTGAGTGCACTATGCAACGGTCTGGCTAGGCACGGTCAAGGCAGCCCTGCAACGAAACCCAACCGTCAAGCACGATTTGAAATCCTGACCCGACTGGCATGGGATGTTTGTTCAATGACAATTGGAGACCAAGGGGAGACAGACGCAGTTAGATTGTCACTTCTCAGGTTGCCCGCGGAGCTAGTCATACAAATCCGGAGATAACATTACCGATCGCGTGATGACCTTTTCAAACGTTTGTCAGTGTTTCAAGTATCCCTGCTGCCTCGTGCGCAGTTGATCCCAACCATATACCAGTCTTGGAACATTTTCATTTATTTGCGCTTTGACTTCTTACTTAACAGTGGTAGTTTTTTCTAGGGAACAAAATACAACGATACCTGTGGAATCCTAATACGTGCTGTTGTTTATTTAGCTAATCAGTGCGTAGAATAAACTGGGACCCTCCGACGTCATCCTTTGAAGTCATCTTCTCTTCGTAGTTGAAATCTTTTGTTTGTTTCTAATTTCGGCTTTTTAATTATATCAAACTTCAGTCAAAGAAAATGTTCCAAGACTGGTAAATGTTTGAGATCAACTGCGCGCGCGGCGGTAGGGATACTTAAAACACTGGCAAACGTTTCAAAAGGTAATCACGCGATCGGTAATGTTATCTCCAGATTTGTATGACTAGCTCCGCGGGCAACTTGAGAAGTGACAATTTAACTGCGTCTGCCTCCCCTTGGTCTCCAATTGTCATTGAACAAACATCCCATGCCAGTCAGGTCAGGATTTCAAATCGTGCTTGACAGTTAGGTTTCGTTGCAGGGCTGCCTTGACCGTGCCTAGCCAGGCCGTTGCATAATGCACTCAAACGGTGATTTACATCCTCGAAAAATCAGCGATGCAAGGACTGGATAACATCGCTTATTTATCGCCAAAGCAGCTTTTGGGAAAAAAATCACTGTGGCGCGAATTTCACGATATTTATCGCCGCTGAGAGCAA